>OX122921.1:37500-1237500 GCA_944738685.1 Synanthedon myopaeformis
ACCTAACCTAACCTAACCTAACCTAACCTAACCTAACCTAACCTAACCTAACCTAACCTAACCTAACCTAACCTAACCTAACCTAACCTAACCTAACCTAACCTAACCTAACCTAACCTAACCTAACCTAACCTAACCTAACCTAACCTAACCTAACCTAACCTAACCTAACCTAACCTAACCTAACCTAACCTAACCTAACCTAACCTAACCTAACCTAACCTAACCTAACCTAACCTAACCTAACCTAACCTAACCTAACCTAACCTAACCTAACCTAACCTAACCTAACCTAACCTAACCTAACCTAACCTAACCTAACCTAACCTAACCTAACCTAACCTAACCTAACCTAACCTAACCTAACCTAACCTAACCTAACCTAACCTAACCTAACCTAACCTAACCTAACCTAACCTAACCTAACCTAACCTAACCTAACCTAACCTAACCTAACCTAACCTAACCTAACCTAACCTAACCTAACCTAACCTAACCTAACCTAACCTAACCTAACCTAACCTAACCTAACCTAACCTAACCTAACCTAACCTAACCTAACCTAACCTAACCTAACCTAACCTAACCTAACCTAACCTAACCTAACCTAACCTAACCTAACCTAACCTAACCTAACCTAACCTAACCTAACCTAACCTAACCTAACCTAACCTAACCTAACCTAACCTAACCTAACCTAACCTAACCTAACCTAACCTAACCTAACCTAACCTAACCTAACCTAACCTAACCTAACCTAACCTAACCTAACCTAACCTAACCTAACCGAACCTAACCTAACCTAACCTAACCTAACCTAACCTAACCTAACCTAACCTAACCTAACCTAACCTAACCTAACCTAACCTAACCTAACCTAACCTAACCTAACCTAACCTAACCTAACCTAACCTAACCTAACCTAACCTAACCTAACCTAACCTAACCTAACCTAACCTAACCTAACCTAACCTAACCTAACCTAACCTAACCTAACCTAACCTAACCTAACCTAACCTAACCTAACCTAACCTAACCTAACCTAACCTAACCTAACCTAACCTAACCTAACCTAACCTAACCTAACCTAACCTAACCTAACCTAACCTAACCTAACCTAACCTAACCTAACCTAACCTAACCTAACCTAACCTAACCTAACCTAACCTAACCTAACCTAACCTAACCTAACCTAACCTAACCTAACCTAACCTAACCTAACCTAACCTAACCTAACCTAACCTAACCTAACCTAACCTAACCTAACCTAACCTAACCTAACCTAACCTAACCTAACCTAACCTAACCTAACCTAACCTAACCTAACCTAACCTAACCTAACCTAACCTAACCTAACCTAACCTAACCTAACCTAACCTAACCTAACCTAACCTAACCTAACCTAACCTAACCTAACCTAACCTAACCTAACCTAACCTAACCTAACCTAACCTAACCTAACCTAACCTAACCTAACCTAACCTAACCTAACCTAACCTAACCTAACCTAACCTAACCTAACCTAACCTAACCTAACCTAACCTAACCTAACCTAACCTAACCTAACCTAACCTAACCTAACCTAACCTAACCTAACCTAACCTAACCTAACCTAACCTAACCTAACCTAACCTAACCTAACCTAACCTAACCTAACCTAACCTAACCTAACCTAACCTAACCTAACCTAACCTAACCTAACCTAACCTAACCTAACCTAACCTAACCTAACCTAACCTAACCTAACCTAACCTAACCTAACCTAACCTAACCTAACCTAACCTAACCTAACCTAACCTAACCTAACCTAACCTAACCTAACCTAACCTAACCTAACCTAACCTAACCTAACCTAACCTAACCTAACCTAACCTAACCTAACCTAACCTAACCTAACCTAACCTAACCTAACCTAACCTAACCTAACCTAACCTAACCTAACCTAACCTAACCTAACCTAACCTAACCTAACCTAACCTAACCTAACCTAACCTAACCTAACCTAACCTAACCTAACCTAACCTAACCTAACCTAACCTAACCTAACCTAACCTAACCTAACCTAACCTAACCTAACCTAACCTAACCTAACCTAACCTAACCTAACCTAACCTTTTTTTTTTTTTTTTTTTTTTGACGAGGAGAAATCCTTTTATTGATTCCCTACCGCTGGCGAGACGGTAGGGATATGTGGGGGTCGGCCGGCGGGCGACGCTATGCTATTCATAGCGGCCCGGCCACTACCCACTAAAACTCCCCGGTGCCTCCTTGCCCTATGAGCGGGGTGGACCGGGCTCTGCCGAGGCAACAACTCCGATCCACCCCAGGGCGGCCTAGCCAATGTCGGCTAGGCTGACGCCAATGGAGGATTGCCCGGAGACACCGGGGCAATCCTCAGACGGGGGGAGCCTGTGCAGGCACACACAGCTGGCCAGCTGTGTGCGCAGGTCCCCTAGGGCATTTGAAGACGGGCTTGATATGCCCGCCTTCTCCTGCCCGACCGCCTACGTCTGAGGGAAGCGAGACCCGCCTCATCCTCTCGCTCCCTCTCAGCTGCCTCCTTCTGCGACATGACAGAGCCGCAGAAGGAGGCAACAGCTTTCCATTTCGTCTCACTGTCAAGCATGGCTTCGACCATGCTTGGCAGTGAGACGTCTCCACCTCCCAACGCCACTACCAATTCATGGCGCTGGGGACTCCAGGCCGAGCACACCTGGAGCGTGTGCTCGGCCGTATCGTCGGGGTCGCCGCAGTGGTGGCACCGCGGCGACTCCTCCCTTTTTATACGGTGCAGATAATGACCGAAGCACCCGTGTCCGGTCATTATCTGCACCATATGGAAGGTGAGGCTGCCTTTACGGCGCCTCACCCAATCCTCCAACACCGGACGAACCGCGAGGATCGTCCGGTGACCGGCGGTGGGGTTGAGTAGTGCCTCACTCCAATCGTCAATGGCCCTCTCATGGGCCTCTGCACGGACCCGTTGCACGTCCTCGGCAACGGGTCTTTCTCCAAGGGCCCTAGCGGCGACCCGATGCCGATGCACCTGGGACAGAACCAGGGCATCGACATCCCACGGAAGCATGCCCGCTAGCACGCAGGCAGCCCCGTGGCTGACCGTGCGATAGGCCCGCACGGCCCGGGTCGCCATGACCCTTTGTGGCCTCCGTAAGAGGGCCCGGGTGCGGGGAGTGAGGCACTCCGCCCAGACCGGGGCTCCGTAGAGTGCCATCGACCTTACCACCCCGTGGTAGAGTCGACGGCACGCTGAGTTGGGTCCTCCCTGGTTAGGGAGGAGCCGTCCGAGTGCGGCTGCGGTCTTGATAAGCCGTGGAACGAGGAGCTTAAAATGCTCCTCAAAGTTCCAGCGGGGGTCCAGAGTTAGGCCGAGATACTTGAGATGCTTCTCGACCGGAATCCGGACCCCCTCCACTCGGACTCGGAGCCCCGGCGGGATCCTGCGGCGTGGGGGATGGAAGCCCATGGCCCTAGTTTTGTCTAGGGCCACCTCCAATCCGAGCAGACGGATGCGCCGGACGACCAACGAGGTGCCGACCGACGCAAGCCGTTCTGCCTTTTCCCACGTCTTTGCTCTTGCCGCGACCAGAGTGTCGTCGGCAAAGCAGGCAATCTCCATTTTGGGTAGGAGATTGCCTCGCAGGACCCAATTAAACCCCAAATTCCACAAAAGGGGGCCAAGGACGGCCCCCTGCGGTACGCCGGCTGTCACTGGCCGGCGTATGACTCTCCCGTCTGCGCCCTCGTAGAGGACCACTCGCTCGGCGAGGTAGTCATCGACGAGGGCGCAGAGATAGGACGGCACCCGGTGGAAACGGAGTGCCGCCCTAATACATTCGTGGGGGAGGCTGTTGAATGCGTTGCGAATGTCGAGCGACACCGCAACAACAGCCTCCCCCCTGCCGGTGGCCTCCTCAGTCCACCTTTTGAGGAGGCCCACCGCGTCCATCGTGGACCGACCGGTGCGGAAGCCGAACTGGCGCTCCTCCAAGTTCGGCCCCTCAGTCTCCAAATGCTCGACGATCCGACGGGCCATGATCCTCTCCATGGCCTTGCCGGAGTCGTCGAGCAAAACCACCGGTCGGTACCCGGACGGCGAGTCGGCGGGGCGGCCTTCCTTACGAAGAAGGACGAGTCGCCCCGCCTTCCACCTCCTCGGGAATTTGCCCCGGGCGATGCATGCGTTCAGCACCGCCCGGAACCTCTCCTCCAAAGGCCCCAGCGCTATCGCCAGGGCCTTGGCCGGGACTCCATCCGGACCCGGGGCCGTCTTCTTCCTCCCGATACGCTCCCTCACCGTCTCGAACTCGACGTCGGAGACGGGAGGGCCCTCCAATTCGGCCTCCGGCAGAGGTTCCGGAGGCTCCATGGGCGGGGGCTCGAACGGGCCTGGGGTCGGGAACAGTGACCCCACGACCTTGTCGAGCAGCGTCGGGTCGAAGAGGGCCGTGGAGGGGGAGCTCGACGCGAACTTCCCCCTCACGGTCCTGTATGGACGGCCCCAAGGGTCAGCGTCCAGGAGGGCCAGGAAACGCTCGTGGGCCTCTTCTTTGGCCCTGCAGATGCCTTCCTGCAGGGCGTTGTGAGCGTTCCTGTACGCCTGACGAAGGTGGACCTCTTCGTCAGGCGTCCTCCTGGAGCGTCGTCTCCGGCAACGGAGGAGAGCTCTCCTGGCCGCTAGGCATGATGAGCGCAGGGAGGCGATCTCCTGCGCCCACCAATACACCCTCCTCCATCGAGGAGGAGGGCGCCACAGCGGCATGGCGGCATTGCAGACTTCCCGAAGGTCGTCTGAAAAGTGGTCGGCCATGCCGTCGGGATCCCCAGCGAGGTGAGGGGGGAGCGACGACCATTCCCTCACCATCGCGGCCTCCTCCGCCACGTCCGGGCGGAGCTTGGCGAGTGCCCACCTAGGAAAGGCGACACCCGCCGTGGGGTCCCGACGCTGTGGGGCCCTAGCGGCCTGCGTGGAGACCTCGTATCGGACATAGAGGTGGTCCGATAGGGTCTCCACGTCTTCCACTACGTTCCAGTCCCGGATTCGGGCAGCGAGGGCGGCGGTGGCAAAGGACACGTCCACGATGGACGTACCCTGCCACCGTACGCACGTGGGGGTGGTGCCTCGGTTGAGCACCTGGAGCCCCAGGCCCAACGCCCAGGACTCCAGTATACCCCCCCTCACGTCCGTACTGGGGGACCCCCACGCCGAGGATTTGGCGTTGAGGTCCCCCGCCACCAGAACTGGGAGTGGGGCCGCGCGCCTCACCACTCCCTCCACCGCAGCCAGGAAGGACTCGAAGTCCGCCCGACTGCGGTTCGGGGAGAAGTAGGTCGACACGACCACCATTCTCCCATAGTTCGCTGCCACGAACCCGGAACCTCTTTCCCTTAGGGAGATGGGAGGAGCGCATCCCCCCGGTCTCACCACAACGGCAGCGGAGTCGTCCAGGTCCCCCAACCAGTGGGGGTTCTGGGGAACGTAATACGGCTCCGCCACCACCGCCAGGCTAATCTCCCACTCCGCCATGGACTGACACAGCAGGTCCTGTGCCCCGGCGGAGTGGTTGATGTTCGCCTGGAGGATCCTTGTGGGAGACTTATTGGGCATTGGTTGTGTCCATGCACTCCTCCCTTGGTACGCCCGTGGCCGCTGGCTTAGCCGCACTGAGGCGGCCCCTGACGGCAGGGGGGGAACAATTCATCCCCCCCATTCGGTGGTTGGCCGGGAGGCCGGCGTCCGTGCAGACGGCGCACCTGAACGCCGCCTCGCACTCATTGGCGGAGTGCCCATCCAGTCCGCAGCGGTAGCAAAGGCCGCTGCGGTCCTTTTTGGATGGGCACCTGACGACCGGATGGCCGAGCCCCATGCACCTGAAACAGCGCATGGGACGCTGTTCCAGGAGCTGGACGGAGGCGGCGCTCCAGCCAACCGTCAGGCGGCCACCGATCGCCAGTTTCCTGGCGGCTTCAACTGGGCAAGAGGCGAAGGCCGAGCCCACCCCCCTGATCCCTGGGTGCACCTTGCCCACCCTGATATGCTCAGGGGGGCAGCCCGTGCTCAAGGATAGAGCCTCCTTCAACTCTTCAGCCGACACCGAGTCGTCAAGACCGTTTACCCGGATGTCGACTGATTTTATTGGGCGCGTGACCTTCGCCTCGTCACCCAAGGTTTCCCCAATTTTTGCCGCCAGTTGATCCGCCTGTGCGGGCGTGGTCCCCTTTGGGAGCTCAAGGATCCGAGCTCCCGTGACGCCCGTACGGAATTGGGCCGGACCAATCCCGAGGGCGTCTAGAGAAACTGAGGCCTTAGTTTTGTCTAAGGCCTTCTTGTAAGTGGCCCCCTTCTCGATTGCCTCAGGTTTGAGGGCCACTACCACTGCCAGTTTCTTCGGCTCCTTGGGGAGCTTGGGGGCGCTGGCTTTCGGTGCTGTCGGAGCTGGAGCGACGGGGGCGCGCTTTTTGCGCCGGACTACCTCGGACCAGCTTCCACCTGTCTCGACCGAAGGCCCAACCTGCGGCTCAGGAGCCTTGGCAGGGGGTCGAGCCGCTCTGACGGGTCTCACACTTTTGGGCAGGTTGGCCGGGGGGGTGAGGGTAGTCACGGCGTCTGGTTGGGCAGCCGCAGCGCGGGCCTTCGCTTTGCGGTCTGCCGTGAGAGGTGGCCGGATCTGACGCGCCGGGAGGAGCCTCCCGTCAACTTCCAAGCCGTCCAGGCGGGCGCTCACCATGTTGCCCACATGGTTCATGAGCTCCGCCTGGAGCGATCCGAAGGCTTCAAAAAACTCCGCCCTAGACAGTGCCTGTGATTCAGCCACTGTCTGGGGAGCTTCCGCCTGACGTTCCGAGCCGGCCGGGGTCTCTAGGCGGGTCCTTTCGGAGAAGGCCCGTCTGATCGCCGCCACCTCCGAGTGGAGGGCCTCCAGTTGCCCGCGAAGGCGCTTGTTGTCGGCCTTAAGGCGGCGAACCTCCTTGGAGGCTTTGCGCTCCGCCACCGCCTTAACAATCTCGACGAGGGAGTTCGTTGCGTTTTTGATGTCCCTCTGACATGTTCCCTTTAGATTTCCGGCCTTGCGGACAACGTCCAGAATCACCGAGGCACTGGCTTCCGCCCTTCTGGTGAGCCCCTCGATCGAACCAGAAGGAGATACGGACTTGGTCGAGTGGAACTCAACTTCGGAGAAGTTGATTTCCGACTCGGAGTCCGTCCCTACCTCCCTTAGCTCGCGTCGAGCCTGCGACACACCGATGTCGTGAGCATAAGGCTTGCCACGGCCTTTGTTACCTTTGAGGTACTTAGGAGGGACCGCTGGTTCCTCTTGGGACCCAGACGCCTCCGATCCTGAATGCTCCTCGTTTGACCCAGCAAAGAATTTGCCAGATCTACTCCGATCTGACGCTGATGAGGGACGAGAGGACTCCAGGATGCTCTCCTCCTTCTTGGCACCCCGTTTTCGACCCTTTGAACGGGTATTACCCGAAGGCCGATTAGCCTCCGTGTCGTCCATCTTTTTTGTAGGGGTCCACCCCTACAAAAAGGGGGCAAAACAAAACAAAAATCAACAATATAACAAATTTCTTTAAAATTAATTAACGAAAAACGACGATAACTCCTGAACAACAAGCGCTACCAGCAACCGGTTTGGACTGGGTGAAAGTGCTTCCGAGGATGCAACTTTCAACCCAAACCCGCGACACGAACCGGCTGCTAGCAGCAAAGTTATCGGGAAAAAACAATAACTTTTCTTAAAAAACTAATAACAAAAACAACAATAAAAACGTAACAATAACAGATAACAATTCAAAACTTGGACAGGTAGAAGGACCTCCCAGAGAGGCTTCTTCCGGCCCTAGACCGCAACAAGATCCGGCTGCGGGAACCGGGACTTGTTGCGGTTTTAAACTTAAAAATTTCAAACAGAAAACAGAAAATCAACAAAAACAACTGAAATAACAGACAACAACAACAACTGCTGTGTGCAGATCGAAGAAGCCTTGAAAAAGGCTTCAAACGATATGCGCCACACCAAAAAGCACCAATGAACACCAGCGTTATCAGCAATTGAAATTTCCGAATTTTCGTAAATTTTCAACAACCACCGTCGCATAACCTAACCTAACCTAACCTAACCTAACCTAACCTAACCTAACCTAACCTAACCTAACCTAACCTAACCTAACCTAACCTAACCTAACCTAACCTAACCTAACCTAACCTAACCTAACCTAACCTTTTTTTTTTTTTTTTTTTTGAGGAGGGGAAATCACATTTACGGACTGACCCCCCTCGCCGGCGAGGACGCGTCGGCGAGGGGGAGTGTGGGACTCGCCCGGTGACGCGAATTATCACCGGGAATACCCACTAAAACCCCCCCATGCTCCACCATCGGCGGTTGTGTGCGGGTCCGTATAACAGCGAGGCCATGTCCGCGGAACCCGCACACCGCTACTTCCCGTGAAGGGAACCGTCGTGATGGTGGCGACCTAGGGAGCATCTCTAGGTCGCCACTCCGTCTGATCAGTGTAGGCCGGGCGCCAGTCGTCCACCTGACGCCCGGTAGTCACGTTAATCGGCGCGCGCGGCATAGGCGCGGCGCCGTCTTCCGACTTTTCGGCGCCTGAGTGGGTCCGCCTGGGGGTCCTCTTCGCGGGACCGCTCCCCGGCCTCTTTACCACTCAGGGCCGACTCGCAGAAAGTCCTGACGGCTTTCCAGCCGTCAGGCGTCTCAATCATTGCTCTGACGACAGCCGGTAAGGACAGGTCTTGTCCCACGACTGCCGTCAGAGCCGCTCTCTCCGTGTCCCAACCTGGGCATTCCTCAAGGGTATGTTGCGCCGTGTCTTCGGCGGCTCCGCACTCGTGGCAGACGGTGGTCCGCTCCCTGTGCGCGACGTTGCACAGGTACCGACCGAAGCAACCATGCCCCGTCAGCACCTGCACAAGCCGGAAAGAGAGCGACCCGGCCCGCCTGCTCACCCACTCCTTCAGCACTGGCGCGATAGCAGACGTGGTGCGGGAACCCCACCCCGCCTGCAACAAATCGTCGCGCCAGCGCTCGAGTGCCTCCTCCTGGAGCTCCGCCCTCCAACGCGCCACCTCCTCCGGGAGTGGACTCGCGCCGCGGGCCCTCGCGTCGGCGGTCCTGCGGTAGACCGCTGCGAGGACCTCGGCATCCAGCTCCCAGGGGAGCGTGCCGGCGATCGCGCATGCCGCCCTCCACGAGGTGGTGCGATACGCTCTGATGACCCTGGACGCCATGACTCGCTGCAGGCGCCGCAGCACAGTCAAGTTTTGGGCCGACAGGGAGTCGACCCAAATCGGCGCACCGTACAGGGCCATCGAGCGCACCACGCCCGCGAAGAGACGGCGGCACCCGACGTTGGGTCCGCCCAGGTTGGGCATCAGCCTGCTCAGAGCGAAAGAAATTTTGGTCAGTTTAGGAGCCAGGCTCCTGAAGTGACCTTGGAAGTTCCACCGGCTATCGAGTACGACGCCGAGATATTTCAGCGTCGACCCGACGCCGATGGTGACTCCTCCGACAATGATGTGAGCGTCCGGCGGTGGCGCCTTGCGAGGCCCACGGAAGCAGATGGCTTCCGACTTCTCAAGGGCCACCGTCAGGCCCAAGCGCCGTATCCTCATCACAACCTGTGCTACTCCGGCGGTTGCCAACAGGGCCGCGTCACGATACGTGTCACCGCGGGCGGTCACCAAAGTGTCGTCCGCGTAACACGTGACGTCGACCCCGCGCAGGGTTGCGCCCCGCAGTGCCCAGTCGTAGCCGATGTTCCACAGGAGCGGCCCGAGAACCGACCCCTGCGGGACACCGCACGACACTTGGCGCTGACGATCTCCAACGCGCGTGGGGTACGCGACCGAGCGACCCGAGAGATAATCTCCGACAAGCCGTCGGAGGTACTCCGGGAAGCCGTGGTACCCCATAGCCTCCACGATCACTCTGTGTGGAAGAGTGTTAAACGCGTTGGAGATGTCGAGGGACACCGCCAAGACGAACCCGCCTTTCCCAATAGCCTCATCGGCTAAAGCCCTCACCCGCGAGATCGCGTTCACGGTGGACCTGCCCCTTCGGAAGCCGAACTGGACATCGGCCAAGTTCGGCCCGGTCTCCTCGAGATGTTGGGTGAGGCGAGCGGCGATAACCCGTTCGAACAACTTGCCCGCCTCACTCAACAGGACTATGGGGCGATAGGCCGATGGTGAGTCCACCGGACGCCCGGGCTTGCGGATGAGGACAAGCTTACCCCGCTTCCATTCGTTGGGAAAGTGGCCATCCTTAGCACAGGTTGTGAGCAACGCGCGGAATCTATCCTGTAGGCCGCCCTCTTTCAGGGCCAAGACCAGAGCCTTCCCCGGGATGCCATCGGGACCGGGCGCCGTGTTCTTCGCACTCAGGCGAAGAACCGCCCTGTCCAACTCGCCCTTTGACACCTCGGGGGGATCCTCCGTCGAGATCTGCTGCCTCGCCCGATCAGGCGCGGAAGGAGCATCGCCCTCCGCCCTGGCAGGGAACAGATTCACCACCACTCTCTCGAGCGTCTCCGTGTTCATGGTGGTCGACAACGGAGGGGCCCATGGGCGAAGCTTGCTCATGACAAGCTTATACGGCCTGCCCCATGGGTCCTGCTCGAGAGAGTTCACCAGCTCCTGCCAGGCGCGCTCCTTCGCTGCAGCGATCTCGGTCCTCAGCTCCTTCTTGGCCCCTTGGAAGGCGGCAAAGAGTTCGGCTATAACCGATGCGGGTCTGTGGCGTCGACGGGCGTGGGTGTACCGGCGTCGTGCTTTCACACATGTCGTCCGGAGGTGCTGAAGCTCCGGCGACCACCAGTACACCTGTCGACGGGGCTGCGGTATGCCCGCGCGTGGCATGGCGACGTCGCAGACATGCGTCATCGCCTCGCGGAACCACCGCGCCTCTGTGTCCGCATCGGTCGCCTCGGGTTTGACATTCCATGATTCCACGAGGGACGCCGCTATGAGGGCGTTTCTCTCCAGCATTTTGAGTGCCCATCTGGGCCCGATCTCAGAGGGAGCACGCCTCGGGCTGTTCGGGTCCGTCGAGTGGGGGGAGATGGAAAACCGAATATATCGGTGATCCGAAAGCGTCTCGACCCCCTCCTCGACTACCCAGCCCTGAACGCGGCGTGCCAGGGCGGAGGACGCAAACGTTACGTCCACGACCGATCCGCCCTGTTGTCGCACGCACGTGTTAGACGTGCCCCTGTTCAGCACACACAGATTGTTGCTGGAGAGCCACTCCTCCACAGCCGCGCCCCTCGCGTCCGTGAGGGCCGATCCCCACACTGTCGACTTCGCGTTCAGGTCTCCGGCGAGGAGCACCTGACGCGGGCGACACCGCCCCAGCAGGATGTCTATTTCCGCCAAGAAACGCTCGAACTCCGCCAGCGGGCGGTTTGGCGAGAAATAGACACCTACGTACACGGTGTCGCCGCAGAAAACGGCGACGAACCCGCGGCCTCTGAACGTTTGGTCGACAGCGGGGGCTCCCTCTCCGGTGGTCAAAACAATGGCGATGACACCGTCCCGGTCGCCGATCCAGTTGTCGCGATTAACAACCAGATACGGCTCCGAGACGATTGCCACGTGTATCCCCCACTGCGCCGTAGTCTGGACTAGCAAGTCCTGGGCTCCGACGCAGTGGTTGACATTCGCCAGGAGGCACTTTATGGACATAATTATATGTCCATAGGCGCTCCTTTTGTCCCGTTCGGTGGGGGGCCAGCGTTATCCTGGGACGGAGCCTCAGGATTCGCTGGCCTGCGTCTGTTCCATTTCCGCTTGGGCGCCGAACACTTTGGGCTACCCAAGCGGTGGTTATGTCGTTTTCCGGCTTCTAAGCACAAGAAGCAGCTGGCCTCGGAGCGGCAATCGGCTGCGCGATGGCCGCTCTTTCCGCACCGGTAGCACTGCTGGCTTCTGTCAACGGCAGCGGTGCACTGCCCCCTGACGTGTCCCGACTCCAGACACCGGAAGCAGCGCAGCTCTCGGGGTTCGAGGGCTTTCACCCTCGCTGCCGTCCATCCCACCAGCAGTCTACCCTCCAGGACCTTCTTGGCTGCTGTTGCGGGACAGCCCGCCCAAGCCGTTCCCATCCCGAAGCGCGGGAAACGTATGGCGCCGACTTTCACTGATTCAACAGCGCAGCCGCCGACTTTGGCGATGGCCGCCGCCACTTCTGCGGGAGTGACGGAGTCGTCGAGCCCCGACACCAGCAACTCGGTGAGTTTGACTGGCCTGGAGACTCTGACGAGCTCCGCACTCATTTGTTGCCGTAATTTGGCGGCCAACGCGTCCGCCTTTACGGCTGTGTCGGCGCCGTGCACTTCAAAAATGACCGCACCCGTAATTGCCCGACGGGGGCGGACATACGGAATGCCCACCTCCTCTAGGCTGACCTTCCGTTTAGCCTCCGCGACTACGTCGGCGTAGGTGACGCCCCTTTCTGCAGCCTCAGGCTGCAGTGTGAGGACTACGGCCGCAGTCTTCGGAGGCTTCGGAGCCTTCTTGGGGGCGGGCTGTTGAACCCGTCTCGACTTGGGGCGGGGAGTCGGAGGTGACTCCTTATGCTTCCCGCCTTTGGCCACCGTGCTCCAAGGCCGATCCATGGAGGCGGGGGCGGGTGGGAGAGGGCGCGGTTCCGATCGGGCCGGTCGTTTGACGGCCGCCTTCCGACCTTTCGTCCTCTTTCTCCTGGTTGTTGTTGTTTCCCCTTCTTTCGTCGCCTTTAACCCGCTGGTGGAGGGTTTAGGCGGTGCGGAGGAAGGAAGGGGAGGGACCTTCCTTGGGGCCGGTTTCGGAGGGGGTTCTCTCCGAGCGGCCAATGGAGGGCTCACCCTCGGCGCTGGATTCAGGCGCGGCTCCAGGTTCTCGAGCCGCGCGCTCAGCCGAGCATGGACCCTGTCCATGATCGCCACCTCCATGGCCTCTAGGTGCTCCAGCGTGGCCGGAGTCCCGGAGGCGGCGGAGGAAGCGGAGTTTTTAAATTCGGCGAACTCCCTCCGAAGCTGTTCAAGTCCATTTTGGAGTAGCTTATTCTGCGCCCGAGCGCTTTTAAGCTCGCGACGCAGAGCAGCTGTCTCCTCATTAGTCGACAGGGAGGCCAGACATTTGGCGTCCGCGACTATAGCCTCCACGTTGTCGCGGAGCGCCAACCTAACCTAACCTAACCTAACCTAACCTAACCTAACCTAACCTAACCTAACCTAACCTAACCTAACCTAACCTAACCTAACCTTTTTTTTTTTTTTTTTTTTTTTTGAGGAGGGGAAATCACATTTACGGACTGACCCCCCTCGCCGGCGAGGACGCGTCGGCGAGGGGGAGTGTGGGACTCGCCCGGTGACGCGAATTATCACCGGGAATACCCACTAAAACCCCCCCATGCTCCACCATCAGCGGTTGTGTGCGGGTCCGTATAACAGCGAGGCCATGTCCGCGGAACCCGCACACCGCTAATCCCGTGAGGGAACCGTCGTTATGGTGGCGACCTAGGGAGCATCTCTAGGCCGCCACGCCGTCTGATCCGTGTAGGCCGGGCGCCAGTCGTCCACCTGACGCCCGGTAGTCACAGTTAATCGGCGCGCGCGGCGTAGGCGCGGCGCCGTCTTCCGACTTTTCGGCGCCTGAGTGGGTCCGCCTGGGGGTTCTCTTCGCGGGACCGCTCCCCGGCCTCTTTGCCACTCAGGGCCGTCTCACAGAAGATCCTGGCGGCTTCCCAGCCGCCAGGGGTCTCAATCATTGCTCTGACGACAGCCGGTAGGGACAGGTCTTGTCCCACGACTGCCGTCAGAGCCGCTCTCTCCGTATCCCAACCTGGGCATTCCTCGAGTGTGTGTTGCGCCGTGTCGTTGGCGGCTCCGCACTCGTGGCAGACGGTGGTTCGCTCCCTCCGCGCGACGTTGCACAGGTACCGACCGAAGCAGCCATGCCCCGTCAGCACCTGCACAAGCCGGAAAGAGAGCGAGCCGGTCCGCCTGCTCACCCACTCCTTCAGCACTGGCGCGATAGCAGACGTGGTACGGGAACCGCACCCCGCCTGCATCAAATCATCGCGCCAGCGCTCGAGTGCCTCCTCCTGGAGCTCCGCCCTCCAACGCGCCACCTCCTCCGGGAGTGGACTCGCGCCGCGGGCCCTCGCGTCGGCGGTCCTGCGGTAGACCGCTGCGAGGACCTCGGCATCCAGCTCCCAGGGGAGCGTGCCGGCGATCGCGCATGCCGCCCTCCACGAGGTGGTGCGATACGCTCTGATGACCCTGGACGCCATGACTCGCTGCAGGCGCCGCAGCACAGTCAAGTTTTGGGCCGACAGGGAGTCGACCCAAATCGGCGCACCGTACAGGGCCATCGCGAAGAGACGGCGGCACCCGACGTTGGGTCCGCCCAGGTTGGGCATCAGCCTGCTCAGAGCGAAAGAAATTTTGGTCAGTTTAGGAGCCAGGCTCCTGAAGTGACCTTGGAAGTTCCACCGGCTATCGAGTACGACGCCGAGATATTTCAGCGTCGACCCGACGCCGATGGAAACTCCTCCGACAATGATGTGAGCGTCCGGCGGTGGCGCCTTGCGAGGCCCACGGAAGCAGATGGCTTCCGACTTCTCAAGGGCCACCGTCAGGCCCAAGCGCCGTATCCTCATCACAACCTGTGCTACTCCGGCGGTTGCCAACAGGGCCGCGTCACGATACGTGTCACCGCGGGCGGTCACCAAAGTGTCGTCCGCGTAACACGTGACGTCGACCCCGCGCAGGGTTGCGCCCCGCAGTGCCCAGTCGTAGCCGATGTTCCACAGGAGCGGCCCGAGAACCGACCCCTGCGGGACACCGCACGACACTTGGCGCTGACGATCTCCAACGCGCGTGGGGTACGCGACCGAGCGACCCGAGAGATAATCTCCGACAAGCCGTCGGAGGTACTCCGGGAAGCCGTGGTACCCCATAGCCTCCACGATCACTCTGTGTGGAAGAGTGTTAAACGCGTTGGAGATGTCGAGGGACACCGCCAAGACGAACCCGCCTTTCCCAATAGCCTCATCGGCTAAAGCCCTCACCCGCGAGATCGCGTCCACGGTGGACCTGCCCCTTCGGAAGCCGAACTGGACATCGGCCAAGTTCGGCCCGGTCTCCTCGAGATGTTGGGTGAGGCGAGCGGCGATAACCCGTTCGAACAACTTGCCCGCCTCACTCAACAGGACTATGGGGCGATAGGCCGATGGTGAGTCCACCGGACGCCCGGGCTTGCGGATGAGGACAAGCTTACCCCGCTTCCATTCGTTGGGAAAGTGGCCATCCTTAGCACAGGTTGTGAGCAACGCGCGGAATCTATCCTGTAGGCCGCCCTCTTTCAGGGCCAAGACCAGAGCCTTCCCCGGGATGCCATCGGGACCGGGCGCCGTGTTCTTCGCACTCAGGCGAAGAACCGCCCTGTCCAACTCGCCCTTTGACACCTCGGGGGGATCCTCCGTCGAGATCTGCTGCCTCGCCCGATCAGGCGCGGAAGGAGCATCGCCCTCCGCCCTGGCAGGGAACAGATTCACCACCACTCTCTCGAGCGTCTCCGTGTTCATGGTGGTCGACAACGGAGGGGCCCATGGGCGGAGCTTGCTCATCACAAGCTTATACGGCCTGCCCCATGGGTCCTGCTCGAGAGAGTTCACCAGCTCCTGCCAGGCGCGCTCCTTCGCTGCAGCGATCTCGGTCCTCAGCTCCTTCTTGGCCCCTTGGAAGGCGGCAAAGAGTTCGGCTATAACCGATGCGGGTCTGTGGCGTCGACGGGCGTGGGTGTACCGGCGTCGTGCTTTCACACATGTCGTCCGGAGGTGCTGAAGCTCCGGCGACCACCAGTACACCTGTCGACGGGGCTGCGGTATGCCCGCGCGTGGCATGGCGACGTCGCAGACATGCGTCATCGCCTCGCGGAACCACCGCGCCTCTGTGTCCGCATCGGTCGCCTCGGGTTTGACATTCCATGATTCCACGAGGGACGCCGCTATGAGGGCGTTTCTCTCCAGCATTTTGAGTGCCCATCTGGGCCCGATCTCAGAGGGAGCACGCCTCGGGCTGTTCGGGTCCGTCGAGTGGGGGGAGATGGAAAACCGAATATATCGGTGATCCGAAAGCGTCTCGACCCCCTCCTCGACTACCCAGCCCTGAACGCGGCGTGCCAGGGCGGAGGACGCAAACGTTACGTCCACGACCGATCCGCCCTGTTGTCGCACGCACGTGTTAGACGTGCCCCTGTTCAGCACACACAGATTGTTGCTGGAGAGCCACTCCTCCACAGCCGCGCCCCTCGCGTCCGTGAGGGCCGATCCCCACACTGTCGACTTCGCGTTCAGGTCTCCGGCGAGGAGCACCTGACGCGGGCGACACCGCCCCAGCAGGATGTCTATTTCCGCCAAGAAACGCTCGAACTCCGCCAGCGGGCGGTTTGGCGAGAAATAGACACCTACGTACACGGTGTCGCCGCAGAAAACGGCGACGAACCCGCGGCCTCTGAACGTTTGGTCGACAGCGGGGGCTCCCTCTCCGGTGGTCAAAACAATGGCGATGACACCGTCCCGGTCGCCGATCCAGTTGTCGCGATTAACAACCAGATACGGCTCCGAGACGATTGCCACGTGTATCCCCCACTGCGCCGTAGTCTGGACTAGCAAGTCCTGGGCTCCGACGCAGTGGTTGACATTCGCCAGGAGGCACTTTATGGACATAATTATATGTCCATAGGCGCTCCTTTTGTCCCGTTCGGTGGGGGGCCAACGTTATCCTGGGACGGAGCCTCAGGATTCGCTGGCCTGCGTCTGGTCCATTTCCGCTTGGGTGCCGAACACTTTGGGCTACCCAAGCGGTGGTTATGCCGTTTCCCGGCCTCGGCGCACAAGAAGCAGCTGGCCTCGGAGCGGCAATCGGCTGCGCGATGGCCGCCCTTTCCGCACCGGTAGCACTGCTGGCTTCTGTCAACGGCAGCGGTGCACTGCCCCCTGACGTGTCCAGACTCCAGACACCGGAAGCAGCGCAGCTCTCGGGGTTCGAGGGCTTTCACCCTCGCTGCCGTCCATCCCACCAGCAGTCTACCCTCCAGGACCTTCTGTGCTGCGGTTGCGGGACAGCCCGCCCAAGCCGTCCCCATCCCGAAGCGCGGGAAACGAATGGCGCCCACTTTCACTGATTCTACGGCACAGCCGCCGACTTTGGCGATGGCCGCCGCCACTTCTGCGGGAGTGACGGAGTCGTCGAGCCCCGACACCAGCAACTCGGTCAGCTTGACCGGTCTGGAGACTCGGACGAGCTCCGCACTCATTTTCTCCCGTAATTTGGCGGCCAACGCGTCCGCCTTTTCGGCTGTGTCGGTGCCGTGAATCTCAAAGATAACCGCACCCGTAATCGCCCGGCGGGGGCGGACATACGGGATGCCCACCTCCTCCAGGCTAACTTTTTGTTTTGCTTCCGCCACCACGTCGGCATAGGTGATGCCCCTATCAACTGCCTCAGGCTGCAGCGTGAGAACTACGGCTGCAGTCTTCGGAGGTTTCGGCGCAACCTAACCTAACCTTTTTTTTTTTTTTTTTTTTTTGAGGAGGGGAAATCACACTTACGGACTGACCCCCCCCGCCGGCGAGGACGCGTCGGCGAGGGGGAGTGTGGGACTCGCCCGGTGACGCGCCTTATCACCGGGAATACCCACTAAAACCCCCCCATGCTCCACCATCAGCGGAGATGTGCGGGTCCGTATAACAGCGAGGCCATGTCCGCGGAACCCGCACACCGCTACATCCCGTGAAGGGAACCCTCATATGCCGGGCGCCAGTCGTCCACCTGACACCCGGTAGTCACTCCAAACTGCGCCAAGCGCACCGCCTTCATGTCCGGACGGACCGGACCGCCAGCTCCCGCTGGCCAACCCACGACCCACTGGGGGTCCACTGGTGACAGCGGTGGCTTCTCCGCAAGGAAGCCACGGCTTCACCCTCCGAGTGTGATTTTTTAGAGAGGTTTTCTTCCTCGCGATCCGACGCTCAGTGCGCCGGACCCCCGACCCCACTGAGTGAGGCTACGGGTTCATGTGGCCGTGCAATGCCCGCCCTTAAGAAAGAGCAGGCAGCCACATGCCAGTTTTTGTCCGCGCCGGATGAACCGGTACCCCCCATATCTGGGGGGCGTTCCCCTATCCGCAACCTGGGGACGCGTCCGATGGCGGATCTGGAACCGCACACGGAAACCTAACCTAACCTAACCTAACCTAACCTAACCTAACCTAACCTAACCTAACCTAACCTAACCTAACCTAACCTAACCTAACCTAACCTAACCTTTTTTTTTTTTTTTTTTTTTTTTTTTTCGAGGAGAAATCCTTTTATTGATTCCCTACCGCTGGCGAGACGGTAGGGGTATGTGGGGGTCGGCCGGCAGACGACGCTATGCTAGTCATAGCGGCCCGGCCACTACCCACTAAAACTCCCCGGTGCCTCCTTGCCCTATGAGCGGGGTGGACCGGGCTCTGCCGAGGCAACAACTCCGATCCACCCCAGGGCGGCCTAGCCAATGTCGGCTAGGCTGACGCCAATGGAGGATTGCCCGGAGACACCGGGGCAATCCTCAGACGGGGGGAGCCTGTGCAGGCACACACAGCTGGCCAGCTGTGTGCGCAGGTCCCCTAGGGCATTTGAAGACGGGCTTGATATGCCCGCCTTCTCCTGCCCGTCCGCCTACGTCTGAGGGAAGCGAGACCCGCCTCGTCCTCTCGCTCCCTCTCAGCTGCCTCCTTCTGCGACATGACAGAGTCGCAGAAAGAGGCAACTGCTTTCCAGTTCGTCTCACTGTCAAGCATGGCTTCGACCATGCTTGGCAGTGAGACGTCTCCCCCACCCAGCGCCACCTCCAGCTCCTGACGCTGGGTGTCCCAGGCCGAGCATACCTGGAGTGTATGCTCGGCCGTGTCGTCGGGATCGCCGCAGTGGTGGCACTGCGGCGATTCCTCCCTTTTAATACGGTGCAGATAATGACCGAAACACCCGTGTCCGGTCATTATCTGCACCATGTGGTAGGTGAGGCCGCCTTTACGGCGCCTCACCCATTCCTCCAACACCGGACGAATCGCTCCGATCGTCCGGTGGCCGGCGGTAGGCTGGCGTAGTGCCTCACTCCATGTGTGCATGGCCCTCTCCTGCGCCTCTGCGCGGACCCGTCGCACGTCCTCGGCGACGGGTCTTCCTCCTTGGGCCCTTGCCGCGACCCGATGTCGATGCACCTGGGACAGAACCAGGGCATCGACATCCCACGGGGGCACGCCCGCGAGGACGCAGGCGGCCCCGTGGCTGACCGTGCGGTACGCTCGCACGGCCCGGATCGCGATGGCCCTTTGAGGCCTCCGTAGGAGGGCCCGGGTGTGAGGAGTGAGGCACTCCGCCCAGACCGGGGCTCCGTAGAGTGCCATCGACCTTACCACCCCGTGGTAAAGCCGACGGCACGCCGAATTTGGTCCTCCCATATTCGGGAGGAGACGTCCGAGCGCGGCTGCAGCTCTCGTGAGCCGTGGAGCGAGGAGCTTGAAGTGCTCCTCGAAGCTCCAGCGGGGGTCCAGTGTCAGGCCGAGGTACTTCATGTACCTGCCGACCTCGATCCGGACCCCCTCCACTCGGACGCGGAGCCCCGATGGGATCCTGCGGCGTGGGGGGTTGAAGGCCATGGCCCTAGTTTTATCTAGGGCCACCTCCAACCCGAGCAGTCGAATGCGTCGGACGACCAGCGAGGTGCCGGCCGACGCAAGATGTACTGCCTTCTCCCACGTCTGCGCTCTTGCCGCGACTAGGGTGTCGTCGGCAAAGCAGACAATCTCCATTTTGGGGAGGAGATTGCCTCGCAGGACCCAGTTGTACCCCAGGTTCCAGAGCAGGGGGCCGAGTACGGCCCCCTGGGGTACGCCTACCGCCACTGATCGGCGAATTATCACGCCGTCTGCGCCCTCGTAAAGGACTACTCGCTCGGCGAGGTAGTCGTCGACGAGGGCGCAGAGATAGGACGGCACCCGGTGGAAACGGAGTGCCGCCCTAATACATTCGTGGGGGAGGCTGTTGAATGCGTTGCGGATGTCGAGCGACACCGCAACAACAGCCTC
This sequence comes from Synanthedon myopaeformis, assembly GCA_944738685.1. Lineage (NCBI taxonomy): Eukaryota > Metazoa > Arthropoda > Insecta > Lepidoptera > Sesiidae > Synanthedon > Synanthedon myopaeformis. The sequence goes on from OX122921.1 coordinate 57,662, forward strand.
CCCCCTGCCGGTGGCCTCCTCAGTCCACCTTTTGAGGAGGCCCACCGCGTCCATCGTGGACCGACCGGTGCGGAAGCCGAACTGGCGCTCCTCCAAGTTCGGCCCCCCATTCTCCAAGTGCTCAACGATCCGGCGGGCCATGATCCTCTCCATGGCCTTGCCGGAGTCGTCGAGCAGCACCACCGGTCGGTACCCGGACGGCGAGTCGGCGGGGCGGCCTTCCTTACGAAGAAGGACGAGTCGCCCCGCCTTCCACCTCCTCGGAAATTTGCCCCGGGCGATACAAGTGTCTAGTACCGCCCGGAACCTCTCCTCCAGAGGCCCCAGCGCTATCGCCAGGGCCTTGGCCGGGACTCCGTCTGGCCCCGGGGCCGTCTTCTTCTTCCCGATGCGCTCCCTCACCGCCTCGAACTCGACGTCGGAGACGGGAGGGCCCTCCAATTCGGCCTCCGGCAGCGGTTCCGGAGGCTCCATGGGCGGGGGCTCGAACGGGCCTGGGGTCGGGAACAGTGACCCCACGACCTTGTCGAGCAGCGTCGGGTCGAAGTGGGCCGTGGAGGGGGAGCTCGACGCGAACTTCCCCCTCACGGCCCTGTACGGACGACCCCAAGGGTCAGCATCCAGGAGGGCCAGGAAACGCTCGTGGGCTTCCTCCTTGGCCCTGCAGATACCTTCCTGCAGGGCGTTGTGAGCGTTCCTGTACGCCTGACGAAGGAGGACCTCTTCGTCAGGCGTCCTCCTGGAGCGTCGTCTCCGGCAACGGAGGAGAGCTCTCCTGGCCGCTAGGCATGATGAGCGCAGGGAGGCAATCTCCTGCGCCCACCAGTACACCCTCCTCCAACGAGGAGGAGGGCGCCACAGCGGCATGGCGGCATTGCAGACTTCCCGTAGGTCGTCTGCAAAGTGGTCGGCCATGCCGTCGGGATCCCCTGCGAGGTGAGGGGGGAGCGACGACCATTCCCTCACCATCGCGGCCTCCTCCGCCACATCCGGGCGGAGCTTGGCGAGTGCCCACCTAGGGAAGGCGACACCCGCCGTGGGGTCCCGACGCTGTGGGGCCCTAGCGGCCTGCGTGGAGACCTCGTATCGGACATAGAGGTGGTCCGATAGGGTCTCCACGTCTTCTTCTACGCTCCAATTCCGGATTCGGGCAGCGAGGGCGGCGGTGGCAAAGGACACATCCACGATGGACGTACCTTGCCACCGTACGCACGTGGGGGTGGTGCCTCGATTGAGCACCTGGAGCCCCAGGCCCAACGCCCAGGACTCCAATATGCCCCCCCTCACGTCCGTACTGGGGGACCCCCATGCCGAGGATTTGGCGTTGAGGTCCCCCGCCACCAAAACTGGGAGTGGGGCCGCGCGCCTCACCACTCCCTCCACCGCAGCCAGGAAGAACTCGAAGTCCGCCCGACTGCGGTTCGGGGAGAAGTAGGTCGACACGACCACCATTCTCCCAAAGTTCGCTGCCACGAACCCGGAACCCCTTTCCCTTAGGGAAATGGGAGGAGCGCCACCCCCCGGTCTCACCACAACGGCAGCGGAGTCGTCCAGGTCCCCCAACCAGTGGGGGTTCTGGGGAACGTAATACGGCTCCGCCACCACCGCCAGGCTAATCTCCCACTCCGCCATGGACTGACACAGCAAGTCCTGTGCCCCGGCGGAGTGGTTGATGTTCGCCTGGAGGATCTTTGTGGGAGACCTATTGGGCATTGGAGGTGTCCATGCGCTCCTCCCTTACCGCGCTTGTGACCCCCGGCTTAGCCGTCGGTTTGGCCGCAATGAGACGGCCCCTGACGGCTGGGGGGGAGCAGTTCATCCCCCCCATACGATGGTTAGCCGGGAGACCGGCATCCGCGCAGATGGCGCATCTGAAGGCCGCCTCGCAATCGTTGGCGGAATGCCCGTCCAATCCGCAACGGTAACAGAGACCGCTGCGGTCCTTGCTGGACGGGCATCTGACCACCGGGTGGCCGAGTCCCATGCACTTATAGCAGCGCATGGGACGCTGCTCGATCAGTTGGACGGAGGCGGAGCTCCATCCAACCGTCAATCGGCCCCCGGTCACCAGCTTCCTGGCGGCGTCAATGGGGCAGGAGGCAAAAGCCGAGCCGAGCCCCCTGGCTCCAGGGTGGACCTTACCCACCCTGAAGTGCTCGGGGGGGCAGCCCGTGCACTGCGCCAGCGCGGCCTGGAGCTCTTCGGCCGACACCGAGTCGTCGAGCCCGTTGACCCGGATGTCCGCCGATTTGACGGGGCGCGTGACTTTCGCCACGTCCCCCAGTGCCTCGCCTATTTTCGCCGCCAGTCTGTCCGCTTGGGCGGCCGTCGTCTCCTTCGGGAGCTCGAGAATTCGAGCTCCCGTCACGCCCGTTCTAAATCGGGCCGGACCGATTCCGAGGGCGGCAAGAGAGACAGAGGCCTTGGTCTTTTCCAAGGCCTTCTTATATGTTGCGCCTTGCTCCAACGCCTCGGGCTTCAGAGCCACCACGACGGCCATCTTCTTGAACTCCTTGGGGAGCTTATTCTCCTTCTTCTTCGGGGCCTTGTCGGCAGGTGCAGCTGCCGGAGCAGGTGCGCGCTTCTTGCGCCGCACCACCTCCGACCAGCTACCCGCCGCCTCCACGGGCCCCGATGAAGGGCCAGGGGTCGGCTCCGGGGCCTTGAGAGCCTGAGACGCTGGAGTCTTTTTCCCTCTCGCCATTTTCGGCAGGTTCGCCGGCGGGGCGAGGGTGGAGCCCGTAGAATGTTGGGGGGTGGGGACTCTCTCCCGGGCCTCGCGTCTCCTATCCGCCTGAAGAGGCGGACGGAACTGGCGGGACGGAAGCAATCTCCCGTCCACCTCCAGTCCTTCCAGGTGGGCAATTACAATGCTCCCGACCTGGGCCGCCATCTCCGCCTGAAAGGAGGTTAGTGTTCCTAAGAACTCCGCTCTAGACAGCGGCTGAGAGTCAGCCGCTGTCATAGGCGGATCTACCGTTTGCGCTGCTGGGGGCTTCCTTGATGAGGGCCTTTCAGAAAAGTCCCTCCGGACTGCCTTGAGCTGGTTGGAGATGATCTCCAACTGCTCCTGCAGGCGTCTGTTGTCCGCGCGAAGTCGCCGAACCTCCTTCGACGACTTGCGCTCAATTAGTGCCCCCATCACGTCGAGTAGGGTCTGAGTTGACCGATTTATATCCCGCTTCGTGGTGCCTTTAAGGTTTCCAGCCTTGCGGGCGGCCTCGAATATCGCCTCGGCACTCTCCTGGGCCTTTTTCGACAGTTCTTCAATGGAGCCGGCCGACTTTGCTGACTGAAAGCTGGCCTCTGTCCCCTCTTCTGAGTCGGAGCTCACCCCCTGCAACTCGCGACGTGCCTGCGAGAGGCCAACTTCGTGGCGGAACGCCTTCCCGCCGCGGCCCTTCGCGCCTTTCTTGCATTTGGGCGGTACCGCAGGCTCCGCGAGCTCCTCTGGGTCCTCTGTCCCCGACACTACAGCAGCAAAAAATTTGCTGCTGGCCAGAGAGGAGTCCGATAGCTCCTCCGGAGTCGCCTTCGAGGCGGGCCTCTTGCGGGCGACCGAACGGGTCACGGCGCCTGAGTACAGCAATTTTAATGCCGTTTTGCCTCCACTCGGGCTAGGCCCGCTGTTTTCGGCGGAGTCCGACATGGCCAAATTATGGCCCTGCCGGCTCCCCTAATAACCCGGAGTCCACCACTCCCAAACGGTGTCGGTACCCCGACAACAATCAACAAAAACAATCAAAAATCAACAAAATAAACGTAACAACAAGATTAAAACTAAACAACAAAGATAACAACAATTTTTTGTGGACTACCCCGAAGAGCCCTCGGAGAGGCTCCCTTCAAGGCAGTCCGCAACAAAATCCGTCAACAAACAACAAAACGGCAACAAGTCAAACTTATAAAAAAACGAAAGTTTTATAAGAAAAACGAAAAATCAACAAAAACAGAAAAACAACAACAATAACAACAATTTGGAGCAAACTACCTTGAGGAGCCTTGAGAAAGGCTGCGTACAAAGCAATCCGCGTCCAAATCCGTTAACAAACAACGAGATGACAGCCAACTGAAGTTTTGGCACGGAGACTGATGAAGCCTTAAAAAAGGCTTCAATCAAGTCAATCCGTCAATCCTCCACTACAGTCAGATGAAACGGCTTGGAATGCGTCTAAAAGCACCGATAACTCCGTAAACTTTTTGGACAACCTAACCTAACCTAACCTAACCTAACCTAACCTAACCTAACCTAACCTAACCTAACCTTTTTTTTTTTTTTTTTTTTCGAGGAGAAATCCTTTTATTGATTCCCTACCGCTGGCGAGACGGTAGGGGTATGTGGGGGTCGGCCGGCAGACGACGCTATGCTAGTCATAGCGGCCCGGCCACTACCCACTAAAACTCCCCGGTGCCTCCTTGCCCTATGAGCGGGGTGGACCGGGCTCTGCCGAGGCAACAACTCCGATCCACCCCAGGGCGGCCTAGCCAATGTCGGCTAGGCTGACGCCAATGGAGGATTGCCCGGAGACACCGGGGCAATCCTCAGACGGGGGGAGCCTGTGCAGGCACACACAGCTGGCCAGCTGTGTGCGCAGGTCCCCTAGGGCATTTGAAGACGGGCTTGATATGCCCGCCTTCTCCTGCCCGTCCGCCTACGTCTGAGGGAAGCGAGACCCGCCTCGTCCTCTCGCTCCCTCTCAGCTGCCTCCTTCTGCGACATGACAGAGTCGCAGAAAGAGGCAACTGCTTTCCAGTTCGTCTCACTGTCAAGCATGGCTTCGACCATGCTTGGCAGTGAGACGTCTCCCCCACCCAGCGCCACCTCCAGCTCCTGGCGCTGGGTGTCCCAGGCCGAGCATACCTGGAGTGTATGCTCGGCCGTGTCATCTGGATCGCCGCAGTGGTGACACTGCGGCGTCCCTTCCCTCTGTATACGGTGCAGATAATGACCGAAACACCCGTGTCCGGTCATTATCTGCACCATGTGATAGGTGAGGCTGCCTTTCCGGCGCCTCACCCATTCCTCCAACACCGGACGAATTGCTCCTATCGTCCGGTGGCCGGCGGTAGGCTGGCGTAGTGCCTCACTCCATGTGTGCATGGCCCTCTCCTGCGCCTCTGCGCGGACCCGTCGCACGTCCTCGGCGACGGGTCTACCTCCTTGGGCCCTTGCCGCGACCCGATGTCGATGCACCTGGGACAGAACCAGGGCATCGACATCCCACGGGGGCACGCCCGCGAGGACGCAGGCGGCCCCGTGGCTGACCGTGCGGTACGCTCGCACGGCCCGGATCGCGATGGCCCTTTGAGGCCTCCGTAGGAGGGCCCGGGTGTGAGGAGTGAGGCACTCCGCCCAGACCGGGGCTCCGTAGAGTGCCATCGACCTTACCACCCCGTGGTAAAGCCGACGGCACGCCGAATTTGGTCCTCCAACATTCGGAAGGAGACGTCCGAGTGCGGCAGCAGCTTTGATGAGCCGTGGAGCGAGGAGCTTAAAATGCTCCTCGAAGCTCCAGCGGGGGTCCAGTGTCAGGCCGAGGTACTTCATGTACCTCCCGACCTCGATCCGGACCCCCTCCACTCGGACGCGGAGCCCCGATGGGATCCTGCGGCGTGGGGGGTTGAAGCCCATGGCCCTAGTTTTATCTAGGGCCACCTCCAACCCGAGCAGTCGAATGCGCCGGACGACCAGCGAGGTGCCGGCCGACGCAAGATGTACTGCCTTCTCCCACGTCTGCGCTCTTGCCGCGACTAGGGTGTCGTCGGCAAAGCAGACAATCTCCATTTTGGGAAGGAGATTGCCTCGCAGGACCCAGTTGTACCCCAGGTTCCAAAGCAGTGGGCCGAGCACGGCCCCCTGGGGTACGCCTACCGCCACTGATCGACGAATTAACTCGCCGCCTGCGCCCTCGTAAAGGACTACTCGCTCGGCGAGGTAGTCGTCGACGAGGGCGCAGAGATAGGACGGCACCCGGTGGAATCGGAGTGCCGCCCTAATGCATTCGTGAGGGAGGCTGTTGAAGGCGTTGCGGATGTCCAGCGACACCGCAACAACAGCCTCCCCCCTGCCGGTGGCCTTCTCCGTCCACCTTTTGAGAAGGCCCACCGCGTCCATTGTGGACCGACCGGTGCGGAAGCCGAACTGGCGCTCCTCCAAGTTCGGCCCCCCATTCTCCAAATGCTCGACGATCCGGCGGGCCATGATCCTCTCCAAACCTAACCTAACCTAACCTAACCTAACCTAACCTAACCTAACCTAACCTAACCTAACCTAACCTAACCTAACCTAACCTAACCTAACCTAACCTAACCTAACCTAACCTAACCTAACCTAACCTAACCTAACCTAACCTAACCTAACCTAACCTAACCTAACCTAACCTAACCTAACCTAACCTAACCTAACCTAACCTAACCTAACCTAACCTAACCTAACCTAACCTAACCTAACCTAACCTAACCTAACCTAACCTAACCTAACCTAACCTAACCTAACCTAACCTAACCTAACCTAACCTAACCTAACCTAACCTAACCTAACCTAACCTAACCTAACCTAACCTAACCTAACCTAACCTAACCTAACCTAACCTAACCTAACCTAACCTAACCTAACCTAACCTAACCTAACCTAACCTAACCTAACCTAACCTAACCTAACCTAACCTAACCTAACCTAACCTAACCTAACCTAACCTAACCTAACCTAACCTAACCTAACCTAACCTAACCTAACCTAACCTAACCTAACCTAACCTAACCTAACCTAACCTAACCTAACCTAACCTAACCTAACCTAACCTAACCTAACCTAACCTAACCTAACCTAACCTAACCTAACCTAACCTAACCTAACCTAACCTAACCTAACCTAACCTAACCTAACCTAACCTAACCTAACCTAACCTAACCTAACCTAACCTAACCTAACCTAACCTAACCTAACCTAACCTAACCTAACCTAACCTAACCTAACCTAACCTAACCTAACCTAACCTAACCTAACCTAACCTAACCTAACCTAACCTAACCTAACCTAACCTAACCTAACCTAACCTAACCTAACCTAACCTAACCTAACCTAACCTAACCTAACCTAACCTAACCTAACCTAACCTAACCTAACCTAACCTAACCTAACCTAACCTAACCTAACCTAACCTAACCTAACCTAACCTAACCTAACCTAACCTAACCTAACCTAACCTAACCTAACCTAACCTAACCTAACCTAACCTAACCTAACCTAACCTAACCTAACCTAACCTAACCTAACCTAACCTAACCTAACCTAACCTAACCTAACCTAACCTAACCTAACCTAACCTAACCTAACCTAACCTAACCTAACCTAACCTAACCTTTTTTTTTTTTTTTTTGAGGAGGGGAAATCACACTTACGGACTGACCCCCCCCGCCGGCGAGGACGCGTCGGCGAGGGGGAGTGTGGGACTCGCCCGGTGACGCGCCTTATCACCGGGAATACCCACTAAAACCCCCCCATGCTCCACCATCAGCGGAGATGTGCGGGTCCGTATAACAGCGAGGCCATGTCCGCGGAACCCGCACACCGCTACATCCCGTGAAGGGAATCCTCATAGGCCGGGCGCCAGTCGTCCACCTGACACCCGGTAGTCACCACGAGCCACCAGCTCCAAACTGCGCCAAGCGCACCGCCTTCGCGTCCGGACGGACCGGACCGCCAGCTCCCGCTGGCCAACCCACGACCCACTGGGGGTCCACTGGTGACAGCGGTGGCTTCTCCGCAAGGAAGCCACAGCTTCACCCTCCGAGTGTGATTTTTTAGAGAGGTTTTCTTCCTCGCGATCCGACGCTCAGTGCGCCGGACCCCCGACCCCACAGAGTGAGGCTACGGGTTCATGTGGCCGTGCAATGCCCGCCCTTAAGAAAGAGCAGGCAGCCACATGCCAGTTTTTGTCCGCGCCGGATGAACCGGTACCCCCCATATCTGGGGGGCGTTCCCCTATCCGCAACCCGGGGACGCGTCCGATGGCGGATCTGGAACCGCACACGGAAACCTAACCTAACCTAACCTTTTTTTTTTTTTTTTTTTTGAGGAGGGGAAATCACATTTACGGACTGACCCCCCTCGCCGGCGAGGACGCGTCGGCGAGGGGGAGTGTGGGACTCGCCCGGTGACGCGAATTATCACCGGGAATACCCACTAAAACCCCCCCATGCTCCACCATCGGCGGTTGTGTGCGGGTCCGTATAACAGCGAGGCCATGTCCGCGGAACCCGCACACCGCTACTTCCCGTGAAGGGAACCGTCGTGATGGTGGCGACCTAGGGAGCATCTCTAGGTCGCCACTCCGTCTGATCAGTGTAGGCCGGGCGCCAGTCGTCCACCTGACGCCCGGTAGTCACGTTAATCGGCGCGCGCGGCATAGGCGCGGCGCCGTCTTCCGACTTTTCGGCGCCTGAGTGGGTCCGCCTGGGGGTCCTCTTCGCGGGACCGCTCCCCGGCCTCTTTACCACTCAGGGCCGACTCGCAGAAAGTCCTGACGGCTTTCCAGCCGTCAGGCGTCTCAATCATTGCTCTGACGACAGCCGGTAAGGACAGGTCTTGTCCCACGACTGCCGTCAGAGCCGCTCTCTCCGTGTCCCAACCTGGGCATTCCTCAAGGGTATGTTGCGCCGTGTCTTCGGCGGCTCCGCACTCGTGGCAGACGGTGGTCCGCTCCCTGTGCGCGACGTTGCACAGGTACCGACCGAAGCAACCATGCCCCGTCAGCACCTGCACAAGCCGGAAAGAGAGCGACCCGGCCCGCCTGCTCACCCACTCCTTCAGCACTGGCGCGATAGCAGACGTGGTGCGGGAACCCCACCCCGCCTGCAACAAATCGTCGCGCCAGCGCTCGAGTGCCTCCTCCTGGAGCTCCGCCCTCCAACGCGCCACCTCCTCCGGGAGTGGACTCGCGCCGCGGGCCCTCGCGTCGGCGGTCCTGCGGTAGACCGCTGCGAGGACCTCGGCATCCAGCTCCCAGGGGAGCGTGCCGGCGATCGCGCATGCCGCCCTCCACGAGGTGGTGCGATACGCTCTGATGACCCTGGACGCCATGACTCGCTGCAGGCGCCGCAGCACAGTCAAGTTTTGGGCCGACAGGGAGTCGACCCAAATCGGCGCACCGTACAGGGCCATCGAGCGCACCACGCCCGCGAAGAGACGGCGGCACCCGACGTTGGGTCCGCCCAGGTTGGGCATCAGCCTGCTCAGAGCGAAAGAAATTTTGGTCAGTTTAGGAGCCAGGCTCCTGAAGTGACCTTGGAAGTTCCACCGGCTATCGAGTACGACGCCGAGATATTTCAGCGTCGACCCGACGCCGATGGTGACTCCTCCGACAATGATGTGAGCGTCCGGCGGTGGCGCCTTGCGAGGCCCACGGAAGCAGATGGCTTCCGACTTCTCAAGGGCCACCGTCAGGCCCAAGCGCCGTATCCTCATCACAACCTGTGCTACTCCGGCGGTTGCCAACAGGGCCGCGTCACGATACGTGTCACCGCGGGCGGTCACCAAAGTGTCGTCCGCGTAACACGTGACGTCGACCCCGCGCAGGGTTGCGCCCCGCAGTGCCCAGTCGTAGCCGATGTTCCACAGGAGCGGCCCGAGAACCGACCCCTGCGGGACACCGCACGACACTTGGCGCTGACGATCTCCAACGCGCGTGGGGTACGCGACCGAGCGACCCGAGAGATAATCTCCGACAAGCCGTCGGAGGTACTCCGGGAAGCCGTGGTACCCCATAGCCTCCACGATCACTCTGTGTGGAAGAGTGTTAAACGCGTTGGAGATGTCGAGGGACACCGCCAAGACGAACCCGCCTTTCCCAATAGCCTCATCGGCTAAAGCCCTCACCCGCGAGATCGCGTCCACGGTGGACCTGCCCCTTCGGAAGCCGAACTGGACATCGGCCAAGTTCGGCCCGGTCTCCTCGAGATGTTGGGTGAGGCGAGCGGCGATAACCCGTTCGAACAACTTGCCCGCCTCACTCAACAGGACTATGGGGCGATAGGCCGATGGTGAGTCCACCGGACGCCCGGGCTTGCGGATGAGGACAAGCTTACCCCGCTTCCATTCGTTGGGAAAGTGGCCATCCTTAGCACAGGTTGTGAGCAACGCGCGGAATCTATCCTGTAGGCCGCCCTCTTTCAGGGCCAAGACCAGAGCCTTCCCCGGGATGCCATCGGGACCGGGCGCCGTGTTCTTCGCACTCAGGCGAAGAACCGCCCTGTCCAACTCGCCCTTTGACACCTCGGGGGGATCCTCCGTCGAGATCTGCTGCCTCGCCCGATCAGGCGCGGAAGGAGCATCGCCCTCCGCCCTGGCAGGGAACAGATTCACCACCACTCTCTCGAGCGTCTCCGTGTTCATGGTGGTCGACAACGGAGGGGCCCATGGGCGAAGCTTGCTCATGACAAGCTTATACGGCCTGCCCCATGGGTCCTGCTCGAGAGAGTTCACCAGCTCCTGCCAGGCGCGCTCCTTCGCTGCAGCGATCTCGGTCCTCAGCTCCTTCTTGGCCCCTTGGAAGGCGGCAAAGAGTTCGGCTATAACCGATGCGGGTCTGTGGCGTCGACGGGCGTGGGTGTACCGGCGTCGTGCTTTCACACATGTCGTCCGGAGGTGCTGAAGCTCCGGCGACCACCAGTACACCTGTCGACGGGGCTGCGGTATGCCCGCGCGTGGCATGGCGACGTCGCAGACATGCGTCATCGCCTCGCGGAACCACCGCGCCTCTGTGTCCGCATCGGTCGCCTCGGGTTTGACATTCCATGATTCCACGAGGGACGCCGCTATGAGGGCGTTTCTCTCCAGCATTTTGAGTGCCCATCTGGGCCCGATCTCAGAGGGAGCACGCCTCGGGCTGTTCGGGTCCGTCGAGTGGGGGGAGATGGAAAACCGAATATATCGGTGATCCGAAAGCGTCTCGACCCCCTCCTCGACTACCCAGCCCTGAACGCGGCGTGCCAGGGCGGAGGACGCAAACGTTACGTCCACGACCGATCCGCCCTGTTGTCGCACGCACGTGTTAGACGTGCCCCTGTTCAGCACACACAGATTGTTGCTGGAGAGCCACTCCTCCACAGCCGCGCCCCTCGCGTCCGTGAGGGCCGATCCCCACACTGTCGACTTCGCGTTCAGGTCTCCGGCGAGGAGCACCTGACGCGGGCGACACCGCCCCAGCAGGATGTCTATTTCCGCCAAGAAACGCTCGAACTCCGCCAGCGGGCGGTTTGGCGAGAAATAGACACCTACGTACACGGTGTCGCCGCAGAAAACGGCGACGAACCCGCGGCCTCTGAACGTTTGGTCGACAGCGGGGGCTCCCTCTCCGGTGGTCAAAACAATGGCGATGACACCGTCCCGGTCGCCGATCCAGTTGTCGCGATTAACAACCAGATACGGCTCCGAGACGATTGCCACGTGTATCCCCCACTGCGCCGTAGTCTGGACTAGCAAGTCCTGGGCTCCGACGCAGTGGTTGACATTCGCCAGGAGGCACTTTATGGACATAATTATATGTCCATAGGCGCTCCTTTTGTCCCGTTCGGTGGGGGGCCAGCGTTATCCTGGGACGGAGCCTCAGGATTCGCTGGCCTGCGTCTGTTCCATTTCCGCTTGGGCGCCGAACACTTTGGGCTACCCAAGCGGTGGTTATGTCGTTTTCCGGCTTCCAAGCACAAGAAGCAGCTGGCCTCGGAGCGGCAATCGGCTGCGCGATGGCCGCTCTTTCCGCACCGGTAGCACTGCTGGCTTCTGTCAACGGCAGCGGTGCACTGCCCCCTGACGTGTCCCGACTCCAGACACCGGAAGCAGCGCAGCTCTCGGGGTTCGAGGGCTTTCACCCTCGCTGCCGTCCATCCCACCAGCAGTCTACCCTCCAGGACCTTCTTGGCTGCTGTTGCGGGACAGCCCGCCCAAGCCGTTCCCATCCCGAAGCGCGGGAAACGTATGGCGCCGACTTTCACTGATTCAACAGCGCAGCCGCCGACTTTGGCGATGGCCGCCGCCACTTCTGCGGGAGTGACGGAGTCGTCGAGCCCCGACACCAGCAACTCGGTGAGTTTGACTGGCCTGGAGACTCTGACGAGCTCCGCACTCATTTGTTGCCGTAATTTGGCGGCCAACGCGTCCGCCTTTACGGCTGTGTCGGCGCCGTGCACTTCAAAAATGACCGCACCCGTAATTGCCCGACGGGGGCGGACATACGGAATGCCCACCTCCTCTAGGCTGACCTTCCGTTTAGCCTCCGCGACTACGTCGGCGTAGGTGACGCCCCTTTCTGCAGCCTCAGGCTGCAGTGTGAGGACTACGGCCGCAGTCTTCGGAGGCTTCGGAGCCTTCTTGGGGGCGGGCTGTTGAACCCGTCTCGACTTGGGGCGGGGAGTCGGAGGTGACTCCTTATGCTTCCCGCCTTTGGCCACCGTGCTCCAAGGCCGATCCATGGAGGCGGGGGCGGGTGGGAGAGGGCGCGGTTCCGATCGGGCCGGTCGTTTGACGGCCGCCTTCCGACCTTTCGTCCTCTTTCTCCTGGTTGTTGTTGTTTCCCCTTCTTTCGTCGCCTTTAACCCGCTGGTGGAGGGTTTAGGCGGTGCGGAGGAAGGAAGGGGAGGGACCTTCCTTGGGGCCGGTTTCGGAGGGGGTTCTCTCCGAGCGGCCAATGGAGGGCTCACCCTCGGCGCTGGATTCAGGCGCGGCTCCAGGTTCTCGAGCCGCGCGCTCAGCCGAGCATGGACCCTGTCCATGATCGCCACCTCCATGGCCTCTAGGTGCTCCAGCGTGGCCGGAGTCCCGGAGGCGGCGGAGGAAGCGGAGTTTTTAAATTCGGCGAACTCCCTCCGAAGCTGTTCAAGTCCATTTTGGAGTAGCTTATTCTGCGCCCGAGCGCTTTTAAGCTCGCGACGCAGAGCAGCTGTCTCCTCATTAGTCGACAGGGAGGCCAGACATTTGGCGTCCGCGACTATAGCCTCCACGTTGTCGCGGAGCGCCTTCACGGAGGTCCCCTTAAGGTTCCGTGATATGTCGGCCACCCTGCGAATGGCCTCCGCACTGGTCATCAACCTCTCGAAGATGAGCGAGGACGACTCGACGGTGTCGTCCCCGGACTCCATCTCCGAGAGGCGGGAGCGAGTGACCCTTGCCTCGGCCATCGAGGCGAGTATATCCCGCTCTGCCAATAGCTTTAGCTCCTCCCGTTGGGCTCTGGCCACTTCGGCCTTCGCCTCGGCGAGGCCGACATACTCCCCGGTGGTGGGTGGGCGTCCGCGACCGCGCTTTTGGAGCAGACCCGTGGCGATGGCGGATCGCTCCTTTTCTTCTCCTGAGGAGTCAGGGGAGGCCGCCGGGGACGGCACCGGTGGGCCTTTACTCCTCTTCCTTTGGAGCCGGTCCCCCAACAACCTTGGGTCCGACTCATTGTCGCCCTCGCTACCGGCGTCGCCGTCGACGGACAGCACCGTCTCCCTGTCCGAGGACGAGGGCTCCGAGATGCTGGGTTCCTCTGGAATACCCGCTAGCCCTCGCAAACTGGGGTTTGGAGAGGCTCCGTCGCTCGCTGGGCTTTCCATTCGGTGGAGGAGGACGACAGGGCTCAACGCCCTGCAACTCCCACCGTCGGCAGGGTCACGCGTCGGCGCGACCTTAGCCTGCGCACGCGTGCGCACTCCGGAAGACTTCTGCTTACCAGGCAGCCCGGGATCCACTGCCTGGAGCTCCTGCTGCCTGGCCTCGCACCAGACGCAGGGGTGGCGCTTCTCGCCACATTCGCATGAGCCGGTAACCAATTTCTCATCGACCGGCCCGGACACCGGTCGACGCCGCTGGCGAGGCGGGTCACATACGCCGCTCGTTACCGATTTCTCACTCGGGGGCCGAGCTACCCCCAAGCGCCGGGCGTCAGCCGGATCGCACGACATACTCTTTTCCTTTATTAACCTTTCCATAATTGTTTGGGTGGGATACCTGCGGCCCTTCCCCAACAGGCCGCAGGAGCGCTCGGGACCGGGTCCCCCCCAGCCATGCAGCCCCTCGGCACGCTAACCTTGGGCTTCGGGGTAATTTTTTATAGTGGTTTTCTTCCACGCGGCCCGACGCTCAGTGCGCCGGACCCCCGGCCCCGCGAATGCGGGGTTACGGTTTGCCCGACGGTGGCCGAGACCACACGCCGCGCCCGCGGGCCTTATCAGGCCCGCCACCACGAGCCGAAGCTCCGCTGGCCCATCGCTGGGCCCTCCAAACTGCGCCAAGCGCACCGCCTTCGTGTCCGGACAAACCGGACCGCCAGCTCCTGCTGGCCAACCCACGACCCACTGGGGGTCCACTGGTGACAGCGGTGGGCTTCTTCGAAAAGAAGCCACGGCTTCACCCTCCGAGTGTGATTTTTTAGAGAGGTTTTCTTCCTCGCGATCCGACGCTCAGTGCGCCGGACCCCCGACCCCACTGAGTGAGGCTACGGGTTCATGTGACCGTGCAATGCCCGCCCTTAAGAAAGAGCAGGCAGCCACATGCCAGTTTTTGTCCGCGCCGGATGAACCGGTACCCCCCATATCTGGGGGGCGTTCCCCTATCCGCAACCTGGGGACGCGTCCGATGGCGGATCTGGAACCGCACACGGAAACCTAACCTAACCTAACCTAACCTAACCTAACCTAACCTAACCTAACCTAACCTAACCTAACCTAACCTAACCTAACCTAACCTAACCTTTTTTTTTTTTTTTTTTTTTTTTTTTTTTTTTTGAGGAGGGGAAATCACATTTACGGACTGACCCCCCTCGCCGGCGAGGACGCGTCGGCGAGGGGGAGTGTGGGACTCGCCCGGTGACGCGAATTATCACCGGGAATACCCACTAAAACCCCCCCATGCTCCACCATCAGCGGTTGTGTGCGGGTCCGTATAACAGCTAGGCCATGTCCGCGGAACCCGCACACCGCTACTTCCCGTGAAGGGAACCGTCGTGATGGTGGCGACCTAGGGAGCATCTCTAGGTCGCCACGCCGTCTGATCAGTGTAGGCCGGGCGCCAGTCGTCCACCTGACGCCCGGTAGTCACAGTTAATCGGCGCGCGCGACGTAGGCGCGGCGCCGTCTTCCGGCTTTTCGGCGCCTGAGTGGGTCCGCCTGGGGGTCCTCTTCGCGGGACCGCTCCCCGGCCTCTTTGCCACTCAGGGCCGTCTCACAGAAGATCCTGGCGGCTTCCCAGCCGTCAGGGGTCTCGACCATTGCTCTGACGACAGCCGGTAAGGACAGGTCTTGTCCCACGACTGCCGTCAGAGCCGCTCTCTCCGTGTCCCAACCTGGGCATTCCTCGAGGGTATGTTGCGCCGTGTCGTCGGCGGCTCCGCACTCGTGGCAGACGGTGGTTCGCTCCCTGTGCGCGACGTTGCACAGGTACCGACCGAAGCAGCCATGCCCCGTCAGCACCTGCACAAGCCGGAAAGAGAGCGACCCGGCCCGCCTGCTCACCCACTCCTTCAGCACTGGCGCGATAGCAGACGTGGTGCGGGAACCCCACCCCGCCTGCAACAAATCATCGCGCCAGCGCTCGAGTGCCTCCTCCTGGAGCTCCGTCCTCCAACGCGCCACCTCCTCCGGGAGTGGACTCGCGCCGCGGGCCCTCGCGTCGGCGGTCCTGTGGTAGACCGCTGCGAGGACCTCGGCATCCAGCTCCCAGGGGAGGGTGCCGGCGATCGCGCATGCCGCCCTCCACGAGGTGGTGCGATACGCTCTGATGACCCTGGACGCCATGACCCGCTGCAGGCGCCGCAGCACGGTCAAGTTTTGGGCCGACAAGGAGTCGACCCAAATGGGCGCCCCGTACAGGGCCATCGAGCGCACCACGCCCGCGAAGAGACGGCGGCACCCGACGTTGGGTCCGCCCAGGTTGGGCATTAGCCTGCTCAAGGCAAAAGAAACCTTGATCAGTTTCGGAGCAAGGCTCTTGAAGTGATCTTGGAAGTTCCACCGGCTATCGAGTACGACGCCGAGATATTTCAGCGTCGACCCGATGCCGATGGAGACTCCGCCGACCGTGATGTGGGCATCCGGCGGTGGCGCCTTGCGAAGCCCACGGAAGCAGATCGCTTCGGACTTCTCAAGGGCCACCGTCAGGCCCAAGCGCCGTATGCGCCTCACAACTTGTGCGACTCCAGCGGTTGCCAACAGGGCCGCGTCACGGTACGTGCCACCGCGGGCGGTCACCAGTGTGTCGTCCGCGTAGCACGTGACGTCGACCCCGCGCAGGGTAGCGCCTCGCAGCACCCAGTCGTAGCCGATGTTCCACAGGAGCGGCCCGAGAACCGACCCCTGCGGAACACCGCACGACACTTGGCGCTGACGATCTCCAACGCGCGTGGGGTACGCGACCGAGCGACCCGAGAGGTAATCTCCGACAAGCCGTCGGAGGTACTCCGGGAAGCCGTGGTACCCCATAGCCTCCACGATCACTCTATGTGGCAGAGTGTTAAACGCGTTGGAGATGTCGAGGGACACCGCCAAGACTACCCCGCCTTTCCCAATTGCCTCCTCCGCTATGGTCCTCACCCGCGCAATGGCGTCAACGGTGGACCTGCCCCTCCGGAAACCGAACTGGACGGCGGCCAAGTTCGGCCCGGTGTCCTCCAGATGTTGAGTGAGGCGAGCAGCGATGACCCGCTCAAAGAGCTTACCCGCCTCACTCAGTAGGACTATGGGGCGGTAGGCCGATGGTGAGTCCACCGGACGCCCGGGCTTGCGGATGAGGACAAGCTTTCCAAGCTTCCACTCCTTGGGAAAGTGGCCATTCGTCGCACAAGTTGTGAGCAGCTCCCGGAACCTTGTTCCGAGGCCGCCCCCCTTCAGGGCCAAGACCAGAGCCTTCCCCGGGATGCCATCGGGACCGGGCGCCGTGTTCTTCGCACTGAGGCGAAGAACCGCCCTGTCCAACTCGCCCTCTGACACCTCGGGGGGATCCTCCGTCGAGATCTGCTGCCTCGCCCGATCAGGCGCGGAAGGAGCATCGCCCTCCGCCCTGGCAGGGAACAAATTCTCCACCACTCTCTCGAGCGTCTCCGTGTTCATGGTGGTCGACACCGGAGGGGCCCATGGGCGAAGCTTGCTCATGACAAGCTTATACGGCCTGCCCCATGGGTCCTGCTCGAGAGAGTTCACCAGCTCCTGCCAGGCGCGCTCCTTCGCTGCAGCGATCTCGGCCCTCAGCTCCTTCTTGGCCCCTTGGAAGGCGGCAAAGAGTTCGGCGATGACCGATGCGGATCTGTGCCGTCGACGAGCGTGGGTGTACCGGCGTCGTGCCTTGACGCACGTCGTCCGGAGGTGCTGTAACAACGGCGACCACCAGTACACCTGTCGACGGGGCTGCGGTAAGCCCACGCGGGGCATGGCGACGTCGCAGGCATGCGTCATCGCCTCGCGGAACCACCGCGCCTCTGTGTCCGCATCGGTCGCCTCGGGTTTGACATTCCAAGATTCAACGAGGGACGCCGCTATGAGGGAGTCTCTCTCCAGCATTTTAAACGCCCATCTGGGCCCGATCTCAGAGGTAGCACGTCTCGGGCTGTTCGGGTCCGTCGAGTGGGGGGAGACGGAAAACCGAATGTATCGGTGATCCGAAAGCGTCTCGACCCCCTCCTCGACTACCCAGCCCCGAACGCGGCGCGCCAGGGCGGTGGACGCAAACGTTACGTCCACGACCGATCCGCCCTGTTGTCGCACGCACGTGTTAGACGTGCCCCTATTCAGCACACACAAGTTGTTGCTGGAGAGCCACTCCTCCACAGCCGCGCCCCTCGCGTCGGTGAGAGCCGATCCCCACACTGTCGACTTCGCGTTCAGGTCTCCGGCGAGGAGCACCTGACGCGGGCGACACCGCCCCAGCAGGATGTCTATTTCCGCCAAGAAACGCTCGAACTCCGCCAGCGGGCGGTTCGGCGAGAAATAGACACCTACATACACGGTGTCGCCGCAGAAAACGGCGACGAAGCCGCGGCCTCTGAACGTTTGGTCGACAGCGGGGGCTCCCTCTCCCGTGGCCAGAACAATGGCGACGAGACCGTCGCGGTCGCCGACCCAGTTGTCCCTAGGGACGACCAGATACGGCTCCGCGACGATCGCCACCTGTATACTCCACTGCGCCAGCGTCTGGACTAGCAGGTCCTGGGCACCGGCGCAGTGGTTGACGTTAGTTTGTAGACACCTCATGGACATACTGATTGTATGTCCATGGGTGTCTCGGAGGTCCCGTCCGGTGGGCAGGTCGTTGAGTCCTGGGTCGAAACCGCAGAACCCACCGGCCTTCGTCGGTTCATCTTGGGCTTGGGGGCCGAACATTTACTGCTCCCCAAGCGATGATTTGCCTTTTTATTAGCGTCGGCGCAGAGAGGGCAGCGAGGGTCTGCCCGGCACACCGACGCTCGGTGGTCGTTGTCGCCACACTTGTAGCAAAGCTGGCTCCGGTCGACGGCAGCAGTGCACTGCCCCCTTACGTGTCCTGTGTTGAGACACCGGAAGCAGCGCAGCTCGCGGGGCTGCAGCACCTTTACCCGTGCTGCCGTCCACCCGACCAGCAATTTGCCCTCCATGACTTTCTTGGCGGCTGTCACGGGGCAGCTCGCCCAAACCGAACCCATACCGTGGTATGAGTTGCGGATGGCTCCCACCCTCACTGCCTCCCTGTGACAGTCGCCAAGCTTGGCTATGGCTGCCGCCACCTCCTCTGAAGTGACGGAGTCGTCCAGGCCCGACACCAGCATCTCGGTGGCCTTGAAAGGCCGCGAGATCCGGACCGACTCCGCACTCAGTACCTCCCGGAGTTTGGCGGCAAGCCTGTCCGCCTTTACGTCATTGTCGGCGCCGGAGACCTCCATGATGGCGGCTCCCGTCACCGCACGCCGGAAGCGAACATACTCTATGCCCAGCTCCGCAATATTTACCCTCTTTTTGGCCTCCTCGATGACCAGTTTGTACGTCACCCCCCTCTCAGCAGCCCCTGGCTGCAGGGTGACGACAACGGCCGCGGTCTTGGAGGGCCTGGCCATTCGAGGAGGGGCAGGCTGTGATGCCCGGGTCTTCCTTTTCTGCGGAGCAGGGGGAGCAGGGGGACGCTCCTGGTGCTTCCCACCTCTAGCCACCAGGCTCCACGGTTTATCCATAGAGGTGGGGGCGGGCGGGAGTGGACGCGGCTCCGACTTTTCTGGCGCCTTGCGACCACGCGTCGCTCTTCTGCGCCGTCCTTTCTTCTTCGCCTGGGGCGAAGATGATGTTCCTCCGACAGGCGCCTTCGCCTTTTGCCCGCTGGTGGAGGCTTTGGGCGGCTTTAGGCTTTGCGGGCGGGCGGTCGAAGGAAGGGGAGGATTTTCTCTTCTTGGAGCCGGTTTCGGAGGGGGTCCTCTCCGAGCGGCCAATGGAGGGCTCACCCTCGGCGCTGGATTCAGGCGCGGCTCCAGGTTCTCGAGCCGCGCGCTCAGCCGAGCATGGACCCTATCCATGATCGCCGTCTCCATGGCCTCTAGGTGCTCCAGCGTGGCCGGAGTCCCGGAGGCGGCGGCGGGAGCGGCTCTAAATGAGGCAAACTCCCTCCGAAGTTCGTCCAAGCCGGCCTGAAGCCGCTTATTCTGCGCCCGAGCTTCCTGGAGCTCGCGACGCAGCGCGGCGGTCTCCTCGGTTGAGGAAAGGGCGGCCAGGCATTTGGCGTCCGCGATAATCGCTTCGGCGTTATCGCGGAGCGCCTTTACGCTCGTCCCCTTTAAACTTTTCGAGATGTCGGCCACCTTGCGGATGGCCGCCACTCTCGTCATCAGCCTCTCGAAGACGAGTGAGGACGACTCGACGGTGTCGTCCCCGGACTCCATCTCCGAGAGGCGGGAGCGTGTGACCCTAGCCTCGGCCAGGGAGGCGAGCAGCTCCTGCTCGGCCTGGAGCTTGAGCTCCTCCTTCCTCGCTCGCGCCACTTCGGCCTTGGCCTCGGCGAGGCCGATGTACTCCCCGGTGGTGGGAGGGCGACCACGACCACGCTTCTGGAGCAAACCTGTTGCTACAGCGGGTCGCTCCTCGCCAGAGGACTCCGGGGAGGCCTCCGGGGACGGCGCCGGTGGGCCCTTCGTCCTCTTTCGTTGGAGCCGGACCCCCAGCTTTGGGTCCGACTCATTGTCGCCATCCGAACCGGTGCCGCCGTCGATGGGCACCACGGTTTCCAGGTCGGAGGAGCCAGCCCCGTCGCTCGCTGGACTCCCGTCTCTTGGCGACACCGCTGGCGTCGCCACACGGTTGAGGAGGACGACAGGGCTTGATGCCCTGCTACTCCCACCGTCCTTGGTCTGCGCACGCGTGCGCACTCCGGTAGCCTTCAGCTTACCAGGCAGCCCGGGATCCGCTGCCTGGAGCGCCTGCTGCCTGGCGTCACACCAGGCGCAGAGGTGGTGCTCTCCACCACAGTCGCAATTGCCGGTAACCAATTTATCATCGACCGGCCCGGATACCGGTCGACGCCGCTGGCGAGGCGGGTCGCATGCGCCGCTCGTTACCAATTTCACACTCGGGGGCCGAGCTACCCCCAAGCGCCGGGCGTCAGCCGGATCACTCGACATACTTTTTTCCTTGTGCGACTTTTCCATATTTGTTTGGGTGGGATACCTGCGGCCCTTCCCCAACAGGCCGCAGGAGCGCTCGGGACCGGGTCCCCCCCAGCCATGCAGCCCCTCGGCACGCCAACCTTGGGCTTCAGGGTAATTTTTTATAGTGGTTTTCTTCCACGCGGCCCGACGCTCAGTGCGCCGGACCCCCGGCCCCGCGAATGCGGGGTTACGGTTTGCCCGACGGTGGCCGAGACCACGCGCCGCGCCCGCGGGCCTTATCAGGCCCGCCACCACGAGCCGAAGCTCCGCTGGCCCATAATTGGGCCCTCCAAACTGCGCCAAGCGCACCGCCATCGTGTCCGGACGGACCGGACCGCCAGCTCCTGCTGGCCAACCCACGACCAACTGGGGTCCACTGGTGACAGCGGTGGGCTTCTTCGAAAAGAAGCCACGGCTTCACCCTTCGGGTGTGATTTTTTAGAGAGGTTTTCTTCCTCGCGATCCGACGCTCAGTGCGCCGGACCCCCGACCCCACTGAGTGAGGCTACGGGTTCATGTGGCCGTGCAATGCCCGCCCTTAAGAAAGAGCAGGCAGCCACATGCCAGTTTTTGTCCGCGCCGGATGAACCGGTACCCCCCATATCTGGGGGGCGTTCCCCTATCCGCAACCCGGGGACGCGTCCGATGGCGGATCTGGAACCGCACACGGAAACCTAACCTAACCTAACCTAACCTAACCTAACCTAACCTAACCTAACCTAACCTAACCTAACCTAACCTTTTTTTTTTTTTTTTTTTTTTCGAGGAGAAATCCTTTTATTGATTCCCTACCGCTGGCGAGACGGTAGGGGTATGTGGGGGTCGGCCGGCAGACGACGCTATGCTAGTCATAGCGGCCCGGCCACTACCCACTAAAACTCCCCGGTGCCTCCTTGCCCTATGAGCGGGGTGGACCGGGCTCTGCCGAGGCAACAACTCCGATCCACCCCAGGGCGGCCTAGCCAATGTCGGCTAGGCTGACGCCAATGGAGGATTGCCCGGAGACACCGGGGCAATCCTCAGACGGGGGGAGCCTGTGCAGGCACACACAGCTGGCCAGCTGTGTGCGCAGGTCCCCTAGGGCATTTGAAGACGGGCTTGATATGCCCGCCTTCTCCTGCCCGTCCGCCTACGTCTGAGGGAAGCGAGACCCGCCTCGTCCTCTCGCTCCCTCTCAGCTGCCTCCTTCTGCGACATGACAGAGTCGCAGAAAGAGGCAACTGCTTTCCAGTTCGTCTCACTGTCAAGCATGGCTTCGACCATGCTTGGCAGTGAGACGTCTCCCCCACCCAGCGCCACCTCCAGCTCCTGGCGCTGGGTGTCCCAGGCCGAGCATACCTGGAGTGTATGCTCGGCCGTGTCATCTGGATCGCCGCAGTGGTGACACTGCGGCGTCCCTTCCCTCTGTATACGGTGCAGATAATGACCGAAACACCCGTGTCCGGTCATTATCTGCACCATGTGATAGGTGAGGCTGCCTTTCCGGCGCCTCACCCATTCCTCCAACACCGGACGAATTGCTCCTATTGTCCGGTGGCCGGCGGTAGGCTGGCGTAGTGCCTCACTCCATGTGTGCATGGCCCTCTCCTGCGCCTCTGCGCGGACCCGTCGCACGTCCTCGGCGACGGGTCTACCTCCTTGGGCCCTTGCCGCGACCCGATGTCGATGCACCTGGGACAGAACCAGGGCATCGACATCCCACGGGGGCACGCCCGCGAGGACGCAGGCGGCCCCGTGGCTGACCGTGCGGTACGCTCGCACGGCCCGGATCGCGATGGCCCTTTGAGGCCTCCGTAGGAGGGCCCGGGTGTGAGGAGTGAGGCACTCCGCCCAGACCGGGGCTCCGTAGAGTGCCATCGACCTTACCACCCCGTGGTAAAGCCGACGGCACGCCGAATTTGGTCCTCCAACATTCGGAAGGAGACGTCCGAGTGCGGCAGCAGCTTTGATGAGCCGTGGAGCGAGGAGCTTAAAATGCTCCTCGAAGCTCCAGCGGGGGTCCAGTGTCAGGCCGAGGTACTTCATGTACCTCCCGACCTCGATCCAGACCCCCTCCACTCGGACGCGGAGCCCCGATGGGATCCTGCGGCGTGGGGGGTTGAAGCCCATGGCCCTAGTTTTATCTAGGGCCACCTCCAACCCGAGCAGTCGAATGCGCCGGACGACCAGCGAGGTGCCGGCCGACGCAAGATGTACTGCCTTCTCCCACGTCTGCGCTCTTGCCGCGACTAGGGTGTCGTCGGCAAAGCAGACAATCTCCATTTTGGGAAGGAGATTGCCTCGCAGGACCCAGTTGTACCCCAGGTTCCAAAGCAGTGGGCCGAGCACGGCCCCCTGGGGTACGCCTACCGCCACTGATCGACGAATTAACTCGCCGCCTGCGCCCTCGTAAAGGACTACTCGCTCGGCGAGGTAGTCGTCGACGAGGGCGCAGAGATAGGACGGCACCCGGTGGAATCGGAGTGCCGCCCTAATGCATTCGTGAGGGAGGCTGTTGAAGGCGTTGCGGATGTCCAGCGACACCGCAACAACAGCCTCCCCCCTGCCGGTGGCCTTCTCCGTCCACCTTTTGAGAAGGCCCACCGCGTCCATTGTGGACCGACCGGTGCGGAAGCCGAACTGGCGCTCCTCCAAGTTCGGCCCCCCATTCTCCAAATGCTCGACGATCCGGCGGGCCATGATCCTCTCCATGGCCTTGCCGGAGTCGTCGAGCAACACCACCGGTCGGTACCCGGACGGCGAGTCGGCGGGGCGGCCTTCCTTACGCAGAAGGACGAGTCGCCCCGCCTTCCACCTCCTAGGAAATTTGCCCCGGGCGATGCATGCGTTAAGCACCGCCCGGAACCTCTCCTCCAAAGGCCCCAGCGCTATCGCCAGGGCCTTGGCCGGGACTCCATCTGGACCCGGGGCCGTCTTCTTCCTCCCGATACGCTCCCTCACCGCCTCGAACTCAACGTCGGAGACGGGAGGGCCCTCCAATTCGGCCTCCGGCAGCGGTTCCGGAGGCACCATGGGCGGGGGCTCGAACGGGCCTGGGGTCGGGAACAGTGACCCCACGACCTTGTCGAGCAGCGTCGGGTCGAAGTGGGCCGTAGAGGGGGAGCTCGACGCGAACTTCCCCCTAACCTAACCTAACCTAACCTAACCTAACCTAACCTAACCTAACCTAACCTAACCTAACCTAACCTAACCTAACCTAACCTAACCTAACCTAACCTAACCTAACCTAACCTAACCTAACCTAACCTAACCTAACCTAACCTAACCTAACCTAACCTAACCTAACCTAACCTAACCTAACCTAACCTAACCTAACCTAACCTAACCTAACCTAACCTAACCTTTTTTTTTTTTTTTTTTTGAGGAGGGGAAATCACATTTACGGACTGACCCCCCTCGCCGGCGAGGACGCGTCGGCGAGGGGGAGTGTGGGACTCGCCCGGTGACGCGAATTATCACCGGGAATACCCACTAAAACCCCCCCATGCTCCACCATCGGCGGTTGTGTGCGGGTCCGTATAACAGCGAGGCCATGTCCGCGGAACCCGCACACCGCTAATCCCGTGAGGGAAACATCGTTGTGGTGGCGACCTAGGGAGCATCTCTAGGCCGCCACGCCGTCTGATCAGTGTAGGCCGGGCGCCAGTCGTCCACCTGACGCCCGGTAGTCACATTTAATCGGCGCGCGCGGCGTAGGCGCGGCGCCGTCTTCCCGTTTTTCGGCGCCTGAGTGGGTCCGCCTGGGGGTCCTCTTCGCGGGACCGCTCCCCGGCCTCTTTACCACTCAGGGCCGACTCGCAGAAAGTCCTGACGGCTTTCCAGCCGTCAGGCGTCTCGATCATTGCTCTGACGACAGCCGGTAAGGACAGGTCTTGTCCCACGACTGCCGTCAGAGCCGCTCTCTCCGTGTCCCAACCTGGGCATTCCTCAAGGGTATGTTGCGCCGTGTCTTCGGCGGCTCCGCACTCGTGGCAGACGGTGGTTCGCTCCCTGTGCGCGACGTTGCACAGGTACCGACCGAAGCAGCCATGCCCCGTCAGCACCTGCACAAGCCGGAAAGAGAGCGACCCGACCCGCCTGCTCACCCACTCCTTCAGCACTGGCGCGATAGCAGACGTGGTGCGGGAACCCCACCCCGCCTGCAACAAATCATCGCGCCAGCGCTCGAGTGCCTCCTCCTTGAGCTCCGTCCTCCAACGCGCCACCTCCTCCGGGAGTGGACTCGCGCCGCGGGCCCTCGCGTCCGCGGTCTTACGGTAGACCGCTGCGAGGACCTCGGCATCCAGCTCCCAGGGGAGAGTGCCGGCGATCGCGCATGCCGCCCTCCACGAGGTGGTGCGATACGCTCTGATGACCCTGGACGCCATGACCCGCTGCAGGCGCCGCAGCACGGTCAAGTTTTGGGCCGACAGGGAGTCGACCCAAATCGGCGCCCCGTACAGGGCCATCGAGCGCACCACGCCCGCGAAGAGACGGCGGCACCCGACGTTCGGTCCGCCCAGGTTGGGCATCAGCCTGCTCAAAGCGAAAGATACCATTGTCAGTTTGGGAGCCAGGCTCCTGAAGTGACCCCGGAAGTTCCACCGGCTATCGAGTACGACGCCGAGATATTTCAGCGTCGACCCGACGCCGATGGAAACTCCTCCGACAATGATGTGAGCGTCCGGCGGTGGCGCCTTGCGAGGCCCACGGAAGCAGATTGCTTCCGACTTCTCAAGGGCCACCGTCAGGCCCAAGCGCCGTATCCTCATCACAACCTGTGCTACTCCGGCGGTTGCCAACAGGGCCGCGTCACGATACGTGTCACCGCGGGCGGTCACCAAAGTGTCGTCCGCGTAACACGTGACGTCGACCCCGCGCAGGGTTGCGCCCCGCAGTGCCCAGTCGTAGCCGATGTTCCACAGGAGCGGCCCGAGAACCGACCCCTGCGGGACACCGCACGACACTACTCGTTGACAAACTCCAACGCGTGTGGGGTACGCGACCGAGCGACCCGAGAGATAATCTCCGACAAGCCGTCGGAGGTACTCCGGGAAGCCGTGGTACCCCATAGCCTCCACGATCACTCTGTGTGGAAGAGTGTTAAACGCGTTGGAGATGTCGAGGGACACCGCCAAGACGAACCCGCCTTTCCCAATAGCCTCATCGGCTAAAGCCCTCACCCGCGAGATCGCGTCCACGGTGGACCTGCCCCTTCGGAAGCCGAACTGGACGTCGGCCAAGTTCGGCCCGGTCTCCTCGAGATGTTGGGTGAGGCGAGCGGCGATAACCCGTTCGAACAACTTGCCCGCCTCACTCAACAGGACTATGGGGCGATATGCCGATGGTGAGTCCACCGGACGCCCGGGCTTGCGGATGAGGACAAGCTTACCCCGCTTCCATTCGTTGGGAAAGTGGCCATCCTTAGCACAGGTTGTGAGCAACGCGCGGAATCTATCCTGTAGGCCGCCCTCCTTCAGGGCCAAGACCAGAGCTTTCCCCGGGATGCCATCGGGACCGGGCGCCGTGTTCTTCGCACTGAGGCGAAGAACCGCCCTATCCAACTCACCCTCTGACACCTCGGGGGGATCCTCCGTCGAGATCTGCTGCCTCGCCCGATCAGGCGCGGAAGGAGCATCGCCCTCCGCCCTGGCAGGGAACAGATTCACCACCACTCTCTCGAGCGTCTCCGTGTTCATGGTGGTCGACAACGGAGGGGCCCATGGGCGGAGCTTGCTCATCACAAGCTTATACGGCCTGCCCCATGGGTCCTGCTCGAGAGAGTTCACCAGCTCCTGCCAGGCGCGCTCCTTCGCTGCAGCGATCTCGATCCTCAGCTCCTTCTTGGCCCCTTGGAAGGCGGCAAAAAGTTCGGCGATCACAGATGCGGGTCTGTGGCGTCGACGGGCGTGGGTGTACCGGCGTCGTGCTTTCACACATGTCGTCCGGAGGTGCTGAAGCTCCGGCGACCACCAGTACACCTGTCGACGGGGCGGCAGCTTTCCAACGCGGGGCATGGCGACGTCGCAGACGTGCGTCAATGCCTCGCGGAACCACTGCGCCTCTAGATCCACATCGGTTGCCTCAGGTTTCCAATTCCAAGATTCTACGAGGGACGCCACTACGAGGGAGTCTCTCTCCAGCTTTTTGAGCGCCCATCTGGGCCCGATCTCAGAGGTAGCACGTCTCGGGCTGTTCGGGTCCGTCGAGTGGGGGGAGACGGAAAACCGAATGTATCGGTGATCCGAGAGCGTCTCGACCCCCTCCTCGACTACCCAGCCCCGAACGCGGCGTGCCAGGGCGGAGGACGCAAACGTTACGTCCACGACCGATCCGCCCTGTTGTCGCACGCACGTGTTAGACGTGCCCCTGTTCAGCACGCACAGGTTGTTGCTGGAGAGCCACTCCTCCACAGCCGCGCCCCTCGCGTCCGTGAGGGCCGATCCCCACACTGTCGACTTCGCGTTCAGGTCTCCGGCGAGGAGCACCTGACGCGGGCGACACCGCCCCAGCAGGATGTCTATTTCCGCCAAGAAGCGCTCGAACTCCGCCAGCGGGCGGTTTGGCGAGAAATAGACACCTACATACACGGTGTCGCCGCAGAAAACGGCGACGAACCCGCGGCCTCTGAACGTTTGGTCGACAGCGGGGGCTCCCTCTCCGGTGGTCAAAACAATGGCGATGACCCCGTCCCGGTCGCCGATCCAGTTGTCGCGATTAACAACCAGGTACGGCTCCGAGACGATTGCCACGTGTATCCCCCACTGCGCCGTAGTCTGGACTAGCAAGTCCTGGGCTCCGACGCAGTGGTTGACATTCGCCAGGAGGCACTTTATGGACATAATTATATGTCCATAGGCGCTCCTTTTGTCCCGTTCGGTGGGGGGCCAGCGTTATCCTGGGACGGAGCCTCAGGATTCGCTGGCCTGCGTCTGGTCCATTTCCGCTTGGGTGCCGAACACTTTGGGCTACCCAAGCGGTGGTTATGCCGTTTCCCGGCCTCGGCGCACAAGAAGCAGCTGGCCTCGGAGCGGCAATCGGCTGCGCGATGGCCGCCCTTTCCGCACCGGTAGCACTGCTGGCTTCTGTCAACGGCAGCGGTGCACTGCCCCCTGACGTGTCCAGACTCCAGACACCGGAAGCAGCGCAACTCTCGTGGTTCGAGGGCTTTCACCCTCGCTGCCGTCCATCCCACCAGCAGTCTACCCTCGAGAACCTTCTGTGCTGCTGTTGCGGGACAGCCCGCCCAAGCAGTTCCCATGCCGAAGCGCGGGAAACGTATGGCACCCACTTTCACCGAATCTACGGCACAGCCGCCGACTTTGGCGATGGCCGCCGCCACTTCTGCGGGAGTGACGGAGTCGTCGAGCCCCGACACCAGCAACTCGGTGAGTTTGACTGGTCTGGAGACTCTGACGAGCTCCGCACTCATATGTTCCCGTAATTTGGCGGCCAACGCGTCCGCCTTTACGGCTGTGTCGGCGCCGTGCACCTCAAAAATGACCGCACCCGTAATTGCCCGACGGGGACGGACATACGGAATGCCCACCTCCTCTAGGCTGACCTTCCGTTTAGCCTCCGCGACTACGTCGGCGTAGGTGACGCCTCTTTCTGCAGCCTCAGGCTGCAGTGTGAGGACTACGGCCGCAGTCTTCGGAGGCTTCGGAGCCTTCTTGGGGGCGGGCTGTTGAGCCCGTCTCGACTTAGGGCGGGGAGTCGGAGGTGACTCCTTATGTTTCCCGCCTTTGGCCACCGTGCTCCACGGCCGATCCATGGAGGCGGGGGCAGGTGGGAGAGGGCGCGGTTCCGTACGGGCCGGTCTTTTGACGGCCGCCTTTCGGCCTTTCGTCCTCTTTCTTCTAGTTTTTTCTCCTTCTTTCGGCGCCTTTAACCCGCTGGTGGAGGGTTTAGGCGTTGCGGAGGAAGGAGGGGGAGGGACTTTCCTAGGGGCCGGTTTCGGAGGGGGTTCCCTCCGAGCGGCCAATGGAGGGCTCACCCTCGGCGCTGGATTTAGGCGCGGCTCCAGGTTCTCGAGCCGCGCGCTCAGCCGAGCATGGACCCTGTCCATGATCGCCGTCTCCATGGCCTCTAGGTGCTCCAGCGTGGCCGGAGTCCCGGAGGCGGCGATGGGAGCGGCTCTGAACGCCGCAAAGTCCCTCCGCAGTTCTTCCAACCCCGCCTGGAGACGCTTGTTCTGCGCCCGAGCTTCATTGAGCTCGCGACGCAGCGCGGCAGTCTCCTCGGTCGAGGAAAGGGCGGCCAGGCATTTGGCGTCCGCGATAATCGCCTCGGCGTTGTCACGGAGCGCCTTCACGCACGTCCCCTTTAGGCTTTTAGAGATGTCGGCCACCTTGCGGATGGCCGCCACTCTCGTCATCAGCCTCTCGAAGACGAGCGAGGACGACTCGACGGTGTCGTCCCCGGACTCCATCTCCGAGAGGCGGGAGCGTGTGACCCTAGCCTCGGCCAGGGAGCCGAGTAGCTCCTGCTCGGCCTGGAGCTTGAGCTCCTCCCTTCTCGCTCGGGCTACTTCGGCCTTCGCCTCAGCGAGGCCGACGTACTCCCCGGTAGTGGGCGGGCGACCGCGGCCGCGCTTTTGGAGCAGGCCCGTGGCTACTCCGGGTCGCTCCTCGCCAGAGGACTCCGGGGAGGCCTCCGGGGACGGCGCTGGTGGGCCCTTGGTCCTCTTTCGTGTGAGCCGAGACCCCAGCTTTGGGTCCGACTCGTTGTCTCCTTCGGAACCGGTGCCGCCGTCGATGGACAACACCGTTTCTAAATCAGAGGAGGGCTCCGAGGGGCTCATCTCCTCTCGGACCTCTGATAGTCCACGCGAGTTGGGGTTCGAGCCAGCCCCGTCGCTCGCTGGACTTGCACTTCTCCTCGGCGACGCCCCTGGCATCTCCGTGCGGCGAAGGAGCACGACAGGGCTGGATGCCCTGCTACTCTTGCCGTCGCCCTTCTTCTGCGCACGCGTGCGCACTCCAGTAGCATTCTGCTTACCAGGCAGCCCGGGATCCACTGCCTGGAGCTCCTGCTGCCTGGCCTCGCACCAGACGCAGGGGTGGCGCTTCTCGCCACATTCGCATGAGCCGGTAACAAATTTCTCATCGACCGGCCCGGACACCGGTCGACGCCGCTGGCGAGGCGGGTCACATACGCCGCTCGTTACCGATTTCACACTCGGGGGCCGAGCTACCCCCAAGCGCCGGGCGTCAGCCGGATCGCACGACATATATTTTTCCTTATCCGACATTTTCATGGTTGTTTGGGGTGGGATACCTGCGGCCCTTACCCCAACAGGCCGCAGGAGCGCTCGGGACCGGGTCCCCCCCAGCCATGCAGCCCCTCGGCACGCTAACCTTGGGCTTCAGGGTAATTTTTTATAGTGGTTTTCTTCCACGCGGCCCGACGCTCAGTGCGCCGGACCCCCGGCCCCGCGAATGCGGGGTTACGGTTTGCCCGACGGTGGCCGAGGCCACACGCCGCGCCCGCGGACCTTATTAGGCCCGCCACCACGAGCCGAGGCTCCGCTGGCCCATCTCTGGGCCACTCCAAAAGCGCTGATGCGCGCGCAACTTCGCTGTCCGGGCGAACCGGACCGCCAGCTCCAGCTAGCCAACCCACGACCCACGAGGGGTCCACTGGTGACAGCGGTGGGCTTCTTCTAAAAGAAGCCACGGCTTCACCCTCCGAGTGTGATTTTTTAGAGAGGTTTTCTTCCTCGCGATCCGACGCTCAGTGCGCCGGACCCCCGACCCCACTGAGTGAGGCTACGGGTTCATGTGGCCGTGCAATGCCCGCTCTTAAGAAAGAGCAGGCAGCCACATGCCAGTTTTTGTCCGCGCCGGATGAACCGGTACCCCCCATATCTGGGGGGCGTTCCCCTATCCGCAACCTGGGGACGCGTCCGATGGCGGATCTGGAACCGCACACGGAAACCTAACCTAACCTAACCTAACCTAACCTAACCTAACCTAACCTAACCTAACCTAACCTAACCTAACCTAACCTAACCTAACCTTTTTTTTTTTTTTTTTTTTTTTTTTTTGACGAGGAGAAATCCTTTTATTGATTCCCTACCGCTGGCGAGACGGTAGGGATATGTGGGGGTCGGCCGGCGGGCGACGCTATGCTATTCATAGCGGCCCGGCCACTACCCACTAAAACTCCCCGGTGCCTCCTTGCCCTATGAGCGGGGTGGACCGGGCTCTGCCGAGGCAACAACTCCGATCCACCCCAGGGCGGCCTAGCCAATGTCGGCTAGGCTGACGCCAATGGAGGATTGCCCGGAGACACCGGGGCAATCCTCAGACGGGGGGAGCCTGTGCAGGCACACACAGCTGGCCAGCTGTGTGCGCAGGTCCCCTAGGGCATTTGAAGACGGGCTTGATATGCCCGCCTTCTCCTGCCCGTCCGCCTACGTCTGAGGGAAGCGAGACCCGCCTCGTCCTCTCGCTCCCTCTCAGCTGCCTCCTTCTGCGACATGACAGAGTCGCAGAAAGAGGCAACTGCTTTCCAGTTCGTCTCACTGTCAAGCATGGCTTCGACCATGCTTGGCAGTGAGACGTCTCCACCACCCAGCGCCGCCTCCAGCTCCTGGCGCTGGGTGTCCCAGGCCGAGCATACCTGGAGTGTATGCTCGGCCGTGTCATCGGGATCGCCGCAGTGGTGGCACTGCGGCGATTCCTCCCTTTTAATACGGTGCAGATAATGACCGAAACACCCGTGTCCGGTCATTATCTGCACCATGTGGTAGGTGAGGCTGCCTTTCCGGCGCCTCACCCATTCCTCCAACACCGGACGAATAGCTCCGATCGTCCGGTGGCCGGCGGTAGGCTGGCGTAGTGCCTCACTCCATGTGTGCATGGCCCTCTCCTGCGCCTCTGCGCGGACCCGTCGCACGTCCTCGGCGACGGGTCTTCCTCCTTGGGCCCTTGCCGCGACCCGATGTCGATGCACCTGGGACAGAACCAGGGCATCGACATCCCACGGGGGCACGCCCGCGAGGACGCAGGCGGCCCCGTGGCTGACCGTGCGGTATGCTCGCACGGCCCGGATCGCGATGGCCCTTTGAGGCCTCCGTAGGAGGGCCCGGGTGTGAGGAGTGAGGCACTCCGCCCAGACCGGGGCTCCGTAGAGTGCCATCGACCTTACCACCCCGTGGTAAAGCCGACGGCACGCCGAATTGGGTCCTCCCATATTCGGGAGGAGACGTCCGAGTGCGGCTGCAGCTCTAGTTAGCCGTGGAGCGAGGAGCTTAAAGTGCTCCTCGAAACTCCAGCGGGGGTCCAGTGTCAGGCCTAGGTACTTCAAGTACCTGCCGACATCAATCCGGACCCCCTCCACTCGGACGCGGAGCCCCGATGGGATCCTGCGGCGTGGGGGGGTTGAAGCCCATGGCCCTAGTTTTATCTAGGGCCACCTCCAACCCGAGCAGTCGAATGCGTCGGACGACCAACGAGGTGCCGACCGACGCAAGATGTACCGCTTTCTCCCACGTCTGCGCTCTTGCCGCGACAAGGGTGTCGTCGGCAAAGCAGACAATCTCCATTTTGGGAAGGAGATTGCCTCGCAGGACCCAGTTGTACCCCAGGTTCCAAAGCAGGGGGCCGAGTACGGCCCCCTGGGGTACGCCTACCGCCACTGGTCGGCGAATTATAACGCCGTCTGCGCCCTCGTAAAGGACTACTCGCTCGGCGAGGTAGTCATCGACGAGGGCGCAGAGATAGGACGGCACCCGGTGGAAACGGAGTGCCGCCCTAATACATTCGTGGGGGAGGCTGTTGAATGCGTTGCGAATGTCGAGCGACACCGCAACAACAGCCTCCCCCCTGCCGGTGGCCTCCTCAGTCCACCCCTTGAGGAGTCCCACCGCGTCCATCGTGGACCGACCGGTGCGGAAGCCGAACTGGCGCTCCTCCAAGTTCGGCCCCTCAGTCTCCAAATGCTCGACGATCCGACGGGCCATGATCCTCTCCATGGCCTTGCCGGAGTCGTCGAGCAACACCACCGGTCGGTACCCGGACGGCGAGTCGGCGGGGCGGCCTTCCTTGCGCAGGAGGACGAGTCGCCCCGCCTTCCACCTCCTCGGGAATTTGCCCCGGGCGATGCAAGCATTAAGCACCGCCCGGAACCTCTCCTCCAAAGGCCCCAGCGCTATCGCCAGGGCCTTGGCCGGGACTCCATCTGGACCCGGGGCCGTCTTCTTCCTCCCGATACGCTCCCTCACCGTCTCGAACTCGACGTCGGAGACGGGAGGGCCCTCCAATTCGGCCTCCGGCAGTGGTTCCGGAGGCTCCATGGGCGGGGGCTCGAACGGGCCTGGGGTCGGGAACAGCGACCCCACGACCTTGTCGAGCAGCGTCGGGTCGAAGTGGGCCGTGGAGGGGGAGCTCGACGCGAACTTCCCCCTCACGGCCCTGTACGGACGGCCCCAAGGGTCAGCGTCCAGGAGGGCCAGGAAACGCTCATGGGCCTCCTCTTTGGCCCTGCAGATGCCTTCCTGCAGGGCGTTATGAGCGTTCCTGTACGCCTGACGAAGGAGGACCTCTTCGTCAGGCGTCCTCCTGGAGCGTCGTCTCCGGCATCGGAGGAGAGCTCTCCTGGCCGCTAGGCATGATGAGCGCAGGGAGGCAATCTCCTGCGCCCACCAGTACACCCTCCTCCAACGAGGAGGAGGGCGCCACAGCGGCATGGCGGCATTGCAGACTTCCCGAAGGTCGTCTGCAAAGTGGTCGGCCATGCCGTCGGGATCCCCTGCGAGGTGAGGGGGGAGCGACGACCATTCCCTCACCATCGCGGCCTCCTCCGCCACGTCCGGGCGGAGCTTGGCGAGTGCCCACCTAGGAAAGGCGACACCCGCCGTGGGGTCCCGACGCTGTGGGGCCCTAGCGGCCTGCGTGGAGACCTCGTATCGGACATAGAGGTGGTCCGATAGGGTCTCCACGTCTTCCACTACGTTCCAGGCCCGGATTCGGGCAGCGAGGGCGGCGGTGGCAAAGGACACATCCACGATGGACGTACCTTGCCACCGTACGCACGTGGGGGTGGTGCCTTGGTTGAGCACCTGGAGCCCCAGGCCCAACGCCCAGGACTCCAATATACCCCCCCTCACGTCCGTACTGGGGGACCCCCACGCCGAGGATTTGGCGTTGAGGTCCCCCGCCACCAAAACTGGGAGTGGGGCCGCGCGCCTCACCACTCCCTCCACCGCAGCCAGGAAGGACTCGAAGTCCGCCCGACTGCGGTTCGGGGAGAAGTAGGTCGACACGACCACCATTCTCCCATAGTTCGCTGCCACGAACCCGGAACCTCTTTCCCTTAGGGAGATGGGAGGAGCGCATCCCCCCGGTCTCACCACAACGGCAGCGGAGTCGTCCAGGTCCCCCAACCAGTGGGGGTTCTGAGGAACGTAATACGGCTCCGCCACCACCGCCAGGCTAATCTCCCACTCCGCCATGGACTGACACAGCAAGTCCTGTGCCCCGGCGGAGTGGTTGATGTTCGCCTGGAGGATCCTTGTGGGAGACTTATTGGGCATTGGTTGTGTCCATGCGCTCCTCCCTTGATACGCCCGTGGCCCCTGGCTTAGCCGCACTGAGGCGGCCCCTGACGGCAGGGGGGGAACAGTTCATCCCCCCCATTCGGTGGTTGGCCGGGAGGCCGGCGTCCGTGCAGACGGCGCACCTAAACGCCGCCTCGCACTCATTGGCGGAGTGCCCATCCAGTCCGCAGCGGTAGCAGAGGCCGCTGCGGTCCTTTTTGGATGGGCACCTGACCACCGGATGGCCGAGCCCCATGCACCTGAAACAGCGCATGGGACGCTGTTCCAGGAGCTGGACGGAGGCGGCGCTCCAGCCAACCGTCAGGCGGCCACCGATCGCCAGTTTCCTGGCGGCTTCAACTGGGCAAGAGGCGAAGGCCGAACCCACTCCCCTGATCCCTGGGTGCACCTTGCCCACCCTGATATGCTCAGGGGGGCAGCCCGTGCTCATGGATAGAGCCTCCTTCAACTCTTCAGCCGACACCGAGTCGTCAAGACCGTTTACCCGGATGTCGACTGATTTTATTGGGCGCGTGACCTTCGCCTCGTCACCCAAGGTTTCCCCAATTTTTGCCGCCAGTTGATCCGCCTGTGCGGGCGTGGTCCCCTTTGGGAGCTCAAGGATCCGAGCTCCCGTGACGCCCGTACGGAATTGGGCCGGACCAATCCCGAGGGCGTCTAAAGAAACTGAGGCCTTAGTTTTGTCTAAGGCCTTCTTGTAAGTGGCCCCCTTCTCGATTGCCTCAGGTTTGAGGGCCACTACCACTGCCAGTTTCTTCGGCTCCTTGGGGAGCTTGGGGGCGCTCGCTTTCGCTACTGTCGGAGCTGGAGCGACGGGGGCGCGCTTTTTGCGCCGGACTACCTCGGACCAGCTTCCACCCGTCTCGACCGAAGGCCCAGCCTGCGGCTCAGGAGCCTTGGCAGGGGGTCGAGCCGCTCTGACGGGCCTCACACTTTTAGGCAGGTTAGCCGGGGGGGTGAGGGTAGTCACGGCGTCTGGCTGGGCAGCCGCAGCGCGGGCCTTCGCTTTGCGGTCTGCCATGAGAGGTGGCCGGATCTGTCGCGCCGGGAGGAGCCTCCCGTCCACTTCCAAGCCGTCCAGGCGGGCGCTCACCATGTTGCCCACATGGTTCATGAGCTCCGCCTGGAGCGATCCGAAGGCTTCAAAAAACTCCGCCCTAGACAGTGCCTGTGATTCAGCCACTGTCTGGGGAGCTTCCGCCTGACGTTCCGAGCCGGCCGGGGTCTCTAGGCGGGACCTTTCAGAAAAGGACCGTCTGAGCGCCGCCACCTCTGAGTGGAGGGCCTCCAGTTGCCCGCGGAGGCGCTTGTTGTCAGCCTTCAGGCGGCGAACCTCCTTGGAGGCTTTGCGCTCCGCCACCGCCTTAACAATTTCAACTAGGGAGTTCGTCGCATTTTTTATGTCCCTCTGGCATGTTCCTTTTAGGTTTCCGGCCTTGCGGACAACGTCCAGAATCACCGAGGCACTGGCTTCCGCCCTTCTGGTGAGCCCCTCGATCGAACCAGAAGGAGATACGGACTTGGTCGAGTGGAACTCAACTTCGGAGAAGTTGATTTCCGACTCGGAGTCCGTCCCTACCTCCCTTAGCTCGCGTCGAGCCTGCGACACACCGATGTCGTGAGCATAAGGCTTGCCACGGCCTTTGTTACCTTTTAGGTACTTAGGAGGGACCGCTGGTTCCTCTTGGGACCCTGACGCCTCCGATCCCGAATGCTCCTCGTTTGACCCAGCAAAGAATTTGCCAGATCTACTCCGATCTGACGCTGATGAGGGACGAGAGGACTCCAGGATGCTCTCCTCCTTCTTGGCACCCCGTTTTCGACCTTTTGAACGGGTATTACCCGAAGGCCGATTAGCCTCCGTGTCGTCCATCCTTTTTGTAGAGGTCCACCCCTACAAAAAGGGGGGCAAAACAAAACAAGAAACAACAAAATAACAAATTCCTTAAAAATTAATCAACAAAAACAGCGATAACTTCTGAACAACTAGTGCTACCAGCAACCGGTTTGGACTGGGTGAAAGTGCTTCCGAAGAGGCTACTTTCGACCCAAACCCGCGATACGAACCGGCTGCTAGCAGCGAAGTTATCCGGAAAAAACAACAACTTTTCTTAAAAATCTAAAAACATAAACAACAATAACAACAAAACAACAACAAATCTTAAGAAGATTCCTAGACCGGCTGAAAGCGCTCACAAGGAGGCAACTTTCAGCCAAAGACCGCGACAAGATCCGGCTACGGGAACCGGGACTTATCGCGGCTTTTGTCCAAAAATCTTCTAACAGAAAAACAGAAAATCAACAAAAACAACTGAAATAACAGACAACAACAACAACTTCTGTGTGCAGATCGAAGAAGCCTTGAAAAAGGCTTCGAACGATATGCGCCACACCAAAAAGCACCAATGAACACCAGAGTTATTAGCGATGGAAATTTCCAACCTAACCTAACCTAACCTAACCTAACCTAACCTAACCTAACCTAACCTAACCTAACCTAACCTAACCTAACCTAACCTAACCTAACCTAACCTAACCTAACCTAACCTAACCTAACGGCTCACCTTCCTCAGGGTTTTATAAGCGTCAATGGCTCCAGGGAAGAACAGCCTAGTAACTCCAGCCGTCGCACCTTCCCTGTATCTTTGGTCCCATTCGTCAAGCGAGCGCATGCGAATACACCGCTTGACGAACGAGACCGGACACAGGTCGTACGCCGGCTTTCGTTTACTCTTCAGTGCGGCCTCCCTCGCGAGACAGTCCGCCCTCTCGTTACCCTCTAGTCCAGCGTGAGCCTTTATCCAGAATAATTTGACTATTCTACCTTCCTTACAGATCTTATTTAAGTTTTGTCTAGTTTCAGCTGCTAGAGGGTGCGAGCATTTACTCGCCGCGACGGACTGCAATGCGGACCTCGAATCGCTGTATATCGCAGCGGATGTTTCGCTGCGCCCGAGAACTACCCTCGACGCCTCGCATAGCGCCAAGAGCTCTGCCTGGTAGACGGTGCAGTACGACGGCAGACCAAGCTTGACGGCCTTGGTTTCGGCGTCGCCCTTCCATAAGGATAGGGCGGCGCCAACCCGACCGTCAATCTTGCTGCCGTCCGTAAAGATGCGCAGGTGGTATGCGCTATTGGCTAAAAGCTCGTCCTCGTCCACCAGGCTTCCGAACTCGAGGCTAACCAGCTCGGCGGGGTGGGGAGCCTCGGCCGCAAGAACCCCCCGCTCGATGACCCTGTCCCCAAGCTCCGGCTGTGGTACTCCCCTCTTGGCCTCGTATAATGAGGCAGCCTCACGGACTCGTAAGTCAAGGGGGAGTATCCCAGCCAGTAATAAGGCTGAGTTCAGGGACACCGTTCGGTAGGCTCTGCAGATTTTCTGCGCGAAACCCCGCTGCACAGCGTTCAAGATCCGCTTAACCCCCACTCTGCGAGTCGCAGATACCCACGCACTCGCAGAGTAGGTGATAATTGGTTCCACCGCGGCGACATAAATGGAGCGGACTACCTCGGGATGGAGGCCCCAACTGACTTTGGCTGCCCTCCCGAGCTGCTTATAAACCCCGAGGGCCTTCTTCGTCACACTCTTTACGTGATCCTTGAAGGTGAGACCCCTGTCTATGGTCAGTCCCAGCAATTTGATTTTGTCCCTCATGCCAATGTCAATCCCGCCCATGGTGAGGCGTGGGGTGTCAAACTTAAGCTTTCTGGTTAGCACCATGGCATTGGTTTTGCCTGGTGCGAACCTAAGCTTATTTTTGACACCCCACTCCAAAACATACGCGAGAGTGGCATTGGCATTCTGCTCTATCTGGAGCGCCCCGTCTCCATCAAAGACGAGGACCACGTCGTCCGCGAAGGCCTGGCAGTAGACGCCTCTACTTTCCAGGCCCCGCAGCAATGGATCGAGCGTCAGGTTCCAGAGCAAGGGTCCGGCTATTGACCCTTGGATGCAGCCCCTGCTCGGCTCGGCACTATGAACCTCGCCGCAGTATCTGACGTTTACCGTCCTGTCGGCGAGGTAGCTATCGAGGACTCGCCTCAAGTTGACCGGGCATCCCGCTTCCGCCAGCCTGACCCTAACCATGGGCCACCAGACGCTGTCGAAGGCCCCCTCTATGTCCAATGAAACTAATATTACAATCTTCTTGTCATCAAGTTTTTTATAAATCCGTGACATTAGGTCATAGAGGGCGCCCTCGGTGCTCTTCTGGGGCACAAAGCCATACTGGCGGTCGCTAATCCCCGGCAACAGATGGTATTTGAGGCGAGCCACCAGCATTTTCTCATATACCTTTCCGAGCACGGGCAGCAGTCCAATAGGTCGGAATGACTTGGGGACGGTGTAGCTATCCCTCCCCGGTTTCCGAAGGACAATCACTGCTGCTTCTTTCCATATCTTTGGAAAGATATGGTGGGCCATACAGCTGTTTAATAACCCCAAAAAGACTTTGGGGTTACAGCCGATGGCCCTTGAACAGATGTCAGCAGTGAGCCCGTCGGAGCCGGGGGCCTTCTTCGGATTGAAGGACTTCACCGCCATCTCAAGCTCGGTTAGCGTGAACGGGGGGTCGCAGGGTGAGTTTTGCTCCCCCACGTTCACCCCGTCCGCTTCCGCTCTGATCTGGCGGTGAATCCCTTCATCCGAAGTCGCGTGGTCTTGCGGGTAGAACACCTCCGCAAGCCACTCCGCCGATTCCCTCGCATCGAGAACCCTACCGTCTCGAACCAGCGGCGGGTCCTCCTCTCTGATGGCCGTTCTACCAATCACTCTGTAGATGCCATCCCACATACTCTCGCCACTCTGTCGCTCGCAGAAGGACTTCCAGGAGTCCGTCTGAGCCTGCCTCACGGCCTGCTCATACTCCGCCTTCTTCTGAACGTACTGCTCGACGACCCACGACCGTCGGACGGGTGCGGCGTTCCTGATTCTGTTTTTCCTGGTGGCGACCTCCTTCTTCAAGATTTCCAGGTCCTGCGACCACCACGGCAACGCTAGCTTTTCCCTCGTCCCCTTCCTCGGAATGGCGTGGTCAGACGCCTCAATTACCAATTTGGTGTAATTTTGCACAGCCGAAATAGTTTGTTCCCTATCTGGTACAACACCTTCTCCCATCCCATATTCCCCAATTAATTCTAAAATTTTGGATCTAAACTTTTGCCAATCTGCTTTTTGGGTGTTGTACCTTCTGGTCGATCTGACCACTTCCATTCCTCGGGAAGGTCCGAGGTTCAGCCTGAATGCGATGCGATGCGAGGTGTACCTAATGGTAATAAAATAAATCTAAGAAATTAAAAAAAAAACTGCGTTTGTTGTACCTATGTATATTGTAGCTAGCTTTGTATTTTTTTCCTTAGGACGGTTTATAAAATAAAAAAGTTAGGTTATTAATTAAAATAATACCGTAAACTAGGCGACCGAAGTAGCGAACACCTCTACAAAACTATAACTGTAGTACCTTTAAGCTACCTTTAAATGAAACTTTTATTTTGCGCAATAAATTATACATTTTTATTTATTGAGAACTCGCTTTTACTCTTCTTCTTCTTAACCATGGAAAAATAAAAATAAACTAATGCCTGACAACATTATATCAACTATAATAATTAACAAACAAATATTTACGGTTAAGTTTAATATGATTTTACTTTATTAATGTAAATGTAATGAAATGGATGGTTCGGTGTAATATTTATTAACATGGTGTGTAAGTCTCGACACAAACACGTCGACATTGAAGTGCACCGGATCCGGATCCCAAAACACGAAAACGTCGACAATGGCAACTCTGCCCGTTTCAAAACACAAACGACGCCGCACGAAACGCCTTCGACCGGGAACAGATAGTTTTGTTTCTTTTCAATAAATGTTCAATCCATTTAATGTTAGTGCACTGGATTCCGTCTTTGGAAACGTGTATTTGTAAGAAATATGCTTTTTAAACAAGTTCCATACATTTTGTAGAAGCGTATAGAAATGTAGTTAACGCATTTCTCCGAAACGCATCTTTATATCCGGATCCGGATCCCAAAACACGATAACGCATAGTTTTGTTTCTTTTGCTTATGCTTTTTAAACAAATTCCATACATTTTGTAGATGTTTATAAAATATACTTAGAAATGTAGTTAACACATTTCTCCGAAACGTATCCCATTTTTGTATCCGGATCCGGATCCCAAAACAGGAATACTTCGACGTTAGACGGCCCGTAATTGATAAAAATCTTCCTAAAAACATATTTCTAAACAATCCAAAAATAATGTTCACAAATTTATGACGCTATGAAGTTTTCCCTTGTCTTACAAGTGACTTTTTATTAACATTTTTATTTTTAAATAAAAATATCACAATTAAATATGTATTAGTTTCTTGCTGTTCACGTGATTAAAAGTAGGTAATTTAGCTACAAATAAAAGCCTCTTAAAAATCAATTTTAAGAGGCTTCAATCGTTGTCTGGCTTGCCTGCTTTGCTTTATTATGCATTAAATTCATTTAGCATTTTTAGGTGAATAGGTTTTAAAATGAGCGGTCGTTTAATATAAGGACAAACGTTTTCCGTGTCTGGAATTTTGTTTCTGTATGCGTCTTACCTCTTGATCGGATCTTTTCGGACGGAGGGGGTCGCTTCTCAAGCTCATTGGTCAAATCAAATACGGACACACCTCGTTCTCAGCCCCTCAGTCGCAGTTGAGGAATGGCTCCAGGTGAGGGTACTGACTGCCGCTTCCGATTTTTCAAACATTCGGACCATCCTAAGTAACATTAACTTCTCGAAACTTAACAACTTTAAAGTGAGTTCAAATACCACGCAATCTATTAAAATGCTTTTACATCATACTGAATAAACGTAATCAAGGTCGCTTTTATTTTATCGTCGAGTCTATGCCGCTGATCGTTGTCCTTGCCGACGAAATCATGTTGGTGCCAACAAGTACAATGGAAGTACAACACGTACATATTGAACTAACGAATCTGTATATTGTGTTTGATTTTAAAGCCTTGACCATAAAATGTGTGAGTTTAGCTCTGTTACATTTCGGCTAATAAAGATGTCAACGCCTCTTCCCTTGTATTTGACCACCTGTTATTATTTATAAGGTTGTTAGAATAGACAGTTAAATGGTAACAGTAGAGTATAGTTGTTAGTTCAGGTTTTGACATCCAGTTGACAACATACGCGAGTTCTTTTTTTGTATTTTTTTACAGGAAGCAGCTGATTGATTTTTGATTGTGATCAACTATTCCTGGTCTAAATTTTTTATAAACATGTATAGGTTGTGTTGACAAACGACATAGGGTTAGTTCAGGTTTTGAACATTGAAGAAAAGAAAAGAAAAGGAAAAAAAAAGCGTAGATCGGTGTCATCTTGTAGAAATCTCTTTATCGGACCAAGGCGCTTAAAAAAAAAATTTCTTTAAGTTGGCGCCACTACCAAAAAAAGTTCGTATAACCCAACCAAATCTTTCTCAAAGTTCGAGAATAGGCGGCATTCTTCTGGGTGGCCCTCGCTCTATCATAGGCTGAGAGCTCATTTCCTTTGCTTTACACATTTTGGCCAAGATCAAAAAACCTACTAAATAAAAAAATGCTTGTGATCATGCACGATTCATTATTCAATGATTCCTATAAATATTCCACAATATAATACCATTTCAACTTCAAACCTAGAAACTTTTCAGAGCACTGGGACATTATAAAGAACTAATGTCCTGTGACAGTACTTCTTTTGAACTCTGCTCATGACTGAAAGACGTTTTATTATTTATAATTAATTCAAACAGCACTTCTCAATTTGTGAAAATTAATCTTTAAAAGCAATCGTTCAAAGTAGCCAGAGCTAGCAGGGAGCACCACGATGTCTTCAGACGCCGCTGAACAACGCTAGCAGGTGAGGTTGACTTGAACCGGATCCATTTACCCGTGTTCACCAATTACATTAACCATTTAGTGGCTTCCCTTCTGTTGAACTCTCTTCTCTTTAAAAGTTTATTATAATAAACAAAAAAGTTTCTGAAATTGAAAATCGTCTCTGTTAGCACAAACAGGTTAACGATGCTTTTGTCGGCCCTCCTACTGAAAGCTTGTTACGAATTTTACTTCTTCTAAATGACCAAGTTCGGTCTACTTCCCAACGACGCCGACGGCCGTGAAGCCACCGCGTATCTGACGGTCCGAAGACCTCACTAAAATCATTCAATCGGAATCAAAGCCGCCAGTCCCTCTAAGAAGGATTTGAATACACAGCGAATTGAATCACTGCGCATATTAGTCTCGTTCGTTACCGGAATTGAAAATGGCCATTTACTGTTAGAACTAGGGCAGTATATATATATACACATTCGAACCTCTAACTTTCGTTCTTGATTTATGAAAACACACCTTTGGCAAATGCTTTCGCTGTTGTTTGTCTTGCGACGATCCAAGAATTTCACCTTTAAGGTCGCAATACGAATGCCCCCAGATATAGATATCCCTATTAACCATTAACTCTGAGTTCTGAAAACCAACAAAATAGAACCGAGATCATAATTATTATTCCATGCACGAAATATTCAAGCAGCTTTTTGAGTCTGCTTTGAGCACTGTAATTTAAAGTAAAATTGCCGGCCCAACTCGATAATCACTGAGCGCACCGTGATAGGAGTTCTACCGTCGCGGCGCACCGACAATATGCTCTGCAAACGTGTCACGCAATGCGATACACCGACAGCGCGCAACACAAATGCTACTACGAGCTTTTTAATGGCAACAATTTTAGAATACGCTATTGGAGCTGGATTACCGCGGCTGCTGGCACCAGACTTGTCCTCCAATTGTTTATCGTTAAAATATTTTAAGTGTACTCTCATTCTGATTAAGAGGCCTCGCGTAAAAGTCCCGTATTATTATTTTTCGTCACTACCTCG
Source organism: Synanthedon myopaeformis (assembly GCA_944738685.1). Taxonomy (NCBI): domain Eukaryota; kingdom Metazoa; phylum Arthropoda; class Insecta; order Lepidoptera; family Sesiidae; genus Synanthedon; species Synanthedon myopaeformis. Next base: position 100,743 of record OX122921.1, read on the forward strand.
CGTGTCGGGAGTGGGTAATTTGCGGGCTTGCTGCCTTCCTTGGATGTGGTAGCCGTTTGTCAGGCTCCCTTCTCCGGCATCGAACCCCGATTCCTTCGTTACCCTTGACAACCATGATAGTCTCGGAAACAACCATCGAAAGTTGTTAAGGCAGACATTTGAAAGATCAAATTAAAAGACTCATCCCATCACTGGTCAGAGTTATTATTGCATGTATTAGCTCTAGAATATACCAGTTATCCAAGTAACCGAAGTAAGGTCTAAGAAACTGTTACTGATATATTGAGTCATTAGCGGTTTCGACTTAATACGGCATGCACTGAGACATGCATGGCTTAATCTTTGAGACAAACAACTACTGTCAGTATCAACCAGGGAGCAATGTGCTGAATGCGCTAACACAATTAGTTTACGCATCTCCCGCACAATCGCTCTCGATATGAACGTTCGCAATGGACAGTTTGCTTTTCACATCACAGGGCCACAGATAAGATTGTAAAACGGTCTCGAATGCGGCACGACAAACGAAACACGCCCGGGACAGAGAGTATCAAAAGAATCCTCTGTTAAATAGACACACCACACAAAGAGTGCAGAAATCTCCGATAAACTCGGAAGTTTATATTTTGAGCGTTCGCGCGCTCTGTTATTAAAGTAACAGAAGTGCGAACATCAACTGGACAAGCGATACCATTGTGTTTTCGAAAAACGAAACATTTTCTGCGTGGCGCTGCTGCCCACTAGCAGAAGCACACACAATAAATTTAAAAAATAACATCGAATATGACGACGGAGCTGAGTCGTCGTTTGTTCGGAACAGATAGTGTTATTTGATTCAATTTTTAGGCGGAATTCATATTATTCTTCTATTAAAAAATATACAATCAGTTAACCCAGTGCCACTCAGGGAATTTACCGGGAAATTTATTTAAAATAAAATTGACCATATGGCTATTAGACCAACGTTTTTATTTTTTTAACTTTTTATTTTTTTCATTTTTCATCATATTATTCTTAAAGTAGATATTGTGAGATGATTTTACACGCCAGAAGTACATGAGTTTGCATATTCAAAGTAATAACTGGTTATTGAGACCCATGTTACTTGAAATCTAAATGTCTTGAATTTGAAAAAAATATATAATCTGAGCGCCTTCGAATTCAGCTCTCGAAAACATATATACGATTGCAGCATACTGAAAATATAACGTTTCAGTCCCACAAAATATCTAAGGTATCACTGATGAATAATTAGCTCGCAGGTTTGCTTGCAGATTCGTGTTTAAACGCGAACATCGACAATAACAGTTTCGCCCCGCCAAAACCGTTGTTCCTGTATTCAACAGATTCTTGTTTTCAAAACGCGAACATCGACAGTAACATCTCCCAGCCAACGCCTTTGTGTATTCGGCAGATTCGTCTTTTCAAAACGCGAACACCGACAACACCTTTGCCCCGCCAAAACCGTTGTTCCTGTATTCGACTTATTCGTCTTTTCAAAACGCGAACATCGATAATAACAATTCCTCCCGTCTGTAAAGGATAACAGGATATTTTAACGACGATGTTTTGAGCCCCGGAACAACTACATACGTATCGCCTTTAACGGAGAACATAAGAATGGATTCTTTCAATGCAGGTCTTACCACTTTGAGGTGTACCTAATGGTAATAAAATAAATCTAAGAAATTTTAAAAAAAAACTTGGAAACGGCTAAGCCGATTTTTAATGCAGTTTTCACCGATGTATATTGTAGCAAGCTTTGTATTTTTTTCCTTAGGACCGTTTACAAAATAAAAAAGTTAGGTTATTAAGTAAATAATACCGTAAACTAGGCAACCGAAGTCGCGAACACCTCTACTAAAGTATAACTTGTAAGCTACCTTTTGAATTATATTTATTTTGAGCAATAAATTATATTTTTTTATTTATTGAGAACTTGCTTTTACCGGCGTCTTCAGCCGCGCCACTCGAATGTTAAAGCGTTCTTCTTAACTATGGAAAATTAAAAATAAACCAATGCCTGACAACATTACATCAGCTATAATAATTTAACAAACAAATATTTACGGTTAAGTTTGATGTGATTTTTTTTACTTTGTTAAAGTAAATGTGATGAAGTGGATGGTTCGGTGTAAAATGACCTTACGCTACTATAGAGTCGCCAAAACCATCTCTGCGTTTTAAAATATTTATTAGCGTGGTGTGTAAGTCTCTATACTAACACGTCGACAATGAATTCCAAAACACGTAAACGTCGACAATGACAATTCTGCCCGTTTCAAAACGCGAAAATGATCAAAGGCGACTACTGAGCCCCGAAACAAACGACGAAGCGCCTTCGACCGGGAACAGATAGTTTTGTTTCTTCTTTTCAATAAAGTTCGTGCCCTGGATTCCGTCTTTGGAAACGTGTATTTATAAGAAATATGCTTTTTAAACAAGTACCATACATTTTGTAGAAGTTTATCAAAGATGCGTATAGAAATGTAGTTAACGCATTTCTCCGAAACGCATCCCCGTTTTTGATTCCGGATCTGGATTCCAAAACACGAAAACGGATAGTTTTGTTTCTTTTGCTTATGCTTTTTGAACAAGTTCCATACATTTTGTAGATGTTCATAAAATGTTTATAGAAATGTAGTTAACACCATTCTCTGAAACGCATCCCATTTTTGTATCCGGATCCGGATCACAAAACAAGAAAACTTCGACTACAACTCAGCCCTTTTCAAAACACGAACATAATTAAAGACAGACTAATGAGCCCCAAAACAAACAACGAACGAAGCGCCTTCGATCGGGAACAGATAGTTTTGTTTCTTTATCAATGTGTACAGAAAAGTTGTTAACAGATTTCTCTGAAACGCATCCCATTTTTGTATTCGGATCCGTTATCCCAAAACTAGAAAACCGACTACTACTCAGCCCTTTTCAAAATGCGAAAATCGTCAAAGACGACAGCTACTTTAAATACTTCGACTTTAGACGGCGCGTATTGATAAAAAATCATTCTAAAAACATATTTCTTAACAACCCAAAAATAATGTTTTCAAATTTATGACGCTATGAAGTTTTCATTTGTGACGTGCACTTACAAATGACTTTTATTAACATTTTTATTTTCAAATAAAAATATCTTTTTTGCTTGTTGTTGTGATAAAAAGTAGGTAATTTAGCTACCAATAAAAGCCTTAAAAATCATTTCAGTCTCGCTTAGGAAAAAATGTTTGTTTACGCGTTGTTTGGCTGGCCTTCCTTTAAGTTGCATATCGAGTTCATTTAGCATTTTTAGGTGAATAGGTTTTAAAATGAGCGGTCGTTTAATATAAGAACAAACGATTTCCGTGTCTGGAATTTTGTTTCTGTATGCGTCATACCGCTTGGTCGCTTGGTCTTTTTGGACGGAAGGGTCGCTTAACTTAACTGCAATCATTATATGGACACTTCATTCTTAGCTTTCTTTTTTTGTATTTTTTTACAGGAAGCGGCTGATCCTGATTGAGATCAAATGTTCCCGGCCTAAAATTTCTTATGAAAATGTATTGATTGCAAACAACATAGGGTTAATTCAGGTTTTGACTTCGAGTCAAAATTACGCGAACCTGCATTTTTGACAAATAAAAGGTTTGTGTTTGTGGTCTTCCGAAGGATGTCAAATATTCTTATTTATTTATTTGCCTTATTGTTTCGCTCGAAACAAACGCTAAAAAATCCTTTTTCGCAGGTGTCACGCACGGAAACACACACGGACGTGACAACATACGACAACGTCTCTTATCGTCCGGGCCCGGGAAGCGTTTATAAACGCGTGCGCGATTCGTAATTTACTGTCCGACCGCTGATCTTCGATCTAACGTTAGACGCGAAAACGTCCTGCGTCGAATCTCGATACAGCGGCCGCTTAGACAGATATTGAGCGGGTCGCGCGACTTATTACTAGGAGAAAAGAGCACGCCGTTCGCGAGCGTCGATGCGGGCGCAGCGTGTCATCATCCGTTGATTAATCCACCGGGTGCGACATCGCGAAACGCCCTCGTTCGTACGCCGCGCAACAGCAACAAAAATCTCCCCGTTCATTCGGGTTTCGTAGGTTTACCCCTGATCGGTTTCACACTGTAGGGATTCACCGTCCAGGGTAATGTTTGTCCAAGACAATAAGAAAAATAATAATTGTAAAAAAGAATTACCGCTCCACGATTGGGAAGACTCGTTGGTGCGGAATTTTCACCAATCTCCGAGTCTTTAAATATTACATAACATGAACATCGAATACACACACGTGTGCAATCTCGAAAAACCCACACTCTGTTGGGGTGTTTTGTTCGCGCTCTATTGTTTTTAAAGTAACAAGACGCAAACATGGGACAAGCGATACCAGTTTCCGAAAAGAGTGAATTCTTTTCACTGTGCGTAAGCCGCACTTCAAAACACGAACATCGCCAAAGCCGCACGGAGCACGCCATCGCAATTTCGCTTTTGTCTTTGGATACATATACGGTTGCAGCGTACTCATAATATAACTTTTTAGTTTCACGAGCAGTGCATATAAATATCAATAAGAAAATATTTAGGTATATTAATGGTATATTATGTATCTATAATGTATATGTATGTATGTTTATTATTATTATGATTATTAATTTTTTCTTTTTATAAATTTTAATATGTCTAACCTTGTAATAGGCTTTATATAAATTTAATTTTTTTATGTACATATTTGTGAACTGTTACACGCTGTAAGTTTAGCTGATAAATAAATAAATATATTAATAAATAAATAAATATATAAATAAATAAATATTATATATGAAACGGATATCCGCTAACTTTCCGATAGCCTATCCGGTCGGATACCGGATAGGAAAATGTGTCCGCTATACTCTCTATAGACGCGGCGCGCGTATGTCGAAAGTGCCGCGCGGGGGCCTATTTTCAATGTTAAATAAAAATTATAAATATTAGAGCTAGAGTTCCGGGAGTTAGGAGTTTTTCATCAGAAATTTCCTCCTCTTTTTGTAACTTTTTTAGATTTTCTCTATGGCTTATAGTTTTTGAGTTATTATCAAAAAATTAAACCCAAGGGTTTTCTTTTTGTTTTTTATTTCAATTCAATTTTTATTGGCAGAAAAAACCAAAAAACCTCTTTTTCTAAAAGCCATTAAGGATCGAATGAGCTATCGCTCATATTTTTAAGAGACGGGCAACTATTTTTCTCAGGAAACCCAATTCTCAACTAGACCATAACGAAAATGCCTCTAAACGTTCTAACTTTTGACAGTCAGCCTGTCTGACTGTCAAAACTTTGAGATTGACTTTGCCAACGGGCACTCGGACGACTTTTTTTCTGAGATACAGAATCCTGTAAAAACTTATCAATTTATTACATTAATACATTAGAGTGATTTGGATTCGATTCCACCTTTTACGATCTGCGTTTTAGAAGAGATTCATAAACCCATTGATTCATTGAATTACGTTTCACATCTATTTAGTAACATTTTGATTAACATATATCAATTTATTATTTATTTATTTAAATACTTAATTTGCAAGCAAGATCTTGTTATTCAAGTTCGCTGACTAAAACCATCTAAAACTAATCATTGTGAAATTTTGACACCGTATAAAAGTAGCACACATACTATATAAATAGTAGATACTAATGTATGATATGATTGTGTAGAATTTGTGCAAAACTCTTATAAGCAATAAAATGAACAATGCGAAAATTACAACTGTTAAGTGTTGGCTAATTTAAATTTAAAAAAATATTTATAAGAAACTACTACTATATGTAAGTATATTACAATATTTAAATGTGTCTCACATAACAAAAATCTTATTGTCACCTTGTTAGAAAGGGACACACACAGCTTCTCTACTACATATCCTGCTTGGTTCGCTTTTTAGCTGCAAGTATTCAATCCTGTTTATTATATTAGATCCGTGGTTTTAGCTATTTATTGGATCACTTGATTTGATACAAAGAATATAACTATTCTCTAGCGAAATAAAAGATCTAATAGATGACACTATAAACGTCAAAATAAGAGAAATAGTTTAGTTATTCTGTGGCTATACAAAATGTCAATATCACGTTGCGGCGGTGGCGGTGTAATTTGCTTGTCAGTAAGGATTATTAGAGAGTTGTTTTTGCCTCGGGTGCCGTTAGTGAAAGCCCAAACTCGGAATCTGTTCCAGTGTGCGAAATTAAAAGCCGCAGTAAAACCAAGGACACCCAACGCTACAATGTATATAGCCGAAGAAAGAGGATCGGCCTATTCTCCCGACTACCGGGTCTATTTTAGTAAGTCGGTGTTTTAATAAATATGTATACCTATCTATAATAGTGACGTATTTATTAAACTGGATTATTGGTGCTGAATCGGCCTGCGTGGCCATATGCGATCGAAGGTCACTAATTGTCATTGCAGCTTCCTACGACCTCGACCCCGCGGGTCACCCGAGGTATCTGATGCTATGTAATAGAGTTCCTGTTTTCTTCATGTTCAAAATAGTATCGCGAGTTTATCTTCGAGATATGATAAAGGCCACCCCGGTCGATGATAATTCCTAATCCACTTTAATATGAAAATTATCAAATACGATAATTAATGTCACATTATAAAAAATTTGAAAAATATCTCAACTACCTCCAGATTTTTTGATTATTTTATAATAACGCCGTTGTTGTTTCCAGCTTTTCTTAGTTGAATCTGTTATCCAATATTTTATCATCTAAGAACACTTTTTTACCTGGAAAATCTAACTTTGAACTTATGTGTAGTATAGTGTGTCCTTCCACCCATTAATTGCAATGCCACTTGTTCATTCTAAATGTTGACTGTGGAATTAAATTCTAAACATTTCTACATTCTAAATGTTTTCAGCACTTACTCTATTTGAAACCTTTTTCAACATTATTCTACACTAGCTGTTGTACGCAACTCCGTCCACATATCTTTATAAAATATAGCCTACTAGGTTTTGCCAGCGTCCATTTTTCTTATTCGATCGCTACCAAACTTCACAGGATTACCTGCTAGACTAATCTGAAGGTTGTCTGAAAATTTCATCAAAATCGGTTCAGCGGTTTCGGAGTCCATAGGGAGCATACATATACATACAACATAGCCTTTTATATAAATAGAAGATAGATAGATATTACTCTTTGATATTGTAGCTTTCTATAGATGAAACAATCATTAAAATTGGTACAGTAGTTTTTGAGTTTATTCATACAAACAAAAACTCAAATCTTTTCTCTTTATAATATTAGTAGTTTCATATAATCAGATGTTAGATGAAAATATTTTTTCCTATTAATAATTTAATATTTACCTTGAAAAATAGTGGTATATTAAATTATTCCTAATAGAATCTAATCCTTCCTAATATTGAAATCTAGGTATTCAAGATCTTACACTAATATCGAAGTTAAACAAGTATGAAAACATCAAATTCACATTTTTTTATATCACATAATTTTTTCATTTTTCTTTATTTACAGTCAAGGCAAATAATAAAAATGAAACAAATATACAGTTCAATGTAAATAGGTATTAGGTACACTGGTTAGGGTGCCCTTTATAAGAATAACAATTATCAACAAGGTTACATAATTTACAATATTTTATGTATGTATTATCTGGTCTACAATTATTTAAACAATGATCAAGAAAAATACAGTCATCAACAATATTATTTATTTTAAAATTAATTTTTAGACTTGTATCTCTATGAGAAATTGAACTTTTCGAAAATTGTTTTATATTGTAATAGCAAATGCCTTCAAAAATTTTATATAACATGACTAATATTTATTTAGTTTTGAGTTTTGCCTTCCAAATTGTTATATATTTTTCAGTGTAAATTAACAATTTATTAAATAAATTTTTATATTCAAATTGTTGGGCCATTTTTATTAACATATTGTTTTTTATACATATCCATAACAACAAGAAACAAATGTGTTCTTTTTCAATGAAAGTGAATTCACTATCTTTAGAACCGCTGGGTTAATGCATCGGTTCTATTGTACATGATAAATCAAAATATTTTGCACGTTTTGGAAAGAGAGAGGATGCTAATATATTGGATGGAGAAATTACAACTAATATCAAATAGTAGGTAATAGATAAACACTAGTCTAAAGAATTTTCTTGCAAATTTAATAATAAGTAAAAGTAATATTAAATTAAACACATAGTAATATTAAATTATGTATTATTTAAAATGAACGTATCTGTTACTACGCTTCAGAGGACGAGGGCGGGCCGATCTCGCCGCTGCACGACATCCCGCTGTGGGCGGACCGCGAGGCGCGGCTGGTGAACATGGTGGTGGAGGTGCCGCGCTGGTCCAACGCCAAGATGGAGATCAGCCTCTCGGAGCCTCTCAACCCCATCAAGCAGGACGTGAAGAAGGGCGCGCTGCGCTTCGTCTCCAACGTGTTCCCGCACCACGGCTACATCTGGAACTACGGCGCGCTGCCCCAGACCTGGGAGAACCCTAGCCACGTGGACCCGCGCACGCAGGCGCGCGGAGACAACGACCCCGTCGACGTGATCGAGATTGGCGAGCGCGTGGCGGAGAGGGGCGACGTGCGCCCCGTGCGCCTGCTGGGCGCGCTCGCGCTGCTGGACGAGGGCGAGACGGACTGGAAGCTGATCGCCGTGGACGCGCAGGACCCGCACTTCGCGGACCTGCGCGACGTGGCGGACGTGGAGCGGCTGAGGCCGGGCCTGCTGCGGGCGACGGTGGAGTGGTTCCGACTGTACAAGGTGCCCGACGGGAAGCCCGTGAACCAGTTCGCGTTCGACGGCGAGGCGAAGGACGCCGCGTTCGCGTACGCGGTGGTGGACGAGGTGCACGAGTTCTGGCGCTCGCTCGTGTCCAATTCCGGCCTCTCGGCGGACGACATCTGCAAGACCAACGTGACCGTGGAGGGCAGCGCGGGGCTCGTGTCGCGCTCGGAGGCGGCCGCCCTCTTATCCAAGGCGCCGCCGAAGGCCGCCCCGCAGCCCCTCCCCCCCAGCGTATACAAGTGGCACTTCCTCTCCAACCTGTAGTCGCAACGCACTATAACTGTCTCTTGTAAATATTGTTTGTATTTTGTTTTGTAAGTAGTCACGCAACTAATAATAAAAGTGATATTTCTCTACTGCCTTATTTACTGGAGATTCACACTCTCTCGACCCGACATTTCTATGTATAACCACCGGCTTTCAGCATCACTCAACAACATAGATCTTTGAATAATAAAACTTATTAGACTTTTATAGTTTATGTATTTATAGTAGGTAAAAGTAAATCTAGGAACGTTTAATGCAAATTTTAATAATAAAATTTATTACCTCATGTCAGAGATGGCGGAAATATGGATTTACTAGATATTTATATAAAATGAATTCTGTATATTGTATGACTTCTAAAATAAAGTGTCTGTCGACCTATGTCTGTTTTTCCACTGACTTCTAAGCCATCCAACGGATTTTGATAAGGTTTTCACTAATTCAAAAAGCGATATACGAAAAGTAAATTTTGCGTATCTACATAATTTCAAGAACAAAATTGAATCTGCGAAGCCGAGAACGAGTCCCTAGTCTATCTTCTATATATAAAAGTCGATGTGTATTCATTATGGACATTATTTCATTATAAACCGATCTGAAATTTTGCACACAGCTTTTGTCAGGGTTTCAGGAAAGGACATACCTTACATTCAGGGATGCGGATATACCTACAGGCGAAATGTGATTTCTATAGATAATTCCACCCGTGTAAAGTTATCTAATTCTATATACTTAAATAAAAAACGAGATGTGTCTAGTCATAGTAGAGTAAAGTATAATTTCCCTTTATCTAGAGGTTCCGTCATTATAATTTTAAAGGTACGTAAACATTTGTTTATTCGTTCATTTGCCAAATTGTCGAATACAAATAAGTTTGTTAAATGCTCTGAGTTCCCAAGGAGGCGCATTTAAATTAGATGAGCAAAGTTAGAGAAATGTAGTAGTCAGCGGTGCGCGACTCGACATCGATCGATCGTGTGCTGAGTGCTGAACCACTCGGTAGGTAAACAAAGCGGAGTGAGCTCATTCTATTGCCAACTGTCACTCGAGACGATGTCTACCATAGGTGACCACGGGCCCACTAGGCCTCGGCCATCCATGGGAAGCGGATACTGGCTGCGCCGCCGCCTCCGGGGTGGGGGGAGGGACTGCGATACCGGTCCATCCGCGAACGTTCATAGACTGCGTTACGAAGAGGCGATATGTAGGCGTTTTCTGTCTAATGATCGCTCAGGCTCAGATCATTAGACCGAGATAAATATGTACGTTAGACGGCATTCTTAATAACATTCCTTCAGTTCGACTATCAGAAAATTGGTTAGTTCCCCCAATGATTTAAAAACTTGCTCGATACGACCATTTTTCACTGAGATAAATATAACATTTTAAGTTTAGGAAAATTTTTTGATTGCTTAATTTTTTTTCAATGTCTAAAAACGTATCTACCTATACGCTTAAATAATGGGCATTACACACTTAATTGTATTTAGAGTACCTATATTATTATAATTAGCCTCAGTGAGGACGATGCGATGTAGGCGCTATGCGGCCTCGCGGTGAGATGCGCGAGTCGGTGGTCGGGTGGCGGCGCGTCGGGCGTCAGACGGGCAGTGCGGTGCGCGCGACCCTTTGCGACGGGCGACGAGTGACGAGAGTCGCAACGAGAATATGCGCGCGTGCCTGTGGGCCACGACGGCCACGCTGCTGACGCTCGCGGCAGTCGCGGTGGCTCGCAACGACCAGGACTTCGAGTTCGACGACGACGACGCGGTAAACCCTCGCCACTCCACTCTCAATTCTAATCCCTCCACCCGATATACCTACCTATAGCTTACTGTCACTGTCCAACCCACGAATCGATAACATACTTTAGCGTTCGCCTGCCACTTCGCTTGTTTTATTTCAAATTTATTTCTCGATAAAAACCAGTAAGTATGGGCGAATCGTTCTGGAATACCCATTTCTTTACTTAATAAAAAGTGGGTTGAACTATACGAATTTCGGAGAGGGTTTGTTAGGAGCGATTGAATTTTAATAGTAGAGGATCCGAATAGGTAACGACCTTCACTCATCTGTTCAATGGATGAAATGTATTTTATATCAAGTAATAATATCGCGAAAAGGTTTTCTGAAAAATTTCAGTCCAGGATATTAAGTAATTAAAAATTGCCATTGCCTATAGAATATCCAAATGTTAGGTTGACTCTTTTTCTTTTTCGTCAACTATTTGGTATGTATAAACATAATATTTTACATTTGTCTGTTTAATAAATAAAACTTATGTCTAAATAAAGATAATTTTTTTTAGACGTTAGTATTTTTTTTAGTAGGTACGTGCGACGGAGGTCCCATCAGTATCTTCTATGTAGTTTATGGTAATTTGTCTATTAAACAAACAAGTGCAATGTTAAAAAAAACCATTTTTAAATTTTTTATTACTTGCCTAACCATATCTTGGATTTAAATTTTTCAGACAACGCAATATATTAGATTTGATATAAAACACTTTTCATCTATTAAACAGATGGACGAAGGTCGTTTCCTAGTCGGATCTTAGACTATAATTTATTTGAATAATGTCGACTGTTTCAGGAGGCGCCGACCGGAGCCGTCGCGGGCGGGAGCCACGTCCGAAGGGCGCGGCGATATGTGTACGACCCTCACAGTGAGTAGCGTGGCACTGGCACGGATCGGATAGTGATTGTGGGATGAGGATAAGATAAGGAGAGTGTTGTGTGATGCAGACCCGCTGTGCCGGTCGCTGGTGTGCAAGAAGCGCGAGGTGTGCGTGCTGCGCGACGCGTTCACGGCGCTGTGCGCCACCAAGAAGGCCATCGCGCGCAACGGCGACGTGCTAGTCGCGGCCGACAGCGGCGACGAGGACGTGTTCTACGAGCGCGAGGCGGCCGACGACGACGCGCACTTCGACCTCGACGACGACAAGCCTGACAGGTCTAATCAACTTCTCTAGGGATGTCCCTACACATGCCCTCTACGCTTACTACACTCATGTCAAATGCATGCGGCTCTAAATTTGTAGATATCTTCAATGCACTGTTAGGTAGTAATGAAATGTCTAAAATTCCCATCGTCCTGAAATGTCCTGAATGTCCCATGAAATGTCCTGGGGGCCTTAGTCAAAGCATCTCAAGGTAACATTTTAAAAACGATAACGAAGTTCGAAAGAATAAATGTCAATCCCATACATTTTTTAGTTTAGTAAAGCAATTTTTTAGTTGCACAAGCAACTACATAGAATTGTATACCAGTTTTATGAACCTTAATAAAAATAACTAGGGTAGGGCCCCTGGTTCTTTCGTCTTAATTATATTAATTTAAACAAAATTAATTCCATTCGTAAAGATATCGATAGTTCATTGAAAAGCTGAGATGTTTGAAATGTAATATAGTAAAGTTTGTGACAAAAATGTTTTTTTTTTCTTTTTTTTTAAGTTTTCCGAGAATTTCGAGTTTTAAGTCAACGAAGCGGGTGCATTATTTAGTGCAAATAGTTATAATTACGTTTACCAACAGCGATATTGTTCTTTTCAATGTATATATTTGTAATAAAACAGTAGGTCCTACGTAATTTTTTTTTATTTTATCGCAATAACTAAACAATTTTTGTTCATAATTGCAATGTACATGCAACTATGTGTCTGACCTATTTTCACGATAACACCGTTGCCGAAAAAACGCAAATTAAATTGACATTATGTTTAATAGAATTATATTTTTGTAACCTCTGCACCGATTTTGCTTTTAGTGAATTTTAATTTTAGTCGGTTTTATGTGGATTGCAATCACCATAGAGTAAATGAATCGATGAAAGCAGGTGCGTGGGGTGCCCGGCGCGCGCGCGCGGACAGTTCCTGTGCGGCTCCGACAACCGCACCTACTCGTCGCTCTGCCGCCTCGACCTGCATAACTGCGTGCGCCGCGGACAGCCGCCCGTGCATCTTGCCTGCCGCGGCTTCTGCCCCTGCGCCCTCGCCCCCGCCCCGCACCGCCGCCGCCCCTCCGCGCCTCCCGCGCCGCGCCGCCGCCGCCCTGCGCACCGCGCCAACGACGTGCTGCCCGACGACGCCGCCGACTGCGCGCTCGACCGGATGGCCGACCGGCTGCTCGACTGGTTCTCGGTGCTGATGGAGGAGGCGGGCGCTCGCGGGGAGCCGCCGCGCGCCGGGTTTCCGCGCGACTGCAAGCCGGAGGTGCGCTGGATGTTCGAGCACCTGGACGCGGACGCCGACGGCGCGCTGTCCGCCGCCGACCTGTACGCGCTGCGGCACGACGAGCGCGAGCGATGCCTGCGCCCCTTTCTGGCGTCGTGCGGGGGTGAAGGCGGGGGCGTGGGCGTGTCGCGCGGGGAGTGGTGCGGCTGCCTGCGGCGGGCGGCGCGACCTTGCACAGCGCTGGCGCGGGCACACGGCGGCGCTCGGGCACGCGGCGCGTACGTGCCGGCGTGCGACGAGGCGGGCTTCTACCGACCGCGCCAGTGCCACTCGGCGCTGGGAGTCTGCTGGTGCGTGGACGCGCACGGTGTGGAGCGGCCCGGCTCGCGCACCAAGGGCGCACCCGACTGCGGAGGCGCCCACCCGCCTCTGCGGGAGACGGGAGAGAGGGCAGAAGGGGGCGAGGGCGCGCCCGCCGACGACGAGGATGAGGACGGTGGCAGCGGCGACCGCGACTTGCGGTTCTAGCTTGTCGCTCTAGGCCTTGTGCGGGAAAATATATGGTTTGCCTCGTTCACTTAGTACACGGCGACCCGAGGAGAGTGCATCTCCCTGACACTTTGCCAAGCAGCCGAGTATTTCTTACTTGCGTGACCATTTCGATTTCTTTTCCTTTTATTGAAACAATGTTCCCACTGTCTGGTAAAGCTTATTGAAAGAAAGAAAAGATATTTTATTGAGAACAAAGACAAATTGCACACAAGTTTTAGTCAGAAAAATTTTAAAGCAATATGGTAGGGATAAAACATACACCATAACAAAGAAGTACTCGGACTGACTTACCAATAACTAACTTGGGACGAAGGGCTTCGGTTAAGATTTCTTTAGTCATAGTTACGAAATTGGGAGATTTATTTATATTGTAGGTGGAGAGATCGGTGAGTTAGATGCTTAAAGTGAGTTCCATTCTAGTACTTAAAAGTAGAAATGAACCAGAATTACTTTAGTCTGTAATGATGTTTGTAGACGTGAGAGTATGTCGAGTGGTTGTGCTCAGATTCCCACCATAAGACAACCAATAAATAGAAACAAATCTCTCCATTAAACGAGTAACTGTTTCGATTGTAACTTTTTAAATTTTGGATGTACAGGATATTTAAAGAGTAATGATTTTTCAAACCAATGAATATTTTTTGTTAAATAGTTCATTGGCACTGAATATTTTTGGTCCCAATCTTTAGATATGCTTACAGTTATTGAAAAAAATAATTGTGATCGAAAGGCCTATGCTCTTGTCGTATAACTAGCTAAATGTCTTTCTTCTAAGCTAATGATTGTAGTAGGCCTAAAAGAACAAAAGTAATATTAATACTTAACCGTCCAGTCTCTAGGCGCCAATATCCAATTTTCATATTATGTTGTATGGAGAAATTGATAACAAAAAATGCTTCCGATTGAGGAGTTCACTGGCATTGAGCCATAGTTGAGACTTAAATAAAATTTAAAACACATTCCATTTCCACTTTTGAATGAAATGAAACAAAATAAAATCTAACCCAGTCCATAAAACATGGAGCCAGTACATCAGAAAGTGTGCAGTCTGGAATTATGATCACACATGATTAAATTTACTTAAATTTGATAGCAAAGAACTGCATTCAAAAGATGATACCAATTCTCAGAAACCAATATTGTGATACTTTGGAATTTTATTTAGACTATTACTAAAACCAATCCTCAGTAGGGAAGCATGAGATATTTCTTCAATTACCTACCTCTATATGACTACCCTTGTTTTACCCTTGTACTGCATAAGTGATGGTATCCCAAATGACATAGATTATGTGAAAGGGTACAATACAATTAATAAAGCTTATGAATAATTAATTAGGTAATTAATATTAAGTGTACTCTACACTTCCACTGGTACCAAACTTATGACATGAATTACGTGGAATTAAATTGGTTTTGGCCTAATACCGAAAGTCCTAGTGTATAAAATGTGCTACTTTTAATTCATTGTCACAAATTGGTATCAGTATGGGAATATTAGTAGCTCTAAGTATTTCGAAAACACAAGATATATATGTTGTAAACTATAATTACTTAATCACTTACGTATATTGTTTCATGTTATACTTATGTGTGATAAGTACATATAAATGTAAAATTCCCTGCAAATAAAGAGTGCTTATTCAGCGGGAGGCTTACTTATCTACTTATTACTTAGTTAACTATTGTATGTTACTTATAACTTACTAAATAAATCACTTTAGGTAGACAATTATTTGCACTTTTTTAAATTTCACTGAATCGTAAGAGATCAATAAAGGTTAGCTTAAACAACCTACTTTTGTTTAATATTATTCTCAATAATGAGCTGAACCCGGCCACGCTTCGCTGATGAAACCATGGTAACTTAGCAAATATAAGATATTCATGAACAAACCAATCTCAGAAATTTCTCTTTCCAAAATTCTTTCACAATTTTCTGAGATTGGTACATAATGATAATCTGCAAATTTAATTTTATGGCATTATAAAAAACTGAACAACTGGGCCTATTTTTAAAGGCGGTGATAGTTTAGTGCAATGGATGTACACTTACAGTTGCTGATTTGGAAAGGTAAGTTCCCTGATGTCAAGTCATGAACTTGGTCTCACTTTTATTCCCTTAATGTCGAGCCTATGACAAGTTCGAATCCCAGTTGGGGGTGTGCCTTTACTTCCTTTCATTTTTCATATTTAGATTAGAAATAAAGAAAATATTATTAGAAAACTTTTAAATAGTATGACCCTTATGACAAACCCTAAAAAGATTAGCACAACTGAACTGAATTTATTAAGACAGGTACCTACAAAAAGTTCTCAACTGACTGCTCTAGCTTGGCTAGACTGTATAACTTGAGTGTGGTCTTAACTATTAAGACAGTCAAGTCTCTCTAGCTAGACTGGTTACTATTAGTGAACTACGTCCGTCTAAAGATTTCTGTTTTATATCTATTGGGTAAGAAATAAAGTAAGCAAATAGAAAGTCATAACTTATAATTACACACTAAGAGAACAATAGCACTAAGGACACACTACAATTATTCCGTCTTCTCATCCTGGAACTTGCCTCCGTAGTAGGGGATGTTGGCGACGAAAACCTTCCAATCGGTGAAGTACAGCAGGGTGAGGAAGGCGGCTCCTCCGAATCCTGCCGCGGACGACGCGAAAGCACCCGCGACCTCCATGTGTTTCCTTCCTAGACGCATTTTGTCTCTTGCTCTTGTCTCCTAGTTGGTCCGATCAAATATTATAGCTTGGAAATCAAATTGCAGAGGCTCCAACCAACCAACGATTACGTAAAGTTTTGACATCTAAATTAAATAAAAAAAAATTAAAAATACAGTATAAAGAATAAGATATTCTGTCATAACTGACTGAGTACTCTGTGCCGCTAATCAGACAAAAGACAACATTTTAAAGAATTTAAGCAAAGGCAAAAACATTACATTTTATAATTGAAACTTATATGTACATGATTTTGTTTTAATTAAATACATGATTTTAGTTAAGGTTTTACAGTTTATAAAATCGCAATACCGTGCGATGTTTTTTAGTCTATATGACAGCTGTCTGCTCCACTCCACAGAATACTACTATACCAAAGAAATAAGCATTTAAGAAAATCTAAAATAAAATAGGAATTTCAGATAAATAACTGCACTTTCAGTTTTCGTTATTTGTGAAAAAAAAGGATTTTCTGTTGTATAGACATTGTCAAGACGAAATAACATTATTATTTACTCACTCAGTGAGTGGTATTACCTTTGGGTACTACTCAGCGCAATGGCATACAAGTATGTTAAGTTTTTAGCGTTATCAGTGTCAATATTTACAATATCGTGTGATAATAATTTTAAACTGTCTTCACTTGAGAAAAGTTACGCACGAGGTTTTGAAGCGTATACTGGCGAGAGGTGGTCGAAATGTATCGAACACTTTGAGGAATCTATACATTTGTTCAAATTATTCAAGTCTACACTAATCAATTGTCGTCTCAAATGTAATTCTCAATCATACGCATCTAATATCGACGGAGATATAGAAGACTTAAAAGTGTATGAACTGTTTTTCAAAAAACGAAATTGTTTAGATAAATGCCAAGAAATTGTATTTGGCAGTGTTCATATCCCGAAGGAATCTGATAACAGTTTGCTATCAAACATGGAAGCGAGAAAACCATACGAGTATTTGCACGTTTGTTATTTCCAAATGTACATGTTGCCGAAAGCGGCTTCCGCTGCATACACCTACCTGGTGGCGCATTTAGAAGACGACATTATGAAAAACAACTTAAAGTATTACACGGAACAACCGGAAGTAGATATCAATGAGGTCGTCAACCTTGAAAGTGAAGCTTTTGAAGAAATGTACAAAATGGGCACGAAATCATATAAGGAAAATAAGTGGGAAAAAACCATCACCTCCATGGAAGAAGTCTTAACAGATTATATATCTTGGGAGAACCGTTGCCGTGCGGAATGCGAGTATGGACCAGAACAAGAGTTTTCCCCTGAGATAGTCAAGATTCTTTCAAATTACATGGCATCTCTTTTACAATGTAAACAAAGATGTCAAGACAAACTCCACTCTCACAACTACATTTCGGGCGTTGAATTCTTGGCAGATATTCTTAATTATTTGCAAATATCATACTACCACCTGGGTAGGTTCGACGATGCTGCAAAAGCAGTGGCAAGTTCTCTTCTGCTTAAGCCAGACGACGAGGACATGCTTCAAAACAAAGACATATATTCTGCTCTCATTGATGTGGAGCAATTTGTTGAAAGACCTGACATATTATACTATTATAAACGTGACAATTATGAAAAAAAAATTCTAGCTGATTTTTTAGAAGGTTAAAACCATCTATTTCCATTTTATTCCGAATTAGTATAAGATAAGTCATTTAAGTGCTATGATAATATTAAGTCTAAAGCAATGCAGTTAATATTAAAACCTAAATGTGATGTGAATGTGCCATAACACGAAAATAATCTCATAAGATATACTTAATCTTTTTACCTATAGTTGTATAAGTTTATTTAATGTTTTTGATACTTCACTTTTTAAGGAATATATTGATACTTTTTTCTAAAATAAACAAAATGATTTTTATTGTTTAGGTGTGTATCTCTAAAATTTATTTTCTATCATATTTTGAGTAATTTACACAAATATAGAAACAATTACCTACCTAATATAATCTAATTAAATTGAAACAATAAAAATATACTTAGGTAATCTAATTTCATTAAAACTTATAGGGATGTAACTAAAAGTGAAAGTCGTAGAGGCTTCTTTATATTCACTACCTAATACCTAATATAAAATACTAGCCACCAACTAAAAAGGAAAATTTAAGCAAAATATATATACAATTTCACACAGGTATTCAGCAAAATAATTTACATATCATATTTTAATTTTTCCTCTTGTAGATAAGTAATAGAAGGTAATTATTTCAGTCTGGCTTATAATAAAATATAACTCTGAACTTGAACTGTGGCTTTATGAATGAATGGATAACCTTACAAATTACAAATTTGCATTTTATGCTAGAAAGATTAGCAAGCGTGTTGGTTTTGGTTGTTGCTTGACACAATACAACTGGACAGCTAGTATTTCCCCAAACCTATCTAGTTCAAAGCCACAAAATTAGAGAATACTAAATATCATGCATGCTATAAAGTTTAGTAGTTGTCGAAATGATATGCTAGGTAGGAGTGAGGCGTATTTATCGTCACAGGTAAAAAGAACAGATATTTTAAAAGAACAGGTTGGAACTGTGACGTCTTAGCCAAATGAACTGTTCCTGTTCATTTTATCTGTGGTTCTATCATGTATGATTGTAGTCTAACTGTTCACCTGTTCCGGAACAAGCTGCCTTTCATTCCATTTACCTTAGTTAAAAAGAGATAGACCTATTACAGCCGATTGCGTTCGGAAACTTGAACAGTAAATATTTTAGTGTAACAAACAAAATAGTTGCTAGTATGCAATACATACCTACATTTACTTAAATTAAATTTATAATAAAGCTGAACCTGAACATTATAACGTAGTTTAGGTTCACGTTCATATTTATTTTATTTTATGAACGATATATTGCTTAATAGTTAGTGCAAAAAGATACAGTAATGTATCCGAACGTGAATTTTATTTATTATTCTATGATGTCAATATTATGACTGCCATTTCAAAATCAAATATTTCAATTCAATTTTAAGTTTTTCATTCGTTTATTAAATTTTATTTTGTTTTTCTTGAGTTCTTAAATTTATTTTTCATGCATTAATTTTTTGTCCTTAAATGTTAAAACTAAATAAAAATAACTGTAAATATCTAGTTAGTTAGTTTAGTGGTTTTGTTTAAGTCCCTAGTGTAAAAAACCTTTTTTATAATATACTTTTGTGAAAAGTGTTGTATTGTAAATAATGGCTTCAAATAAAAAGTCTAGTGTTGTTTGGGACCATTTTTCGGACGTTGGTGGTTTCCAAGCAACATGTAACATTTATAAAGTAAAACTTTCTTTCAAGTCCTCAGTGACAAATTATGTTAAATGTAAGGACACGCCTTGGTATTAGGAAATTACAACAGTTTTATTTTTAAACCAGAATATGTAATGTAAATATATTGTAAGTACTGCATATATAGATATATGTATATACACGCATGTATATACATATATGTATATACACGCATGTATATACATATATAGATATATGTATATACACGCATGTATATAATGTATATACAAAAAAATGTGTACAAAAAATGAACTGAAGACTTAAATGCGCCAGATTTAATTCTTCAAAAAGTTATTTAGTTACCTAACTACGTCATTTAATTAATAGGTACCTACCTATTAATTAAATGATGTATATATTTAAATAGGTACCTACCTACATCATATTTGTACCTAACCTAATGACTAGTTTTAGTAATCAGTATTAGTTTAATTAAATTATAAATCTGACAGTCCTAAGCCTGTAAAAGCATGAAGGAGATTTTTCAGTCCATTGTTCACATTTGGCATGCAATGCAAATGTTCCATGTAACATGTGTAGCAGTAAAGTGAACAAGAACAGGTCAAGTAAATACTATCTTGTGCAAAATAACAGGGTGTTATTTAGTAACAGGTAAATGGAACTGTTATTTTGATGTAACAGGAACAGTTGGAACAGGTTCCCAATTTTACCTAGTACAACCCACTCCTAATGCTAGGCCTAGCAGCAATTGTTTACAATTCGTTCGAAAAAACCTTTACAAATTGGAGATGTTTTGTGACCTATTGTGTGTCTATTTTGTACATCATATTCTGTGGTTCAACTTCATAATTCTTTAGCAATAGCATACTCCGACTATTATGACAGCTGTCAGTGTTAGCTGTCAATCGCTCGCATCGCATCTTGTATTATTTATTTATATTTATAATATTGATTAGTACCTAATGTTAACGAAAATAAATAAATCAATGGTGGTAGAAGTGCGATGTACAATATTAATTTGTAAGAGAGAACGTTAAGGGGTCACCGTGTTAGTGATGAATTAGAGATTGATAAGTGGATAATGTGGGACTCGAGCACTTTCCTCGGCACCCTAACGCCGAAGTTCTACGTGGCGCTGACGGGCACGTCGTCGCTGATCTCGGGCCTAATCCTGATCTTCGAGTGGTGGTACTTCCGCAAGTACGGCACATCGTTCATCGAGCAGGTGTCGCTGACGCAGCTAGGCCCGTGGGCGGGCGGCGGCGGAGGGGGCGGCGCGGAGGAAGGCTCGGGGGGCGGGGAGTGCAAGGTGTGGCGCAACCCGATGTCGCTGCTGCGGGGCGCGGAGTATGCGCGGCTGTGGGCGGCGGCGCGGCGCGCTCCGCTCACCTACTACGACATGAACCTGTCGGCGCAGGAGCACCAGGCGTGGTTCGGCGCGCCGGCCGTCACGGCGGCCGACGAGGCGATGGCGCGCGCGTGGCGCGAGCGCGAGCCGGCGGCGCGAGTGGCGGCGGCGCGCACGGCGCTCGCGCTGAGGCCGGACTGCGCGGCCGCCATGCTGCTGCTAGCCGAGGAAGACGCCACCACCGTGCAGGAGGTGCGACCCCTATCTTCTTTATTTTATACTAGCTGGACCCGGCCACACTTCACTGTGGAGTGCACTTGGAGCACCGTGATAACTAGTTAACAATTATAAAGACACATTACACATTACAGACAGACAGAGAAAATATGGACTTTATACTATGTACTGATTATTTGGAAACTTTACTTTTTAAATGCACACCAATTACATGTTTGAGATATCTATATTTTTATTTTATTGGAAACAGTCATACAAAAATAATAATACAAATTTACATTTCAAGACCTATAGATTCCTAATTTATACAAGAAATATTATCAGTATTAAGTAAGCAAAACCAAAGCTAATAATAAAAATTAATTTCAGTACTTAAAATAAAACTGTTTAAAATTAATTAAACTGAAATTAATTAAAATTGAACTTAAATTTATTAAAATTGAATGAACTGTTTTTTAACAAAGTTTTGAATTCAGAGATGTTCTAAATAAATCAATAGTTCAGAGAATATTCCCTATTGAGCCGTGGCCCATATCAAGTTGTCTGTCCATCTTATGAGTGGATGCCCTATTTTGTCCATGGCCTTGCCAGTCAATGTGACAGTAATACAGAGCTTCGAGTACTGCCCATGTTTCGTTCGAGTATTTATATACTATTTGTTGCTATGTTTCAAACATAGCAGTATATTAATAAAAATATATATTTTTTTAATTTAAATTTTTGGAGTGAAAGCTTCTTTAGGCGCGTTGGGCATTGAACTCGCGACCTGTAACCATGTAACCGTAACCTAACCGACACCTTTGTATATTTTCAGATATTGCGCCATCTACACAATCCCACTGAAACTAGAATATGTTACGTAATAATACATCTTTGCGAAAACTAATTGAATTGAAATAATACATCAATGCGAACAGAAACGCTGACAGTTTAAAAAGAAAAAAAAAAAACAATTTTTGAGATGGGAAAAACCATTGAACTCGCCTAATGTAATAGTGTAACCGACACCTGTGTCGTATAAGTATGTACTTTCCTGACGATTCAAAAAATACACACGTAATTCAAGTTTTCACTTCTGTCTGCACTCCCGGAGTGCCTCGGTTTTTTTTAAGAAAATTAAAAATGACAACTCTCAATTTTAATACACCGTAAAAAGTAAAGTATGCTAGTGTCATTTATTGTTTTCAATGTTCATATCGGGTGTTTTCTTCTCCCTGACCCTTATTGGCATCTGCATCTGATTTGTTATCCCGATCCCGATTAGTGTTTGTGAAGGGTTAGGGTTTCAGTTTATTTTTCTTTTAAGCATGTCCTGGATGTGCTCCAATTGAATTAAGTCTGTATTTCGTGCTGGCCACTGCAATCTTTGAATGTCGACCTCTTGAAGAACTCATCAACACAATGTGACGGTGAGTGTAGTATTTCTGAATTATTGTCACCCCAAAATGTGGTCTCGAGTGCAGGCCGAGCGTGTGCTGAAGCGCGCGTGGCGCGCGGCGGAGGCGGCGGTGCGGGCGGTGGCGGGCGGGGTGGGCAGCGGGGGCGTGGTGGGGGGTAACGGCGGACAGGAGGCGCGGCGCGAGGCTGCTGTGCTGGCGCACGTCAAGCGCCGCAGCGCCATGTGCGCGCGCCGTCTTGGCCGCCTGCGCGACGCCGCGCGCCTCTTTCGCGAGCTGGTGCGCGAGGCGCCGCCCGCGCTGCACGCGCTCGCGCTGCACGAGAACCTGCTCGAGGTGCTGCTCGAGCAGCGCGCGTACGCCGACGCGCAGGCGCTCGTGGCGCGCTACGACGACGCCGGCACGCCGCCGTCGGCAGCGTTGTGCTACACGGCGGCGCTGCTGCGCGCGCGGGCCGCCCACGGCGCCCCGCCGCACTCGCCCGCCGAGCTGGCGGCGCTGGAGGCGGTGCGGCGCGCCGTGCTGTTCAACCCGCACGTGCCCGACTACCTGCTGGAGCTGCGGCCGCTTACACTGCCGCCGGAGCACGTACTGCGACGCGGCGACAGCGAGGCGGTGGCGTACGCGTTCGCGCACCTGCGCCATTGGCGCGCGGCGGAGGGCGCGCTGGCGCTGCTGGCGGCGGGTGCGGCGCTGGCGTTCGGCGCGGGGGCCGGGGCGGGCGCTGGGGCGTCGTGCACGCAGTGTGCGGACCGCGAGCTGCTGCCGGCGCACCACGCGCTGTCGGTATTCCCGCGACGGCGGGCGGGGGCGGCGGTGCCGGTGGCGGCGGCGCTGCTGTGCGCGCTGACGGCGGTGTTGGCGCTGCTGGCGCACCGCTGGCCCGACGCGCGCCTCGACCCGCTGTCGCTGCTGCACTCGCTGTCGCCGCTCTGAGTCCCACGCCCTCTGTAAATGAATGCAACAATAATCGCTAATATGGAACGACTTTATTTTTGACTCAAACACTTAGAGAGCGTCAACTAACTGTCGGAAAATTCGTTTCTGTGACCTGCTCTGTCCAAAATTTAATTCTTCTAAACATAAATTCTTAGATTTTTGTTAGTTGTTTTATGTTTTTTTTTTTTACCTTTTATGTTATAATACCTTGGTGTATGTTGTTTTTAAAGGCGAAAGCCTGTATTTTTTTTTTGTTACCTAGAATTAGGATAATTATATCTATTATGATGGTAAGCTGTTTGTTCTCCAAATTTAACAAAATGAAATAAAAATAATTAAGAATGTTTATTGTTTTAATTTTAATATTAACATATCAATAAAATAATTTGGATGTTTTAGCGGTTATAGAGGGCGCTAAATGACACGTGCGTCTTTAACATACACGTAGCGCCATCTAGGTTCTAGGTAGATATAATAGAAGAGCGCGTCGGGAGGAACCAACTCGCTGGTCTTCTGTAAGGGTAGATGAACTCTTGGCCTATCTACTAAACAAAACCCGATCGGGTAAGTCGAACATATGTAGAAGGTACTTCGGGGTCGGCTTTGTTGTTCAACAAAAATTGCCGAATGAAATGTTCCGACCCGTATAGCAAAGCAACCCTAAGAACCAAGTTTTGACTGAAACGCAGTGTGCTTCATTTAATGTATTCGCGCTGTTTAATGTTTAATGTTCATTGCTTGGCTGTAAAGAATTTAAATACATGTTCTTTCATTGGTCTACGTTGGTCTAGTGGCTAGTAAACCTAGCTGTTAACCAAACGGTCGCGGGTTCGAATCCCGCTAGGGGCAAATGTTTATGTGTTAACATTTTACCTTTATACCTGAGTCATGGGTGTTTTGTATTTATAATAAGTATGTATTTACAAAAAAAAGTAATCTATGTATTATATCAACTGTCTGGTATCCATAATATAAGCAATAGTTGCTTACTGTGGAACTAGATGGTGCTGTGTGGAATGTGTAAAGATATTTATTTATTTATTCATAAATAAACTTTACAAACGTTTTACTAATAATAATCGGCAATAGATGGCGCTAAATTAATTATAGCGTTTGAGTTCACAAACACAAAGTTTACCGTTTATCAAAATAAGGTTGTGTTGGGGAAGTAAAAGCTTTCATTCATCTCATGGAAACTGAAGTCGAATGCTTACGTTTATACGTATATGTAAGTCTTTCGAATGATCGAAATACATGTTTTCATAAGTCCTACCTAAATATTTTCACCAAACTTCTAAGTAATTAACTTAGCATCGAGCATTTTTAAAACGTCGGTGCTCCATATTTCTGTTTTGTTTTGGTTCAGGAGACATTGACGGGTATTCGGGGTCCATGGATAGGTCTGACACTCGGCCTCGGTGTACGTCCGCCACGCCAATTGAGTCAGTCAGTGCGATGCCGGCGCGCGTCCGCTGCGGTCGGGACGACGGTAACGAACTTTCTCCCAACGACACGATCGTGCTTCAAAACAAACATACCGTCGATGAGTTTTCGTGTCAATTTATATTTGGTGTTCGTTTTCGAAGATAATTTTCCGAAAGACAACTCACCAATTCGTATATAAAAATAGGTGACCAGCTAATCTACACAAACAAGATTTGGCAAAACTAACAGATGTAAACACAATTATCATAATTACAATGATACCGGTAGGTATGTAAAACTTATTCGCGCTCTATATCTATGAATAGGTTGTGACGGGCATTTAAATTGCATAAAATAAGCACATTAGGTACGTAGCTACTTAAAACTTAATTGAAAGTTAATATTTCCCTTAAGCAGGTGTCATAAACCCATAATGTACGATTTCCATTAAATATTTGTCATAAATAATTTACTTAATTTTTAAATGAAAAGCCAGTGTAAAATTTTACTCACGTGTTGCACAGATCTACCCGTTTTGATCGACTACCCGTCTGTCACATGAGAACATTAAGAATATAAAGTTATTATTTATTTGTTCATCATGTCCTTTCTCTATCTACTCCGAACCTATTTCTGAATTAAGGGCCGATACTTTTAAGATTTCCATCATCCGATTTAAAGGTCTGTGCTTAATTACCTAGTACCTACCTACTTAAAGTTCTGTTCCATTAGTAGATTATTGAATTAAACATTATTTTGTAAAGAAATAAAAAATGCCGGTGATAGGCAAGCGTACCCGGGTGCTTGCGCTGGTACGAGCACGACACGACCTGTCAATGAGGCGAGGGTGAGCCACTGACGATGATCAGCACGAGTGAGAGTGTAAGTGCACGTGCGGTGGATGTGCGGTGACGAGATGTCTCGTCGCCTCGTGCTGAACGGTCTCACGGCGGAGGTGGGATCCGCGGCTCCCGAAGGGTCTCCCGAGGGGGCTCCCGAAGGCGGCTCCCCGGACTCCCTCGAGTTCTACCACGAGCTTGAGCTGTACAAGCAGTTGCTGGCGCTGCCCGCGCCCTCGCGATCGCCCCTTCGAGCTCCGCGCCGCTCTCGCACTCCAGACCCGCCACAACCTCGCCCTAACCACGGTACGTATTGAGTGTGTTCTCTGAAGCGATAGTTTGAGAGATCACAGAACCAAAGGATACGGTTACTAAATACAATTCCCGTTTGATGGTGCAGATGCGTTGGCGAGGCGAAGTCGCACACCCGTTGCCAGTTCTCCCGCCACCAGCTGTCCTCATGTCTCGGAGCCCTCTTCCCCTGCAGCTTCCGGCCGGTTGCTGCAGGAACACATCCGATCTGCGAAGGTATGTACTTGTTCAATTTCGATACCAACATAACTTAGTTTGTGCTGAAAATCTTTCTGTATCATACCAATTGGTTAGTAACTAACATGTAACTAAGTAATATCATTTGAACAATTATTGAGGTATCAAGTAGATAGTTTTATTATATATAGACGCCTTCTATTTTTTCTATCGTAGGATGAACAATATGAAGTCGGATGACAGAAATTACCAAAAGTTAACAAAATTTCTGATAGAATCTGATCCATTACAACAAAATTGTTCAATGCAATATTTTGACCTCACTATAGAGGCGTGAGAGAAGACAACCCGTGACGGTTGCCGTCGAACAATGTTTCTCTTAACGATTCGTTGATTTGTAGTTATCGGGAACCGAAGTAGTCCGCCGTTGGTAATGTGTGGCGCGTTATTTGCAATAAACGCCGATGGAGATAAATGGAGGCTTCCTTTAAACAGGACTTCAATATAGTGGGCTCACACGCGGGGGAAATTTATTTGGGGCGATGCGATGTCAGTCTCATATGAAACCGTTCGCAGCGGAGCAGAAGTGCTCAGTCAATACTACTAAGGACTTTCTAAACTGAGTGCTGACGAGCTCACCTCAGCGGTTTACAATAATACATATTAACCTCATTAACTATGTCTGATTGAATGGCACGCGAAGCGATCCAGTTTATTATTCGTTATAAATATCATATCACACAAATTAATTATTAACGTCGATGGTTACGATGAAAAATTCAAAATGAAAGGTAGTATGTACACTTGAGACCGGTTATCATCTATTATCCTGAACAGGCTGTTTAGCGTTGGGATAGCTAGTTAGTGGCGGGTGGTGGCGCACAGACGGAAGTTTATTAAAATTTGGCAAAACAACACACGAGTAATCCGACACTCATTTCCCGCTTGGACGACTCGGGCGCGCCTCATTACCGCAGCCCGGTTATAACTTAGTTTCCTCAATTCATTAGTTCACTATGAGTGACCTTAACTTGTGTTAGCGACACCGTTAGCCGGCGATTGATTGATGAATGTACCCAGCACTTGTGTCCGTCGTGATGGCGAAACATAGTATCGTACGAGCGGTAGCTACTCGTAGTTACTCCGTCGAACGAGTGCGCCGCAGCCTCCGTGAATATTCAACAGTCGCGGGCCACTCTAATTTAACAAGCGAATTTTGTATCAGTGCCCCCACTTCAAAAATACAACTACATAATGAAGACAATTACGTTTTCACCTTTGAAGCAAAGGTCGGCAGACAGGCAGTCCGTTCACTTGACTGAAGGTGGCTACCGTCGCCTGTGGTGGGGGTGACAAGCAACGCCAAGTGCTGCAACTTTCTTAGGATTAGAAGGGAATAAGGAAATTGGTTATGGCATTCTTTGCCCACGCATCAAAATGCAACGAGCATACATGCCATTATTTCACGGTGGTCTTCTGTAAGACACCGTAATTTTACAGGATTATTGTAGGACTCGAGACGATACGTTGTCCTAATCCTCGACACGCTGTGGTAGCGGACCTTTATTATCCCCTAATATTTTTATTAGGGTTGATGTCACCCAACTTGCAAATTATATTTCTGAATAAACAGTCTCGAGTAGCTCGTTTTGTGTCGCCATTTGTTCGCGAGGGTTTCAGCATTAAACTTTCATTAAGTCCGATATAAAGAGATGAAATTGTGGAGGGACAATGTCGTGGTTAACCTATGTAGCTACTTAAGCTATTGAGAAGCCTGTTCACTTTGCCACCCGAACCGGAGCGGTTGGCCAGTGGCCAAAGGGATGTAGATAATTTCCTCAGAGCCATAGGTGCAAGGGCGAAGAGGAGCTGACGGCTGAATGCGGTAATAATCGTATACGAGAAATACCGCAATTACCCTATATTATGATGCTAGGCTTTGACGGAGCTCGGCTACCGTTACCGCATCGCAATCTCTACTCTAATTGACTACCTTTCATTTCATTGGGATACATTCCCTCTTCCAATGCTTGTACACGTTACGGAAGTCACGCTGGTACGGTGCAACTATTAGTTTTGCCAATTTTTTCGATTCTATTCGAATATTTGTATGAAATGATCCAATATATCCAGTCGACTGGTGTGTAAATCGCGTGACCCTTTCGGGAGAAGTCAATAAATGACATAGTTTATTTCAGAATCGTGCGATACTTAGTCTGTAAGTAGGGACTGCAATAACGGGATACCGGAATACGTGGATGCCGGATTTTCGCTCGCAGTATACGGGACTGAGCGGGATCCCGTGGCGATTTGCAAGATTTGGAAGAAATCTTTGAAATCGTCACTGAGCACAAATGTTTCATATATAATATAGGTATATTGATAGTCACCAAAACTTGAGTAGGTATTATTATACCATACCAGTGAGTATACCAGTTACCTGCTAACCTTGTATGAATATATCCATACATCATAGTATGCACAGCAGGTTACTTTACGATATAAAAGCGTTAATCGTGAAAAGTAAGTGTTGTAACCTGTAGAGCAATCATGGAAAAAATAAAAAAAAATACGGAAGAAGGAAGGTGGACTTGCATTGAAAACTTAAAAATGTCGGCTTAGTTGTCTGGATATATGTTGCAGATATATAAGAGATCGCCGCGGAATTCCGCTAATATATTTTCTGTTTAGTCCCGTAAATACCGGAACCGAGATGGTATTACGGGATGCGATCCCGTTTCGTCCGGTCGGAAGTTAATGAACCGGCGAGCGACCGCACTTAGCGGTTCTTATCTCGCACTTATCAATTAATGGGAACTGTCCGTCGAGAGGGACCTTTCCTCTTAATCGCCACGAGTGTCGGCCGAGTGCCAATCGGAGCCAACTGCCAATAAGAGCATTATAAATATGCGTGCGTCGTCGCAGCGCAGATGCCAGGTACGTGAATATTCAAAGGCTTGCAGCAAACAGCTGCTATAAAGTATAGCTACATGAAAACATAATATGAAAAGTGCGTTCCAGAGGACGAGGCGACGCTTTCGTGCTCCGAACGGAGATTCGTAATTAGCATACAGCGAGAAGATAATGAGGAAAATCCTATAAGCCCCTTATCTCTTATTTTGCATTATTATCGCGATGAATAAAACTACGTCGCCGCTTTGTTTTTAAGAACAAGGTGCACTTTTTTAATTATCATTAACAAATTGGCAGTTTTGGGACTTCCTGCCGTACCCAGTATACGTGAGAGTATATTACCTCTCCAAGATTTCATGTGTGAATAGTTCTCCGCGTACTTAATGGCCCGCACAGGCGGCGCATATTGACCACAGTTTTTACTGTTCCGTAATAGTTGCCGGACCTTCTCCCAATAACGCCTGGCGATGGGTTTCTTCAATATTCCTCATATGGTTTTTTGCTACGTGGCTGGTTGTTCACATGTGACTCTTTATGAATAAAATATGGTATTCCAATATAAAATTAACATTTTTACACAAAAATGTAGTGACAACGTACGTAATAGATTTCCAATGATAATAAATTGAAATCATATATTGATTTCATATGTTGGCATAACAAAATTTTTAAATCCAAGTGCAGAAAATAAATTCTTAATTCTACCAATAAATTTAATTCAATTAAACTTTTTTTTATATTGATTTTTTGAATTTGAGTGTTCAAGGATTTTTGAAACTCAACTTTAATAGGAATTTTCGTAAAAGTGCAGCGCGAGTTTACTCACTTAAGAAAAATTAGGCAGGCTTAGAAGAAAATATTATTCACTATTTGTTTACTTTTAACTTTTGAGAATTTTACAAAAAATAAACATTTTAGGTAAATTGTTTATATCGTACATTACATAATCTATTGAACAGCTTTAAAGCTAAGATTTGATAATGGCACTATTTTAATGTCCAAAGGATATAGGTATTACTATTAGTATTAGATACATCCCATGAAACTTATTTGGGGTTTCATGACAAGGTTTTTATAATTTTTTCAAAATTCATATGTGCACTGGCCCATTTTGAGGAATGATTACTTCTTTTAAATTGTCTAGAGTGACTTTATTGGAGATATGAACCCTAACTTAGGGTCCTAGTCGATAAGAGACTTAGAGTTCGGTGCAAATGACTAAACTAGGATGTAGTACGTTCCAATTCGATTTTATCGAATGAATTTAACATATTTGTTGTGTCCAAGCAAAATGAAAAGCTAAAGTACTTTTTATTCGTTTCGTATTAAGTCCCGACCGCGGTTAACGATCGCCGCTCGTTCCAGTAATTGTGGCATTGCATCGGCTCAACCTTTCCAATTTCATATTTTCAACGTACACGAGGTTTACTCTGTCGTATCGGAGAATAGGCCTGTAATTAATTCCAAGTTTCACTTAGCCAAGCCAACTGAAGCACAGAGGTGTTACCTCCGGGAATGGGGGTGTAGTAAGAAGCGAATAGAAATAGTTTGAAGCGAGTAATTGGGATATCAAGTTGTCCGTGTACTGTGAAAGCTCGTTTCATGTTGCGGCTACGGCTGCGGCCCACATCCGCCCGTCCATCCGTTTCGTTCATTTACATATATTTCAACACTAGCTCTGTCCCGCGGCTGTGGCTAGACTGCCCCTACCTACGGCGACCCAAACGGTATTTAAATTCCCTTCTACCGCTGACGGTGTTATTGATAAAACGTCTAGTCGCCGCAATTAAACAGCTCTTTTTCTTACCACTTTTAGAAATGATAATATAGGTTATTTATATCGAAATTTAACTGACTATCAATGCCTACCAAGCCTAGAAAGCTTATTTTAAAATTAAACTGGACTTAGAAACTACTAAGTCAAGAACATAGCTTTATTTTATAAAGTAAGCATCCGCTAAGGAAGGACTTTTGAAATGTGAACTCTGTACGAAGCCGGGGGCGGGTCGCTAATTTAATTATATTACTTATATAGAAACTTAAAACTACCTTATAAATAGTCAAAGTAATTAAAAATACATAATAAAATAATGAAAAGTAAATTATTTCTTAACATTTTCTTATCCCCGTACCCTATTAGTGTCGTTAACGCACCCGCTATCCCTATGATACTGCTCCAGCTACACTGCAATAGAACAAAAATCTGCCTGTCGGGTTTTCAATGAAAAATGTGAAAAGTGTAAAATGGTTACGAACTATCAAAAGGATTTAAGAACATCTGACAATTTCATGGATGGTTTCACATTTATTGCTCGTAATGGACATATTGGATTCGGTATTTGTGAAAAAGGCAATCGAGAACCCCGTATTGGATTGTCGGTTAGGAAATGGTACGGATCGTCGTAGCAGTGTGTCGTAGCGGCGCTACGCCGGGTGCTACGGCGGGCGCTACGCCGGCTGGGCTAAGTTCGGAGGCTATTGTATTGTCGTCTCCACACAAGTTTCCTTCCGTTGGTTGTTTTGTTCGCGTCTCGTGTAACTCGACCGTCGCTTTGTTGCCATTTCACTCATCCAGTGACGCGCAGGAAGATCCTACCTCCGATCGATCGGTTGACTAAATTTTATTAAACTATAAAAGTCAACATATTAAACTTTTATCGAATAAAAAGTTTATAATGTAATCATCTGAAAATCCTATATTTAACTAGTTAGTTAGTAGTTTCCTGGATTCGCATGGATGCAATTATTTTCTACATATTACATGTACACTATTTTCAGAATAACTATCAATTGTCCCTGTGACAAATCTAAATTGGAGTGGGTATTTATGTCTTTGTAAAACTTTGTATATAGTTTTAAGTGGTATCCTTTTTTCAACCACAAAATGTGGAGAACAAAGTTAGACATTAGAAAGGTTTTGTGTTTAACTTAACTATGGCACTATTATCAGTTTACACTGATAAGGATATAAAAATGGTATCTGGCATCTCTTACTCAGCAGCCACGTGCTGTTATTTCAGTGGTCTTCTGTAAGGTTACTGCCGCTACTAATGACTGCTGTAGTTATTTTCACTTGTCTGGCTGGTTAAAAGGATTCGATCTGGAAAGGGGGAGCGCCAGACGAAGCTTATTTCCGATACGTCGTCGACACTCATATTTTACACAGAGGAGAAATATTGCAGGTCCAAAGTTATCCTTTATCATTATGTTGTTTTAAAAGCGTCTCTAAAGCGGTTATATTTAAGTATATTACTTAGATATGAAATCGATAAACAAATAATTTTGTCGTGATGCCTTTGAAGCCTTTGAAGGCGGGTATTGGATATGCCTTTTTACGCTTGTTTAACCTGACATTAAATAATGATGTCAGTATAATTCATGTCGCGACTCGCGAAGTCGTATCACTATGGTAAACACCGGTGTATATCGTTGGAAAAGACAAGCTCACCCAATAGATGGAACAATATTTGTCTGTCGTAGCGGAGGTTGTGTAAACGGCGTCGGATATGATCGTCGAAGGAGGTGTCACGTGCTCTATTACGTATAAACAATCCTCCCAAATGTACAACATTTGCTACCAACACCAGTATCTATACACCGCTTTCGAAGCGCTCAAAGACATTTACACAGTGTTCACCTATATCAACACGGGTAGAGCTTAGAGCTTTTGTTATGAAACAAGTTGACTTGTTTCGATTGGTTACAAGCTTTCTAACCTTCCGTTCATATGTTTTAAGCTGCATTTGAGAAAGTTACGATACACTTTTCCCAAGACTTATATATGTGTTCATTTTAAATGATTTCTAAATATTAATTGATGTTTTGTACGCTACTCTTACGATACCTAAACCAAAAAGATTTTGAACATTTATTATTAATTTAAAATTACTGTTTAGTTACTTCCAATGCCCGCTTTCTTGATTATTTACTCTCGAAACTAACTTCCCGGCTGGCTATTGCTTCAACATAAAATAAACTAAAAATAAAATAAAATAAAACATCTTCAAAAAGTATTTTTATTGCGAATGATTAACATACCACATAGGAACCTACAGCGTAATACATTCATGGACAACCTCTCTAGAACGGGTATTTACAATGTAACATTATTTTTTCTTTAATTTTATCAATATTGTTTATCTATACTAATAATACTATTAGTATAGATAAACAATAATACTATACTATACTATATAGTAAATAAACTTTACATAGCTACGTTATCAGCGATTAACATAGGCTATATTTCATAATGAAGTCGAAGTCGCGTGGAACAGCTAGTGAGGAGGAGGTCTCACCAACTATTTCCGACAATCACACAGCGTACAAGTTTCAAATTCTTAACATATAATATAAACTTTAAGTTGATCCAACTATTCCTCGTCATAGACGACGAAGAATGATGAGTGGTAAAACTATTTGGCTCGTTTACTTCATCTACTTAGTGCTTCATTTGGAAAGGAGAAGACCAAACCTTTTGTAGATAGGTAGATCCCTACTCTGATCTTGTTAACGGTTACACTCTGTATCGCAACAGGCTGATTTCTAACTGATGACAGTACTAACTAAATAGTTTCGAAAGACTTTGAAGAAATACAGAGTACGAGGGAGAGAAAAGATTGGAATTTTGAAATGAGGCGAAGACTCCCATTGTTCATTTGTACATAAAGGACTGTATGAATAACCGTTTTTTCCGGAGACAAAAGCGGAATCAGGCTGAATTAGTCCCGGGGGGCATCTCGCTCTACAATTACATAGAACAAGGATCTGTTATATTATCCTTCAAAGACCACTAACACCGTTCAAAAATGCTCCGCTGTCGATACTTCGAGTGTTTCCGATTTTATTTGTGGATTACATATGATGACCTTTTGCTCCAACGGTGAATAAAATTTTTTATAGGGAGAAAAATGACTCCGAGAAGACATACTACCACGCAATGGACTAGAGTAGTGGATTACGTGGTCCATATGCAGTGACACAGACGAGAGTTTATTTCCAGCTGTGGGACGAAGTATTTTTAATAATTACTTTTCATTTACAGCAGACCAGTACACGTGCTTTGAAAATAGATAGTATCACAAATATAAAGGCGGTGACATCGGCAAAGTAGACTCCGATTGTGGCTCGTTCATTCAATATGCATTCGGCTATTCCTGTCAACTGTCTCCAAAGATGCAGTCCTAACCAAAATAAATTAACCTTATAACGCGACGCATGGCAGTTTCTAAGGTGTCTCTGCAAAGAAATCCCTCTAATAATTGTGTAATGTACTCGGATAAAAGGATACACAACAGAATGCATAGCTCACTCAACATAAATGCAGATCACAGCAAATTGTTAATGAATTTTAATTTTATTACATCATAAATATGAAAATGAGTGGGTCCAGTTGGTAAAGTTACAAGATCGTTGAATATTGGCAACATTACTTTGCTGAGATTGTGAGATGATGGTTCTGGGACTTCCCCGGAGGATCTGGGATGATAGTTCCGGGACCATGTCAAAGAAGTGCCATAGGTGGTTATCAATTGTAATTTATACTGTAAAAATATTTTTAAAATGAGAGTCGTTTATACATAAGCCGTCAAACAGGCTAAGTCCACTAGATGGTAACACAATCCACGATACAAGTACCGCAAGTGCTGCCTTAGAAGGATTAAGGATGCCCCTACTCATACACTACACATAAACACAAAAGCAAACGTCCTGTTTTTTCACGGCATTCTTCTGTAAGGTGGTTACTGCTGCCAGCCGGGCTACACAATTTTGACTCCGAAATACAGTGTACGGCACACAACGTAAAAGTAACATTGTAAATTTAATTATTATTAGAAAAACTTGCCACCTAATTTACTCGCCTGGAGCTAAAGGTTAAGAAACGGTAAAATATTTAATATAATAATTTATGTAATAGAAAAATTAGGTTTAATTAATAATGAGAGACGGATCGAGCCGGTCGCTTCGGCAGCTAAAATGTGGCAAACATTTTTTGACCGTACCGCTAAGAGTATGATATTTAATTAGGCGAATTTTGTGGATCGCGACAAAAAGCTGTACGCCCTTTGTCTCTTGCCACTACTATTTCACTGGGTTTACTTAAAAAGTTTAAACAAAAAAGTTTTATATTATACACTTTCAATTATATATTTGTTGAAACTCCGATCTCCTCACAGTTGATGTCCAACACCAACAGAAAAAACACACACGAGGTGTTATAATAATAATTTATTTGTGACGTCCATGAGTACCTAACTATTTATCAGACATGAAATTTTTGACGAATTTGTGGAATATATTTATATTAAACTTGTGACCTCTGTTTCACTCGGCTTCCACAAGTGAAAACCGTATTGAAATCGGTGCAGAACTTTTAGAATTTCGAATGGAGAAGCGTACACAAACCAGCAACATTTTTATAAATAATAGATTTTCATGATTTACAATGAAGTATCAAACTTTTGATAAACTCTTATTAGGTACAGTTTTGATGTAGGCCAAATATAATATATAGAATAAGTTCATTAGTTTAAAAGATTTCCTATTCCTGTACATGCTCGCGTATTCAAGTATAAACAAACGAACGAAGAACAATGGCGTAACTCCTGTAAAAGGTTTTGTTGACTTAAATTTTTGCAACTACGTACGAAAATGCGAAATATAAATAGTTTCTGAGAAAAGTACAGAGCATTTATGAATATCTTCTTACTAGAGTAAGTAGTGAGGTTTAGTTGCGACCAGGAAATTAGTGTCGCTCGCTAAATTCTCGTATCACCAAAACTGCTATAATGTAATAAATGGAGCAAAAATACGAGTGTAATATTTGCGAAAGGCATGTGGCGTGAGATGCGTGATGTTATTACGTCGATAAATATAATGTGGGTCTGCTAATATTTGTACATAACGACCTCTGATATACATCTGTTAAATTCCCATCAATCTCGGATAATTGTTACCACTTTGAGTGCACGTACAAATTTTATTCATGTTGATATTCGTTTTAATACCTGCCAATCATTGGTTTCGCATCGTCATATACTTGGTCACAGTGGAGTTCGCAATAATTGCCGACAAGGCAACGAATAAAGCGACTAATCTGAAAAATAATTTGCCATCGAGCTCGAAGCGGGAGCAGGCTGCCAGTCCGACAAACAAAACAATACAAACTGTGACACAGATGTTTCAGATCAGCTTGTTATTAGTTCAGTCTGAGATTAGTGTACTGAAGCCTGAGACTGAGTCGGCCCAATATATCCCGTTCCATTTTTACCAGATGCTTGTCTGGCCGAGAGTTTATTTTTCGTAATTTATTTGACCCAATTTTACTTTAACTCGTCATAAGTTATTGTATTTGGTATTTAGTTTTTTTTTTAAATTACAGACATTTAAAAATGTCACAAATAAGTAGTTAATGAGTTAAATAGAGTAGTTTTGCTGTGAGTGTTTCAGAATCAGCTTAGATAAATTTAACAGTGTCGTTTTAGTGAATACTTAGCAAACGTTTAACGCTCCCGGCTCTTGATGGATTGTGATGCGGATAATATACACTCGAGACTCGCATTGAAACAATTTTTTCAACCTACTGATAGAGACTCAGTTCCTAGCTGAGGATTAAAATTTAATTTCCTTTACTCGGTCCGAGAGGTCTCCCGCGTACCTCGTCTCTATAATCCCCATTCGATTTACTGCTGACACACATCTATTGGACAATATTAACGTCAATACAACAGATGTAATGATAGAAAATCATAAGTCTTGCAAGATAAAACACAGCAGCAAATATTGTAATACACTAATAGACCTATTTGGCATCGCTTGCTAATATATTATTTAATATTTCCATGAGGCCCGTGACGGACAGATCACGTGATCTTTGAAAAGGCTGCCACGACTTTGTTTCTTGTTGTAACACGCCTTTTGTTTCGCTCGAACATCTGCTGCAGACGCCTTTCTCAATGCGCCTCGAACATAATGGATGTTTCTAATGAAAATTCTGTTATTGTATTTGACACTGTACGACGTACGTGTGACCTTTTACTACTTATGCTTATACATTTAAGTTTCCTCTACTTCAAGTGTCTCTTCAGCCTTGAAAGTCTATCGTGATCTTTCTAGTCTATCCAAAGCAAAATGAACAGTTGTTCGACGAAAACAGTATCGGCTCACTCTCAACTGCTTTCGTCCATCGTCTTTGCCCTTTCTTAATTAAGAATATTAAGTCATACATCGTGCTTAAGCACATGGCCGTGACATTATATTGTGTGCTTATTAATTGTGTTCATAGGAACATGAACATTTTGTTACATTTAGTCACTTAATCCCAGACGCCAATCGTGGTAGAACTTTTAAATTGGACTACGTCGCGATATACCTTTGGTTTCCTTCTCTGCCCGTATTGTAATTACGATAATTCAAGTCTAATTAGTATAATATATTGTAAATTTAAGTTAATGTGAGATTTGCCTCTCCGACTATACCCTTAGTAGATATGGAACGTGGAAAGTCGAGTGGGTGTGTGAAATTCTTTAAACGTCTTTATCATATATATCCAAGATGTCCGCGGAAAGCCTTTAAGCTGAAGACTCGACAGCCCGAGGGGAGAGGGCGTGCGGTGGAGGCGGGGGCACAAAAGGTGTCGCGCTGCAAATAACTTTTAAGTGAAATTCTTACACAGTTCTCTTCACTTACAAATTCTACAAATCGGGTAAATTTATATCTTGAGTTTATTCAAACTCACGACTATTCGAAGCTAGCAAAGGATTGGAGGTTCACAGCGCACGCGGTAGTTCTCTGTTAAATTCAAATGCGATTCCGGCATCTCCAAAGGTGAGAGGTCTCAATGAATGAGGCGGAAGAATGGGCCTGACGCCTAACCCACCTAACACACGTCGCCACCTGCGTAAAACGAACGGGGAGTAATTAAACTGAGCAGAAGGTCCGCACAGTACTTCGCACTCCAGTAGCTGACACTCACTTATCTCAATGTTACCGTCACCACTTCTGAATGTGCCTTCTACTCTTAGAAATACATTTATTCTACACTTTAAACCCTTTCCTAATTATTTCATTCTTTATTGAATTATGCCTCATTTCAAATATAGTTCACTTCACCCACTAGTCGACTCGTATAATGTGCGTCTAAACGTCTCTGAGGTAATACTTGTAATTAATTGATATTCTTCGCGGGAACCCTTTATCAACCTCTCGCTGACTTATTATCGGCCTCCAACTGAACACTAAGACTTGAGGGATTTCAAACACAATATCCACTCGTCGCGAACTTTCAAGACAGCTTACAACTTGGATTGTGATCGATTCTATTATTAAATTATATCGTTTGCTTCTTATATTAGGAAACTTCTCTTTGAACCACGATGTTCACAGTCAGCGTATTTTATGGCTCTTTTAAAACACACGCGAACTTACTCAGAGCCACAAGGTGGCTCGACAGCCACCTTTACATTATTAGGGGTTACAGTATGAAATTGCGGTTTACTATTGAAAAATTAAAACAGTTTTTTTTTTGTAGGATAATATGAATTTAATCAAAGAACCCTCGTTGTCTTGACATATAGTCTATACAATGCCGCTAATTTCTTGGTAGTTTGATACGGTTTGGATTCCACCATCAGTTTCAAGTCACCATTATCTTAGTGTCTGATCTTCCTCGCTTTCATGTGCGTTAATCCCACGTCGAAACTTGAATTCGAAAATTACTGATTTTTGCTGTACCATCCACGTTAAAAGCTAAATGTAAAAAAATTTAAATTCGAACAATCAAATGTCATAGACGCCTGTAGTTTTCCGATTTAGGTGAGCTAAGTTGGTTACGTGCATAGTGCTACAAAGTATTAGTCGTACTTCGTTAAAATTTCGTGTCTATAGCTCATGTTTCGCCTATGTCTAAAGCTAAATCCTTAAAAAAGTTTGAATGGTGAATGGGCGGAACGAGTGGAGTGGCAAGCGACTCGCTCCCACTTACTTACCACTTTACAAATTATTTTCTCATGTATGATTAAGGGATTTATTATACATTTATATACCACATAAAAGCCTTTGTAATCTAAATAATATAATATACTTATATAGTATTGGGTTTTATGAAAAAGCTCTTGTTTTTATAAAGTGAGTGATTAAAACTATCGTCTGTTAATACGGAAGTGTATTTGAGCCCCGACGCGATCCATCACTCTCGAATCTGTGCTAAAAGATAACTCCAGTTGCGACAGCTGTTGCGCTGCATCCTTTGTTTTCTTTCTTTCTTTCTGAAAAGTCGATCATGATTAATTGATAGTACCTACCTATTGTGTCTATTAGCGACACATAGACACAACATCTGCTTGGAGCGAAGTAATGGACATGTTATTCGGCAGTGTCCATTCATTATTTGCTTTTACAAATGGAAAGATCACTTCGTCGAGTAGTCAACGTACACGAAGAGCGATTGGCTCAATTCTGCGCATATTATTTACCGTCCATTTTGCCAACTTAGGGATATGTTTTAAAGCGAAATATTACCGCTGAATTTATGTTGTTACAAATTTTTATGGTAAAGACAGATCTCTAGCTGTGTGTGCCTGCACAAGGTCCCCTGGGGATTGCCTCTGTGTCTCCGGGCAATCCCCCATTGGCGTTAGTCTAGGCCGCCCTGGGGTGGATCGGAGTTGTTGCCCCGGCAGAGCCCGATCCATCCCGCTCAAAGGGCAAGGAGGCACCGGGGAGTTTTAGTGGGTATTCCCAGTGCCGCTATTATTAGGTGCTGGGCGACCCCCACATACTCCTGCCGCCTAGCCAGCGGTAGGGAATTTGTAAGCGGATTACTCCTCGTTAAAAAAAATTTGTAAAAACAGATCTATGAAGTTAGCACATTTCTAGGCGGCAATATGGGCTCAGACACCCTAACGTTACGCGTGCAAAAGCACACGTGCTGTTATTTACGGTTTTTTTTTAAATATACATGCATATTTTGTGCTTTTTAAATCCTACCGTGAATTGCATAGGTGGATTTTAATTAACAATTTCTGCATATTATATAAGTATTTTACGTTAAAATAGAACTTGTGATATTTTAAATATCATTGGCTGTGTCTCGCGAGTTCAGGCGCCATTTAATTTAAATTAACTTTATTTCTTATCTTTTTTCTTTTGATCGACTTCTAAGGGTCAATATCAGCCTATACTTATATGTAGAATTACGCTTTCAAATGCAAAAACAATTCTAACTAGTTTAACCAACCAAACAAACGTCTTCAGCTTTAATATTAAGTATATTAGAATAGATTCATTTAATTTCTGGCGCCTTAATTTAATAGATCTTAATTTAATTACATTCTACGCAAATACTTAAAAATATATATTTTTATTTCAATTTCAGCAGTGCGATGAAAAATATTTCCGAAGTAGCCATCGCAGAAAAACGATATAGCCACTACAAATGCAGACCGCAGTATGGTCTGACGTCGCCCAAGGGAATCCAATCGTTTTGTTATTTGAGTATAAAATGGTCAGTTTGCATGTGCGGATATGACAAAGCAATAATAGCAATTGTTGCTGTGGACGTGTATCGGACGTGGATCGATTCCGACCGAGTGGCCAAATCAAATACGAGTATTACCTCGCGACGTCTCTTCTGCCACCCTATTCGGTGCAACCTGATTCCATTATTCTATTATATGCCCAAGTAATACCCTATTTTACCTTTTTTAATAAGCCACCATTTGAAACTGGTTAAACAATATTATTAAATTGTTCATTTCAATCAATATTCATACTCAAAACCAATATATTCAGGACAGCAAATTTTCAATCAAGAAAACAGCTATTTCCTAATTTTTTTTCATGTTAAGGTCGGTAGACAGGCTGACCGTCCACTTGCTACCAATGCTACCAACAAGCTACACTACCGACCTTAATAGCATTAAGGATAAGAAATCACTCGCCAGTCATTCTTTTTAGTTCAGATGTTCAGATGTTGATCGATGAACTGATAAGTGGTTGTATGAATGGTGTAATATGAGTGTTAAATTCTTCAGTTCAGTCAATATAAGAATCGAACGTGTTACTCGTAGCACTCAACCTCACGTGTACAGAGGTACTTAATGTTGCCTGCAATAAAACTCTGTGTACAAATGATTTAACCCAGTTACGAGAGTTCCGCGTGTTGCCTTTTTTTGTTTCTCCCGCATAATATAATGCAGTGGGTCTGTTGAATCGCTGCTGGTTTCACGAGATGATGAACAAACGCGCCAGTGTAAGAGACGCGACGAGCAATTCGCTAATTGAACTCGAACAATAACCAGCCATTACCGTTAATTTATTTGTTTCGCGTCCTTTTCGTGCACATCCTACTCCATTTCCTGGGGCAACATTTTAACAAAGCGGATGCCGCGTCAATATTATTTCACGCTTGGAATTAATTGAGGCAGGAGTGGAACACAATTTCATTTAGTTCGCAGGATAACACACATTTGAATGCGTTCACATTGTGTGTTAATACGAAACAAATAACGAGTTTGTCGTTCTCCTTAACCTTGTACAGTAAAGGGTCCTATACCGCCCTTTCAGCCGCTCGGCACTGAGGGAATTTAGTAATAACTGTACGGTTGTATCACAGCACAGTGAACAGAAGAACTCCAACTCAGAATTTATCTGTATTAATACATCGTCCCACCGCTTTCAATAGCTATGAGACGCGATAATCAATCCTATAGTTCTACAGCAATTATCAATTGAACAAACTGGACAGAAATAAACAATTGGTAAACCGATTGACAATATTCACTCGTAGCCAATTGATAGGACATAAATATTTCTTACAATTTTCTACATCCATACTATCATTATAAATGCGAAAGAATGTTTGGATGTATGGATGTATGTAACTCTTTCACGCAAAAACTACTGAACCGATCACCATGAAATTTTGCATACACGTTGTCTGAGACACCAGAAAGGACATAGGGTACCTTTCATCCAGAAAAAGGACTATTCCCGAGGTGTCAATAAAAAATAAAAAACTAACGCCTGGCCAAAGTGTTATAGCAACACGAGGTCAAGCGTTATATTGTTTTTTTTTTAAATTTTCAACGCGGACGTAGTCGCGAGCACCAGCTAGTATACAATAGATAAATAGAATGTATATACGGTGCATACAAGAACTTCTAAGAGGGTAGGTATTATGAAACACAATAAAACAAATAACAATTGTTTTATTGTGTTTAGTTTAGTTTAGTGAATTCGTATTCCGTGGAGTCGCGGGTGGGACGTCGGGGTAATGCGTGTGCGAGTACATAATAATGGGAAGGGGAGCGGCCGGAATTCGTTCAACACTTGACACCTGACGGGACTCTTATATCGTCACTGTTTCAAGTAATGAGCCATTTTGGACATTTCGTGTGTGGCTGTTGCGGTGCTATACAAAGCGATTAACGGTATGAGTAATTTTTAAGGCTAGTCTTTTCCCACTGGTTCGTCGAAATTAGACCATCATTATTTTCGAAGTTGGAAAAAGGAAACACTGTTTATATTTTTTATTAATAAAATAGATTCACTTACAAATTAGTAAAAGGTACTGATCTGGCAAGGATTAAGAATAAGTAGGTTAATGGATAACCCCATTGCAAGGTGCTTAGCTTCTGTCTTAGGGGTTCATAGTTTCCGTCGTAAGGTCCCCCGAGATGGCTGGCGTACCTTCACTTTCGGGTACGCCGAGGCTCTGACAAGAAGCGTAATTCTCCCCGCGCTGAATAGCCGTGGCGGGACACCGAAGTCGTGTCATAACGTCCTCGCGACCTCGCCCATTAACGGCCGCGCTAGAAAGTCGTTGGGCTTTAGCCGGGTGGAATCCGGCATGACCCTGCAGTGTTTGCCTGTCGAACTTAAAATAAAAAATGAATAAGAACAGGATCTCCTGCATCGTTCAGTTCTCTACAAATACCTGCGAAAGCCTATGAGTTAAGCAGCCATCCATCCCATACGGCATATCCCAGTACGAAGTGATTCAACTGTGCTCTGGCTACGGAGAGGCCAGAGCATAGTTTGTTATTTACTCGATAACGAGCAAGTATCGTTTGAAGACTTAAATCGAAATGTGTACAGGTTTAGTTAATCTGCTTCACAAAGAGACTCGGAAAGTGAATGTCCTAGCGCAGCTTTGTAAAGAATGTTTGAAGCCCTTAATTGGTTCATCTGTATGTTAAGTTTCTTATGAATTTGTTGAATATGTGCATATAAAAAAAGAGGGTTGCTCCAAGTTACGCGAGCTTTTAATTAAACTTAGGTACTGTTGACGTGTACATTAATTTGTTGAAACAACGATAAAATATTAATATTAAAGAAATATAAATTATACAATATTGCTCATCTCCTGTAAGTGTTTTGAGAAAGGTGTATGGTGACAAAATAAATTTACAAGCGATTCGCCCCGGCTTCTCTTACAAAAACACCGACAGTTCCTACAATTATTAAATTTACAATTAATTACACTGAATTCAGAATACGTTCTGAAATAAATTCTAAATGACTATCTACTCATTTTAGGTAAAAACTTGATATTTTCAAACTTGTTTAAATTGATTTTGTTCAAATTAAAAAATAACCCAACGGAAAATTGTAAGAAGGGAATGACGAACATTAAATATTGTAGTAAATGTACTTCTAAATGTACTTCTTACGAAAATAAATTTACATAATGACTATACTGCAGTGAAAACATACGAGCGCTCCCATGAAGATGCTCCGTCTAAGTTCTTTATAAATTTGGTCGTTGACTGTCTTTGAAACGAAGTGTGTCTAAAATCGAGCTTTTCTGTCCTTTGTTCAATGAACCTGACTGCGCTTTCGACTCGGATGCCTCATACTAAGTGAAATGCCTCTAGTAGACCTCTAGGAGACCAGGTCAGCCTTCGGTGGCGTCTAAGTGTGGAAGAAGGCGTGTGTGTGCAAGGACGAGTCGATCTACATGCAAAGTGTGTAATCTTTATTCAGCGTCGCTTCGATAATCCCCGTATAATGGGACGCGTGATTTTCCGCTATAAATCTTCGCACGCGGATTTGTCTACGTTTTAT
Source organism: Synanthedon myopaeformis (assembly GCA_944738685.1). Classification (NCBI taxonomy): domain Eukaryota; kingdom Metazoa; phylum Arthropoda; class Insecta; order Lepidoptera; family Sesiidae; genus Synanthedon; species Synanthedon myopaeformis. The sequence goes on from OX122921.1 coordinate 145,184, forward strand.
ATGCAAATCGCTTGCGTTCAACTGAAGACAGCGCGGCGTCTTGTTAATTTGTAGTACGCTGGACTGATTGTATTTTAAGCCGCTTAGTTGGCCGTGAAGACATTTCAATAAGTGGGACGCGATCCCGATCGGCCCCACTTTTTAATTTCCCCGGGGAGTACGCAAAATGGGTACAAACGAGCGACGGACGCCAAACGCCATCCGCGACATTGTTTCTAATGTGGCCTCTCGCCGATAAAGCCTGGTGCACACTCACACTTGTCTCTTGCTTTTTCGCTAAAACTACAGTTAAAATAATAAGAAATTGTTCACGCGATGTCATTAGTTTAAATATAATAAAAAAAATACTGGAAATGTTTTGTTATTCATTTATGTTAGCTAATAATGTTGAATTAGATCATACTAGCTAGTGCCCGCGACTTCGTCCGCGTTGAACGATGAAAGGTGCCCTATGTCCTTTCTGGTGTCCCAGACAACGTGTATGCAAAATTTAATAATGATCGGTTCAGTAGTTTTTGCGTGAAAGAGTCACAAACATCCATACATCCAAACATATTTTCGCATTTATAATATTAGTACGGATTAGCATATCATCGAAACGAGTTAAAGTAACAAGTTATATTTAAAATAACTGCTATCTAATATCTTAAATTATAGAGTGGATGTTCCATATTTGTCTGCCTATCCCTTCATTGGACATCGTTATATAATATTGTTTTAATGAAAATATAAAACAGGAGATTTATATATATGACTGATTTTAATTGCGATTAAAAGTTTTTGATTTAATTTATTTAGTTTTAATGATTCAAAAACAGAACAGTATTGCAATATACTTTCCTCTAATGTTTTTTATGTTCTAATACATAAATGTTACTTTTAAAGTATCTAAATTGTACAGGGATGTTTGTGGCTTACAGACTAACCGAACAGTAGGTAGATAAAACTAGTCGTAGTGATTTGTCCAAACGATGTACACACAGCCTAAGAAGAAACGCAAAAAGAATCGCGGAATTCTTCCTTCGAAGTTTTGCGTTCAGTATGTGATTTTACCAAATAAATACGGCTGCCTTATTATCTAACAGCAGACGATATGCGACCAACTTGCGACAGGCGAAAACTTTATATCAATTTGTGCAATATCACACTAAATCGTGTTTTTGGTATCATTTACCTCGTAACAAAGGTATGGTTTGCGATGAGGCCTCTAACGGACAATAACTAAAATTAAAGTGCATCATTTCTGTATGGCAGCACACGCGATCGCAAGTCGTCTGCTGTTAGATAATAAAGCAGCGGGCTCCATTTCTATTCCCATACACCCCTTTTAACCATCACGATTTTTCATATTTAATTATTCCCTTTGAAAGGGGTCACAACTCACAAGGTTATTAATCGTAGAATTAATTGGCCGTAACAATAGACTTAGGGCCTCTTTCACCATATGTCAAGTGGGCTGACCGCCATTTAAAATCACCGTAACCGGGAATGAATGAAGGAGATGATATACCTTTGTTTGTAAGGTAAAAGTCCCAAACATTAAAAAGAAAATAATAAAAAAATCCGCCCATCTAAGGATGCAGTAAACCGAGTGCATAATTTAATAAAGCATAAAATTATTTCTAAAAGTAACTAAATAATCAACACTTAACTTGTTGTTGGTGAAAGAGGCCCTAACTAATTTATTCATATAATGTACTTTGTATGTTATAATGTGTAAGCCTTTTTCAAGTTATTAAGCACCATTAGAACATAATACATCTGAACAATGTTTTAAATGAAGGAGACGATGGACAAGGGTTTGTAATTCATGTGACACGGTTGAGGGGGATATTGTCTGTTGTGAATTCCGATACACGATACGATCTACATTATGCCGTCGTCGTGAGTGAGGGCTGTTATTATGCTAATGTCGTCTCTTAGCGTTAAACTACGTACGTCTATTGTATTAGCAGACAGTTTCAGTCTCTCCCTAACACAGGCCATAGAAATATGCTCTCGCTTAACTGAAAGCAATGGTTGTAGGACACTGGGCGTACCTACTCGTACCTACCGGGTAATTCATCACCATGAGTCAATATTGTGGGAAACTTTGTAACTGTACACAGATAAATATGTTTCAAGGAAAAGCGTCGTTTCAAAAGTTAGTGTAAATAAAGTGAAGAAAACATTTTGAAGAGGCAATGATAACGAGTAGACTGTATTAAATAATTTATTAAAAATATATATGATGATATCGATCCAATATGCTAAAATTTTGTTAACAGTCAAAAAGCCAAATTCTTCTTAAATTATTTAAAAAAAATACAATATGAACTAAAACTAATAAAAAATGAGGTCAAATATAAGGAGTTCGCAACACATTTAAAAATGGTTGTCTGTAATTTGTATACTTTATTAAAAATCAATAAAAGATACCACTCAATACCTACAACCTACGTAAGGTTGTAGGAATTGAATGATCATATTATTATAAAGAAGTATAGAATTATTATTAGAAATTTGAATTTATTTAAATATATAATTATTATTAAATATAGAATTCTTTTTTATCATATGATAAAAACCTATAAAATGCAGATTTTCTCTCTCTTGTGCTATTGTTGTTATTTTTAAATATGTCAGGTTAAATAACGTTAACCGTCGTTAAGATTACGAGTAAGTTAACGATGGTCGGTGAGTCGGTGGCAGGCAGGTGTTTGTTATACACAAAGTTGGATACTGTGCCAGCGGTTTCTGTTCTAGAATATTGTTCTTATGCATTTTAAATTTTAAATTTGATTTATTCAATGTAATATATTATTAATAATAGTATCTAATAATTTTATGTAATAATTTGACTGTTTGACTTAACTGAATTGACATGTATTATTTTGAACACCAATGGGACGTTGCTTTATCTATGGCACCTTTGGTTTTATTTTATTTTGGAAAACAAACAATTACACCATAAATAAAGGTAACAGTGAAATCAACGACATTTTCCACGAATTGTTAAACTAATTTTTACAGAGAAGATTTTTGATATTTTGTCAATGAACTTCTTGATTTAATTGACTCAATAAATATGAAATAATTAATTATACACAGAACAATACAACATTACATCCCATCTAGAACATAATCCCGATCGCTATCGAACTAATATTATATTAACATAAAATATATTAAAAACAAAAGGATTTTAGGTCTATTTTGTTGATTTTTACGTTGAGAGCTGTGGGTTTTGTGATAAATAAATAAATAAATAACCTTTGAAAGGACCATTAATATCTGAGACGCTTTTTGACAAATTAATTCCACCAGAATCACATTTTCAATGACGTCATTGAAATATAATGATCGCACATGATTTTGTCCACCGTGCAATAAAAAATATAATGAAATGAATTTGCTAAGAAAGCACTTCCAAAGTGTGTCTAACTTTACATAAGTTGGATAGTTTGTGCAAGCTTTTAAGAACGATTTAATCAACTTGATTGAATTCCAATATACGTTTTCCACACCACGCCCTATTTCTATATTAGGCATGAGTGATGATTTACAGTTCGAAAGAATACAGCCAGGCTTTGTCATCTCTCATAGTATTATATACTTTCAGCTGTACATGCATCTAATGCGTATTATAATACTAAATACTGCGGTTCGCTCAAGCGATTTACAATCAAATTTCGTACAACATCAATGATATTCACTGAACAAAGAATACATAAAACCATCAGACAGGAATTCACCATGAAATGCTATTTCAAACTCATGAATTGTATGAACGTTCAATGAAAAAAAATATCGATCCATTTTGTCGGAAGAATCCCAACAAAATGACTATCATGATAATTTAATAGTTACCAATTCTTTGAAAGTGTTGCAACTTTTTTAATAATAAAAATAAAAAGAACGAAATATATGTGTTAGATTTTTTAAACTTAATTGTAAGTGCTCAGTTTTAAAAACTTTAAATGCACATTCGCAATAGCACAACCGACGAAGTATTAATTAAGTTGTGTTACTGTTTAATAACAAATTGAAACTCAAGATTTTCATAATAATTTACAAGTTAGTGAATTTACGGAACCCATTTAGGAAACGTAGTGGCTTTGCACCTGTTCCTCGGTATTAAAGTGAAATATAAAACGTGAAGTTACTGACTGCGTTATTACCTAATGGGTAACGAGGCCACATTAAGCCGACTTCCCTCTCCTGTAATGCCTATCTAGGCCTCTATTTTTTGAGCCAATAACTGGGACAGATTTGCAAATAGAAATATAACACAAGTTTTGTAATATCTCGTCGAGTGGTTTTTTTAAGTCGTAATCATTTCGTCCGTCCGGCGTCCACGGTTACCTTCCTGTATAAATAAAACATGAGCCGAACATTGCTTTCAAAGCTTCTCCCGATCGGAACTAGCGCTTTTTTAAACTTTTGTCATTAATTAAACATTGTGCACATTTGTAAGCAGAGATTTTGTCCCGCATTTATTAATATTGCACAGATAAGGAATTAATGTATATGTCGTGGCCAGATCTTAGAATTGATCACTTCATTATTGCATTCAGATTGACAATAAATAGAAGACGTTATCCTTTACGAAGGAAATAAGTAGGTTGTTAGCCAGCCGAGCACTGAACAGATAGGAGTTAAATTGTGCGACCGTTTAACTCGCATGGCTTAGCTTTGGCTCCACCACACCGCACCACGGAATACCTCGCAACGAGCGAATGAATATCTATACCACGGAATGCCAACAGTACAAGTATCACTCATTCACAGCCAAAACTACTAAGCTACTAAGCCTTATTTTAAGCATACATCCGCTAAGAAAGGATTTTTGAAAAACTCAACTCCGTGTGAAGCTCTAATCCGTAGCTTAATATAAATCTCAATGGTATAACATATGTATTAAGTTATGTAAAGTTAAAAAATATAAAAATAATGTATTTGAAGTAAGTTTGGTTCGACACATATGGTGCGCGTACAAAGCATTGTTTAAAATCCATTAAGTGGAACATTTGATTTAGTGGTGGGATGCTCGATCACGCGCCGCTGCGCTCCGCAACGCTCCGTTCTCGACAAACTCGCTAAATCTATTTTAACCTCTACACGGAAACCGTTTCAGTGACGCCACTTCGTTACCTCTGCCTCTTCTGTCACCTTTAATACTACAACTTCATAGTGGTCGCCTTACGAACGAAGTACTCCTCAACTTAACCAAGATCAAGATATTGAAAGATTATCAAACAGAAAACTTATTGATTCCCAAATTAGGTTTTCAAAAATTAAAAAAAATATTCATTACTTTTGTGAACAGGAGAGTTGACCACTAGACATATGTTGATTGGCATAGAATAAAAGAGCACATTGTCAAAATGTACTAGTAGAAAGCTGCATCCCTTAGTATCGTTAGACAGTGCTCGCGCAAACCGGGACAAAATCTAAACCGGCCGGGACTCCGGACCCGTGTCTGAAACCGGGACAATCCCGGTCAAACGGGGACGTATGGTAAGCCTAGCCAGTAGTGAGATCCCTCGAGATGGCCGGAGTTCGACTTCCTAGCGCGGCCGGTACAGGTTGATGGGAGTCCAATACAGCCTTCCATACGTTGCCGGATATTCATGAGGATTTCCCAAAGTTAAAAAAGGGTGTATGCGATACGCTGCATAGAATTTGTCTTGTGACGGAGTGAGGAGTGATAGGAGGCTGCGCGGGCGCAGCCTGGCGCAAAGCCGCCGGTCAGACCGGTTGGCGGCCCCCCCGCGCCCTCTACCCCGCGACCGCCTTCCGGACCAGTTCCGCACGGGCCGTCCGATTCGCCACTCGCAAAAACGCATCTATTTGTTTTCGTAATGCGCGATTATTGTACGCACTGATTGAGTGGTACGCGAGTGCAGTGTGGGTGCTCTTGTGTTGTCCCTGGGTGATGTCAGTGCGAGCGTGAGATGTCGCTCTGTCGCCGTGAAGCACAATGCTGGCCGTTCGCCACGCCAAGGTACCCTAACCTTAACCCCACTTAAGCGTCTTGTATAACCTGCGGCACATATCCGACGAGTATGTAGTGTCAGCACTCACAAATGTATAAACAGAAGTCACTATATAGCGACTCAAACGGCTGTAGATAATCAGAGCAATTTCGCTTTAAATAATATCCAGTTAATAAATGGTAATGATTACATTTGGTGTAATTAATGTGGTGGGTGAGGCGGACGCAGGGCGAGGCGACTCCGTAATGACGGCGCTTAAAGTTTTATCGTTGTAATTAAAGTTGCTCGCGTGTTTTTCACTTCTTAACGAAATTCAAAGACTTTATAAAAAAAAAACTAACAGCGTGGTTTTTATAGTAGATTTGCAGTAAAAATATTACACTAGGTACTTCAAAATTCATGGCTCGGTGTGACATGGGATAGATTAGTAAGCAGGACATTATCCAACATCGTCTCATCCCAGGAGTCAAACATCGTCTTGTGGATAATATTATCGGTACTGACAGCAGTATTTGAACACACATACACTTCTCTAATTAAATAATAATATGATAAAGAGTGAACATTAATGGAATTAATTGTGCCTGCGAGAGGTATTTTGTTTAGTGTTAATGAGTATCACAAGATGACAACGTGTGGTCGTTGTGCTCATTGTTCGCCAACGTGTATTGTTTAACTCTAATTAACATTCAGCATGGCCGTTGATGGTAATAGCAATCTGGATTATAATATCAGACTGCCGATAACGATTGCAACGGATCTATTGTTGTTTATCATTGAATTGACCGATGAAATCGAATATCATTAATTAATAAATGAGTAGTATTTGAAAAATATTCATTATGACATTATCAAAGATGTAAATGCGCCTTGAACAATAGTTCGTCTCCCGCTTAACAACAGGTTATCACTACACAGAGGGTACCTTTTCTCTGTATTTATCTGTATCTATCAGAAAATTGTAAACAGATTTTGTTCGTACAAAAAATATTACACAAAATGTTTAAACAATTAAATGTGGCTTTTAAGGTTTGATAATTTTCGTATACAATCACAACATATACTTACCTACCTACATTTTAATGACTGAAACATGTTTTTCATAGTTTACTTTTGTTTTGATGTTCAGTAAAGCGTTTAAAAGGAAATTATATATTTTTCATTGATATAGTTTTGTATCCTTATAAAGGCAACATAATATTAATACGGATTTATTTATAGGCAAAATTGACATTTCTTTATTTTTTGAAAACCCATTTTTGAACTATTTGGTTTATTCAAACGTGTTGATTTAACATTTTACTAGTCACAATCAAAGTTGCCATATGGATTTTTTAATGAACAGGGCGATCCAAATCGCGTGGCACAGCTAGAGTATCGGCTACATTATTTCCATGATGTCGATTAGAATTAGTTTATTTTGACATTGATTATGCCGAGGAAGATAATTATAATTGGGTTGCATTTGCGAAGTGTTGCTAAGGTGAACGTCCGGCGGACACAAAGCGCATAAATGAGCTGACAAAGAGGCCTCGCCGCCCGTGGCGATATCGATAAGGTTGAACGAACTGTCGTGTGCCTGATTTAATATGCAGATATCCGAAAAGAGTGGGCTCGACCAACTTATAAGCCTCGTCAAAAGCGCGATCACTATATGCTACATTTTATTCGAAGCACGCTGCGAACTGCTCGGCTATTATTACCTACTAAGGTTCGAGTTCACCAAATGCGGGTTAAACGCCCTAAACATCTGATTAATCTGATGTATAGGGAGTTTAACCCGCAGTTTAGCGATGGTGATCAACAAAATATTATTAAACGGCTGTTTAAATTTTAAACAGCTGTTTAAAAATAACCGTCTGTTGGTGAACTCGAGCCTAAGTATATGCGCTTGCGCAAGCTAAAAGGTTATACATAATATGTAGGGTTGCTGTGCCTATTACATATTTGTAACTAAAATTTTTAATATTATAACAATCCGATGCAACGTCCAAGTATATCTTTTCTATATAGCTTACATATGATAATGTGTCGGTACATTAAATATTTGATCAAAAAAAAAAAAACAACTATTTTTACGTTTTACTTATGTTACAGAGGTAAAAAAATAGTTTTTTTGAATTTTTTTCAGTTTTTCTGTGCCTTTATGCACACTAATCACTGAAACGGCTTAACCGATTTGAATGCTGTTTTCACTGATATATTGCAGCAAGCTTCCCGTAACATTTAGTGTAGTGTTATATAGTTTATTCCAATCAGTTTAAAACAAAAAGTTATAGGTACCGAATTCTAAAATTTCCGAAGCATACATTTAAATGAATTAAATGAATTTTACTAGTTGCCCGCTTCTGGGTTCGACGGGATTCAAAATAAAAACTAACCTAAGTTGGATAAAATACATATAGTTACAACTTTCGATCAAAATCGGTGCAGTAGTTTAGGAGTTCATCGCGGAGGAACATGTGACACGTAATTTTTATATATTAAGATGGTGTTTTTTAATATAAATTGAAATTTGAAAAGTATCTAAATAAAATTTGTTGAAAGATTAATAAGTATTTGCGTTGGTAATCACACAATTGAGATATAACAGACTGGTTGTTTTTGCAGGAAAAGAATAATTTCTGAATGTAGAATTTGTTTGTTTTATAATGCGGACCAACCCACTTCACAAAAACGAAACGAAATTGACTTACATTCCAAAAAAGGTATTATACAACGATTTGTCTTCAACGCTCTCGGAGGCATTAGTTTCAGTAAGGCCTCGCGAAACAACTTTATTTCTTACTAAGTTAAAGCAGACTAAGTATTGTCTATATGTAATAGAAATGAGAGGGTACCTAAGTTAAGTTCCGAAAGTATGTTGTTCATGACTTAGTCTTCAAACTTGAGGACTGCGACATGATACTCGTAATAATATTAGTTAAGCATTTTGAGAGCAAAACTTATTAGAGGAGAGGTGTTCCACTTGATGCACTATCACACTTGAATTAACTATATATTAAACCTTAATTCAATATTTTTTGTTTACATTTTGCGAAACACCAATGCAAAATGTAAAAAACACTAAAAAAGCAATAACAATGTCGTTTTTTTATGTTTTTTACTGACCACACTTGCATAATCAAGAAAGAGTGAGTTAGAAATGGGAATTTATGTTTTCCTCTGTTATTTTATAAAAAGCTTGCAATAAATAAAAAACGAATGTAAGTATAATATATTTATGACTTATATCCAGGCTTATTTTCTAAAGTTTAATTGAAAAAATGTCTAAAAAAATTTGGGTAGTAAAAGCATGTCGGATTGTCGGGGTGACAATCAGTGGCTCCACTACTCGTTCCGATAAAAGTGGTGTAATTAATTCTATTAGGTTAACGAGTTTAACTATAGTGCTGGTTAAATGGTAGACTTGTTTTAACAATTGCAAATTAAAAGCAGATGGCTCTGTAACAGTTATTGGTAATTGTGAGGATTAGAATAAAGAATAAGAATATAAGAAATCATTTCTAAAATATTATATATATTGATTAAAACATCGTCGCCCTAGTGTTTCCTGCACACGCCTAGTGCTCGGAAAGAGCAAACCCATTTTCCTCAATTATTTGTTATATTTTGTTTTCTAAATTATGTACCTAGAGTATTTGTTATTAAATATTATAATGTATACAAAGTAATACTTAAACGTGGTATGTGTAGAGCCGAATGTAAACGAGTGCATATATGCGAGGAACAGAATGCGAACTGGAAATTTATATCATGTTAACTAACTGCGACTATTTTATTATTTGTAAGGTGTGAACCCAGTAATTTTATTTTCCTTCTTATTCTTCTTGAGACGTAACCGCAACCTCTCACAAATACAATTAAGTGCAACGAAGTTAGTTGATTGAGACATGCAATCGCACTAAGGAGTGGTTTGCGATCAGAGAACGCTCTTGTCTTTGAAGAGGTCCTTCTATAGAGATTCTATAGAGGTGGAGTGTAGGCGCTGTCCCAACTCAATTTTGTATAACTTATAATAACACTTTGTATGAAAATGCTATAATTCAACTTACTTTGTAGGTTCACACTGTTAACTAAGGATGTTTGCGTTTTCCCTCTTATTGTTCCTTATGTGAATGTGAATGATGTTATTTGTTTACTAATTTTGTCGACATATTATGAAATTGTGCGAACACATACAAAGTACGTACAAATAAAATTTATATAAGGACTTTTTTAAACATCCATGTTATCGAGCTTACTTAATGATTTATTTTACATCGATATTAGTATACCTAAGTTACAGGAAACTTAAGATTTTGACATCTTATTAGTACCTAATAAAAACAAATTTTTTTTTTTTCAACATTTATTTAGTGTTTTTATATTAAAAGATATAGTTTTTTTTTTCTTGTATTATCCGCCTATAAGACAAAGTCGAGATTGTGATAGGATTTTCGGCACATAACAGGCCGCAGGCAAGTCCTACCCTTTGATTTTGTTGGCCCAAATTCCATACTATAAGATTTTGGAGGCTATTCAGTCTTAAATACGACTATGTAGAAAAACTATTTAAATCGATTTAAATACTTAATATCTACATATTATATAGCCTCAATTTATAATCTAAATTTATTGTGTCTTTTATTTTTATATATACTTAATTATTATTAATTTAAAAATATATATTTAATAATTTATAAATTGTTATTTGAATTTTTAATTATTTTAATTAATATAATGAAGCACACGATACAGGCTTGCAATGCCTAGTGTGTGTCTTCATAGCCAATAAACTAAATATGTATATATGTTCCTGTAAATAAATATATAAATAAATAAATAAAATAAAATGACTATTATATGTTATGCGTTCTTATTAGTCCTAAATTTCTAAATTTCAATTTCCTTATTATTTCAAGAATCTTTTGTCGTATACTGTAGTAGTGTAGAGTACGGGTAGTGATTAGATTAGGCTGAGCAGCCGTCCGTTGTTTCAAGAAACAATAGCGGCAATATGGAGCCGATAAGGAGGATCGCCGATGTTGTTTTAGGACTAGCAGCAGGCTAATACCTCACTCGAAGCCGTGGAAGGCCCACTAGACTTTTGATTTCACTCGTCAGAGACATTACAGGACAAACTCGAGTGCAGCCTCGTAAGTTTGCGTTTGCATGACGTATACATTTGGATGCAAATCACCGAACAAAGTTGCAACAACCCATTTACCAGCAGCGGCTCCTTCGTGAATGCCCTGACATACACTAGCTCGAAATAAGTTTGAGTTTGTTTATTATCTCATCAGCGCGTGTCTTGTCAAATTTATGTTTTCTAAGATTCATACCTTAAAGACAAAAATATTAGATCTATTAATAATAGATTCACTATTCATACACTTAACGCTGAATATGGATATATAATGTTTGAGAAGTATACATCCGTTTATTTGGAGTCAGGCTAGAGTGAATAGTAGCTTCTATTTGATACTGTTCTATCTATCGTTTGAGAATCGTAATTACTTGACAGAGTTAACTTTTTTTAAGCTTATAAACCAGTAAGCTTATAACCAGTTATAAGAGTAAGCTTTATAAACCAAAGTTTATAAAGCTTTCTGTTTTCTAAAACTACAAAACTTTAGAACGACACTTTTCAAAAGACATTCTAATGTGTATTTGTAATCTGTTATTAGTAAAAAAAAATTTCATATTATTTATATAATCTGCGCTTTATATAAGGTTGATAATTTCCATAGATATAAATATTTTATTTATTTAATATTTTCACTACTGAAAGCAATTTAGAATAAAATAATATATGTAAATAATGTCGCGCAGGTGATGAACTATCTACGGAGCACCGAGTAAACGGCAAGTTAGTTCAGACTCAAACAATATGTGGTTGTCGAGTGAGTGTGTGAACTGGAGCAAACTCCATCCAGCCACTATTGTCAGTTTCGCCGAAATACGCATCTCCAACTGTTCAAACTCTTGCTAGGGTGCTAGTGCTACTAACTAACATATACTAGCCTAAAACAGTTCTAAGGCCCTTTAAAAAAGTCAATTCACATAACTCATTGCATATTTTTACATAGTATACTTAAATTGAAGTCGTTTTCAATCAGTTTAATAGTTTGGTAGTTTTATATACAACTATCTACACGCTCCCAACTTCGCGCGGGTTCAAAATAAAAACTATCCTATCTTTTAAGTTGAACCAAATTACACATAGTTAAGAAGTTTTATCAAAATCGATTCAGTAGTTTAGGAGTTCATTGGTGTCAAACAACGTGATACGTAATTTTTATATATAGCGAGATAGGTAATAAATCTAATTAAGTTACCTACTTATTACGTACAACCAAGTCGCCGAAAAATGAATTTACACGACTTACTTAGGCGAGATAGGTACATAAAAATAATGTATGTACTCCGCGATGTCATATCTCTAACTATTACGATGATTAACACTAACTATTTCTATGATTAAAACTTTAATCTCTGTTATAATCCGTACTAATATTATAAATGTGAAAATATATTTGGATGTTTGTAACTCTTTCACGCAAAAACTAGTGAACCGATCACCATGAAATTTTGCATACACGTTGTCTGGGACACCAGAAAGGACATGGGGTACCTTTCATCCAGAAAAAAGGACTATTCCCGAGGGATAAATATTCACAAAACCACTTAGTCATTATTAAAAGTGTTTTATAGATAATGGAAATATTTTATAAATAATGCAGACGATAAAACTGAGGAATAATATGTACACACTCGTTAACAAGAGAAGACAGCGACGTCACGTTTCTTTCTAACTCATAAGAAAATAACGCTTTATAAAAAAATAAGTGTAAATTCTATAATAACAATTACAAATGAAAATATTTGGCTCATGTTTAAAGCTCATGCAAATTTGCTAATCTTTCTATATAAGCATAATTTAATAAGTATTCCAGAAAGGTCAATTAACAACTTTATCGAAATAATAAAAAAAAATGGAACTTTATTTCAGACATAATATATCATGTCTTAAAAATTGAGACTCGTGTCTATTATAAACTATAAGTTCACTAAAGTGGTTATAAAATTTTTTTAACATCTGGGAAACCAAAATATTTCAAGTACGTATTTAAAATATTGAATTTTACAATAAATGCGACATCTATCGATAGCTCTACAAATCATTTGTAAATGATGTGTAAGGACTGCAACGTTCTATGAAAGCTTCAGTAACGTTTGTTCTACAAGATCAACTACCACTCGAGAGATGGCGCCACACATAGCTTCCTATAGAAATTCTTTGTATTCCTTGTGGTATTGTGTTTGATACAAAAAAGGTATCCTGGATATTGGATGTATTGGATGGTATCCAATAAGAGATTATACAAAAAGCTGAGCGTTCGACAATATTTTATACTGAAACCACTGAAATTTCCTCACAAAAAATAATACCTGTGACTTTTTTAAAATTTTTGTTAAAGGTACTTAGATATGGTCAAAAACCAACAGCTCTCGGAAGATGTTTTAGTCTTTATCTACAACAACAAAATTACTTAACACTACGCTATTTCAGACATGTATCGTTCAATCTTAAATACAATTATGTTTCAGACGCAAGAATATAATTTCGTGCCTATTGTATGTTTATTGTACCAATGTAAATAATAAATATTTGATTAATTGAGAAATGGTCGTTGCAGTACCTGGGCTCGTTTCCGGTGGACGGCGGCGAACACGCGGCGCGAGCTCACGCGGTCTCCACTCATCTACATCTCATGAAAGTACGTATGACCACTTACCACTGCACTTAGACACCACTGCTTTTTATCAAATACAAACAAAAATCACTCCTGGCTTTATAATTTTTTTTTATAAGAATCCGAAAAGAAAGATCCAAAGATTTATGAAGGATATTTTTTCAAATATGTAGACTCAGGGCCTCTTTCACCAACTACAAGTAAAGTGTTGATTAGTTACTTTTAGAAATAATTTTATGTTTTATTAAATTATACACTCGGTTTACTGCATCCTTCGATAGGCGAATTTTTATTATTATTAGGTATCTTTTTAATGTTTAGGATTTTTACCGTACAAACAAAGGTCTATATCAGCTCCACATTCCCGGTTAGCGGTGATTTTAAATGGCGGTTAGCCTACTTGACACTTTACTCAGACATGGTGAAAGAGGCCCTTAAAGTTATAGATGAATATACTTAGATACTAATAAATTCTTTAAATGTTAAATTTAAGAATTGGTTACTTATCATTAGGTACTTAAATCATCAAGTTAGAAATAACACACATAATTTACTTAATTGGACATTACTTAGAAATACCTGAATTTTAGTATATAATGTCGGCATGTGAACTGATTTCGTTCACAAGTTGGCTTGCGAAGTTGACCTGCGTGGCTGACACTGATATTTGTTTAGAGCCTCGGGTTAAACGGTGCCAACTTGACCCGGATCTTTTTGTTCGCTCGTTTTTGGCATCTCGTCCGTACCCTTGCCATTCGTTCGACGCGTGTGCCATCTTCAAGAAGACCACCTCGTTAATTATTGCGAGAGTGCGCCGTAGCACTGTTGTCGATTGTTCTCAACGTCGCCTCGTTGGAGGCGGCGCACTGTTTTCTAGCGGAGAACTCCTTCAAAGCCTCTGTCACAAGACGGGCTTCACAATGGACTCTCTTTGAATACGTAGACGCCCTACAAAATTCTAAATAAAGCATTCGACGTTCGCCCTGCTCCACTGGCCCTAAATCTATTTCAGCATGGTTGCTAATCTTGCTTCATTGAAGGCCGCAAAGTTTCTTCCAGGTGCAAAAGTAATAAGTGTGTTTTTTTACTTTTGAATAATCATAATACTTTGATGTTGTATAAGCGCACTTTAGATGAAAGCGGTTTTCACCGACTGCTCTTTAAGAGGTCGTCTTTAACTGTTAATGGAAATTTACTTGAATTTAAATAAATGCTCCCCCAAGCGACGGTGCATGAACATCGAGCATAACCCTAATTTTTTGCCGTAACAGTGAAGAGAGCTCTAGACAAATCTGTATACAAAAGTATTGGGACAAAAGCTGAGGGCTGAGGGCTGAGGGCTGAGGGCTGGGGCCGAGAGGGTTGTGCGCTCATTACTATTGTGCCATTTCAGTATTTTCTATTTGTAGTAGACCCCGCACGAGGGGATGCACTTTTCACCCTTAATTCCCGGCTACGTCCTGATGTGTACCAGTATGATTTTTCGTCAACAAATATTTACGTCGCTCTTGTGCGACGTATCAGTCATGGAACAATGTATATTTATAAATTTTACCTTTTCTTTTTGGGTAACATTATTTTTTGGACAATTTATTTATTTGAGATTTCACTTGTTTTTATTTTAATAACGGTTTCCTGATAAAAATGACGGTAAGCTGAAATGAAGTCCGTTGTTCGGTATTCGTTAGGAATGTGACTGTTCGCTCGCTCGCGGCTACATCTAGATTAATCCAGCGGCCATTGTGTGGCTCGCAGACAAACAGACAGACGTGAGAGCCGAATTCAAGTAAAACGACACCGGCCACAAATGAAAAAGCGAATCCTTTGTGGGGCGTTCGCTCTGTGTGTGCTCGTTCACAATCACACACTACTTCCTTCCTCTAGGCCTGTCATTAAAACAAGCGAAGCAATGAACGGGGCCATTTCTTACTTTTATTTTTTTTCAAAAGCTAAAATTAACTCGAGTCATATTTAAAAATTATTTCATACGCGTTATTTACATACAAAACTATAGGATACAATTTATACAATAAATTTACATAACATAAATTTAAAAATAAATTTATATCAGTTCTTTTAATTAAGGAAAGTTGTTGTGACGTTGGCGAAAACGTGGCTCACGTTAACTAAACCTTAATTATGGTATGTCTTAATCAATTCAGAACCTACGTCGTGTACATAGCCAGTACTCCCAATATCTTAAAACTTGGGTAAATTTGCAATCAGTCACTCACGAAATGTTCCTTCCATAAGTTTTAACCGTCAAAGAACTAAGTATTTTGCATAGCCCAAAGAATCAGAAAACTTCTTTTGTTTAGTGGATGGACTTCGGGGTAAACGAGTCCTGAATTCGTACGAAGCCAAGAGAGTCGCTTGTATAAATTAAGTAACTATATGCCCCTATCATCAATATCTTTTAAATTGGTGTAGTTTATATTGTAACCGGAAATTGAAGTTGGTATGATCGCTGTAGTCTGTGAACGATAATGGAAGATTTTCCAAATAGGATTGTATCGAATGTAGGAAAAAGGCCCCGGAAGGTCTCGCTCAAAGCGGCGGAGCTTATTGCGGCGAGACGGGAGCACGCCCGAGGGACGGCACTAGTGCTTCAACGCAAATGTCGATCCAGCCACGAGTAGGTACACTAAGGCGAAATCGCGCTCAGCACTAAGTGTTCGTTTATTTGTTCGCTTTGGCCGTTTTGTGTTCAGCTTTCACTTGATGCTTAGTTTAATTGAACATTATTTTCTTACAAAACTTTTCATCATAGTTAATTATTTTTATGAAATTGTCGTAAGCCTATAATACTATATTAATAACTTTACTATTATGCTTGTATAACTTATTGAGTAATGGGAATACGTTTTCGTTCATCCTAAAAGGAAGAGATAATCCACACATCGAAATACTCAAAAAAGCGTTACTTACTATCATAGTGATATAATATAAGTCGGGAGTCGAGAGGAGTCGGAGGGAGGACGCAGAGTGCCGGTTCTCGACCTCTTTTATTGGGTTTTTACGAGTTGCTTCTATGATGCGGTTTGCAAGCTAAATTGCTTGTTTAATTACACAACGTGACATTTGCTAACTTAAATTGAACTTAGGTTTGAACAGCGTGAGACACGTTTAGTCCATAAAATTTCTACTTTTTATGAGCAAGAGTGGCAGACAGACTAACGATCTGCTCGGTTCTACATCCGCGAAATTCTCTAAATGGATATGGAAATCGCATCATTTTTATGTATCTATAATGTGTGGTCTTCTTAGAGGACTATAATTAAATTATTTTTTACTAAACATCCTTCGATAGGCGAATTTTTTTTATTATTTTCTTTTTAATGTTTGGGTGTTTTACCGTACAAACAAAGGTATAACATCTCCTTCATTCCCGGTTACCGGTGGCTTTAAATGGATTAAAATGAAAATAATAAAAAAAAAATCGCCTATAGAATGATGCAGTAAACAGAGTGCATAATTTAATAAAACATAAAATTATTTCTAAAAGTAACTAATGAACACTTTACTTGTAGTTGGTGAAAGAGGCCCTCAGCAAATATAAAAAAATCCCCCTTGAATGCGGGGTGCGGGACGCGGTAGCGAGTGGCTAGACGTTCCGATGATTGGAACAGAGAACAATAGAGATATTGGTGACAATACCTTCGTCATTAAAATATTTTCTCATTAACTCTTTCCTAGATTAATTGTAAGGAAAATTATAATTATTTGTGATACATTATCCTGCGTGTATTTCGTGTTTATTGATAGCTGTGGCTACGCACACCAGCAGTGGTAATCAGTGCGTTAAGGGTATGGCTTCTCGTGAGGAGTATTCGATTACAAGTCGCAAAGTGTGTTTTGCTAATATCATTATTTTGCAACAAATACTTTACTAATCTATAAAGGTTACTCACAATGAAACAGTTATTTCTGAAAGTACAGAATTAATTGTAGAAAATTACTAACAATAAATGCTCAAAGCTAAATAAGTATATTTTAAGGATAATTTTTGTTATAGTAAAACAACATGTATATCCTGTTTTTGAAGTTCAAAAAAGTTTTTTAAAACCCAGTGCCCTTTGAATCCTGACTGTTATGTGAACATATAGTGCCTTTTTCAACTTTGGACTTTTTAAATTAATACCTACTAAAGTAATCGCCCTGTTTTTCTGTTGCGCTGAAAAAATGTTTATTAATGGGACAACACTTCAATTAAACGCATTATATTACACTATTTACCATTTGCATTTAACTGTGACAGTGGCATCGGTATCCAATTAAAATTTTTGCAGCATCATCTCATTGCGTTCTCTCCATTGAATATTTCATAAAATTGTTTCGACTTATTTTTCGAATCAGTTGACATGATTAAATCATATTTCGCAAGACTTTTCTTTGGCATATTTTTGTGTTAGAATATTAAAAAAAAAAGAGTAAACATTCACTGAGATATTTAATTCAAAGTTCTTTGTACAGAACGTGTACAAGGATTTTTATTAAGTCGCCTTCGAGGAGACCAGACAATCTCACAGTATTCTAACAATGGTATGGAATGAAAGTATATTTTCATAATCTCTTGTTAAATTAACTTTCCCAACGAATTGTCGGATTTTCTTCTTACAATTGTAGTGAGTTAAGGTGTTGTTTATATTTTTAATATTTATATTAAAATTGTGTGCAATCTATGCAAAGATGTTTTGCGGTTGGCCGCGAAAATGACTAACCTTTAAGAATTTGTATTTATGTGACCACACAATAGAATGGATCGAACTTAGTGCATTCGGAATGAGGTTTCAACTTGTGATAAACGAGTAAGAACTTTGAAACAATAAGTACCAGACTTATTTGAAAAATAAACATGTAATTATGCCGTCAAAGAAACTCGTTATACCCGCGAGAATTTGTGAGGTGAGCGAACCAAGTAATTATCTGTACAAAATCTACAGCAAGAATTATTGCTTTTCTGCACTTAAGAGATCATTTACCAACGGGAGCTATGTAATTCCATGATTATTTTTTTGTCATTGTCATAAAAAAAATATGATTCAACAATATAACAACGTTAAGTTGGAATACTGTGATTCTGATGGTGTAATATCTGGTCGGTTTAATTTTCATGAGCTAACTTTGAGAATAAGTTTTGAGGAGGTTTCATCAGCCGCTGGCCGCCGGTGAAAAGGGAAAATAAAACTAGGTGATTTCGCCACAAGAAATCTTTTCATCAACGCCAACAAATTGAATAACTTCAATTCAACTTTAAACTTATGCTAAAATCGGTATTATCGGGAACAACTGATTGATAGAACCATACGAGTAACTTCTTTCTTCTTTCTTTCTTTCTATATTTTATAAAGTTACGCGGACGAAGTTGCGTACAATAGCTAGTCCTTACTAATATTATAAATGCGAAAGTATGTTTGGATGTATGGATGTTTGTAACTCTTTCATGCAAAAACTATTGAACCGATCACTATGAAATTTTGCATACACGTTTTCTGGGACACCAGAAAGGACATAGGGTACCTTTCATCGTTCAACGCGGACGAAGTCGCGGGCACCAGCTAGTACTACATAAAAGTAGACAATGATTTCTAAACAAATTTTGTATAATCGTCAGTTTTGGTATACTTACAGACGAACAACACATTAACTTCAGAAAGAATAAACAAATTAAGTTATTAAATGAATCCTTCGCAAATATTTCATCGTAGTCACATAAAACCTTCCGAATTCTGTAGAAAATTTCAAAAGAAACTTCAACTTATTTGAAACCTTGAAAAGCGGACTAAAAAGAAAGAAAACGGGAAAGTAAGTGGACGAAGTTTAAGAGTACGATTTGAAGTATTTCCCAGTAATAATGCTACGGCCGACCGTCTCCATAAAACAGTTTCCTCTTCGCTTTTTTTTTTGCAAACTTTAAGTAACGGTTACTCGTAAACATTCCTAAGAATTCTATTGGAGAAAAGATTTTATTTAAAATTGCATCATTTACTCTTAGATTGCGACGGTGAACTATCCAAGCTGATACTCGTAGGCTGACTATAGCTACGAGTATGACAGGATTTACAAGTGAGATTTTATTGCTGCAAGCGTTATTCTCGTCTCGGTACTCCAATATGTAATTACCTGTCGGGGTGTTACTTTCAAAGCTCACACTTTGTAATTAAATTACTTATTTGAAGGAATATTACATATTTGAAGTAAATATTATATGTAAGCATATAATATAAGTCACAAGCTTTTGTAATTATAGAAACGTCTGCCATATAAGTGCATTATTATTTTACGAATCAGGTGTTTAGTTGTCAACTCACTCGATTTTATTTCGTACGAAATGTGCGAATGTTAAGAAACCAGAATTAGCACTTAACACCTTAGTCATCTTCTAGTTAGTTAGTTAGTTACTGCCGCCACCCAAACTAACAATTTTTTGACGAAATTATCCTACCTCAATTGATTTATCTATATTTACATACTAAACTAATTCATTTACAACAAAATCTGATGCGTTAGACTAGATTAATTTAGCGAAACTAACTTAAAGTAATTTATAAATAACATATTGCTTTAAAAAGTTAAAGTTACTCGGCTCCTTGTTTGCATAAAATATATAAGTAATTTGGATAGAACACCTCTCAGTGTATGGACTAAGAATTTCGGCCTGGGCAACGAAATCAGGTGCCAATTGTAGGATGAATTTACTTTGAAAAACATAACTGTAAGTATGTCGTTCGTGTAGAAAAGTGGATTTGTTCGCGACGTAACATTCCCGAATAAAAGATTTATCTATAGAGCGCTCTTTAAGGGGCGTAAAATCTTCATTAGGATATCTGGACACTTCAAAACAGTCAATGTTAAGGGAGCAAAACTTATAATTTAAAAATTGATCAAAAATAAAAATCTCTTTATACAAAAGATAACTTATTTTTATTTAATTCGACTTAAACAAAATTAACTTCAGCATTTAAGTACGCATGTGTGTGATTTTAATGTGAAATTTGTAATGATTTATCTATACACGTTTATTATCTGTATATAGTTTAAGGCCTGATCTAATCAGGAGCCCAACAGAATTTCTATTTACGAAAAAATATTATGTTGAGTAAAGTAGATAAATAAATAAAATTAAAAAATTAATTAAATTTTGAATATTAAAAAAGTTGATAAAAAAAATAAGCGGCAATTTGTATGGATTGAGCAAAACGATAGCCTCGATAGGTAGCACGTGTGCTGTTAGAAATCAAGCTTTTAGCTAAAAGTTTCATCTGAGTTCAGAGTGGAGAAATCGTATCGTAGTGGCAATGTATCCCGATTTAGATGACGTCATCGATCATCATTTGTCCGATCGGACGAAAGTCGAAAAAGCGGCCGAACGCGATACAACCACCATCCATCATAATACTTATAGAGTATTGGCTGTGACTGGACCTTTTGCTCTTTCTTTATCAAAACAGATGTTCCATTTGTTTTCTTGTTAACATACAAATGAGCACTCGCTCATACATAATTCATTCAAGGATCGAACAAACCGAAGTAAAACTCTTGACAATGAGTATCCAAATTAATTAAAGTTCAGATTTCAGGTTTGTGATAACAAACTTGAAACAAGTTTTTGTTGTGTTTTTTGTTGCTTTATTAAGGAATTTTTTATAAAATAAAAAAAAAACTTTATTTGCCCAAAAACTACGTATATCTAAAACATTTTGTCAGTCCATAGTAAACAACGTTTGTTGAGAAATTAACAACAATGCTGCTAAGACTGTTCATATAAAAATATATTCTTTATCGATTGATAATTACATAATATTTGCATTTCGCTTTGCTCGAGATTAAAATATAGGTACATAAAATAGAATAGAACTTAGCTTAAATATGCACTGAAGTATTGATGGATTCTAGATCTACCATTCTAAATACATATAGCATCGAAATAATATTATATCTTCTTGACATATATAGAGTTTAATAAACTCACGTAATTAAAATATGAAAATTTGTTCCATTGTAGGTATAATTTTGAAGTAAAAGTGTTTTGAGTTTAGCGCTAGTGTAAGTACTACAACTACAAGGGTTAGGGCGGGCGGTTTTGTTGCGAAAGCTCAAGCCGCCCGCCCTAACCCGCTGCCAGTAGCGTTCCGCCCTTCGCTCCGTGAGCACGAGCGACGATCGCATTCGCTCATGCAACTTTACGCGAACTTTCCTCAGACGGCTCAAACGAATGTTGCAATAAACTCGTTTTGAAGAACTGCCAATCAAAACCACCTTTGGTAAGTTTCGCCGTCACATTAGAATAACAACTTTTATTGAAATAACAATTGTTACAACTGAAATTTTTTTTTTTAGTTATGAGCAGTAATTTCTTCAATCTTTATTATAGTTTTGCCAGGCGTTGGATTCTTATTTTTGGATGATCCCTCAGGAATAGTACTTTTCTGGATGAATGTCATTTCTTGTATCCCTAACAATGTATATGCAAACACGATGATCGGTTCAGTAGTTAAGGCGTGAAAAGGTAACAGACTGACAGAGTTACTTTCACATTAGTAATATTAGTATGGATGCATGAATACCTACTCATTCATATGAATCACCTAAATTTTATCTCTCGAGATAAAATTTGAGTATATACCATTCGTATCGCTATATGTACATACAGATTTTCAAAATAATACATCCTAACAGTAACAAGTTAATATGCAACTTATATATTTTTATTATGAATCGTAAAGAAACTTGTAAGCACTTGTTTTCGCCTCTGTTTTAAAGATTTCCATTGATGATATTAACATGAACCTCTTTACTAAAAGGCCCACAGAAATAAGTGATTTAACATAAATTTATGTGCATATTGAGTGTGTGAGGATGGGTTTGTTTGTGTTAAAGTGATCAAGCAACTTTCATAAAACATATCTCGAACCGAGCTCGTTCACATAAATCTCGAGCGACTGACGAACGGATAAGTGTCGTGGCGCTGATACGTCCACTTAATACCCTATCGCGTAGGGCGAAGGTCGAAAACGCAATATTCGTGGAATTATAAGCAGATTGCGAGCACAAACTTGAGAGTCTGTTACTGCGTAACTTTTCCCATTGTAACGTGTCACCGAGTCCCGTACCCCACCCCTTACTCAACCACCTTAACTTATAATCCCGCTTACCTGATGTAATTATGCCCTCGAAGCCTCAAATGAAAGGGAACATCTTTCTCTTACTTTTTGGACGAAACTCAAACGAAATCTAAATCTTAATTTTTTTTATTTAGCAATCTAATTAACTGTTTTGTTAATGCAATTTTATTCTGCAAATTAATACACACAAACATTCCTATCTCTCTTTTCTTTAGTAAATACATAGTAAATATAGTTTCAAAATCCGTTGGGAAGTTAGCGGATAAATAAACAGACGCAGACAGCGACTCATATTCTACATATTGTAAAATATTGAATTTTATAATATATTATTATTATTTAAAGAATATTATTAGTGTCCCTAGTGGAATTAAGTTTTTCTTTTAAAAGTGTTTAATGCCATGAGAACACAAATGTTTTGCTTTTCCAAATTGTAAATTGATCTAAAAAATTCAGCGACAGAACCATTTTTACCACTATTTAATAGCAACAGTATAGTATTTGTATAAGCAAGGCTTTTTTGTGGGGGTACGTGGGGGCACGTTGTGCCCCCAAAGATCTTATTATTGTTACCTAAATATTATACCAAAACACAGTGGCAAAGAATGGGGAGGGGGTACTTTGAGAATTAGCCTGCCCCCAAAAAAAAAGTGACAAAAACAGGCCTGTGTATAAATATCTAATATTAATATATTACGTATTATTACTTTGTAATATTACTTTATAACAGTTATTTCATATATGATATAATAATAAGAATAAACTTCATTTTTATAGAGTGTAATAATATACAATAAAAGAAATTCAAACGAAAACCTAATAAACCACCGAATGAGTGATCCTGTACATCAGGAGTTAGTAGTTTCAATCATAGACAAAAAGTAACAAATTAGACATATTTAAACATGGATTAAAATCTTAGGTTTCACTGGGGAGAGTTTAGTAAGAAGATATTTTTTTATAAAGAAATACGTAAAAAACGAAGTATGGTCTTTTGCAAATACTGCACTTATATATTTCCTACTTCCTGTTACATTCCAATGGCTTCCTCATTGCTCGTATAAGTCTCATCAAAATACATTTCATATAACTATATTTGTGTAAGAAACGCTTTGTGAATTGTGTTGTTGAATGGCATCAAGATATATATATATATAAAATATTTGTCTTTAAATTCCTTTGTAAAATTGTGGTTCTGTTCACCCCAGATGGAATCTGTTACGTCTTTTATACTAATAATTATTGAAAAAAACAAAAGTGAATGCTGATCATTTACGAGTGTAAGTAGGACTGGTGACAATTATTTTTTTTATTTAAAAAGTACATTATTTTAGGTGGACATTTTGTATAATAAAGTCTATCAATCGCATACGGAGAAACTTAGACGGTTAGTCGGTTTAGTCAACACTAACATTAGAAGAAATAAAGTTGGTCTGCTTATAAACTTTGGATGTGAGTGTCACTAACTACATTATTGGAGAGTGTTATAAGCTATACTTTATTGTTATAATATTTGTTTTCAATACAAAATGACGAAAGTCGGAGAAAATCGACTTGCTCGAAATAAGTAGAGACAGTACGAAAGGACAGCCCGTGATGTGAATATTTCCGTACTAATATTATAAATGCGATAGTATGTTTGTAACTCTTTCACGCAAAAACTAGTGAACCGATCACCATGAAATTTTGCATACACGTTGTCTGGGACACGAGAAAGGACATAGGGTACCTTTCATCGTTCAACGCGGACGAAGTCGCGGCCACCAGCTAGTATTACATATTTGAAGTAAATATATAAGCATAATGTAAGCATATGTAAGTCACAAGCTTTTGTAAGTATAGAATCGTCTGCCATATAAGTGCATTATTATTTTACGAATCAGGTATTGCAATAATTCATGAGAGATTGGTTTAGTTGTTAACTCGCTCGATTTTATTTCTAGTAAAATTTATTTTATGGTGTTAAATTTCAAGGCGGGCGAAGCCGCGAAACAAAAAACAGCTAGTGTTAAATAAACAAAAGACGAGTGTGTATCTATCTCCCTTGTAACTCGGTACTCTACTTGGATATAACTATGAGAGAGTACGAGTATATAGCGATCGTTTAGCACAAGTGTAATTAAAACATATAATTCCCGATCGCTCGAGTGGCGCGCATGTTTGCGATCGCTGCACAAAATCATTGGACAGGTTTTAATCGATACTTCCACACAGTTTCTGGTGCATTTGCACATC
Source organism: Synanthedon myopaeformis (assembly GCA_944738685.1). NCBI lineage: Eukaryota > Metazoa > Arthropoda > Insecta > Lepidoptera > Sesiidae > Synanthedon > Synanthedon myopaeformis. Next base: position 170,261 of record OX122921.1, read on the forward strand.
CATATGCAAGCACTCGGTAATGTAGAGCCTCTCGTATCTCGATTGCACTTATCGCTTTTTAAATATTACATGCAAACACTTATATAACTAAATTCAAATCTGCGTAACATTCACACGATGTGGAAGCAGTGATGGCCAACTGTCAACAAATACAAAATAGTTTATTATCTCTCTTAAGCCTAGGTAAAAAAAAGGTGTAGGGGCACTCCAATTAAGTATAAAAATACTTGTATCAGGAGACCTAGCTCCTCTAACACTGCACTTAAAACTTAGCCTAAAAACTTAACTTGTAAACATCTTGTCATCCATAGCAGGCAATAACCGTGGACTAAACACACAAGCCTACTCTTACAGATGAGAGACGTTTTGATTTCTTTATATTATACCAAATATCAACAGTGACAAGGTTTTCATTGGCTATTTTATTTATTCAGTTACAAAAAGCAGTAAGTAGTAGATAGGTCTTAAGGTCCCCACGACCTAATCTGATCAAATCTTTATTAAAGATTATTCCACATTGTTTTACCTTACATTACCAGAGTTGCGAGTTGATAGTATGTAAATATAGTAATAATATATTTAATAGAGTCACTCAAAATGTAGGCTTGTTGAACGCATTTCTTTGTGAACTATATTCTAGCTAACTAAGATCAGTACATAGTACATAAAACTAATATAGTATAAAAAGTAATATAAAGTAAGGTCCTCCTTTTTCTTTTTAAGTCTGTATGTATGCGCTAATTTTGAAAAATTGTGAACGCATTTTGTTTCTCATTGTATCGATGGAAGAAGGAACTTCTGAGGATGGTTTATGTGTATAATTCATTAATATTTTATTTATATTTGTCGAGTTATGACGGTTTCTGTCAATGAAGGTCAACGCCCCATGCACATGCCGCAGCTAAGCACGGCAGAGTTCAACTAGTAGGTTATAATTTACAAACAAACTAGACCCAACCATACCAACATTGATAAAATTTTCATTGAAATCTCTTGGACGGTTTCGGACGATTATCGTAAACGAACATCATGACACGCGCTTTTTATGTGTAGAGACGACCCAAATCGGTAGTATTTATTTTAAATATTCATGACAAAGTAGAGTAACCTGGTTATGTTTTGAATTGAAGTGTCACTCTTTTCTTCTGAAGTTTATTCGCGAGACTAAGACAATAAAAGAGGGTCGAATGTTCCCATGAGAACCTAGGAATTGTTTACTTATTGATTTTTCAAGAGTGTATGACAAAAGCAGAGCGACATGACTTTATAGTGGAGCATAAAGTTATATGTTACGAGACAGTTTGATCCGCTGCGAGTGCGAGCTCGAGCTCGAGCTTTCGACCTACTTTCGAGCAATATGACTTGTAGACTTTTTCCAATTTCAACGTATATTTTCTTCATTCCATTCATTCTGTATTTTCCCACAGTGTACAGATTGCCACTAAATCTGAATCACTTAATTTCCCTATACATTCGTCGAGGGCTCTCAGCTCTCGAGCCCACGGAATACATTGAATAAATTGAGGCGAAACCTTTACGCGTTTCGTTACATCCTTCCACGCAGACTGATTGTCTGCCTCGTTCACCCCTCACCAACCCCTATCACCCGCTAAATTATATTAGCTACGATACAGTAAGGGTTTGTTCTTTTTCAAGACACTGTGAAAGCAAAACCCTTGTATTTTCAAATTACAACACATTTTTTACATAAAATACTTATATCTCCTGGATCAAAACGCTATTGGATAAACTAAAAATCGCACATGGGAGACATTCAAGTCTATATAATTGAGATGAAAAAATATTTAAAGGCTTCTTTCACCAACTACAAGTAAAGTTTTAGAAATAATTTTATATTTTATTAAATTATGCACTCGGCTTACTGCATCCTTTGATAGGCGATTTTTTTAATTATTTTCTTTTTAATGTTTGGGACTTTTACCGTACAAACAAAGTTGTATCAGCTCCTTCATTCCCGGTTACCGGTGACTTTAAATGGCGGTTAGCCTACTTGACACATGGTGAAAGATGTTTTCTACATTTATGTAATAAATGTTAAATTTCGTATTGTTTTTATTTGATTACTATCAAGGAATACTGTCTAAATGTTCGTTGATAGTAGGTATCAAAATAGGCTAAAAAAATACCTTTTTTTATTTATTTTAGAATATATACATTTTTAAACTCAATCGCAACTGGTTACGAGTATAGTTAAGTTTCTCATTTATTATTGTAGATTTTCAATAACTGGCTAAGTTGATTGTATATAAATAAGGCAAATGAAGATTCGTCTTGTAAAAAATACAATGGTATGGTTAATTTGTAACCAGCAGGTGCTTCACCGCAAATAGTTTGCGATTGTTCGGTAATGGCATCCGGGCTGAAGGGCCCTCGTCAGCGTGCCTCATCGCAAGGTCGCAATATAACCTCGAACACGCCAAATAATTCACCATTTGCATACAAACTGTCCGCTTTCCTCCGCTTTACGACGTCTCCGCGGAACCCGCTTAACTCCCTTCGATAGCACTGTACATTGACTGCCGAGTTAGGAGAACCGATTGCGCGCTCGGTAAGGAACGCAGCGGTGAACACTTATGCTAAGCCTGTTACGTGAGCAGATTCAAAATACACTTTTAAGTCCAAAGGGAGTTGGGTAGCTCTCTCATTATAAGGCGTACGTATACGTTGACAGATCATATTTTATATCCTTTTACAGTTTTGCATGAAATAAGATGGTTTCTTGTTCATGTTCTTTATATTCGTAGGAACAAGTCTGCTTGATTAAATATTATATGTAGGTATGAGTAAAATTTTGTAGTTAAGCCTTAGCTCATTTAGGAATTTTTTTCGGAAATAGTTTTGTCACATTATATCTCCTTTTGTATTTTTTTTTTTAATATAATAGTCGATTCTTTACATAAAATAAATTATACGGTTATACACATATTATGATTATATTAATAACCATAAAAATTAAAGCAAATATATTTTTGCCTATGATCTTTTAAACCAAATTACGATCGAGAAAATAGCAGATTGTGCAATATTAATGGTTGGTGGAAACTTGATAAAACTTTCGGTATAAAATATTCAATTCTGAGCATGTTCTTGAAAATGATTGCAGACTTTCAGACCTCGAAAATGTCCGTAATAGTTGTGTGTGAGCAAAATAATGTATACGAAAATGATGCATCGTTTTGTGCAGCCAAATGTTGAGTGGAGAGCTTAAAGTTAAGTCTAGCTCGTGTTGGTAAATTAAAGTGTGCCGTCAGAAATCCAGGTGACAGATAGTGTAGTGGTCGTTACTGGGCTGCGTCTTAATTAAAATGTCTAATGAGAGGGGTGCGTCGGAGGGGGAGGGATCACCCTCTTTGTCGTCTGTCCTAATTTCTCATTTGGCACAACGCATACGCCTTAGAGCCACGTCAGACAACACACGGATTTTTGGATCCTTATGCCCAAAATATGCAATCACTCGTCCCTAAGAAAATAAAATATAATATTGTTCTTTTTATGTAGGTATAATATATTATTTTAATTCTGAATCAACACAAATCATTATGCATAGAGTATAAAGTAACAATCTATTGCAATTTGAAACCTGGATTTTTTGACAAAATCTGTCGAAATAATTTTTGCATGAATGTTGTCTCAGTTGTCAAGGGTTATTCTAAATTAGCAATAAGAAAGTTCATGAATTTGCAGAAGTCCCACTTAGAAGAAATTGTTTGTTGCAGGAAAGCGGGCGCGCGGTCCCTGTGCTGGTAGTGATCGCGCTCTCGGGGGTCAAGGTATGCGACCCCGAAGACCAGGTAATGTATGGAACTCATGCTTGGCCTTTGGTCACTATCGGCTGAGAGACTAGTAACGGCGTGCGTACTTGCAGAGCGTGCGCATGTCCCACGCGCTGCGCCGAATCTCGTACGCCACGTGTGAGGGCGCACGCGCACTCTTCGCGTTCGTGGCGCGCGAGCCACGCTGCGAGCCCACGCCGCCCACCGCGCCCACCGCGCCCACCGCGCCCACTGCGCCCACGACGCCCACGCCGACAGCCTCGCTCCACTATTGCCACGCGTTCCACGCCGACACGCCCGAACAGGTCAGCGTCTTTGTCGCTTTTCTAATTAATAACTATTCGTACTTTGAGTTTTGTCCACTTCATTGATCATCATTAACATCATATCTTACAGATACTATAAAAAAAATAATCGAATTCCTACTATTTCTGGAATTGCTCCTACTGATCATGGTCTGCCTCGCTTGCGTGTTATTCTCTAGTTTTCTCTAGGCACCAAAAGGTGTTTTCTCTAATTCATTTGTCTGTCATTCTGTCTCATGCATGATAAAGCCATTGGGCTTGTCCATTTCAGTTTATTACTAGATAACGTTTGTTAGTTTAGTAATTCTTTATTCTAAATTTTAAATTAATATTATGCTGACATGACAATATGCATACGGTATTGTTTTGGTATATAACAATATAGTATATTAAAAATAAAAAAATTAGAAACATCAGAATTCAAAATAAATCTAAGAATTATCATAAGTTATCAATTTTATTTAATATTATGTTAAAATGTAAATGAAAAGTCTGACAGTCTGAGTGGTTTAAAGTTGAAGTGTTGTATCTGGTTGAATTCTGGCATCGCCCTTTAATTATTTCCTCGTTAGTCCACAAATGCGACCATTGAACGAGTTTTGTTCCGAATGCACTCGCGATTATTGCGACCAAACTTCGGCACAAGTAGTAGACGATCGTCGAACTTAGTCCACGTTTCAGACACGTTCCGGGAACTCCCGTCAACTCCCGCGGACTTCAACAACACATTTAAAACTTGTATCGATTTCAAACTAATTATTCCTTCCTTCACTTTTACAAAGCGAACTAGTTCTTCCTACTAATTATTCCAACTTTATTTCTAATTTTCAAGAATATTCTCAGACACATTCGACAGGAAAGCTGACGGATACATACGCTTGATGGTAAATAGCTACTGTTGTCTAAGAAATAAGCAACACCAGGAGGTTGCAAGCTGTAGTTGCGATCTTAATAGGAGAAAGGTTAAGGAATATGTTGAGTGTAAGTTAAAAGTTTTGGCCGGCTCATTCACTTTCTTATTTCCTGATACGAATTCGCAATAAGGGTTAGCTTCCATTGCAATCTGCAATTAGACGTCAAAGAGACTCGTGCCCGTCACAGTGAATTCAATTCAAATGAAATTCCATTAATATATTTTAATTATCATTGTGTTGTGTACTGATTAATTATGTTGTAATTTCATTGTTCTGTGTCAAGTGTCAAGTAAACATAAAGTAAATTTCGTCTGCTATTTTAATTCATAATTTTATGTCAAAGCACATTTAAAAGAGTAAATGAACAATTAAAGTACAGATTAAGTGCAGTGCTATCGAAAACTGGATAATTCATAATAAATTCTCATTAATTAACAGTATAAAACGAGTGGAATGGTGACTGGCTGAATCTGTGGGTGGATTAAAAAAAAAAAAAAAAAACAAAGGAAAAATTTATTGATATATCGTACAGAACCATCATAGACAAACGTTTCGGCTTTTGACAGTTGTGCTTCAGTGTTGCCATTTAAGAAAAACACTTCTAAGAATACCATTTAGAAAAAGGGGATACCACAAAAAAAAAAAATTACTAATTGGTACAAATTACATCTAAAAATGGACCAACAATTCAACATTTTACTTGAAAAAATGGCTGAAATGAAGCTAGAAATTATAGAACAAAACGATAAACTCGCCGGAAAACTTCAGGAAAGCCTTTCTAACGCAATCGATGAAAAGCTGAAACCTCTGATTGACAACTATTCAAAACTTAAAGACGAAACAACTGCATTAAAGGAAAGAGTACAACATTTGGAAAGAGAAGCTAGAAGAAACAACATCATTCTACACGGCATTGCAGAAAAAGAAACTAATAGCACTGAGCTTCTAAAATTAACTTTGGACACACTTAACTTTGTATGTGAAGCATCCGGATTGGAAAACTTCGACAAATGGGAGATTAGTAGGACACAAAGACTGGGAAAGAAAGAGAACAACAAGCGAAGACCTATATTAATCTCGCTAACATTAACTTGGCGCAAAATAGAACTTCTAAAAAACAAAAAGAACTTCCCAGATAAAGTTTATGTGAGTGAAGACTACCCGAAAGATGTACTTATTAAAAGAAAAGAATTGAAAATAATACAAGAAAAAGAGATAATGAATGGAAAGAATGCTTTCATTCGTTATGACAAATTAATAGTGGAAGAAAAAAGTACATCACATAAAGCAAGCGACAAGAGAAAACGGTCACCAACACCCAAAGAACCCAACCCAGAAGCAAGGCTAAGAAAGGACCTTATGACCCCTGCCAAAGTGACCAAGATAAACGCCTGGGAGTTACTTCAACGGAAAAGACATAACTCAGAAGGAGCAGTTCACAAAAAACAATAGCAGATGAGACACAGCAGAACTCTAAAGTACACAAACAATAATAAAACAATATTTAAACAAATACAAACATCACCTTCCCCAACCCGGACAGCGGTCACCGTGGGGAAGTCTGACCGCCACCCTCCAGCTACTAGACAAGCACAGCAAAGAAACTTCAAACTTGAATCAAAAAATATCTCTATTGCAACTTTGAATGTGTTAACACTGAGAACTAACGAAAGACTTTTAGAAATTGAAGAGGCATTACATAACATTAAGTGGGATATACTTGGCATAAGCGAGGTAAGAAGATTAGGCAGCGAAATTGTAGAGTCTGACGAAAATATCTTCTGCTTTATAGGTGAGACTAAAGGACAATATGGGGTTGGATTTATGATAAAAAAAGAACTGAAAACTAACATCGTGGAATTTATTGGAATTTCAGAGAGAGTCGCGGTACTAAGAATTAAATTTCCAGGTTATAAAGATGTCTGGACCATAATCCAGGTATATGCACCCACAGAGTTGGCAAGCGACACAACAAAGAACTCCTTTTACTTAGAACTATCACAGATTCTAGAGCGTACTGATAAAAATGTGATCGTGATGGGGGATTTTAACGGAAAAACTGGTAAACAAAGACAAGGAGAAGAAAACACTATTGGTAGCTACGGAGTAGGAACAAGAAGCAGAAACGGGGAAAGATTAATCAATATGAGTCAGGAAAATAATCTAGCTATCATGAACACCTTTTTCAAAAAGAAACCGTCACGAAAATGGACCTGGAGATCGCCCGATGGTACTTACAGAAACGAAATAGACTTCATAACAACCAATCGACCTAAAGCATTCAAGGATGTTACCGTTATCAACCAATTCAACTTCTATACTAACCACAGAATGGTCAGAGCGATTTTATACCCAAAGGAGCAAAAGTCAAGGAAGCATTTTCAATTCAATCATTTTAGAGAAAATATCAATAAAGATACACAAACAAATAAAAAGCAACTAATCGAAACAACAAATCAAATACAAAGACTATACGACAGTGAAATAAACAGAATGTACAGAAGCACTAAGCCAAAGTCAAGGAGTAAAAAAGAAATCTTCAGTTCAACAACTAAATAACTTATTAATACAAGGAAAGAATTATTCAAAAATAAAAAAGACAAAAATATTTTACTGGAAATAACTAAAATAAGTAAAGAGATCAATATTAGCATAAGAAAGGACAAGGCTAAACGGTCAATGGATTGCTTCATGTACCACATATCCAGAACAGGAGGAATAAAGAAGGCTTTAAAAGAACTGCAGGATTCCAAGATGTGGATACCAACTATTGGGGGAAAAGACAAAATCCAAGTATCGGAAAGAAAATCAATCTTGGAATCTGCAACTAACTTCTACAGAGATCTCTATTCGAGTAAGGTTACTAGTGAATCAAATAATAGTTCCTTCAAAGAAGACGACGAGGAGATCCCTCCTATTCTGATGAGTGAAGTTGAATACGCCATAAGAACACAGAAAAACGATAAAGCACCGGGACCTGATCACATTACCAACGAAATCATAAAAATAACGCTACCTGATAATTTGTCATTATTAACAAAGTTATTTAACATTATCTTAGATACAGAATACATCCCACTACAATGGACACGAAGTAACATAATCTTAATCTTTAAAAAAGGAGACAAGAACGTTATAAATAATTATCGTCCTATTAGCTTGATGTCTAACATATATAAGATCTTCGCAAAAGTCATCCTAAACCGCATAGCAAAAAAGTTGGACGAACAGCAACCAAAGGAACAGGCCGGTTTCAGACCAGGATTCTCCACAATAGATCATATGCACACCTTAAAACAAATCATTGAAAAGTGTCAGGAGTATGGGTACCCCTTATATTTAGCTTTTATTGACTTCAACAAAGCATTTGATTCTCTAGAGCACCATTACATTTGGCAATCCATGAAAAATCAAAGCATTGAATCAAAATACATTAGAGTCATCAAAAATGTGTACAGCAATAGCTCAGCTCAAGTTAAACTTGAAACACTAGGTGAAGTTTTTCAAGTAAATAGAGGTGTTAGACAGGGGGACCCACTGTCACCCAAAATCTTCACATCAGTTTTAGAAGAGATATTCAGAAAACTGGAATGGAACAACTTAGGCATAAACATAGATGGTAATCTAATAAATAACTTAAGATTTGCAGATGATATAGTTCTTATTTCTGACAACGCCATAATACTTCAAAAAATGATGCAGGAATTAGCCGACGCGAGCAGAGAGGTAGGCCTATGTATGAATAGATCAAAGACAAAATTAATGACAAATAGGTCAATTGTTCCTATTACTTTAGAAGGGGAAGAAGTAGAATATGTAACAACTTACATCTATCTAGGTCAACTCATCTCAATTAAGAAACAAATCCATCAAGAAATTGATAGAAGAATAACAAACGCCTGGAAAAGGTTCTGGTCATTAAAGAGTATTCTGAAAGGAAATCAATACCCCCTTATAATGAAAAGGAAACTATTCAATACCTGTATCATGCCAATATTAACTTATGGATGTGAAACTTGGGCAACCACACAAAGAGACAATCAAAAATTAGTAGCTTGTCAAAGAAGTATGGAGAGAAGTGTTTTAGGCCATACCAAAAGAGATAAGAAAAGAGCTGTAGATCTGAGGAAAATCACAAAATGGAACGATGTGGAAACTAGGATAAGGACAATGAAGTGGAGATGGACAGGACACACATTCAGAGACAAGAGAGTGAAGTGGGCTAGAACAGCAACAGAGTGGACACCCCGCTACAATACAAAAAGAAAGAAAGGACGACAATATAAGAGATGGTCAGATGACCTCACGAAAATAGCCGGCCCTCAGTGGCCCACAATCGCACGGGATAGACAGGCTTGGAAAAAACTGGAGGAGACCTTTGTGTCAAAAGGACAAGCTAAATAGAGGACTGCTGTGTACGAATTTAGTTTATAAGTTTTTTTATTTATATAATTGTACTCTTTTTAGTAAATAAAGGTTTTGAAATTGAAATTGAAATTGAATTTCATTGAGAAATATTCTCAGAAAATTTACAAAGCTTTAGTTTTTCACGTAGAAAGTGTTTTTAGTCTATATTTTTTATCTAACACACATGTTCGCAAATCAGCCACGGGCACAGGCAGTAATCTAAATTTCTAATATAAATCCAAAATAATATTAAAGATAAACATATTAGTTAGTGCAAATCGGTTAGCACACATCGAGGGGGCTTATGATGGGTGGTTTTTGAAAGCGACATTATCTTTCAAAGCTCCTAGCGCCAACTAACCAAGCACTGACTGTCGGATACTGCGCCCATCGGAGTCGAATGCATTCAGACATCGCATCTACTTGCAATTTTTACCCTATTCCTATCGAAATTGAAAACATAATCTCTCTGCGAGAGTAGTCCTTCGTGTAATACCACGTCTGGAAAACTGTACGCTTCCTGCCGTTTATCTAAACTGGATTTAACAGATTTATTGATAACAATCACAGCTACCGACCACTTATTTCACTTATCGCAACTAGCTTGCAAACCAAATTATAAATGTTGGAATATTTGAATTGTAAATTGTAGTCGATATATAATTCATAACTAATAAACTCATTCTTCTTGTTTAAATTGTGGTTTATTTAAATTTTAACTACGCCTTTGTTACCACCGTTTACAATAAACTAATGCAATATTACTCTCTCATTTGTTATATTAAAAACCAGAGATAAAAAATTAACAATAGCAGCAGAAAATTATATTTAGACGAGTGGTTTAGCAGTGATAGATTCGCGAGGGGCTGAAATGTATAAGTGCACTCATTCATCAATGTGAGTTGCTCTTATTGGAATGTATTATTGTATGTATTCTAAACTGCGAGCTGCCATAACTCTCTTTGCTGTCTGTCCGTCCGTCTTAGCCGTTCACATGTCGTCGCCTGAATCCACAACTCGTGATGAATTGCGCTGACTTTGTATGGGAAGCGATTTAATTAGATTTATCAATGAGTGTGTAGGGTCATTAACCAGACTAGCAGAAACGTTGGCATAATATAAACGTATAAAAAGCTGTATAGGGAGGATTGTGCGGCACAGGTGCGCAAGCGTTTCCCATTGTGCTTGCGCCGTTTACCGTGAAGGCTTTACTAGAACGAGTTCCCGGCGTCTCGGCAAAGCAACCAACGGCATGTCGCCAGTCTTGCGAGAGCTTTCCGTACCGACAGACGCGCGTTCAAACTCCGGAATTTTATCGTCAAATTTCGGCTGCATTCTAGTTGGAGTGACTTGTATATTAAAAGTGATTACTTTATTCGTGTGCCTTTAATGGATTACTGTGTGGATTGGCGGATTGCATTTGAGCAGAGTCACACCATTTGTCGAATCGTGGGATATTTCTTCTGGTATGCATCGTCTCACGAGTTTTAACATTTCGTGTCGCTGTCGTTTGAAATTCTCGTTACATTGTTCTCTTGTTAAACTGTTAGTGTTAGTAATATTAGCAGTTGTGTTAAAAGGGTTCCTCTGAGCACTAGCACCCGAGTGAGTCGAATCCAGTTTGCGAGCAATAGACCGTTGAAATTGTTTCAAGTTCTTACAAGGGGTGGGAGCATAAAAAGTTGTACGCGACGGCGGGTGGTCTGCTCCTAGCTACCTGACCGTTTAATTATGTCGCCTTTGTATTACGCAATTGCTTACCTACACTTGCGAATAACTTTAAGTAAAAGCACTATTTAAATAGAGTCGAAATATTGCTCTCCCATAATTAACGAAGTCACCATCATGACAGCTATAATCAACTTCGAACAAACCTCATTATTATAAGCTGGCATTTCGCTTCCGGCGATGTCTGCAATTTTCTTACTTGCCTATGCACTTATTTATAGAGATAGCGTGTATCCTCAACAACGATTATACATTTAAAATTAACGGTTTCTGTTAAACTTCTTTAAAAATTAAACCGACTTTACAGTACAAGGTACTGCAAAGTTTATTTAATTTTCTGTGAATTCACATGTCTGTATACTTCTCTCTTAAATTGTTTGTGTAAAACAAAAGGCTTTTTTGTTAACGAGCAAGCAAAATCATAAGATAATTATGTACACATTCATTCGTAGGAAGGATAAATGTTATACTTAGTATTTCTTTTAGCGAAGATACTACATAACTGTCGAGTGGACAGCAAAAATTCATACGCATTACAAACACAATGCTTTAGCATTGTCGACTTGGATCTCCGCTGGTATTACTTTTGCGTTCATTATTTTTTTCGTGAATGAACACTACTTCCGACGTTTTGCTTGTTTTGCTATTTTCATAACGAAACATTAATCAAAATTGTATGCACTGATGTCAACTATATTCATACTTAATGGATAATTATGTCAAATTTAATTATTACTTAGAGTACCGAGTATATTTAAAGACTATGGTGTTTTACTGTTCGCTATACAGAAATATAATTACATACGAAAGTTAGAAAGATTTATTTATTTATTTATTTATTTATCTAAAAAATCCACAACTCTCAATATAAAAATTTACAGACAAAAACATAAACATTACCAACAGCCAATTACGGATTTTACATTTATACAATGGGAATAATATAATCACCTAAGTCACATATTACATAATACATACATATACATATAAGATGCTCAAAATTATAATAATATCTTTTTTTTTTATAACATATTGATTGATACTTTCAAAACTTTAACTATATACCTACATGACGCGAGCGAAGCCGCAGAAAACGTCTAGTTCACCACACGAAAACAGCTCTCTATGATTTTGTTTGCATTGTGCATTCTTACCACGTGACAGAGTCAAGTGATTACTTATGTCAATACGGAGGCGGGTTCTCGGTGAGTGAACTCCAGGTAGACGAATTACTAAATTTCATCATTATTTGAGTATTCAGATATGAGTAAGTATGCCAGAGCACATCCTCCTATCCTATCCTCTCACCTTAGGTATCCCTTATTCTTTACGGCACTTGAACTTGTATATAACTTATTGTAAGGGGTTGTAAGTCCCTTACATAGTAAATTGAGTGATCCCGAGTATCAAGGTTTGACTTGATACTTGTCTAAGAAGACTACAACTGTCGTTAGCTAGTTATAGTCAACTTGACTGCAATGTGAACACTAAATATCCGTACTTAATATTATAAATGCGAATGTATGTTTGGATGTATGGATGTTCGTAACTCTTTCACGCAAAAACTAATGAACCGATCACCATGAAATTTTGCATACACGTTGTCGGTGACACCAGAAAGGACATAGGGTACCTTTCATCGTTTAACACGGACGAAGTTGCGGGCACCAGCTAGTATTAAAAATGCGAAAGTATGTATGGATGTATGGATGTTTGTAACTCTTTCACGCAAAAACTAGTGAACCGATCATCATGAAATTTTGCATACACATTGTCTGGGACACCAGAAAGGACATAGAGTACCTTTCATCGTTCAACGCGGACGAAGTCGCGGGCACCAGCTAGTTTTTTACATAAATTTCCTTATATACGTACGTTTCGCTTTATATAATTTTATAATAACAGTTTACATATTCTTAACTTATTTGTTATCACGTAGGAAAGGTACACACGTGCTCTTAATTTCCTTGTTTATTTCATACAAATAAGAGAAACACTCCTACGTGTATTTATTTTACTTCCTATTGGGATGGTTCCATCCGCTTAGTAAACTAATTTCCTTAACATACATTTCATCCTGGCATTTCTTTGTTAATATGTACGAAAGATCGTACACTTATGTAAAAAGGCGTAGGTCAGTGGTGATAACTTGAACAAATCTATGACTAAATAATACATTATCAACCGACAGACGTTCCTTCATCGACTAGAACGCTGGAATATCTGATTTTACTGATTTCCCGCGATTTTAACTATAGGTTTAATTATGGCATAGTATCTACCGGTACATGGCATCCATTTAGGAAACTTTTTTCCTTGAAATTATCAAAGTGAATTTTAAAATTAGAGCATTTAACTTTAACATAAAAATTATTGTATACGGTTGAATGTGAAACGTCGTATTGAATGGTTTACGGCGCATGTAACGCAATATAGTATGAAAGGCGAAACGCGATAAACAAGAACCGAAAAAGGTTTGGCAAATTTCTTGGAAACGACAAAACTCTGGCTAAAGATGCCTCCCTTGTCGATATCAAGTTGCAATACTTGATTTAATTAATACAGTTTATATAACCTAAACCATTGTACCGTATCCTAAACCTGGTTTAAATGTAAAAGTTTTTGTAGCTCATAAAATATTTATTTATGCGTATGTCCTTTCCAATTGATTATTTGTTTATTCTATTTTATTATTAATATGTTACTTAAAATCTACAGCAATTGTTAATTTGAACAAAAAAAAAAGAATAAAAAAAAATTACTTAACACAATTTACAAGCGCATTGCCAATTACAAATATTTTTATAACTTACATAATTATAACTGAATAAGTTTCGTACAAAGTTACCAACATTTAATTGTATATAATCTATGAGCTATGTATAGCGATGTGATCAATGGTCTCTAATCAATAAAATTAATCACTTTATATACTTACTAGCTGGTGCCCGCGACTTCGTCCGCGTTGAAAATTTAAATAAAAGCAATATAACGCTTGACCTCTTGCTATAACACTTTGGCCAGCCGTTAGTTTTATACTTTTTATTGATCCCTCGGGAATAGTCCTTTTTTTCTGTATGAAAGGTACCCTATGTCCTTTCCGGTGTCACAGACAACGTGTATGCAAAATTTCATAGTGATCGGTTCAGTAGTTTTTGCGTGAAAGAGTTACAAACATCCATAGTCCATACATCCAAACATACTTTCGCATTTATAATATTGGCTGGTGCCCGCGACTTCGTCCGCGTTGAACGATGAAAGGTACCTTATGTCCTTTCTGGTGTATCAGACAACGTGTATGCAAAATTTCATAGTGATCGGTTCAGTAGTTTTTGCGTGAAAGAGTTACAAACATCCATAGTCCATACATCCAAACATACTTTCGCATTTATAATATTGGCTGGTGCCCGCGACTTCGTCCGCGTTGAACGATGAAAGGTACCTTATGTCCTTTCTGGTGTCCCAGACAACGTGTATGCAAAATTTCATAGTGATCGGTTCAGTAGTTTTTGCGTGAAAGAGTTACAAACATCCATAGTCCATACATCCAAACATACTTTCGCATTTATAATATTGGCTGGTGCCCGCGACTTCGTCCGCGTTGAACGATGAAAGGTACCTTATGTCCTTTCTGGTGTCCCAGACAACGTGTATGCAAAATTTCATAGTGATCGGTTCAGTAGTTTTTGCGTGAAACATCATTCATCCAACCATCCAAACATACTTTCGCATTTATAATATTAGTACGGATCAAGTTAGTATAAACACTTTAAAATCTGTAGTTATTATAATTTGAGGCGAGTTTTCGTAAGTTGGTGGTTAATTATTTTGGCTAATGCTCGCGGCTGAGAAAGGGCCACCTCAGTACCCTCTCGAGGTACATGTGTGTAAATTAATTAGTACCCGGCGACACGAGATCCGTGACTAATGGGAACACAATTAACACCGCAACTGTACTCTGGCACGGACCCTTCAACAATTTACCTAATGGAAATTTCACTTAAAAAACAGAATTAACGCATTTTATTAAAAGCTCTCACCAATATTTCAAAATTTAATGATAAAATATAATTCAGGGATTCTA
This sequence comes from Synanthedon myopaeformis, assembly GCA_944738685.1. NCBI lineage: Eukaryota > Metazoa > Arthropoda > Insecta > Lepidoptera > Sesiidae > Synanthedon > Synanthedon myopaeformis. The sequence continues at coordinate 185,493 of OX122921.1, forward strand.
AAACATACTACGTCTTTAACGGGATACTTAATAGGTTTTTTTATTAGTGATCGGTTCAGTAGTTTTTGCGTGAAAGAGTAATAAACATCCATATATCCAAACATACTTTCGCATTTATAATAATAGTATGGATTAGTATGGATTATACGTTAGCCTTGGAGAGGCCTATATTCAACAGTAAAGAGATGGTGAGAATACTAAGCGTACTTACTGAATATAACAATATTTCAATTGATAAACTAAGGCTCGAGTTCACCAACAGACGACTAGTTTTTTAACAGCTGTTTAAAATTTAAACAGCCGTTTAATTATATTTTGTTGATCACCATCGCTAAACTGCGGCTTAAACGCCCTAAAAATCAGATTAATCATTAAGTTAATCAGATGTTTAGGACGTTTAACCAGCATTTTAGAGATTTGGACAGCAAAATATTATTAAACGGCTGTTTAAATTTTAAACAGCTGTTTAAAAATAATTGTCTGTTGGTGAACTCGAGCCTAAGTGTGTCAAATTGTTTGATTCAAATGCAAGTTCAGTCAACGATCCGTGACCAAAACACGTGTATTTTATTTAATTAAAGTGAATCTTCCCACGCAAATGTTTTCAACATTGTTATAAATGATTATACGTTTTTTTTTTTTAAATAACGTGAACTTTATTCCATAGATTACAAAGAGGGTGTAACTAATTGAATAATAACTTAATAGGAGGCTCGATAAATGACGCCCATAGAATCCGAGAAGCGGTTAATACGATTAATGTTATACTTACCTACTTACATCATAATAATGATATGTTATTATTAAATTACCTATGTTCAATGATTTTGACTTACTAGTAAATTGGTGAGTAGCTAAATCGCTCGTGGCAGTATTCTTTCTTTAGTTTTTTTGAGGAAGAATGGCAGGAATGTTGTCGGATTCCATGATTCTTAACTTTCGATAACTACAAACATTCCTAATATTTAGAAAAAGGAAATCAAAACACATGCTGTTATCTCAAGGTATATTTACGTCAACAACCTGGTTACCCAGTTGATAATTTCGAGTTTAGTATGGCAATCTCAGGCAAGTCCGAAGAAGGTTTTTCGAGGCATTATTTAGATGGAACTATCGTCGATAAATCTGAATATTTAATTATTTATTTATTTATTTAAAAAAGGCTTACCAACTAAAGACATACTTAAACACAGTATACAACACTTACAGAGAGGAACATCACAAGTATGCATTTAAATTATAGGAAAGCACAATATTAATTTTGATTAATTAATGGCCGCAAATAATATTCTCGCCCTGTATAACGCCTGTTAAATAGGAGCGTTCATTCCGAGCGGCCTGTGCAGATGACCGCCTCTGCGTATTCCTGATAGTCGTATACGGAATTCCCGCTGCGTCACATACACTCCATTATTACGTCATTGAATTATAAGGAATTTGCATTGCATGTGTTAAATGGTGTACCTATACACAGTGAACTGTATAATGTTTTTAACGTAGGTATGTATATGAAGAAAAATGTAAAAATTCATAAAACATTTGAAAAGTTAGTGTGCCCGAGAATGGCAGCTCTTACAATGGCTTTTTAACTGGCGAAATTACTTTCTTAAGTATGTTGTAAATAAATATTTTGTAAAATGAGTATCAAAAAGAAAAACAAACATACTTTTGCTAGCATTTTTTTTTAGTCTTGAATACCTTTAATATTCAAATTAAACTTAGTGCACACGTTGTTTCTGCTGTCGCTATCAAAATATATTCGCGGGCGAATTGAACCTACTAAATCGGGCGAGGTGGGAAACTTAGTTAACAATTTAATATTCGGGCGAATGGGACATAGGTACTTTTTCGGGCTAGTTGGGAAAAAAAAAATTCGGGCGAATCTTGCGGGCGAATGGGACCTTAAATCGACAAAATAAACTCATACAATCTGCCAATAGAAGAGACTTCCTACGTTATTTCATTTTGTGATATAACTTAGTGTAAAAACAACGGTTCTGTTATGAGGAACTTATCAAAGGCATAATAAAAATTTAAAAAAAACACTAGAAAATACTTATTGATACCTGCTTTCCGGTTATTTAAATATGATCTAAAAGATGGATAGTAAAAGTCAAATGTCAGCAACTCCACTAACATTGCAGGATATAATAGTTTGTACAAAAATTAGGGATCACAATATTGTTAATATTTTTGTTAATGTCGAGATACATCTAAAAAAAGACTTTTTCCGAAAAAATAAGTTAGTGTTTGGTGTGGAGCTGCTCATTATTTAGGCTTATAAACTTGTGGTGGGTTTACATTTACACCGCACAGTTGTTCGCACGACCCGTCATTACTCCAAATTTACTAACAGCCCTCCGAGTCTTACTTGTTTGGCAAACATTGAGTTAGCGGACTCGCATATTTCAATGTTTGTTTGCAGTGGACACTAGCTGGTGCCCGCGACTTCGTCCGCGTTGAACGATGAAAGGTACCCTATGTCCTTTCTGGTGTCCCAGACAACGTGTATGCAAAATTTCATTGTGATCTGTTCAGTAGTTTTTGCATGAAAGAGTTACAAACATCCATACATCCAAACGTACTTTCGCATTTATAATATTAGTACGGATTTTCAAGTAATTGGAGATTATGCTTTTGTGCTTCAACGTCAAAGAATTCATGCTAAGATAAATTAAAAAATCCTTGCATAGGGTTTTGCAAGTCCTGTAAGAGTTGGAAGAATGCATTTAGGTACCATTGAAATGCCCTAAGTCCGAATCTCCTAAAACTTTAAACGCTTCTTAAATACCCTGTGTACAGGATGTAATAATTTGTTAAAACTTTTCATACTTACACTACTTGTGATCACTTAATGAGCGGACATAATTCATGGCGAAGAAGAATTTAAAATATGTTATTCCGGAGAAAGAGGAAGATATCAATAAAGTGGTCTCACATCGCGGGATCAAAGGAGTGGTTGCGGTAAAAATACATTTTATTGCCTTGTAAATTTCCGTCTACTACGATGCGCTCTGTTTATTAAACGTAAGTGGGTCCTTTGTATTGACTTCTAAAGGCAGAGAAAATAATCTCTAAAACACGTAGTTCACGTGCAAATCTCCAGTTTCCAACATACAATGTATGCCTATAAATAAACTTAATTAAATTTTCTGTATAATTTATTAAAACGTTCTAGATTTTGTTGGTTTAATATTTGAATATAATTTGGACTGTTTATTTTCTTTGTAATTCATGCATGGAGTATGCCGGTCGGAACTTTGTTTCGTTTGTAATGAAAAATACAATTATTTCCCCATTTTTGTTATTTATCGTAAAATGGAAAATAAATACACAGCTTATTTAGTTTATTTTAAAATTAACTAAAGGAGTCTGTAGACGTAGTTCTGCCCGAGTGTTAGATTGCCTGCTATTTGTGGGTTGAGCAAACCTATTATTACCCCATTGTGGATCTAAACTATTCAGGGACTCAAAAACTCAAAAAAATTGAAAAGATTTCAGTGACATACATACGTACAGAATAATTACATTATATACTCGTATAAAAACGTTGTTTTTGCCTCATAAACCATAAAGGTGTACAGTTGTAATTAATTTTTATTTTACAAAGTTATGTAATACAAAATCTCAGATTAAACTCAAATAATTAAAAACATACACACTATATCAAAACAGGGAATAATATTTAGAAGAGAATAGACAATTTTGATGAGTGGAAGCATAAAATGGTCGCGTGTGTCGTCAAATGTAACGGTACTGAGTTTGTGGTTGAATGATACAATGTGACTATGTCGGTAATGTGTTTCGTGAATAGCCATGGTTCATTATTATAGTAGACATGCAATTGAAGGCTTTTATGGAAATTCATTGACTAGCATTTTTAATTTACAATTTTTAAAAGTTTATTTGTTAAAATTAAAGATTTGTATTGTATTAAAACTGACAGCAGAAATGGAATGAAGTTTCTTTTAAAAATGTCGTCCGACAGCAAATTGTACAATAAATTCGTTTAACCGTCGGAACGTTGAATTTACGTTGAAAGATAATCAAGGGCTTTAAATTTTCGACTCCTTTTTCCTTAAGCTTTAAATTCTTTTAAGGTATAAAACTTGGCATTGCCTTGATCTCGCATTTACTAGAGTCCAAAGGACTTATCTTGTGGCGGCCGATCCGCACTTTCGGATACTTTGGGAGCTCTCACTTCGTTTATCAATGGTTATTTATCAAATGTTCGAATCTTTGTGTCATAATTTCCACTTGCGAGATTAACTTCAAAGAGTTCGGCTTCTTCGGAGTCTACAATAATTTATTTAGGAAGATATTCTTCATTGGACTTCCAATAATGGGCTGCACATATTACAAGAACTTATTTAGATATTTATGTATTCTGATGTCTGTCAGTTATTATTGTTATCTATTTAATGGATGTTTATGCTATTAGTACAGGCGCATATGTCTGCCTTTTTGAGAAAGGAAACATACGCCATGTCTGGAAGCAATCGGATAACAGGGATTTTACGACCGACCACCAACGAGTATGGGGATAAAGGATGTTATGTTTGGGGTGAGCATTTTACGGTAAACCGTTCCAAAACAACTGTAAAAATAACATACATTTTCTAATCGATTAGTTTGGTCCCAGATCATTTACTGTCATGCTCATTTTCTAATTTTGTTCGCCAAGTTTTATCCTCTATAATTTTGTTAAAGAATGTTCAAAATTGATTTTTGTCATTATACACAGTAATTTGTACACTTTTGAGCTGTCAATTTAAAAACTAAAGTTAGTCATGCTCAAATGAGCAGTTAATTTTATGGCGTGTTAACTGTTTATGTTAAAATTCAAAGTTCCTCAATATATTGCGCAGGCAACGACTCGAGCTACCTACTTGTAAACAAATACCGAGATACACGCAAATCTACCCTCGATAGGGCATCCTTGTGCTGGAATCAGATTACTTTCATAAACCACAACGTATTAACTTACCTTTGAGCGGTACTTGTAAGATGTTTAGAGACCTTTCTACTTCCTATTTTAGGCAAGACCTTAAAGGACAAAAGTGTAGGTATTAAATTTAGTACAAATTGAAGCTGTACCTTTTAGTGACGAAGTCCGTCCTACGCTAGGAATTTCTCCTAACTTGACATAATATATTTACTTGTCAAGCAAGTACAAGATGAAGATGGGAAAAAATATGGGCTATGGCATCCTTTACTCACGGCCGGTGATTGTAACCAATATTTTATCACATAAATATATTATATATAACTAGCTGTTCCGCTCTCGGCTTCGCCCGGGATGTAATTTTTATAATAAATATTTACTTAATCCAGCCGATAAATTACCTTACACCGCCATCTGTGAGAAACGTATGGAACTCACAGATAACTTAAAATAAGTTTTCAAACACCTGTGAGTTCCATAAAATTCTCACAGATGGCGGTGTAAGGTAATTTATGACTTTTTCTCATATAATAAAGGAATAATTTGCAATAAAAAAATACTATAAATTGAGATAAAAACTATCCTATCTTTTAAGATTGGACCAAATTACATATAGTTACGAAGTTTTATCAAAATCGGTTCAGTATATATATATACTAAATATGTACATACATATATAGTCTTTATAGCTCGTCAATCTCCTCACCAGCAACGATTGAATTACTCGAGTGTTTGCGGCTTGAATAAAATGTAAATGAAACGATCCAATCCAGTTACTAGACAATGGAATTCGTGTGCCACAACTTTACTCACTCACATATATGTGATATATCTCTAAACTCATTTTATTCCTAACTTGTGCACATATACGAGTCTCAAACACTTGTTCATCAAAATGTACACCTATTTCCTGTTTTTAAAGGATGACTTTTATACGCTTTGCATAATTATAGTAAACAACTTATAAAGGATAAAGATGTGTACCTGTTATGAATCCGTACTATCCGTACTAATATTATAAATGCGAAAGTATGTTTGGATGTATGGATATTTGTAACTCTTTCAAGCAAAAACTAGTGAACCGATTACCATGAAATTTTGAATATGAAAGATTAATTTTTACGGAAACATCTTTGGCCTCCGACTAATTTTTGAAAAATTAAAATACTAACTCCTCGTGAATACTAACTAATCAATGAAAATCAGTCCAATAGACGGACGGAATTAATTTCGTATGGGTATATAATATTATTATGAACTAGCCTAACTTTTGAAAAATAAGAAATTCAACGGCTGAATAAAATATTTATTCAATTTATATTTTTAGATGATCTCTTGGGAACAGCGTAATTTTTCTGGATGAATGGTTCTTTTCTGTATCACTGACAACGTGTGTGCAAAAAACATCGGTTCAGTAGTAAAGCGTGAAAGCGTAACAAACAGTCAAGCAAACAAACAAACTCACTTTCCCATTTATAATATTATAGTGGACAGAAAGCCCCATATCGAAGTTGCTCTTGAAGGATGTAACTTGTTCGATAACAATCTTAGGATCGAAGGATATACGACTCTAAGTCCTCCGCTTAAAGTTGACTCTCTGTTTAAATCTGAAGTAGTACCACTTTGTAATTGGTTACATGGTTTACTTGGGCATGTAATTAATTTAATAAATATACATTTACAAGAAGACGCTCGCTCGTGACGGAATAATTCCCGTTTGCGAGAAGCCTTCTCTGGAGGGATTGCCCGTTTGCAACAATTTATTGTTGAGTATAAACTTTGTTAATGTGAGGTTTCATGGATGCGATTAACTAGAATATTAGAAATATATTTAAAAAGTTCGATCAAATTTCACGGCTCATTGACTGAAAAGTTGAATATTGTTGCTGTCATTTTAAATTTAGTTAACTACGCTGTTATTAAACTCCGTAATTAAATAAGGAAGGTTCAATTCAAGCGGTTATCGAACCGTGATTCTCCGCTTCCGATCGTACACACCGCCACTAAAACATTCTGACAATATTGCGACTCATTTTTTATTCACTAGCTGCTGCCCGCGACTTCGTCTGCTCTGAAAACCTGACAGCTTTGACGACGATGACTCCCAATTTTTATATTTTTTGACGATCCCTTACATTTTTCCAGGATAAAAAGTATAATATTATGTTATCCAGCTAATGAAATATCTGTGTGCCAAATTTCATCTGAATCAGTCACTGACCTAATTATACTTATATAAGCTTTTGGAATCCGTTCCGCCATTTTTGAGTGACAGAGTAACAAACATCCAATCCAAGGATGGATGTATATCCATCTTTGGATTGGATTGGATCCTTCGGTGATTGCACTAACTAACGCTTTTATAATATTAGTAGGATTATTTTTAAAATTTTATTTTGAAGTTATTAATCTTAGTGGAAAAGATCAGAGTGCAATGATCTTTTTTAAAATAATTGGTTACCTGACTGTACTGACGGTCAGGCTATTAATATCCACCCTGAATACTACATGATATCAATACATTAGCCTTTCTAAAGCAAGTATGTACTTAGCATTCTTTAGCCATCCACCTCTGTGCTTATTAAGTTGTAGACAAGTGAACTTTTGTCATCACGTGCCAGTTTAATGTTTGTCTCGGAGATTAACTCCGGGACTTACACGGGATGGAAGACTCCTCACGCCTCGCGCCTCATCAACTCGAAAGTCACATTCAGTCTGAATAATAATGTTTAGTTGTTCTCGAGGGTAATGCTCGAAAAAAAAAACAATCATTGATCCGTCTTTTCGATATCACAACCATAATTAAGGACATTTCTCACGTTGTGCATACAATGGAGCAACGTACAAACATACAAGAGCGAAGCCATTTTGACCCTTGTGTCTTTGCAATAAGGCAACAAGTGACAGGTGACTTTAAATGACGGTTAGCTTACTTGACAGATGGTGAAAGAGGCCTTACCTAAATATTGATTTGAATGTATAAATTTTCAGGCGGAAGAACTAAACTCGCTGGTGGGAGATGCGTTCCGAATGGCGTTCGCCTCGCAGCTACATCCCTCCGCCCCTATTTGGGTGAGTATGAGTCTATGAGTACGTTTATCTTATACCGGTTCTAGTCCGTAATCTAAAACACTTAGCGCCAGCCCTCCGATGATCTATGCGCCCGTCTTGCCTCTGCTTCCACCGATCTCACTGCATATTATTTATGCTAATGCAGGCTTTCATCCGTTTAAAAATTTATTACTATTTAAACTACTCTGAAATGAGTAGCAAATATGGTTCTGACATGAAGTTTCTGAGCCAGGCTATAAGAAACTAGTTACATGATAATAATTTTACATTTTATTGATATATTTTTTTAAAATGTCAACTAAGTATAGAGTTTATTAATTAAATTTTCTCCACATTTTTTTGAGAGTGTGTAAAAATAAGTTGATAAATAGAATACTCTTCCGCCATTGGGAGTATCTATTGTTCCAGATAAGTAGAACTGGGTTTAACAACAATAAAACATTACGATACTCTTTTATTTACAACCGCGATCTATTGTTCTTCTCGCGACCTAGGAGCGGGTGATGATTTAATTAAAACCATTTCCTAATTAATTAAAACTCGTAATAATGAAGCGGACGAGATAGATAGATAAATAAAACAGGAAAAGTGAGATAAAAAAAGCGTACCTACTTATAGTATTGTTTATGATAATGTAACGCAATACGATATCTTCGGAAATATATTCGCCTTAAATACAGACAGAATGCTTTATTGTAAGTGTCAAACCGTGTCGGCCGGTATAATGGGAATACCATCCGATAATCACTTTCGTTGAGCGAGCGAGACGGAACATATAGCCGGCGGTTGGGCAGAGAGAGAGAGGCGAGGTCTTGGGCACTGGCACGCGGATTGCCGTGCGTAGCGGCCATAATGCATAACTAAGGCGACATTCGAATTTAATTACGACGCCATGGAATTCCACTTTCAGAAAGTGTTTCATTTCACGACAAAACAATGCCCACTTGCTTTTTAATATTCCTCTTGTTAAAACTATTTAAAGATGGCAACGATCCCATTCTGATTCGCGTTCCTAACTCTCTTAACATACATTTAAGGCGCATGATTTTTACGATGTGTTCTTGCGTATCGTTTTCTTAATTAATTTATTAAGAGAATTCAAATATTACGTCATTTTTAGACACCATACTGTGTTTTTGTCGACATCACTAATAGTACTTGATCATCCTTACATATTATAAAACAAAGTCCTCCGCCACGTCTGTCTGTCTGTTTGCGATAAACTCAAAAACTACTGCACCGATTTTGATGCGGCTTTCACCAATGGATAGAGGGATAATAAGGGAAGGTTTATCCCTCTATCCATGCTAGTACATAATAATAAACGAATATTACATAAGAAAAGCAATGTTTACATGTCTCAATCGGGGATGGAACCTGCGACCTCGAGGCAATTCTGTAGGTCTAGCAACTGACTGTAATTGTCTCATGTCATGCAACAACTGCTTCTTCTTACTTATACTTATTGTAAGTGTATAATAAGTGTTTTTATTTTACTTAATAACACAACTATAATAATATGAGCTAGGTCCTTTAAATCTCAGACCAAATAACAACTAGTATGAATTTTGCGGACAACATATTGAAGCCGGTTTTATAAACATGTAGTGCGTGGGCCGGTGTTGCCATAATAATTAATTTTTATTTATATTTATTAAAAAAAAAAATGGTTTCCAAGGTAACTTATTTGTGAAATGTGATTCCATCCTGCTTTTAATTATTTGAAGACTGATTTCAAGGCGAGGCGTAGTTTTACTGGCTTCACTCTGCCGTCCACTGGAGTCTATCTTTCTTTTTTGATGTGAGCTATTGATTTGGAGCTTTATTTTGGATTTTAATTTTAATTAAAATAATCAAAATTATTTAGAAGGAAGAGACACACCCCTAAAAGGCAAAGACATAAATCTTTAAGTCGTTTTCATAGTCTTTTAAGATTACATAATTAGTGCTCGCAATGGAAGTTATTCGAATTTTATCACTTACATTGAACTTCGCGTCGCCATAAATTTCCTATGAAAGTACAACTGGTTAAACAGCAGCGTACTCCCACTCGCATTTCCGAAACAACAAACATAATATGTAATTACTTAAATAAAATAGTATAATTGCTAACAAGCACGCGTTACCCATTTTAAGTACCTATCTAACTGTAAAAAATAAACCACGTGGCGTCTTAAATAAAAGATAAATAAATAAATCTATATATTTAAATACACACCAATATCTAAAGGAGATTTAATTAATTCATATACAATACAAAGTATCTTCTACCCGACAAGAACGTGCAAATATTTAACCTACGATTTTATCACATATTTTACCTAGGTCTAGTCGAAATTGTTACAAATAAATATTTGTATGACATGACGAGTACCATTGAAAGGTCACTTTTCGTGTCTAGCCGAAAGGTCGAACAGTTAATAAAGCGAAATGTAAAGTCGTGCGTAGCAGCTGTAAACACCGGCGACGGATGTCGTGGCAACCGGCACTAAACTATGATATACAACAAAAAGGAACTATTTGGGCCGAAGGCGATAAACGCCCAGCGCTTATTCGGGGGAACGTCATTCGTTCGACGATTTGGTGCGGCCTCAGTAGCGCTCGAGTAGCGGGAGCGGAAGCGGAAAGCAAAATCCTCTTCATTGTCACCAATATGTGCATTGACATAATTGAGGTTATACGTCTCAAGAAGATTAGAAGCAGTATAATTATATCAGTTTCTCCCACACCACCATAACTCGATCGAATTAATAAACTATCTGTGTGCCAAATTTCATCCAAATCCGTTCAATAGTTTTTACTTGAAAGATTAAAAACATCAATCTTTTAAACATACTGATTTTACTCTTTAATCGCTCTTACTAACGATTAGCAGGAATTTCAGTATATTCGTAATATTTTATGCAATTTGAATAGTTAAACCATTAAGTTTGAATGAATGATCTATTGATGGATATTTGGAAAATGCTGTAATTATATGAAAAATAATCTTACGACTGTACATGAAAAAGTAATTGATCATGTTATTTGTATTATACTATTAGTATAACACTCGCTAACAATGTGACCACACCCCGTAAGGAACGAAGGCGGGTATTATTTGCCCTCCGCGGACGTTTGCGAAATGTAATCTCGGCGTTCGTTTATACGCTGATAGAAAACGTGCTCCCTGCGACTGATTGGCGGGTCGTTCGGTCGTCCTCTTCGGGAAATTCGGGAATAGCTCTGGCCATTTTCGCAAATTGTATGTAGCCTAATATTGTCGTCATTTCGACACTCCCGAGACGAACGGTCCATGCAAATCGGGAAATTCACTCTTCGTTTCTGTCTCATTCTTTCTGATATTGCTTCGATATTCAATAATACGAGCGCACTTGTATGATAAAGTTCCTTTTCGTGTCTTTTTATGACTTCCTAGTTAAACAAAAGCATTGTAGGAAAATTTAAAAATGTTTGTACGAGACGACAGCGAATAACATCGGGTTGGCAACTGCTTTTATTGCTTCCAGACACGCAAAGATAGAAATATAGTTTGGAAACTTGATTATTGTTCGTCAGATTCCATGTCTCTGAACAAAACTCAGTTGTCATTTAACGAGTAAGTGAGCTGTGACAATTTTCTTTTATAGCACATGACAGTACGCGAATATGTGCCTTTAATATTTAATCTCACACGCGATAGATCTGCAATGCGTCTTCGCAGCTGAATACTAAACTCGATGTGGGACAGTTTCATTCAAGAGATTTTCACACTGAGGAGGCGACCTAAATGCCTAAATATGTACATCCTGGAAATATAAATTATATAATATTTGAATACCTCATGACGTTTCAGAGTAAAGAGCTGAGCGGGGAGTGCGGAGTGGGAGTGGGAATGGGCGTCCGCGCGCCCGACTCGTTGCCCGGCCTGACGCATCACTACCCGCACTGCCTGGACGGCTCTCCCACCAAATGCGACGTGATGGGCGTCTCCCAGCTCATGAACGAGGCCAGTCCCAGCAGCTCGGAGGAGTCCAACTCGCCCACGGAGATGAACTGCTACCGGCGGCTGGGCCACGCCGACAAGCCGCCGCTCATGAAGCGGTTGGCCATGGGACTCAGCGGCGCGCTGCTGCAGCCCTCCGACGACGACTCCACGCCGCTCGTCGCCGACACGCCCACCACGTCAGTACACTTTTGTTGCATTCACTCACTTCAAGCCTCTTATTTTAACATTGTCTTCGTTCTTCCACATCAAAAAGATCTCGTTCGTTACACGTAATAGTAGTATTCCTGCTAATGTATCCCACTGATCTCAAGTTTTCCCAAGGCTCGCAGCTACACACGGTCTTCTGTTCTTTCTTGCGATACCTTTTAGGTCGCGTGTCCAACTGGCCGTAAAGCGTCCCAAGGTCGCAAATTTACATTAAAATTCCTGTGGCGATGTCGTTAGCTATTTACCATCAAGTGGACAATCACCTGCTTGCATGTCTATAAAGAAATAATCAAATCGTGCATTTCAATAAGTGCCGCATTAATCGTTATCGTGGGTTTGTTTTTGCAGACCGACAAACGGTCCCCTGTGCCTGAACGGCGGTTACATAAACGAGGCGTCGGAGGCGGAGGCGCGCACGCGCGAGAGCAACCGCGACCACTCGGGCTCGGGAGGCCTGAGTGGGCTGAGTGGGCTGAGTGGCCTGAGTGGCCCCGCGCGTACCGACAACGACCGGCTCAAGAGCAGTCTGACGTCGTCGTCGTCGGGCGCGTCGTCGTGCGGCGCATCGCGCTGTTCAGGCAACAACAACGCGCCGCGACACGAGCCGGAGCTGCGGCACGCGGCTTGGTTCCAGGCGGGCATTCCGCGCGAGATCGCGCTCGAGGTGTTGGGCGGTCAGGCCGTGGGCGCGTTCATGGTGCGCTGCAGCACGACGCAGGCCGGCTGCCACGCGCTCTCCGTTCGCGTCCCGCGCGACTTCGCGCCCAGCGGCATCGCGCACTACCTCATCCTGCGCACGCCCAAAGGCTACAAGATCAAGGGCTTCACCAAGGAGTTCTCGACGCTCAGCGCGCTCGTCACTCACCACAGCGTCATGCCCGAGCTGCTCCCCTGCCCCTTGCGCCTCCCGCCGCGCCTCCCGCCCGCGCCCCCGCGCGCCCCCCTCCGCGACCCCGCGCCCTCTCATCCCGCGCATCCCGCGCACCGGCCCAACCTGCTCGCGCAGCTGGACGTCTAGCGGGACTTCTTCACTAGTACTACCAGTAGTGACACCGTATAGTAGTAGATACTGTTTGTAAATATTATGACGTCACTACACAGAACACACATATATGAAATCGCAAAGGACAATGCCCAATTTCGCTACGGTTAGTCCTAGAGTATTATTATTATTATATATAATATATTATTTAACCGAGCGAAATCAGATTGGAAAATAAAAAGTATCTTTACGTATTTCTTTTTTTTAAATGAATAAACTATTTTGTTTAAGTTTCGTCCCAAAAAAAAAACAACTGCAAATACAGTATAGTTTATAAGCAGATATCAATTTTTTTCCCTAAAGACTTCGCATTCTCTGTAAAGTACTATACCGTTTTCCTTTAAAATTAATTATTTTTAACAACGACAATTTTCCTTTTAATTTTTGTAATTAATATTCGCTCGGTATTACGGAATTGTTTTTATTTGGTCAAAAAAGTTTTATTATTTAATTAAGGTATCTATTCATAACACCAAATACTTTTACTGTGAGAGTTTTAAATGGCATTTTGGGCATTCTCCTTTAAGTCAAGTGACGTCAAGTATTAACCTAAAGTTCATCGAAATTCCATATTTTGTGCTGAAGTTTAAAACAAAAAAATTAAACTATAGAGATTTATTTAAACTTGTCACTTTGAAATGAGATGTGATAAATGTATGCAATTGTAAAAATATATTTGTAAAATATAATTATAAAGTGTATATTATTGTAATGTAATTATTAGTAATCATGTGTCATATATCTAGTTTTTATATTGTAATAAAATAAAATAAAAATGATTTTTAGGAAGGCTCGGTTGCGCTCAACTGTTTCTAGTCTGAAATGTTGAAAATTGGTATTTGTATTTGTATTTGTATGGCGTAACCGTGTTTTTTTGGGAGAAATTGAATCAATTGAAAAATTAGTAAGAGCCTCTTTCATCATCTACAAGTTAAAAGTGTTGATTAATTACTTTTAGAAATAAATTTATGTTTTATTAAATTGTGCACTCATTTTACTGCGTCTTTTGATAGGCGATTTTTTTTTTATTTTCTTTTTTAATTTTTAAGACTTTTATCGTACAAACAAAGGTCTATATCATCTCCTTCATTCCCGGTTAGCTTACTTGACACTTTAGTCAGAGATAGTGAAAGAGGCCTTAAATGTAATAATTGTTATAAACGAGTTGCCTTTTAGTGAGTACATTCCGACGCTCGGCTTTGCTTTCGCGACAAGAGGAACCAATTTACATTTATCTGAGTAGATATTTTTCAAATTTAGTTATATTCCACTTTGAATACTTCAAATGCACGGAATAGTAAAGCTGCTATTGATATATTATATTAATTAATACCACAGCAACCTTATTTTGCAAAATTGCCTCAAAATTATAGAATTTCTTCATAATAAACTGAAAAGTTACTTTGTATTTGTTTAACGCCATCTATTTACCATGCGTCTATTTAAAATGTGGGGAAAAAAATGCGTTCAATATTTTCTAAAATATAGATATGTAATTTACATTGACAAACATATTAAAAAAAGTATTTTCTTTTTAAGTGTAATCCTCTGTCGCGAAATCTGTTAATTGTTAAACAATGCCTTAGTACGAAAAAATTCATATTTGTATCGTCGTTATAGAATCGGTAGAAATAATATCTGTTGATGTTTTAAAGCTATTTAAATAATATTTATATGATCCCAATGTACTCAGCATTTTCGACAATATAACTAAATGAAACTTATCCCTATTTTGCAAATTCTATAAGGATACATTTAATTTATACTTAGGCGATTCTTGAATTATCTAGATGCTAGTGATGACCATTATATACTATCAAACAAAAGCCTTTTTCAACTGAGTTAACTTCATCTGATTATTTAAATATTACAATAAATAAATAAAAATAATTATGTGATCAATACCACATACAAAGGTGACACTAGCGCCATTTCTTTAAAAAAATATTATCTCGTATTAATTACTGCACAATAATTACAATCGGTGAGTGTGTAGAATTTTCTCTAAACCTTTTATTAAGTGTTTTATATTGACCTAATAAAATTTTTCTAAAAAAAATTTTTTGTCAATTTTCTTTAGATACAATTTTGTTGCTTCGTGTCTCAATATGAAACTTTATAAAAGGTTTTAGAAAATTCTATATACACTTACCGAGAATCCTTATTGAGCAGTAATTGATAATTCCTTCTCAAACACGAGATAATATTTTTTTAAAGAAGTGGCGCTAGTGTACCTTTGTCGCGTACAAAGGTACACTAGCGCCACTTCTTAAAACACTTCTTAAGTGAGAATGTTGACACCTACTTAACTCCAACTTAAAGATAGCTTTTCATCACTCAACTTAAAAATGAATTTAAATATCACATGATGTAATTTTTTCTGTGATTGCGATTTCTATAAACTTAAACTTTGCAGAATGAAATCAATCAATAAAAATCCTAAAATGGGAGAAATACTGCTTGTTGTGTAATTTTCATAATAAACGAGCGAAAGCGAAAACCACTAAGAGTAAAATGTTAAATACTAAAAAAAAAAAAAAACTATTGTGTTCTTTATATAAACTGAGTTTATACAGTGTGGAAAAATAAGTCGGGCCCTGAAGGGAAACTACCTTAAATCCTTAAGTTGGCTCATTTTACAAAAAGGAGACATTCCTTTATTTAAAAAAAAAAACTGCATTTAAAGATTTTGTAAAACTCGCTTGCCTCGTCCGGGACTTGAATCAACTAAAATTAAAAAAACAAACACTCGCTATTTTATTATACTAATCGATAGGATAATTCAGGATAAAATTATTTTTTTTATTTATCCACACTGTAGGTATATGTTACAAACAAGGTCCATGTAGTTTTTATCACAAATGTCATGTTAACAAAAATTATTTCTGTAAAAGTCAATCAAAATTGTAAATGTCTAACCATGAAACCTACCAATTGATTGAATATTCATTTTATTCTTTCGAAACCGCAAAGAAATTAATTTAATTTGAATTAAATTCAACTCCTTTTCAAAGCATGAGTGATGAAAATATATAACCATAATAAATATAGTTATGATGGCTGTTTGTAACGCTTTCATTACGACATAAATAAATATATCCGAAGTCTCGTGGGATTCTTGAATGTAAATAAATAAAATACTTACTTACCTTACTTATTTAACTTACTGAAGCTTTCGATAGACATACGTCATAGATTTACACCGGTGTATTTATTAATTGAATCGTCTCGCATTAAAATACCTATCTAAACATAGGTAAGTACCTACATCAATTATGTACTGTATTCACTTGCCGACTTTTTAAATTTATTATTAATTTATTCTCATACAAATAGTAAACGATTTTATTAAAAAAAGTTTGTTTTATTTTAGTTAGCATTAACCATAAATCCTAAATGTATCTAAATGTAAGTGTAATGTAATTAATTCCAAAACATTAAAATTTAAGGAAGAGATGTTTAAAAGTATAATGGTGCTGCCCTCTCGCGACAATTCCAGGAACTTCAATACACAAAAAGTTTCAGTCAGATCTTGTAGAGGGCGTTAAGTTCATGATTAATTTTAAAATCCAATGATTATATTTAAAATCCAAGTGAATTCTGGTAAACTCAGTCAGCTACTAAACCATGATACGAAAAAAAAATTAAAATCATCTTCAACTGAAGTAAAACATTTCATTTAATGCAAAAAAAAAAATACCTGTCACAGTATACATAGAGGAAATGTTTAGTTTCCTTAATAAACTGTAGGGGCGCTGCTCACATTGTTTAATTAAACGAATATTGAAGTTACATCTGTAGATTATTTACTAAAACTTCGGAATAACCCTTGAAAACAGCTTGTAAATATAGCTCAGAAGCATGAGAATTGATTATTATTTATCAATAGGGTTTGATCACCTTTTTTGAAGCTTTTGAAGCTTTTTTGAAGCACCACTGCTCCACAGTTCCATCGCTATCTCATACAGACTGATATCCGGGATATTTTCGGTGTAATGTATAACTAAGTATATATTTTTAAATAAGTACTTATGGTTTTCCTTATAAGTGTGTGTGAGCCAGTGTTCATAAAATCCGTAGGTATGGTATCAAAGTGGGCTTAAATTAGTGTTAATTGGTGTTCGCGGTGACTCTGTCCCTAATGACTTGATTGTCAGGCACAAAGGGCAAAGTTTCCACGTATAATCGAACTTATTACAATGAGAACCAACTTTGCTTGGTGCAAGACAAATTGACAAATATTATTTTATACTGTGAACATAGACGAATCTGTAATGTGAATCAGATTTTGCATTAATAATGTTCACTTACTGGTCGAAATTTGATTAACATAATTTCGTTTCGAAGGCGTTAAAAAAGATTTACTAAAATTTGTTTTTTTGATAAAAATAAAAGTTTCAATGACTTATAAAAAGAAACGAAAATTTGTCGTTTATTTACACATTACAAAAAGATCTCTATAGTAAAATGGAATCTGTAATAAGAGCAATAATATTGTTTAGTCTTCGTTTGGGCGACATCAAAGCAAAGTTAGAACCTTTATAATAAAACGATGAAACCCGCTCGCTTCTTAGACTTGGGCAGTCTCGTAGCGAAATATACCTCCTCGACTCGTTAGTTCTGCGCTGAATTCACAAAGTGTTTGCCGCACGATAATTGCTTTCCGATTTCTAAACGACGAACGTCTGACGGAATTATTGATGGCAAATTCGTTTATAGCAGAATAAATATTCCACTCGGAAGCATTGAAGCCATCGCACCGATGACGCTGTAAATGTAACAATCAAAGATTACTAAAACTGTTTACAAACGTTATTGTATTTAACCAAGTTTAATGTAACCAGTCACTTTGCACTGTTTATTGTTAAAAAGCGTCAACGACACAGTCCAATTGTCGCAATTTAAACAAATTATTCAAGTTTTGTGTCTAACTTAGACTCAAAAATTGTTTCACTCATATGTATATTTTTTAAATATATGATGAGTAGCATATTACAGCTTTAATTCGAAAACAATGGTTAATTTTTGCACGCAATTTATGTGGTATGTGGTACAGATGTCTTGAGTATCTTGAGTACACTGAGCGTTCTTTCCTGAAATACACATTTTAACAGGAGCTGCATGAACTCATATCGTCTTTCCCTTTCTTCCATCGGACATACAGACGTACAAATGGTTACCATCCTCATCTTGTCGATATCCCTCTATTTGGGACCGAGCGCTTTAAAACATATTTTATAATGCGCACTGCCAACGTTTGGAACTCCTGAGGTCATATAACCCAAATCTTTTCAAAGTTCGAGTGAATAGGCATATTCTGGGTTGAGAATGAGGTTCGCTCCATCTTAGGCCTCATCCTTGCTACACAGTTGGTTGTTGGTCAAGAGCAAACCCATCTATTATATAAAAAAAAATAATTGTAATTTTTGCAGCCATTATGCTCGGAGCATATGTAGCTGTTATTTTCATAAAACATTATACATGTTTTAAGATAGAGAAGTCGTGACTGAGGTGGAGTGATGATGTCATTAGTGTCTCGAGAGCTTCTGTCGTCGGATGTACATTTAGGGAGAGACCAAGGACGTTGGATAATATAACAGGATCGCTAACTTGAAAAAAATGCATTTACGAAAATGAACTGTATTACCAATAGTTAAAGTATATTTTTCATTGCGCCTTATACAGAGGCTAATCCGGGCAGAGAGAGAGAACCAAGCGGAGGTCATGTGTCTTTTTCTTTCATCTTGCCAGACTAAAAAAATGTAGTTGATTAAAAATTTAGTTTAAAAAATCTTAGTTGCTACACTTGTATGTTAATTATACTTCAATTATTTTAATAAATTTTAATTCAACATATTATAATCACATTAATTTCGTTATATATATACTTAAATTACAAAAAGTTAATATTTATTGTTTCAAGCTTATTTTATATTTTATTTTCTACTGGTATCCCTTTAAAGTGACATTACGGTAAATGTCCATAAATTTGTAACGTTAGTGGATATGATTATGTTCAATTAGTGCAAAACTATTATAAGCAATAGAATAAACAATGCTAAAATTACAATTGGTAAATTCATATTTCAATTTTAAAAATATTTATAAGAAACTACTGCTATATGTAGGTATATTACAACATTTAATTTATATCACATAATAAACATCTAATTGTCACCTTATTAGAAAGGGACACACGGCTTCTCTACTACATGTCCTGCTCGGCTCGCTTTTTAGCTGCAAGTAATAAATCCTTATTATAATAGATCCATGGGAGAGACATATTGTGTACAGTCAGTTGCATAAATGGGTTCAGATAACATCGAACATGAACTTGATTCGGCATTACAGGTCACAGTGAAACTATTTTCATTAGATTCTTATCCTAAGTTAGGGTTTAGGTAACAAACTGTATTACTTAGTCAATAAGTAAGTAAGTACACGAGATTATGTTTGTAGAAAGTAGGTAAAGTCACGAAACTTTTACCGCACACATGAAAATATATTACAAAATACCTTATTTTTGATCCCTTTTTGATCTTACCTGTATGTGCATTCATACTCGATCTACCGCCATTTTTGGTCTTGTAAAACTCTATAGATTTGTCCGTCTGGTGGACCGTTTACATGATAGATATTACTTAATTTATATTTTACTTGATGTCATCAATACCAGGAAGCGGGAAAATGAGAATTTTGTTTACAACTTGTTTAAAACCCACCCGAAATTTGTTTACAACTCGCTTGAAGAAGCCCCATATTGTAGTTAGGCGGAAACACCTCAGAAAGAGAATATTCCAAGATTATTGATTCTGCGGGATAAAGTTTCGTCCCATCCTGAATATATGCAAGTTATCCAAATAAAGTGGATAAAAAATAGAATACAAAACTAAGTAAAGAAAAAAGAAACATGCTAGTCTGTATATATATTAATAATGATAATGATTAGGTACTATCATTAACAGTTCTATCGTGTTAAATAATCACAAAGGAATTCGCTCATCAGAAGGATAATAAGCAAAAGCTTCCATTTATTGCCACTTAACACACAATGAGAGTTTCGTTGCTGTACGAAAATAATAATCGTCTCTAACGAGGCATTATCTGCTTCCGGAGCCAGATTGACTTCGCCATCGCCGAGAATCCGAACATAGCGACACATCTCGCAGTAGAGCAACTCCCTCACATCGTACAAATAATTTTCATTCGTTTTATATAGAGACAATGTCTCCAAACTCAGTCAGCGAACTTTTTTTTTATCTTCACACATTCCACACAGCACCATCTAGTTCCACAGTAAGCAACTAATGCTTGTATTATGGATACCAGACAGTTGATATAATACATAGATTACTTTTTTTTTGTAAATACATAGGTATTATAAATATAAAACATCCTGACTCAGGTATAAAGGTAAAATGTTAACACAAAAACATTTGCCCCTAGCGGGATTCGAACCCGCGACCGTTTGGTTAACAGCTAGGGTTACTAGCCACTAGACCAAACGCGTCGTCAAATATTGCAAATATTGTGAAAGTTTACACAAATATATTATTTCGATGAACCCAGTGGTTATTGGATTAACCGCATTTTATGATTTCCTACAATATCCATCTTTTGTCTCTCTATCAGCCTTGTACTTCTGAAGAATTCTACTTCTGAAAAAAAAGCTTATTTATTTTTCGCTTCTATAGTATCAGTAATATAATTAGTCGTTATTACATAATAAGTAGTTGCTGACCAATTTAATGGTTTCCTCCAGATACAAAGGGCATAAATCCCTCGGGCCTAAAAGAGATAGCCGGAAGTAACAACTCCTTACAGAGGAAAGATGGTAGATCTCAACCCCAGTGCACTCAAACCAATGTTGTTTGAGTAGGACCAATAAAAAATAAGATGCAATACTGCCTCCACATTGTGTTTGCAATCGTTCGCTTTCATTTAATTGGGGGACAATTATCTACGTCCGCTCTTTCATTGTTAGAGCTTAATAGGACGTCATATCTCACTCAGATGATACATACCTATATCGGGAGATTTAAGATAAGGTTGTTTCTTATTTTCTCCTTACATAGTAAATTGTAACAGGAATGACGATTTCCATGCGTTGTTATAACAATGAAATTTCCTTTTTTTTGGGTCTTCGTGGGTTGAAATTGGAACTTATCATGCACGCGGAAGTTTAGAGGATTAGCTTTAGGGTTACTCTGGAGAGATCGAACAGAAAATGATGAGATCTGTAGACAAATGAAAACTATCTACATAACCTGACACATTTGCAAGTTGAAGCAACGGGCAGCACAAATATTAGTACCCATAAGACTTAGTAAGGACAACAGGTCATCGTTGGATCCAAGCCAGTGCACTCATAAAAGATTACATTGGAGTTCCGATGGTTGAGAGATGATGATAATGACACTTAAAATAAACTGTCATAAGTTTTTACCATGGAGAAATGAATTATTTATCACGACAATAGGATAATATTTTGTTATTCAGTATCCAATATTTGAAATGAAACACATATAAATTGGAAACTATTTTGTTTATAATAGACAAATGTTTGGCGGTAACAAAAGCCGCAGAGTTCCAGCTACGAATAAATAATGGAGTGAGTGCGCGAATAAATAAAAATATATTGAAGGAAGCCTCCGGCTTTCGTTTTGCAGCTGGCGAACGGCCAAACGGGAACCGAATCCATTCCATCCGTAGCCCTCTAAAATTTCCTTTGATAGCTCCATTCACTGGACGTATAGTTTTCTCCAGAATCGTGTGAATGACATTAAGTTTCATTAGATTCTTAGGAAACTTAGGAATTTACTCCATAGGGAGTATAAAATGGAAGTGATAAAACCAATATTTCCCGATTCAAACACGCTAAAATGATTAACTTAGCTTTAAGTATGGTAAATTAATAAGCAACAATTTCGTGGGAATAGCTATTGTGTTCCAAAATATCTCAGGTGTAATTAACCCGGTCAGTTATTATTAAAGTAATGTATTTTATCTATGATTTTACATGTGATCACAGATAGATAAGGACCATTCCTTTTTAAACCTTCTACTCTTTGTAAATGCCAACTATACTTTTTGCGCTTAGTGTCTAATAAGTAAATGACAAATTGTGATTCTTTGTTGAATAATATTTTTTGGGAAAATAAACTGAAAAATAACAAAGAAATGAAAGCGACTCTTAGTGTTGAAATTAAACGCAGAGCTTTGGTGGTAAAGGTCGTTTAAAAGTTTTCGCATTGTTACCATCCCAACAGCTATAACTGTACATGGCTGTGGACACGTCGCTTCCGCTCAAATTTTCTCCAAGATATTTAAAAGACAAACACCTGTGTATACTTTGCTATTTTAAGTCTCTTGAATATTTCACGTATCACTTACTTGAATAATAATAATCATTGGTCACATTGTAATGAATTAAGTGCTAATATGTAGTTTTAATAAAACCAATCTAACTGTATAATTCTATATTTATATATTTCGTATATTATGTCTTACTACCTGGGCACAGGCTTCTTCATTATTGAAGCAACATCCATTTTTTCTTCATCATTATGGCACATGACATCGAAGCCAGAATTCGAACCTACGTCAGCCAATCTTTCATCAAAATGGATGATTAACAATACAGGATTAGTGACTTAGCATTTCACTGAGATCTCTCAACACCTGAATATCGTATTATTAAATTAAGTGAAATTTGCAAGCCAACAGTCGTAGTTCTGGCGGTGAATGACGTCACGACCGGAATAGATTAAATTAACCAAACCAGAAGTGAGCCAGTCTCTCTCCAGGGGCTTTGAATGTTCTTACTCGTCTGACTGCGGGTGCTATACAAAGCTCGAAAGTAATTCACGAACATTACAGTGCAAGAGTGCACCTGAGTTATTTTGCAATAAATGAACTACCTGTGACTACATAATGAGTTGACTTGGATGCAATTTTTATTTAAGTTGCGTAAGATATGTAAAGCGACGAAAAGGAATTTTTTTAAGAAGCTTAAAATAAAAATATATTTTTCCTTTTAAAGTTAAATTTTTTCGCAAATTAAATTGAAATATTAGAACAATAGCAAAATTTTTAACTAAAGAAACATAAAAGCGGGTCACGAAGTGATAAAGAATGTAATTGAAGTCGACCCTTTTCCCCAATTCACAACGAATTGGTTTTGGAAGTGTCAAGTTAAATTATATCTGTCGAGCTAACTTAGATGACGGAGCTCCCACGAGGACAGCGCGCACTCGCCCTCAGCGATGCATCGGGGTAGGCTTCATAGTGACAAGCGGAAGCGATACAAAAGCTAGAGGCGAAGACTTCACGAATAATTAAACTGTGAATTGTTTTTTTTACATGAAGGCCTGACGATGACAGTCTACACAATCTTACAAGTAAAAGCAAATTCACTATACCTAGGCCTCTGAAACGTTCCCGCGGCATGAGTACACCCCCGGGAGAGGTATTACGCTGGAGACGAGAGGCCCAGACGAGGCACTCGAGAGATGGCGCTATTAAATATTTTCACTTATGGAAGTCTCCATATTCTTTGATCACTATGTTTAAAATAATATATTTCTTGTTTGTACACCACATTTATTTTTCCATTCAACTACAATACAATTCGCTTTCATTTTTTTTTACATCAACAACCAAAACGTTACCAAGGTTACAAACCAAAGACAATAATAAGTATAAACCTCATCAGGCGCGATGAGTTGATGCAGCCGGGGAGGGGATAGCGCACCACGTCTGCGATCGCACCTGCGCTGAAGGAGTCTGCTCGCTCTCCTTCCGGCTTGTACATGTGCTTACGGGGCATGGATGCTTCGGAAAATACTTGTGCGACATCGCGAGGAGGAAGCGAACCACTCCGATTGAGGAGAGGAGAGGAGAGGTTGGGACAGAACTTGTCCTTACCCGCTGTCGTCAGAGCAATGATTAGTAGCCTTTGACGGCTGGGATGCGTCTAGACCTTTTGCGAAGCGGCCCTGAGTGGCAAAGAGGCCGCGGCGCACGTTGCGTGAACAATTTCAGGGCGTCAGACGGGGCTTTCTACATAAGCGACAGCGTATTGTAGTTTCTACGATACTGAAAGAGACTGTGTCCTATACCTTAACATAGCTGTAAGTATCAAAACCGAGGCAACCACCCGCCAGTGTTAGAATCAAAGTTAGAATTCTCATCGGCACTAACCAAAGTTGAATAATCGTGACACGAATCCCCTTGTCTCAAAAGGCTTATGCTTTTTAGTGTTAATATTTGAAGTTTATTATGGTATTAATTGAAAAACTATTACTGTTAATGTAAAATGATTAATGTGTTATTTGGAGCGATTTTGTTGTAAATACAAAATAATTAAGTAATACATTTTAATTGATTCGTTATTTTCTGCAACGAATGAAATTCTCGATAATGACTTCGCAAATTAAGCTTTCATAAAATTTATAATATGTTGCAAAATTTGTGGGTTTTACATTATTTACTTAACAAAGTAAATGGATGCGATGATTATTATTGAAAAGTACTTTAAATAAACATTGAAATACTGTACAAACAATTGTTATTAAAATGTTATATTGTTTTTTTGCTATCTTATTAAATTATTAGGAGTAATATAAAAAGATTGAAGCGTATTTGGTTGAACCGTTTGATTGATTGATGGTTTGGTTTAACCTTTTCGATGTTTGTGTATGTTACTCTATACGTTTGCTATTAATGTGATCCTACGCAATGCAAACAAAAGAAAAATCTTTAACTAATACAACAGGCATATAGATTTATAATGATATCATTAAACAAAGGCCACAAAATTTTTCTATTTATTTTTTACTAGCTGGTGCCTGCGACTTCGTCCGCGTTGAACGATGAAAGGTACCCTATGTCCTTTCTGGTGTCCCAGACAACGTGTATGCAAAATTTCATGATGATCGGTTCAGTAGTTTTTGCCTAAAAGAGTTACAAACATCCATACATCCAAACATACTTTCGCATTTATAATATTAGTACGGATTTTAATTATAATATAGTCTGGCATATACTCGTATGTCATGACATAAGCCAGTAGGCGAATGTTGAAAAGCGAATGCGAATCTTTTTCGGACATTTATTCAATATATTCTGCTTTGAATTAAAAACGTATAGACCATTCATTAACATCATTCACTCTTAAATAGGTTCACAGTGTTTGTTTTGCGTGTCCAGAGTGTGTCTAGACTCAGACGCAGAGTTGATGAATGGCGGCGGCCATTTTTTTAGGAAAATGAATGGAAAATTCTCGTCTGCTTGCGGTTAGGGAGGCTCTGTGAATGGAAAACCACTTCAAATAACCTTTCCAGTGGAATTGTTCAGGTACAGTGTTTCTACTACGAGAGTGCTAAGCTCAATCCTAACTGTTATATTAGAATTTTAAATGAAACATTTTTATCCTGTCATATATTTAAATAAAAAAAAATCTGTGTACACTATCAATGTTTTTTTTTTTTAAAAAAAAATAACCACATTATTATTACATGAAACCACATGAAATGAAATTTATAAATTCTTTTATTTTTCAGTGGAAACGCAATTCGCAACGTGAAGTGCAAAAGCTCTTTTAAAATGACATCGTCAGCGAAAATTGGATTTGAAATCCAAAGGATTTTTTCTTGGCCCAATGCAAACGTAATCCATTTACCGCTAAGATTTTGAGCGTCGGGTGCGCCCCGGGTTTATTTTAAATGTTACAAAGACTTACTAAGGTTCGAAATGCAACAGAGTTGGAAAATGGCGTGAGAAAACCCGGGTGTCTGAGTAATCTCCTCCAGTGCTTAGTTTATATGAGAAAAATCACGTAAAACTAAGATATTTTTAATCAGCTTAGATTTTTAGTATATCGTCAACAGGAAATAATCAATTTAGGGCCTCTTTCACCAACTACAAGTAAAGTGTTGATTAGTTACTTTTAGAAATAATTTTATGTTTTATTAAATTATGCACTTGATTTACTGCATCCTTCGATTGGCTATTTTTTTTAATTATTTTCTTTTTAATGTTTGGGACTTTTACCGTATACAAACAAAGGTATATAATCTCCTTCATTCCCGGTTACCGGTGACTTTAAATGGCGGTTAGCTTACTTGACACATGGTGAAAAAGCTCTAGGGCCTACCGAAGGATACAGTAAACCGAATGCTTAATTTAATAAATAAATTAATTAATAATTAATTTAATTAATTTAATCAACACTTTACTTGTAGTTGGTGAAAGAGGCCCTTAGTGACATGAATATATAGTAACGTTACTGTCAAAATATTATAAGACTATAAAAGAGTTTAAAGAATGATACAGAGATATCTATATAGAAATATAATATGACAAAAAAATATATGTATTTTATATAGCATAGGTATATAGTATAACATGCGTAATATAGCATTCATTGCTATAATTGCTAATACGAGGTTATGTCCATGCTAACATGATAAACCTGAAAGGAACTCTCTCTTACCTTTTTCACGCCTTAACTACACAACAGATCATCATTAAATTTTGCATACATATTATGATTTTCATCCAGAAAAAAAGCACTATTCCCGAATGATCATTCAAAATGAAAAATCTAACGCCTAGTAAAGCTGTAACAGCAATATACCTATAGATGTCAGGCGTTACAATGCTCATCATATAATATTTTTATATAAATAATATATTTTTTATTTTTCAATGCGACCGAAGCCGCAGGCAATAGCTAGTAGTATTTAAAGACGATAAAGGTAAATTTCGTCCTGAAATTTTAAGGTAAAATTTTAAGTCTAAAAATAATTACTTAACTCTTAGCGCTTTTATGATGTTAAGCGTTTCGTCAAGTTATACAATACTATACTTAAAGGTACGTGTGTAAGTTTTTGTGGAAGCTCGTGAGTGAGTTGTGAAATTTTCAATTTAACTTGTTTCTGAAGTTGCTATTGTTCGGACACTTGCGAGGAAAAGTGGAAATTATTTTTCAGGAAGTGTTGAAAAGTTTGAAGCATTACGCTGTAAGAGAACGTTTTTGGTTAGTTCATGTTGAACTTATCGAAGTTTACTTCATTTGATTTTTACTTAACCTGATTTTAAAGATTTAAAATTAATTGATTTAAAATAAATATTTTTTAAGGTTTTTAGTTTTAGGTTACAATGTTTGATTGTAGATTTTAGTTATTTTAGAAATTTGATAAAATAAAATGTCATACATATACATGTATAATATATGAAATAATTAATTAAAGTTGTTGTGTAAGTAATTAATTTAATTATATTGATTTAAAATACATGCTATGTTCTTTTAAAACATTATTAGCTCAATAATTAGATCCCAAAAAATTATATACAGACATATGCAGTAGCGACAACGTAAACTGCATGATATCGCAGTCATAAATTACGCAGCCCGTCTGGCGGCAGTAGCCATCACTTCACAGAAGATTATCATGAAATAATTGGTCTACTAGAGTTGGCTTATTAATTTATTTTTTACAAAAAAAAAAACCACAAAGATTGGAACATTTATTCATAAGTTAGTCTTATTTTAGAGTTACCAGTTTAGATTTGTTTAAGAATTGTCGAACAAAAGTAATAAATCTTCCAAAAATAAACATAATTCATATTCAATTTATATGAAACTTTAACGGGCTCTCGTTATTATTCACTAATAAAACTTGTGTTATTATTAAAAACATATATTATAAAAATAAAAAATATAAAAGTTTATTATATTTATAAAATTCACTTTGTAATTTCAAAAATAGAATTACTTTGCATTTAAAAAGAGAATCTTTCACACACATGCTTACAATAATAGAGAATACAATTTCATCTTTTAAACTTTAATAATAACTTGAAAAGAATTTTGAATAAAGAACGCAAACACTGCGTTACATTGTATCATTTAA
Source organism: Synanthedon myopaeformis (assembly GCA_944738685.1). Taxonomy (NCBI): domain Eukaryota; kingdom Metazoa; phylum Arthropoda; class Insecta; order Lepidoptera; family Sesiidae; genus Synanthedon; species Synanthedon myopaeformis. The sequence goes on from OX122921.1 coordinate 213,665, forward strand.
ATAACTATAGTTGTCCACTATAAGGAGACCTACGACGTGTAAAACATTTCCCCCTGCTTCGTCCATTCCCGTGTCTGCGGCGAGGGGGGGACAGATCATTGTTATATTGGCATTTGTAGATAGTACGCAACGAATGGACGTCCAGACAGAGTTTTACAAATTTTTACTGAAAATAAAATTAGTTCGCCGAATACGAACACAAAATGAGACGTTATGGACTTTTTAGAAGCACACTCACTTCGTTAATGAAAGCCCTCTTGTTGCTCACGTTCAACGAAATCCTTTCAAGTATTCTGTATATTATGGTTTTATGATATGATATCATATTTACAATTCCAAGTGGGGAATCTTCACAAAGCATTTTTGGGAATTTTCATTTGAAAACGTTTTTCGATTTGCTTACCACAGTGGAAGGCCATACAGAAAACTGAAGATACCATGATAGGTATCATATACATTCAAAATTTAATTACACCACTCAATAGCTAAAGGATCAAATATTATACATAGTATAAAACATACAAAGAAAATATTACTCTTAATTTACACGTAATTATCATGTACCTATAATAAAACAAATAGCCATGTCCAGCCACACCTAATTTTTTTCATTGTAATATAAGAAAGAAAGATAGACAAAAGAAATTCATTTTGAAAAACTTTTATATAACTGTACAATTTGTTAGTTTAGCCTGTCTAATGGGTTATGTAAATTTTTCCAACATTTTTAAGGTCTAGAATCTCGTGCCTATGTAAACATTGCATTTTAAGAACGTAGTCCAACAATGGTTGTGGGTCTATTCTGATCACGATCGCGCGATATGTGAGCACGTAGCGTTTACGAGAGACGCGACATCTCGCGACCCCGTGGACCGATCGGTTACGCCTCATGGCTGTACACTTGAGGCACATTGCCTCTCTAACGACACTTATCATCATTTGATCAATGCAAACGCTTCTGTAGACTAACCGAGTCTGGCCTTGCCATTATATAATCCAAAGTTTCTATTGAAGGCATCTTTGATCGAGAATTGTAAAGGCCATTATGCATAAGGCAGTTGTTCCACCGTCGACGATGAACGAGTAGCGATTAAAGCTAGAAACTAAAAACGAGTTGGCGAGTTCGCACGAATTCGCACCACTCTAGCCGGTTGGTCTTGCGCGAGCTACGTACGTGTTCTCAACGAAATAAAGAGGGGTGTTTGGTTTCAATTGATGAGTTTCTTATTAAACTACCTTCCTATAAACCATTAGACGTGAAAGCCGCAGCTTGGAAGATATATAGCCGCTGCGTTGGTTGGTATCTCGGCGAGTCCAGTACCTTTAGCAAGAGTTTACAATGACCGCAAATTGACAATTATCCATGTAAATATTTTACGCTCTCGCTAGCAAGTGCGGTCATTGTAAACTCATGGTAAGCATCGCTGAGCGAGCATCCTGTCTTTGAAAGTCTTTCTTGTCGCTCAGCGACGAACTAGTGGAGCGAGTCCTCGCCGGCAGTGAAACAGTTAGCGATCAACTATTAATATATGAATGTCTTTTATTCATACAGAATGTATATCTTATTGTACGTTTCTTGAGCGAGAAAATAGTTGATAGTTAGTCGCTTGCTCGCAGGCGCGGCGCGGCGGTGGGACAACTGCCTAAATATAAAACTTTAAGTTATCTTATATATGGGTTTTCTGAAATCATATCTAAGAAAATTATATACAAAAACTTTTCCCAGATATAGCTGTTTCAACAGCGAAAACTGTATCAAAATCGGTTGGGTGGAAAAACAGATAGAAGCGGACAGCCATTTTATTATAAATGTTAGAATGCTGTTTAAAATAACATCTAAAATGTATATTAAAAAAACCGTAATTGGCAATATAATGCAGTATGATACGTTTTGTCAAAATTAATAATGCTGACGATTTTATTTGTAAACAAAGTAAGATATAATTTTCAGTAGCTGTTAGGTATTGCGATGCCTCACAGAATCAGCTTTCTTTGGGGTTACTAAAGAGATTGTGAATTGTACTAAATCTTTCGATGAAAAAACTAATAAATTTTCTTTAATACACATTTTTATGAAGTAAATAATAAAGTTATTGGCCGCCATTGTATATGCATTGATATTCTGTGGCCGCGCGTGGCGTGCATTGGTTGCCGCCTTAAGTGCAACTTTTCTAATCCAATCCGTTTTGTTTATTTTGTCGCTAGCTTTCTTTTATTATCAATATTATCTCTTAAAATAAATGCTATATCTATAAGTCGGCTGTACATCGAACAAGGCTTACGTAAATCAATATGTCTTTCATGTGTCAATGCATTCACTGCTATAATAAGGTCCCAACTCATATTCCAGCCCATTATACAAATTTTAATGAGGAGTAAACAGAAATTTTCCAGCGATTCATGTTTTTTAATATACTTGCTAGTTTTATTTTTTATCTCCCTTTCAGCCAATTTATTTATGTACTTTACCTTTTCTTTAAAATATAATTTATTTCAAATAAATAAATGACTTCAAATGTTAACAATATTTACAATATCAATTACATTTTATAATTAAGTAAGCGGATAAATTGATAGCAGTCGTAAAGTTGAATACATATGCCTGTAGAATAATAGTTGCTGGAGAATTGCAACAAATCATTTTGGGTAAACGGTCGAGGCCGATGCGTATGTATGAAGGGTCTAAGAAACGGGGAGTGAATGGCCTCAGTGAAAATTCACGAGAAATTTCCTGTTTTTTTCCTCAACACTAAACTTGATTTATGGTAAACTATGGGGTCACGGTTATCTCAACGAGATATGGGGTGGACGTTCTTGTTTACGCAAGCTATTTGGGCGAGCTTAAGCTGTACTTGACGGTTGGGATGGTCATGTGTCACTTTCATTTTAAGCAAAGGTATTCTTTTTTATTCAATATTGTATTGTAACATAAATTGGCTATTATTTCAATGAATATGGGATTTTATACATTTCTAATTTCTATAATAATATAAGCAAGTGTATGAGGGGAAACTTTGGGAGAAGTTATTAGAGTGAAAAAACTCCTCGAAATCAATATTTACGAAGCGGTGCTCGGCCGACAGAAATAACTTCGTTAACGCCGACAATAATCCCAGAAGTTGTTCGCAGGCGGAACTTTTTAATTTTGTCCCTCCTCGTCTCTCACCTCTCTACTTCCCTTTAAAGTTGCGGTACATGTGGCATTTGTTGTTTTCAGGAAATACATTTTTTTTAATTGAGTCAAGGTAGCGCTTGGCCGTGATCTCACTTGATGTAAGGTGCAGATGCGGCCGAATTTGGACCACGCTTACCTAGTAAGTGCCCATTTACCCTTGATTTGAAGACCCTGAGGTTGTAATTTTGAGGAAAAACAGACGCAGATGAGTTCCACTCCCTAGCGGTTCGGACAAGGAAGGTGGAACTGTAACGCCTCGTGCGTGTCCGAGGAACATCAACCACGAAGGGATGAAACCCCTGTCCGCGCCTCATGGTCCGCAAGTGGAATGGTTTCGGTTGGATCAGATCGTATAGAATGGACGCACACTATCCATAGTGCAGACGATTGAAAATCGATAGGCATGCTACTTTTCGGCGATGCTGCAGGCTTTGGAGTTGAGACTCCACAAGGGTGTCGTTGCCAATAAGTTTCTTAGCTCGTCTTTCAATCGAATCCAGTGCAGCCAATTGATAACTGTCAGACCCATCCCAGAGGTGGCAGCAGTGCTCCATGCGAGATCGGACTTGTGCTCTATATATCTGTATCTTGTTTCTGAAGTGACGCCCCTTTTTAAATATTGGCAATTTTCAAGGCTATGTTGCTTTACAGGCTTTTGTACGAAATATAGAACGAGTACTCAGAACGAAACCAAGTATTTAAGGAAAATTCTTCTTACAGTCACGAGTAAAGGTTATAACACTTCACAGTACATATCTATTTAAAGTGTATTTTCCATTCGACATTACTATTAGCAAAGTGTTGTACGAGTATAGCATTACTTACATTAAAAGTGTTTAACCTATTTATTTATAGTTTACTCACTGTTTGTGAGGGAGTTTTGTCGCAATTCTTGTCAAGATTTAAAAAAATTTTAGACGCATAAAAAAGCTCTGGCATATCTTCACAGTTTTGTAAAGACTTTAAACTTTATGATGGTGATATATATATATACCATCAACGAACGAGAACATTGCGAGGAAACTCTGGAATGATTGACACATTAAAGGCTGTGTTCAACATTGGGACAAAATGGTTAGTGACATATTGCAGGCCAGTGTGTTCCAATCCTAATCCACGGTCACCGGGTAGAGCTTTCGCCGTGAAAGGTGAAACTTTCGAATTAGTTGCCACGTACACGATTACGGTTGTTGACTTTTTTTTTCATTAATTTTTTAATTAAGTCTGTAAGAGACCGTTATTTAATTGCGGTTTCTTGTTACAATTTATAAATTCATATTTAAGATACATTCATACTAGTTGTAAAAAGTGTTACTTAGATTATTCACTTAGGGCCTCTTTCACCGTGTGTCAAGTAGGCTAACCGCCATTTAAAGTCACCTGTAACCGGGAATGATGGAGATGATATACCTTTGTTTGTACGGTAAAAGTCACAAACATTAAAAAGAAAATAATAAAAAAAAATCGCCTATCGAATGATGCAGTAAACCGAGTGCATAATTTAATAAAAAATAAAAACATTTCTAAAAGTAACTAATCAACACTTTACTTGCAGTTGGTGAAAGAGGCCCTTAGTGATGTACCTAAGCAGGATGGAAAGTGTTTATCGGTGAACAAATAATAATTATTAATGTTTCACAAACAAACATAAGTTGGGTTAGTTCGTGATTAAAAAGTTGTAGATCAAAGCTACAAGCTTAAAGAAACCTTTCGGACCCGTTTTCTTGGCTCGTTGAGTCCACTGAGTCGTTCGCAACAAAAATACTTAATGAAACTTGTGCCTAACACTTGCTTGAAGGGATTGCGTGAGCTTTAAAGACACATTACGCGACGCATTAGTTCATCGTCATTTTTGTAATGATTTTTAACTTTTCGCGTGTGAGGCACACGTAACTCCGGCAACGGCAACTTGACGATACATTTTAATTAATATATAGTTCCCTAGAGTTATTTACAAGTTTGGAAGCAGCTCCGACGCCCGACACCCGCCGCTCGCCTCTGGGTGCGTAATTAGAATTAATGTTTCAATGTTGCTAAACATATTAGAAGAATATTCTCTCTATACGGTATCTAATATGAGTCTAAACTAAATATAGTTGATATATATAATTCAGCGGCAGATATCTGCAAGCTGTTACGTTTACCGGTCACTCTCGAACACTGTCACTGTACTATAACATGAGCTGTCGCTAACAATTCATTTTATAGATTTAATAGTACAATCTGCAGCCATAGAATGGGTGGGCTACACTAGCGATAGTTACCACCCCCTTACTAAAAACTAACGTGAAAATAGCAGTATAAGCTGGTTTAAACGTTTTTAGCATCCCATGCACTAATATATCTTTGATCACTTGTAAGTTAGGTTTTTAAGATGTATACAATACAAAGCTTTTGAGTTAATTTAGTCCAATATGTAAAGTGTTTATTATATATTCATAAACATTCCATCGGATCGAGAAAAGTTCTTAAAAACAGAGCATAAAAGAAACTAGGCCGAAAGAGCCTACCGCCTTGAGAATAGACAAGGCAGGCAAATTCGATCTCAACCTCATCTCTTTAAGGCTGACTTTAATTCAAATGCTAAAGGTTGCTGAAATAAAATATAATGTGTATTGGGTGTTATCCAAAATAAGGAATCGATCCCACGGAATTTGTCGTTAAAATGTCTTTTCGTGCTTTTTAAATGATACTCGTAGGAACAGGGCTCCAATGAACCGCTTCGGTGATGATGTCGACAATATTTGTCGGATATGATCGCTGCGCATCGTGAGTCTCTCCGTCGGAGCCCCTCTGCTGTGAGCGCGAATTAAATTCACGAGCGCTCCGGGCGCTCATTAAACTGCTCGAAACAAAGGAAAAAACTGTCAACTTGCGCCAAGTTTAATTGCCTTAATAAATCTGGTGCGGGAATTAAGGTGAGGCCACGAAATTAGAGACAAAACGTCCATGTACTGCAGAGACAAGGACGTATTGTCCTTCTGCAATGTCTTCTTAATTAATAATATTTTTAGTTCAATTGTGTTTTTGATAAGATAGACTGTCAATTGTCGTGATTCGTTGGGCACAGCAGACGCAGTTTCTAATCTCTGAATATCATGGAATCTTGGAAGACATGGTCATCATAATGTTTCTCACTCAGAGGATCTCCTCTACCTGTGCTCAGAGGTGGCCGTAATTTATTACTTATTTATAAATATGTAAGCGAAGTAAATACAGATTAAGCACCTTAAAAGAGATCCTCAGCACCGAGATGATAAAAAAGTCTACAAAGTAGAAAGTCAAAGAAGAACTGACACAAAAGTCGGTTGTTGGTGTTATGGCCACACGGTTTCACAAGTGGGATGCAAATGAAACTCTTTGTAACGAATCTTAAGGGATTTATTCCTAAAAATTCTAGACCGGAAAGCCGTCCGGTGACAAAAGAAAGTAAATTTGGACCGCGGAAAGTTTTGTGTATATATATATATTTGCAGTTTATGTCACATCGAGGTGAGGTCGAATTAAAAAGTTTAAGAGTTACGACTCAGGTCGAGGGTTAAGTGTGAGTCTCTAAGACACTTTACGACCCGCCCTTCGTCCTGGAGATCGCTCATCTTCAACCATGGCTTCCGAATTATTAAAAGAGAAATCAGAACCTGTCTAAAAGACGACATGATTAGTAGTAACCTTCGAAAATATTGTTGAATTTTTGTCTTGATGATTCCCATCTAAAATCCGAAAAGAGTGAATCTGTTTATTTTTACCAATTCCTTTAAAATCAATATGTTTATCCCCCAAAACACACAAACTCATATAGTACATTACAGAGAAACCATTTGTACGAGTATTGACGAAATAATCTTAAAAAAACACTTGATATTTTTGTTTTATCCATAGACAAACCAAAAAATCGTCCTTCGCTTTTATAACCTGTTAGTAAGATCAATGTCATAACAAGAATGTCTTTTGTGACAGAAAATGGAAATATGTCTTAATAGAGTACGGTAACACATGAGAAGCATTCTCGTTCTTTTATTAAAATTGAATATGCATTCGTTCGCTGCTTTAATATTCATCGCTCGCTCGGAACACAACTCAATAAAACGTGTTTACGAGCGAGCAGTGTAGAGCGAATAGCTGCACTGGGTCAAGATGCAGTGTTACAACTGCGTTATCGCCTGGACGTTCTTTAGAACTGCAAATCCGTACTAATATTATAAATGCGAAAGTATGTTTGGATGTATGGATGTTTGTAACTCTTTTACGCAAAAACTACTGAACCGATCATCATGAAATTTTGCATACACGTTGTCTGAGACACCAGAAAGTACATACCTTTCATCGTTCGACGCGGACGCAGTCGCGGGCATCAGCTAGTGAACTATATTTTCATCCACATCGAAGCATATCTACGAGATCTTCTTATGGTTAATGCTTGCTTACTGGATCAGTATCGCTTCTGTGAAGTGAACGCGATGCATGAATTACTAACGTGCGATCAACTCGGCCATTATGTAAGATTTTATATTCCACAGATTTACTGTTAGTGCGCTTTCAAACTCCGATATAATATGTTTATTTCTCGTGCAAATTCAAATAAAATGGAAATATCTTTTTAATATAAACACTTAATGAGTATTGAATCCAATAATGACTAGTCACAAGTCGTCTCGGTGAAATGTTCCATATTATGAATTTGAAAATGAGATGCTTCGAGTGGGGTGAACTTAAATTGATATACTCGTACTTAACCGAGTACGAAGCGAAAGCTGCCACTTAAAAACATACTTGTAGTTCGTGTCGCCATCTTTTTTTGGAGTTTACTCCTTAAGAATCGATTTTCATATATACTCGTAAGCCAGTGGAATGAAAATTTATGGGATTAACATCAAAATTGTCACACGGTATGCGTTACGTTCTATTTCTAATATTTTAGAATATCTCTGAAGTTTCAGAGATATTGCGCCATCTACACAATATCTCTGAAACTAGAATATGTTACATAATAATACATCCTTGCGAAAACTAGATGGCACCGCAGGACTGTTATAACTTTCCAATAGGATAGGTCAAAAGCAGCCTGGATCTCTAAATATATATTCAAATATACATAAAGAAATAAAGATGTATTATCAGTGCACACTATATAAGTATTTCGCACTCGTTAATTGGGCATCCCGTCTGGCGGCAGTAACCATCATCTCACAGAAGACAATATAAATGAAAGGGAAAGAATGTTATTAAAGAAGAAAAAAACCAAAAGAAATAAATACATACCAACTCAAAATACGCCTAGAAATTACAAAGATTTAAATCGAAAGATGCGCCCTAATCTCCCCGCGCCATACTTTAAAACACATCGCAAATTGTTAACAATGGGTTGAGCGCAGGCGCTCAACTTATTAGCAATGGCTAACTTATCTACAGTTGCGCTCAACCAACTACAGTTGCACGTCAGCTACAGTGAGTGACGGTCGCTTGAAGAGACTGTTTCTGTTGCTTTTACTATCAAAAAAACTCGTTCGAAATGTTGTCTATGTTTAAAAGTGTTTTTAGACAAAAGACTCGCATTTCTAAAAAATGTATAACAGTAAATGTATATGTATTTTTGTAACACAGTTTCGCTACTGAGGGCGCATCTCTCTATTTAAATCATTGCATAATTTTATGTTTATTGAATTAGTTTACAATGACATAAGTTGCATATTTTATTGTCTATTATGACATCATATAGCTATTAGTTAAGTACATAGTTGAGTAGGGCTTGTTCCAGCCTTTAGTGCAATAGGGAACACGTCTCTTCCCTATTGTCCATTTGCACTCTTGTCACGGCGACTTCACAATGCGCTTCTTGTATTTTTGTCAGTGATTAATGACTTTTATATACAGACAGCAAAGGAAATTCTGTTATATTTACAGTCTCTGCGTTACTTTCAAACAAATATACATTGCGACCTCTTCAGGATAGAAAAATCACAAAAACGTTTTCAGACAAAGAATAAGTAAGTAGTTATATTTATCTAGGATATTTTGATTGACTACCCATTTGTTATTTATGGAAACGTGTGGAAATACATGGGTAACAGTTTATTATTATTTTCTATATTAAGGAGTTATTATTTTATGGACTAAACGTTAAGAAGAAATTTTATTATTATTTGTTAGACATCAGAACGTACGTAATGGAAACTATTGATTCGCACTGACTTTTTATCAATTATCAAATTTATACGAAGTAAAAGCTTGCTATGTTTTCATGCAACTGATCCATTTATATACCTACTTACTTAAATTAAAATTCCACCATTTAAATGAGTAAACATGTTTACCTTAAATATAATATTAAACATTAGTAACTATAATTATATTGACGATAGTACAAACAGGCGAATTAGTGTGTCACAGTTTTCATTTTAAAATTTGTAATTCATGCAAAAACATTTGTAAAGTTTCAAAAGAAGAAATTTTGAAAATTTCAGTAATGGTTACTAAACTAAAATTAATAAAGCGTTCTTTATTAACATGATCCCATGAAATACTGGTATCTGCAAAAACTTAAGAATACTCATATCTGCAAAAACTTAAAATACTCGTATCTACAAAAATTTAAGAATACTCGTATATGCAAAAACTTAAGAATACTCGTATCTGCAAAAACTTAAGAATACTCGTATCTGCAAAAACTTAAGAATACTCGTATCTGCAAAAACTTAAGAATGCTCGTATCTGCAAAAACTTAAGAATACTCGTATCTGCAAAAACTTAAGAATACTCGTATCTACAAAAATTTAAGAATACTTGTATATGCAAAAACTTAAGAATACTCGTATCTGCAAAAACTTAAAATACTCGTATCTGCAAAAATTTAAGAATACTTGTATATTGAAAAACTTAAGAATACTCGTATCTGCAAAAGCGCAGAAACTTACAGCTCAAGGCAAAGAGGATATTCATACAGTAAGTTTCAGTTAGCTTTACACTTCGCGTCTCAAGTCAAACATGATGTTTTATGCGAAATTAATTAATTAATTAACTGATGAACTGTAATTCGCTTTACTCGTATTAAAGTGGTCTGCTTCATGTTTGACTTTGAGTTCAAAACTTAAAACTAGTTGCAACTCTAGAAAACAAACTCTCGTCATCCTGAGTACGAGAACGAAATAAATTTTAGTAACTGATGTGAATGGTGGAATAGAAATATAAAGAAAATTGTAAATTCCAAAAAAAAAAAATCCACTTAATCTTAATCTTCACTTCACGCCTTATTTACGAAGTGAATATGACGTGAAATCTTGATAGGTAAATACAATTAAAAGTAATCTTATTTTGGGCACATTGAGTTCCACATTTATAAACTGAGCAGCTCGTCTGACGTTTATCAGGATACCAGTACCTTTACTGAATATGAGAAACTGTCAACTGTCAATGTCAAATTGACAATTATCCATATAAATATTTTACATTCTCGCTAGCGAGTGTGGTCATTATAACTCATAGTAAAGGTACAGGACTTACTGTGGGCCTTATTACCATCATGTCATAATTCCTTTGTGATAATAGACTAGTCGTCACTAGATAACCAATCACCCCTTCACTTAATATTGATTTAGCTAACCTAACAGTGTTATAGTATTTTTAGATAACAGAAACAATAACTTAAAAAATTAATATTATGACATTATATTAATATATGACAATCATCGTCCCGATATTCATATCGGCGAATGGCCTTATAGCGAAGAGCCTCAGCCAACATCTTAAGAGTCTCTCGCTAGATGGATGGGTCAAGGGTCAGATACAGAAGGCGGATCCTCTTGTCAGGAGGTTCCTCACTCTGCAGCCCTAATCAGTAACCACCGGTAGCTTGGGCCTTGCCCCGCTACTTGCGGAACTCTATAGGTTTAAGTTTTTTATAATATTTATTGTAAAAAATTTAAAACTAAGAAAGAAAAATATATACTTGAATAATAATAAAAAAACAATGAGCCCATTGGTTCAGCATACTTGCTGTAGTGCTCATGGGTTAAATTTCGAGCAAAGCTATCTTTGGAAACGAACTATTCAAAGTTGACTGTGTCTGAGTTTTTTAGTAGTATAGCACTGAATTTCGCAGATAAATTTGGGCAGACTTGTGACTAAAAATCACCTTCTTATAGGAGACTTTTAAATGCATACATAAAGTGGAAAAAATTAAAACATATAAGGCGTGGCAGGAAAACACAGTCGGAATGATCATATAAGCAATAAATATCGTAGTACTCTGTTCCCGAATAAAAATGTTTATCGAGGAGACGTGTAAGTTTTGCTTAAAATGTTGATGCAGAGTTCGGCCACTTTGGGCACATTGTTGCGCGAACAATATTCATTTTTATTGGTTATTTTATAGCTTCCTCGTGTTGTTAGATCCTGTTCAACACGAGCATATTGTGTCATATCGGTTCAATCGGTCGCTTCTGCGTTTTGTGAAGGCTGTCGTGGAAGCAAGCAAATATTTAAAGCCTCTGTGTGATAACTAAATCAATAAAATTAAAATCTACAAACGTTGTCAACACATAATTCTTAAAACAACATTGCATTATAAGACGTATATGCCATTTCATATGTATTTAGAGTTATATAAAAATAGGTGTGTTTATTTATTCTTACTTCTATAATAATATTATAAAGAGAGAATATTTGTATATTTGTAATGAATAAACTCAAAAATTACTGAATGATTTTGAAAATTCTTTCACCTATAGAAAGCTACATTATCAGCTAGTAACATAGGATATTTTATCACACACACACACACACACACAAGACATGACAGTCATGACCGTTTTTCGATATTTTTATTCGTACAAATTAATTGAACTTAATTATAATTATTCTTAAAAAACTGTGATATTTAATAATATGGTTACGTAAAATTAAAAATAGGTTATAATAAATTATTTAATGTAACCCAAGTAATGTAAGAAGTTTGAGATAGATAAATATTTTTGTTGGACGATTGCCAGTCGCAGATAGCGTGAAAAGTATACTTTATAAAATATGCCTGAAGGCTTCTGCAAATATCAACTTTTATGAATTATTACACTTGAAATGCACGCTTCATCTGATTTGTCTTCATTCTTTCGATAGAAATTTATGTGATATCCATTAATATTGTATCGTGCAATATTAATATTGAATTGTGAGATTTTTTTATTCATTTTTATCCCCCCTTTAGACTTTATAGGTTATTTTTTTATATATATTTTTGCCAACATCCAGCTGCGTATCAAAGATGAGATCTATTTGCTCGAACATTGAAAAGATTTGGGTTGAAAATTTAAAAAAAAAAGCAATATAACGCTTGACCTCATGTTGCTATAACACTTTGGCCAGGCGTTAGTTTTAATTTTTTATTTATCCCTCGGGAATAGTTCTTTTTTTCTGGATGAAAGGTACCCTATGTCCTTTCTGGTGTCCCAGACAACGTATATGCAAAATTTCATGGTGATCGGTTCAGTAGTTTTTGCGTGAAAGAGTTACAAATATCCATACATCCAAACTATAATATTAGTACCTACCTTTCATCGTTCAACGCGGACGAAGTCGCGGGCACCAGCTAGTATTATATATTCGAGAAAGTACGGTCTACAGCTATCAGTCTGTTCTATATTTGCTATGATTCGGATTAACACGGATCAAGTGGCCGTCAGCCATTTATCTCTCTCTGTGTTTACTTACACAAACTCACTGAGCTCATGTTTCGTCTGCTATTATATATTAAGTCTATTGTCTTTTCAATTTGGACCACATGAACTGCGTGAACTTACAATAATACATTATATGGACTTTACAGTAACATAGTTTCTACATCAGAATAAATTATAAGCTATATTTTAGAATGAAACTTTGATGAATTTGCAGACGAAAACTGTAATACTTATTTTAAATGCGAAAATTTGCGAGCAACTCTTTCATGGAAAAATAACTTTTTTCTTTAAGTTAAGGTCGACAGACAGGCTGACGGTCCACTTGATGGTAGGTGGCTACCGTCGCCTATAACACAAGCAACGCCATAAGTGCTACAAGTGCGCTGCCGACCATAGAAGGATTAAGGATAAGGGATAGGGAAAATGGGCTCTGGCATCTCTTACTCATGGTGGTTACTACCGCCAGACGGGATGTCCAAATGACTGCGAAACGCAGAGGTGGACTAAGTTGCGGGAAAAGTGGACTATGTAATCACTCATTTCTTTGGCCAAAAGCCAAACTTAACTAAATTCCAATTTCTTCCACACTACTTGAGAAGACTTTTTGACTACGCCTTTTTGATTTTGCTTCAAAGATTGGACCTTGAAATTGGCATTTCTAATTTTTATAAACATCCCACAATCTATATGAATAGATGCTATAGTATCACTATTTAAGGAAGAGAATTTTCCAAACGAACTTGTAAATGAAGACAGTAGTGATCGAGCCCCAATTTATGCCACTGCGGTGACCAGTTCAGAAAAGGTTTCACTGAAAAGTCGTGTCCAAAGTGCGAACATGAATCGGACGAAGTGATGATTTTACATTTTCAAACAGCTCTAGAGTTATAAGAGATTATCAAAACATTGGATTTTAAAATAACCAGTCTCGTATCAGCTACCTGAATGTTCAGTTAAAATTAGTGAAAATCAGTAAAAGTAAATCAGTTTTACATTTTTATGTGGTAAATTTTCTATTTTATAACTTCAATTTGTTTTGATAGAAATTTTATATATATTATATTATATTATATTATATTATATTATATTATATTATATTATATTATATTATATTATATTATATTATATTATATTATATTATATTATATTATATTATATTATATTATATTATATGCCCTCTTGGTCGAGTTGTTAAAATGGTTGCTTTAATAGTCCGTCTCAAGGGTCCCGGACTCTATTCCCGACAGAACCAAATGTGGAAATGAACTTTTCATAGATGGCTCTGGTCTGGGTCTGGACTCCTCCTTTATTGATGAGCACAGCGAAATAACAGCATATGTGCTGTTGTGTTTCTGTATACCTGAGATAATCAGAGCTTTATTTATAAATAAATTTAAAAGTGTCAATAAAACCAAACTCCTCTAGAAAGGCTATTATAAAATCACTGATTATTTAAACGACAATGAAGCCTGGATTTAAGCGATTCGGAGTTCATACTAAGTTTAGTATTGTATATATACTTTTATATGATTTTTTTTTAAATTGAGTGTAATTGTTATTTTATATTTCAAAAATGACAAAAAGAATAGTGTCTTGAGTTTCTTTCGAAATCCTGATAAATTTAAATTTGTAATTGACGATCATAAGAGTTTCTTGTAGAAAGCTAATTGATAAATAAATATTTTGATTTTGATTTAAGTGAGTAAGAGACGATTTTAACATGAAGTAAAGTAACTTAATTAAGTTTAAGGGCAGTTAGCGGATAAAAGTGAGCAGGAAGAACCGGAGCAGAGACAGTTTTCAGTTGTTCGTCGTCATTCCGTGCAGCCGGCGTCCGTGCGCGATCATCGTTAAATTTATTATGGTGTACTAAAAAAACCTCACATTTTCTCCCCCATGGAGTCAAGTAAATCATCCATTAAATTTAATCTATGGTCCTCTAAATGGAAAATAACGACCGGAACAGGAAAACGAATTCAAAAAATAACATTTTTTTGTCAGTCAAAAATTCTGAACTGAACTGAAACTAGTATTTCGAAAACAAATTATTCTCTTAACACTTTTGCAATTGATTTTTTAATGAATAAAAATAAAAAATCAAATAAAAAGTCGAGTGTCATATAATCAAGTTTTCTTTGATTGGAAATTACAAAGCCAGATTTTCATACTAAATATACCTATATTAAAATAAATAATATTTTTAATTTGTGCTGATTACAAATATTCGCTAGTTGGAGAGGCACCGCAATAATAATATAATAATAAGAAGAAAAGGTTTCAACCAGTTAATCCATATTATGATGCAAAATCAATAACTAAGTAAAATAATTTTATTTTATAATTGTTAGAATTTAATGTTAGAATGTTCCTAAGTCATTTCCTTTTAATGTTAATAATAGCAAAATTTCACTCTTAGGGCCTCTTTCACGATGTGTCAAGTAGGCTAACCGCCATTTAAAGTCACCGGTAACCGTGAATGATGGAGATGATATACATTTGTTTGTACGGTAAAAGTCACAAACATTAAAAAGAAAATAATAAAAAAAAAATCGCCTATCGAAAGTGCAGGTGTAAACCGAGTGCATAATTTAATAAAACATAAAATTATAAAACGGAGTAAGACATTTCCTCTTAATGTTCGTAATGCGTGTCAAAATAATAGTAAAATTTTCCCTCTTATTGATATTTTTTTACAGGCAACTTACTCCTCTTATTTACAAACATAACGGCAGCTTACCATCACCAGAGGTGTGGGTGGTGAGGAAGTATGTTGGAGGCACATACAAAAACAAATTGCGTTTTAACGCAGTGAGAGAGAAAATTGTATACTATATTCTCCAGAGAGAATGGAGAGTAGTGAAACTTGGGAAGTAAACACTAAGAACAGTATGGGAGGGAGTCAATTTTATTTTTATCATAAGGTCAAGAGACAGGCTGACCACAGTATAGTAGGATTAAAGATAATGTGTTGGGAAGGGAAAGAGAAATTACTCATTTAACGAAAGACATGATGTTATTTCAAGGAAGGCAGTATGCCCTAACACTTCAGTATCAGGGTAAGAATACCAGTGTAAAATAATAGGAGACGTGTATTTTATTTGAACAACTTGCTTTATTATAGAAACACTATGATAACTAGAAATCCATATAAGAAAACTGAACTGTTAATAATAATAAAAAGTTACACTACTGTCCTTATTATGTTTATAATATGTCAGAAAATCATTGTTTAAGGCACGTAAAAGCATCTAAGAGAAGTGCACGTTGCGTTTCGAGGCCGATTTTCCTTAACGCTGGATGAAAGAGATATTATAGTCACTACATGCTTTCAGTGTAACACATTTTCTAATGGGCAGACGTTTTTCATTTGAAATTGTTGCCACTCAATATCTAATCTATAATGTAATTAATTGAATTGACTTAATATTTTTTTATTTTTTTTCTAAATTTTTAACAGAGACAACATGTAACATATTATTATAGCTGTACATACCAGTAATTGGTACGCAAATGTAAACGTATTTTTATAATTAATGTATGTGACTTGGTAAATTTTGATGTGCTGTTGGTATCTCGATTAAATAAAATAAAATAAATTAAAATAATCTAGTAAAAATTAGCAAAGTTTGCCAGCGATCGTTCCTATATCGCAGTCAGCAGTCAGCGTTCCATATGATTTATGGAACACCGTCCCAAGACGACCTCGTGAATTATGGAGTCGCTCTCATCGTAAACTTTCCCACCAATCGCTGTGTGTGCAATTTTGTTTACAAAACTTGTTATCTCGTGTTTGGTAGAATACATTTGAAATATTATTATGCCTTAAACAATTTTTTTAAATTAAACATACGATAAAACTCGTTACTGATAGATTTAACTAACAAGGAAGTTAGATATAGCACAAGTTTTTAGTTTAGCAGACATCGTAAGAGGTTGCGGACGTAATTAAAGTGGCGAGTGACTTGAAGAAAACTCCGTTGTTTTTAAAATCGTTTACTTCATTGTATAAAATACATTTCATAATATTGAGGGTAATCTAATGGAGGAACAAAAGTATTTAAAATAATAATTTAAAGATCAATTCAAAGACAATATTGTTTGTAACTGCTAGTTTAACGTGCAATATAAATTAGGGCCTCTTTCACCATGTGTCAAGTAAGCTAACCGCCATTTAAAGTCACCGGTAACCGACAATGAAGGAGATGATATATACCTTTGTTTGTACGATAAAAGTCCAAAACATTAATAAGAAAA
Source organism: Synanthedon myopaeformis (assembly GCA_944738685.1). Lineage (NCBI taxonomy): Eukaryota > Metazoa > Arthropoda > Insecta > Lepidoptera > Sesiidae > Synanthedon > Synanthedon myopaeformis. Next base: position 230,762 of record OX122921.1, read on the forward strand.
TAATAATAAAAAATCGGCTATCGAATGATGCAGTAAACCGAGTGCATAATTTAATAAAACATAAAATTATTTCTAAAAGTAACTAATCAACACGTTACTTGTAGTTGGTGAAGGAGGCCCTTATTGGGATAGTTAGCATTTATTTAGTTTTTCGCAGTTCCGATAACCTCGACTCAGTTAACTTTGTTGTGACTGTTTTATTAAAAAAATATCAGCTTGAATATTAAGCGACTACGTTCTTACAGCTCGAGTCTAAACGTTACATGGAAGTGAGTAAGTGGATGAGTTGCTGAGATCGTGCGATGTTTCGGGCATACCAATCGGGAGGCAACATTTTTTTATCACTTCATCACACTGAAATATTCAGAAGGCCGCTATAAAAGCAGGTTCCCAGTAACGACTGCCCACCGTGCCGGAGACACACTGAAACATATACATTTTGTTCGTTTATGTATTGCTGATAAAAATATCTAACTCATTCTAAAATAATAGTATTTGATTGAATCTCACTTGCAGAACCTGTAGTTTTGCTTGTGTTATAAACTACGGTAGCCACATACCATTAAGTGGATCGTCAGCCTGTCTGCCGACTTAACACAAAAAAAGTTTCAAGATCAATATTAAAAATATTTTATTCAAGTTACATACGGCTAAGCGAGAGATACCAAAGCCATTCCTCTATTGGACTTTATCCCGTCAGAGTGGGCAACGTTGCATGGGTTTAATAAAACCTTTAAGTAGATTGTCAACCCTTTTATAAGATGTGGTCGAGGGTTGTCTGATTGTGCCCCAGTCGCAACAATCATCCTATTAGGAGGCGCGAACGCAGTGGAGTGAGCGCAATAAACAATGTTTACGATACGATACCCTCGAATGAAAACCAGCATGAATTAGTAACAACATTGCACCGCGGGGAGCAGACGCCGTTACTACATTTTTACTCGCCAATTTGACATCAACATTTATTGAAATATCATTTTCCTTGAGACCTCTCTCTCGAGTGATGCTATAAGCATCATTCCTCTCATCACAAGATTTGTTGATGGCAATACGCATTTCCTTGTCATTTTAAAGTTAATTCATTATAATTATTACAATAACATTTAAATAGATTTCACTAATTTAGCGTGATTATTTATTTAGAATGAAAGTCATTTCAAAATAATTTTGAATTCTATTTAATTGTAAAATCAAACTAAACTGACTGGACGCGCCGCTTCAAGCTTCCTATCCCTTTCCTTGTCCCGTGCACGACCGTCCAGCGAGGAAGAGGGAGAAGGGAGATGGTGTCGATGCGCCTGCGTCTGTCACATCTAGTATGTATTGTTGTTAAATGGCTTCATTGAAAGAAGACGTTTTTCCGCATCGCTCCGTATAAAAACCCTCTTATTACTGAACTTTAATAACTACGAAATCGTGTAAATAACGACATAGATTGTGCCAAAAAAGGTGAAGTGATTTGTGTGTGGGAGTTTGGATCCAGAGAGATCACCGCGCGCCTTATTATCTAACAGCAGACGACATGCAACCAACTTGCGACAGACGAAAACGTTCTATCAATTTGTGAAATATCACACTAAATCGTGTTTTTGGTATCACGTAACTCATAACAAAAGTGTCGTTTGCGATAAGGCCTGTTACGGACAATAACTAAAATTAAAGTGCATCATTTCTGAATGGCAGCACACGCGATCGCGAGTCGTCTGCTGTCGTCTGCTGTTAGATAATAAGGCAGCCGACCAGACCCATGATTCCAGCAGCACAAATTACGAGATACGTGTTGTGCAAACGCATTCTAATTCCAATAATTAAAATATGAATCATCGAGCAATCCGCATATGAAGTTTTTCTTCTGGTCCTTCAGCCGCATAGACACTGACTTTGATTATAAATAAAAAATGTTTTTGTGAATTATGTTATTAATAATTTAATGTAATAATTTATCTAATGAACGCGAGATGGTCTGATCACCTTGTAAATATTCCGAGAAAATGGAGAATGTTGGTCAGAAATATCACACAGTATTTGTTTTATAAATAAAAAAACACCCAGATTCATTTCCTATTTTACATTAACGAATGCCATGTCGTTATAAATTTGAGCTTTACTGCAATTTTTCATAAGGAAACTTATATTACTTTCCGATTTTTATATTTCATTTCCTCCCGATACACGGAAAGCTAGCGAAGCCTTGCGACGAGCAAATTCGAAAGTGTAACTAAAACACGTAGGCAGCCAAGCTTTCGATAAAGCTAACCGCATTGTGTCCACTTAACCCGATAGGGTGCCTTTCAAAAGCCGCATTAGCCTCAAACTGTCCGTAATAACGATGTAAACACGCCCATAACCACCACTCATCTTATGGCCAGTAGTGCAAGTATTTTATTGTTATCACATTTGTACAGGAAAATGCTTACATCCTGATTAAAGGGACCCTAGAAGGGTTACTAGGAGGGTTCACCTATGGAAGAGAATTTTAAAAGAAGATGGTCTCTCAGGTATTAGTCAACAGTGTGACCACATGGAAGGTGTAATGACGATAACTATATGTATTTTTAATACAGTAACATGTCGGTATACTTATAAAATTGTTGGTCCTGACTGACTAACAACGCACAGCCAAAATTACTAAGTTTATAAAGCTGAAATTTACAATTTACTTATATTTTTAGAACGAAAGCATTCGCTAATAAGAGATTTTTGATAATTTCGACTCCCTGCAAAAACGAGCCGAACACTTCTTGTCTTGTGTTATTCAAACAATTTTGAAAAAAATATTAGGATAATTAAAATTGTTAACGAATGGATACGACGAGATTAAGGAAAGCGGATGGGTATATATGTAGACCCATATTAGCAAAGATATCTACGCTACTGTACTGAAATATATTTAACTAGCTGGTGCTTGCGACTTCGTCCGCGTTGAACGATGAAAGGTAACCTATGTCCTTTCTGATGTCCCAGACAACGTGTATGCAAAATTTCATGATGATCGTTTCAGTAGTTTTTGCGTGAAAGAGTTACAAACATCCATACATCCAAACATACTTTCGCATTTATAATATTAGTACGGATTGTCATAAGTCTATGACAATTTATGTTAAGAAATTTAATAAGTTTTATTATTTTTTCTTATAAACTATATAAATGCACAGTTCCTTGCATCAAAATATAAATGTATTTCTCTGATTGGATAACCATTATAAAGATTGGTTCACATGGACTTTCAGTGTTGCCAGATGAGTTATATGCAGTTGCTTAGAGTATCATTACTGGATGTGACCCGCACCGCACAAGGAAAGCCGTGAAGCGTCAATAGCGCCACGTTTATTGACTGCTCGCACTCAGCCATTGGCTTTGTGCCAACCACACTCCTCAATTTGCCACTCTAAACAGCCCCTACTCACTGTTATTATTGTCTATTGTCAATAATAAACTCAATTCACCAGACAAGCTAAATAGGTAAATCATTTGAACCTGATTTATAAGACTATAAGGGCCTCTTTCACCAATTACAAGTAAAGTGTTGATTAGTTACATTTAGAAATAATTTTATGTTTTATTAAATTATGCACTCGGTTTTATTGCATCCTTCGATAGGCGATTTTTTTTTATTATTTTCTTTTTAATGTTTTGGACTTTTACCGTACAAACTAAGGTATATCATCTCCATCATTCCCGGTTACAGGTGACTTTAAATGGCGGTTAGCCTACTTGACACATAGTGAAATAGGCCCTAAGGTAATTAAGCGTAACGTGACCTAAAGCTAGTCACGAGCCTAATGAAATATTCATTGTGTTATAAAAATCGAATTGGTTTTAACACGGCAATTATATAATTTATTGTCGCCATTTACCACTTTGTGCTTTTACTCATACTAGTCGGCAATCATCTGAGCCGTAGGACGTCTATTGCTACTCCATAAGACCTGGATTTAGTGCCGACTCGCGGCCCTTATCTCCGACTAGTCAACAATCCTATCCGTACTAATATTATAAATGCGAAAGTATGTTTGGATGTATGGATGTATGTGACTGAAAGTACATGTGAAGCAATCTTTATAATGGTTATCCAATCAGAGAAATACATTTATATTTTGATGCAAGGAACTGTGCATTTATATAGTTTATAAGAAAAAATAATAAAACTTATTAAATTACTTAACATAAATTGTCATAGACTTATGACAATCCGTACTAATATTATAAATGCGAAAGTATGTTTGGATGTATGGATATTTGTGACTCTTTCACGCAAAAACTACTGAAACGATCACCATGAAATTTTGCATACACGTTGTCTGGGACACCAGAAAGGACATAGGGTACCTTTCATCTAGAAAAAAAATACTATTCCCGAGGGATAAATAAAAAATAAAAAACTAACGCCTGGCCAAAGTGTTAAAGCAACACAAGGTTAAGCGTTATATTGCTTTTTTTTAAATTTTCAACGCGGACGAAGTCTCGAGCACCAGCTAGTATGTCTATAAATTTTCTTTACATGGAAAAGCATTAATTTTTTTTCAGTGTTATATTATTGATTTTATTTGAATTTTATCTGGTTCAAAGCGGTAACAAGTATAAAACCGTATACAGGTGTGTTTATCGGAATTTTACACAATTCAATAGAAATTGATTTTGAAAAAAAGACAATGCATCGCATCGATTTTGTTTTTAGACGTAATTCAATTATGGCCAAATGTAGTTTCTGTTCTGTTTTGCATTCTGAGACTAATGTAACTAATTTTTTTTATTTTTTTTTTATATATATTATATTATGGATAGCCAACATAACAATGTGCATATAAAATTCAAAACAAATTGCACAATACAGTTCAACTTGCACAAGTCACATTTACAGGCTACCACAGCATGCATATTCATTGATTCTTAGACACATATTCAATTTAATTAATCATTTGTACATATTCAAAATCGAATTCAGTCAAATATCATAAGTCAATATTGAATTCAAATATAAATACACAATGTTATTTATAATGTGAAGAATATGCCAATAAGTATCGTTCATTTATTCCTTTCGAGCAGTCTGAAAAGCAGGTGGGTTATTGATACTGTTCAATGTTCCCTCCGGGGATGAAAATGCGATCAAAAATCGATTTATTTAAAAAATGGTGCTTCGTTAATGTCACCTAGACAAAAGCTTCAAACGTTCGAAATAAATGTATCGACGTTGAAATCGGCATTAAGAGATCCGCGCGCTTGCGATAACAATGCCAATCCTCACTTGTACTCAATCGTAAATTTGATTTTAGATACCAAAGTATTACACTATTATTCTGATCATTACACTTTTCAAAATTGAAAAGTTTATCTCGTATTTTTTATTCGCAATATTATTTGTGTTTTAAGAATACAAATTGTATTATTATAATTATTATATCATGTATTACTAGGTGCTCGCGAATTCGTACGCGTTGAAAATTTTAAAAAAGCAATATAACGCTTGACCTCGTGTTGTTATAACACTTTGGTCAGGCGTTAGTTTTTTATTTTCTATTTATCAATCGGGAATAGTCATTTTTTTCTGAATGAAAGGTAACCCTATGTCCTTTCTGGTGTCCCAGACAATGTGTATGCAAAATTTCATCGTGATCCGTTCAGTAGTTTTTGCGTGAAAGAGTTACAAACATCCATACATCCAAACATACTTTCGCATTTATAATATTAGTAAAAGTATAGAATAAATGCAAAATATTGTGTGTTTGTTACTCAATTACCCAAAAACTGCTAAACAGATAGTTTATTATCTGGATTAACATATAGGATACTTTTTATCATGAAAAAAATGTTAGGTTCGTATGGGATTTTCAAAAAACGAATTAAAGCGCGCAGAAAGTCGCGGACAAGGCTACTTTATACATATTCTAAAACCTGTATAAAAGATCGAGTAAGTAACACTTTCATAGAGTTTATTTATGAAACAATTCTGTGTAAACTGATATTTTGACGACACGTTTGGTCTAGTAGCTAGTGACCCTAGCTGTTAACCAAATGATCGCGGGTTCGAATCCCGCTAGGGGAAAATGTTTATGTGTTAACATTTTACCTTTGTACCTGAGTTATGGATGTTTTGTATTTACAATATGTATGTATTTACAAAAAAAAGTAATCTATGTAATATATCAACTGTCTGGTATCCATAATACAAGCATTAGTTGCTTACTGTGGTACTAGATGGTGCTATGTGGAATGTGTGAGGATATTTATTATTTATTTTAAAAGAACCATTTTTTGTTAATATTTTATTATTTACATAAACTTAGATTTATTTTTATAAGCAGGATAAGAGGGAGGGAAACTTTTGAATTTTGAATTCATGTGCAGTACTGCCAATCGGCAGTGGGTTGACGAATGACGAAGTATAAAGGCATACGAGCTTACAGAATAAGGCTGCGAATGTAAGATATACATAGAAGAGCTTGATCAGGTGATTGAAAACGATCGCTTGTAAATAGAGTGGAATAGAATGGGTCTTACGAATACCTATTACGTAGTTGATTATTTTGTCTAAACTATGTTATTAATATAAACTGTAATAGACCTCTTTCACCAAAAACAAATAAAGTGTTGATTAGTTACTTTTAGAAATAATTTTATGTTTTATTAAATTATGCACTCAATTTACTGCATCCTTTGATAGGCGTATTTTTTTTTAAATTATTTTCTTTTTAATGTTTGTGACTTTTACCGTACAAACAAAGGATATATCATCTCCTTCATTCTCGGTTACCGGTGATTTTAAAGACACTATATTATTAAGTTTTACGTAGGTATATGCAATACTAAGTATTTTTGAAGATATGAATGTGTTTACTGGGAGTAAGAAATCCTTATTATTTTATTCTCTTAGTGAAAATTTATTTATTTATTTATTTATTTATTTATTTATTTATTTACAGGAACATATATATTTAGTTTATTGGCTATGAAATTTAGTTTTTAGTTTATATAATTTAATAAAAATCGTTCTAAAAACAATGGCTTATTCTATAGTGATATTTACCTACACTTATGATGAAGTTGTGTTTGATCTGTAATTCTGTGAACAAACACGAATTTGGTTTAAAAAATATTAGCATAGATATTTTATTTTAAGCGAGAGAACTTTCGAAACCTCGTTTGTAAAGTGTTTTTAAATAGAGTGAAACTCACTCGCGAAAATCATTTGGGAAATATGTTTTACATTGTAAATAACGGTTAGCCCTACTTAAATGAAAACTAAAAATTCAGAACGGGTTACATAAGTAAGTAAATAATGCGAAATTAATTTCAAACTTTTAATTAGAGTTTTTAATTATTAATATTTCATGCAGCGTTTGTCCCAGATAAGGCAATAAATCACTGTTTTGTGTGCAGGTTAAATGTTAATCTATTTTTAAAGTGATTAACGAAAAAATCTAATAAATACGCTAACTAGTACAAATAATTATAATAATTAATTTGTTTTAATGTAATAAAATTTTAGTATAAATAATAAACAGTAAAACATCATTATGTTTGAAAATAAACCATAATACATTTTGAATTTTTTTTTGAAAAGACTGATTTGAGAAATTGTCTTATTTGAGGCAAAAAATATGTGAAATATTTATCGAAGGAATATAATTATAGAGAAAGACAAATGATAAAAGGAAACTTTAGTTGGCGACTGTTAATAGTAAGTTACATTGGCTATGTTTTTGTACGCAACCGTCGGTCTCCTAGCAGGAAATGCAGTGGAAGCGGAAGTAGTTCCCTCCTGGAGACCAGCAGCCACGACAAAGTCCGCGTTACGCGGATCAGGGGGGTGGGTTGGACGCTCGACTGTCAGCCTATGCCGACAGCCAAGAGTCCAGGATAAATGGCAAATAACTTACCCTAGTCCTCGCTGGGTCCTCGTTCCTCGAACCCCGTCCGTCGCACAGACGGCCCACGGCAGGGAAAATAAATATATAATATAGGTAGGGAGTCGGGAATACGGGTTAGGATAGACCGTGTCCTCCAGGCAACTCCAGACTGGGTTCCCGACGCAACACTCTCACCACAAATTGTCTAGACTCGAGAAAAACAAGAAACTCGCGTCGCAAGCGGTTTACCGATGTCTTTTTCGAATGTATATAAAAATTAGCCAAAATATCGGACTCAAAATCACGCCGCGCGCGCTCCGATCAAAACCGATGTACATCCAACTTATTACTCAATTATTTCTTTTCCTACCGACCTCACTATAATCGTGTCAGCAAAAATCCTAAACGCCTACACAATTTTAATAGCAAAACGAACCGATGCTCGTAATATTGCATCGGTTCCAAACATCCACCCGCCCCAGCCGGACCTAACCGGCTGCTAATCAATGGGGAGGCGAGAGAGAGTGGCCACCGCTCTCTTCAAGACAGAGTCACCAACAAAGACTCGAGAGAAACGGGGAATACCGTCCGCTCCTGTTATGAGCTCAATTATGCGTCCCCTACGCCAACGCAACGGAGGGAGATTAGAGTCCTTGACCAGCACCAAATCACCCACCCGAGGGGGGCTGGTCTTGTCCGACCACTTAACGCGTTGCTGGAGAATATGCAAGTACTCCATATGCCAACGCTTCCAAAAACTCTGAGTGAGTTGCTGTAACAATTCAAAACGGGACAGTCTCTGTCGCGGAAAATCTTCCCAAGGAAACTCCGGCAAGGCGGTTAGTGGTTGTCCGATCAGAAAGTGCCCAGGTGTGAGGGCCTCCAAGTCATTCGGGTCGGCAGACAATGGACATAAGGGACGGGAGTTGAGGACAGCCTCAACCTTACAAAACACCGTAGTTAACTCCTCAAAGGTTAGGATGGTTTCTCCAATAACACGACGCAAGTGGGTCTTAGCTGATTTCACAACTGCTTCAAAAATTCCTCCCCAATGAGGGCAAGCAGGGGGATCAAAGCGCCAAGCTATTCCACGGCGGGACAAAGCGTTTCCTATCGCTACCTTATCACTATCAAGAAACTTAATTACATCTTGAAGATAACGATCGGCCCCTTGAAAGTTTGTGCCACAGTCCGACCTAACTAAGGTGGGCACACCCCGGCGTGACGCAAAACGACCTAACGCAGCTACAAATGCCTCAGTGGACAAGCTGGAAACAACCTCTAGGTGCACGGCCTTGGTGGACAAACAAACAAAGACGCACAAATAGGCCTTAAGGGCTCTCGCATTCCGAAGGTGCGACGTCTTCACCATAAAGGGGCCCGCAAAGTCTGTTCCAACCCCAGCGAAGGGTCTGGCCTCACGTACTCTATCTGCAGGCAAGTCTCCCATTTGGGGCTGCATTGTGGGTGCTCGTAAGCGGTAACAAGGTAGGCAACGAAACAGAACACTTCGAATGGTTCTTCGGGCTGAAAGTATCCAAAATTCGCGCTGTAAAATGGCCAAAAGTGCATTACAACCGGCGTGAGAATTCTTCAAGTGTCTATCTGAGACCAATAAACGTACCAAGGGTCCATCCTTTGGCAACAATAACGGGTGCCGGGCCTCTAGGGGCTCATCGGCGTGCCTGAGACGGCCTCCAACGCGCAAAAGACCTTGCTCATCCAAAAAAGGGTTTAATCTTGCTATGGCGCCTTTGAGCTTCTCGCGGGCTCGTTGGAGAGTAGATATGACGTCACTAAAACTATCCCGTTGCGCGTATTCTATCCAAAACAAAAGAGCTTCTTGCCGCTCTTGCGGCGAGAGCACAAGGGATAGTTGTCTTCCATCCCGGCGACGACAATTCTGTGCAAAACGTCGCATCCAAGCGGTCACGTTCAATAACTTGTCGAGTGAGCTGTATCGCTCCAACAGGGCGAGGTCCCCTGGCGATGATGCGTCCAACTCGACAGCGTGTATCCTCAAGTTAGGCAGTTGTGTCTGCCTTCCAATGGAGGTCGTGGGCCAGTGACCTTCATTTCTGGCCAACCATTCTGGTCCCCACCACAAAGCGTGATCCACCAATTCCGGAGCCGAACAGCCACGAGATGCGCAGTCTGCCGGATTCCATTCACCCGGCACGTGCCTCCATACCAAAGTGGTCTGAGAATTTTGTATCAGTGAGACACGGTTTGCTACAAACACTTCTAAAGTGTGAACGGACGCTCTTAACCAACAGAGAACAATCTCACTATCCGTCCAGGCATAGACCGTATCAAATTTTAGCGATTTCCCCAAAGTACTACATACGTGATTTAAGAGCCGAGAACACAAGGCAGCGCCACTTAACTCCAGCTTCGGAATCGTCAGTCGAGTCCGAAGGGGTGCCACTTTGCTCTTGGCGGTAATCAGCTTTACGTCTGTACAACCGTCGACGTCCACAGTTCGCAAGTATACTGCAGCCGCGTAATCGCGTTCGGATGCGTCACAAAATCCGTGCAGGCTTATTTTACACTTCCCTTTGGGAAGGAAGTGCCTGGGGATCGCAATCCGATTCAACTCCGCAAGAGTGGAGACATACGCGTCCCACTCCATCCGGAGATCCGGAGGGAGGGGAGCGTCCCACGAGATCCCGGCAGCCCAGAGACATTGTAAGAAACATTTCGCATTAAATATGAGTGGGCTGATCCATCCGACGGGATCGAACGTTCGGGCAACGGTAGACAGGACAAGGCGCTTCGTCCATACTTGTGGGAAACTAGAGAGGTCTACCCTGTAGGTAAATTCATCTTGGACGGGCCTGTACTGAATTCCCAAAACTGACAAGAGGTTCGGATTGTCTACATTTTCAAACAAATGAGGATCAAGCTGGTGCTCCCCTGGCAAATCTAACAACAGTTGGGGGGAGTTCGACATCCATTTTCGGAGTTCATAACCACCAGTCCCCAATAACTCCATGAGCTCATCGCGCAACAATACAGCCTCAGCAACGTTAGCTGCTCCGCAACAGATGTCGTCCACATATGTCTGCTCGCGAAGCACGGCGGCTGCACGCGGAAAGCGTAGACCCTCACGATCCGTTAACTCCAACAACGAACGTATCGCAACAAACGGGCTGGAGCGCAAGCCGTACGTATTCGTGTTGAGTTCATACACCAACATGGGGTCGCGCGGACACCTTCTCCACAATATCAACTGGAATCTCCGGTCGTCAGGATGAATAACAGTCTGACGAAACATCATCCGGATATCCGCAACAAACACGACCTGGTGTTTCCTAAAATTGGTTAAGATATCCGATATGTCATGGTGCAGCTTCGGGCCTGTGTGTAGGCACTGATTCAACGAGACGCCATTCGAGGTGGGCGCGGAGCCATCAAACACCACTCGAATCTTACCGTTGGGCGTCTTCAACACTGCGTGGTGTGGCAGGAAGTAATGTTCATCTGAACTCCAATCGTGTTTCGATATAGACATATGACCCAGTTCTTCATACTCGCACATGAAGTCTATATATTTTTGGCGGAGAACTGGGTCTCGAGCCATACGTCTCTCCATGGACAGGAGTCGCTTCTCGGCCAAAGCCCGCGATTCGCCCAAAGTGGGTCGAATCGACAACAGCGGCAGACGAGTCAAAATCCGCCCACTTGGTAAACGTCCGGTGTTGTTCTGATAGAACAACTCGCATTCCTGATGCACCGGATCAATGCGTTCTACCGTGGGGGGCTCTTCTACTTCCCAAAACTTCTGCACTGCATCTGAGAGTGCGGAGTGGACCGAGAGAGGATGGGCCCCTGTGGGCCCGCAGTGGGAACCAAACACAGGTCCCAAAATGACCTGTCCCAAAGTGGTAGGTATGGCGACTAGACCACCGGTGAGGGGGGTTTTCCCCGTGCTTAACAATACTCGGCTCAGGACGTCCGCCCCCAGGAGCAGATCAATGCGCCCTGGCCGGAAGAACTTGGGGTCTGCCAAATTCAAACGCTTAGCGTCGCGTACTATGTTGGAAGACAATTTCACTTGCGGATGGCTGCCCATTATGTCTTCCAGGACAATTGCATCAATGTGCAGTCGTGATGCGGAGCCTCGGTCAGGACAAAGTTCGAGTGAAGTCCTGCCTAGCAGACCGGTTACCTCCACTCCCCCGATGCCTCGAACAGAACTCGAAGCCTCATCACGTTTCAAGTCCAATTTTTGTGCAAGCCAGCGCGAAACAATACAGCCTTGTGCCCCAGAATCCAATAAGGCGCGAACAACCGTACAGGCGCCGAGGGGTCCCCACACAAGCACTGAGGCGGTCGGCAGCAAAACCGTCTCAGGTAGGGAGGCTGTCGCACAAGTATCCTATAACCGGTAACCGAAGGACCCGAGCGGGTCCCAAGCGGATTCATACTCCCCTCGACCTCTGCCTCTCGCAGGGGGTCGATAGCCCGGGTTGCGTCCAATTACCGGTGGACGTCGTTCCAAACGCGGGTATTCTGCGAGGGGGGGCGAGAAGCTTGTATATCCCCTAGTTGGCGTCTGCTTCATTGCAGCCCACTCGCCACCAGGACTAGGGTGCTGCTCCAAATCATCTCGCGGTGAACCGTAGCGCGCACTATCAACTCTCCTCTCGGAGGGCGACCGGAGGGTGCGGCTGTCCGATGAACTCGCGCCTGAAGTGCGGGCCGAAGTCTTCTTCTTAATTCGGCACCCGCCCGAGGATGGCCCATGGGGGCCACGTTGGTCCCCACGCTGTGGACTCCTTAAATCGCCGGAGAATTGTGCCATGGTTTGATCAGGGGTTCCTTGACGAGGGGCTCCATTAACATTAGCGCACAAAGTCACGTGGTGCCTGCCGCCACAATGCTCGCAGGGTCGAGGACGGGGGCACTCCCGAGAAAAATGGGGGCCCAAACAAAAATAGCACCACTGACGCTGTTTGGCCACTGCACGGCGTCCCGGCATTCGCAGCTCCAAATACCGAGGGCACTGCACAATATTATGCCCATCGGTGCCCTTGCAAAACTGGCAAGCCGCGCGGGCGTCCGTAGTCGCATAGTGAATGGGTGGCCGACGCGCAACAGTCGACCGGGACGGACGGCGCGTCCATTCCGGTTCCGGTTCGCGACCGGTCCGATTCCTGTTCCGGTTCGCCACAAACCCGGGCGATGCGCGGGGCGAACTCGTGGAGGGGGAACGGCCCGAGGCCGCCAAATCTCCCCTTCTACACTCCTCTTCCAAGAACGTCTGTAGATCTCCGAAAGGCGGCAGGTGGTCGGTAGTACCGCCTCCATGCACCTGCTCAAACCGCCTCCTCATCTCGTCAGGGATTCTGCGTAAAACTATGTGCAGGAGTATAAAGGACCACTGGTCCACTGGTAGATCCAATCGCCTTAATGAATTAAGGGCCCCAAGAAGAGGATTTAATAGATCTCCCCTCAAAGCTGAGAGTTGGGTAACCCGCGGGAGATTCAAAATAGTCGCAATATGTGCGTCTGCTATATGTCTTATGTTGTGGTAACGCTTGCGCAAAATATCCAAGGCCACAGCATAGTTCTCATCTGTGACCGCCAAATGATTAATTAATAGGTGGGCCTCGCCCCGCAGACAGGAACTCAAGTACGCCAGCTTCTGAGCTGGGGCCAGATCTGCGCGTGAGTCCACCTGGCTCATGAACAAGTTCTGGAAGCCCATCCATTGCTGCAGTGTCCCTTCGAACTGTGGCAGGTCCAGAGTGGGCAAGCGGCCCAACAGTGGGACCGGAGTGGGCACTTTGGGTCCATCGTCTGCAGTCACAATCGCGTTCCTCGAGAGAGCCTTTTCTCTAATGGCCCCTTCCATTTCGCGGATCTGCTCATAGTCCCTTTCAGCACGAGTGTGGATCTCTTCAGTGACGGTTTCACTGTCCTGCTCCCTCAACAGATCCAATTCGGACATCGCCTCTTCCAAGGTTTCCATATATCCGTCAAGCGCCTTATATCTATCTTGCAATGCCATCTCGCGATCAACGCGGTTTACAAGACCGTAGGCGGAGGCCATCCATCTCAACACACCAGAGAGTTGCTTCCGAGCTGTGCCCAAACGTTCTTTATTAGACGGCATGGCAGCAAAATGTGTACTGAAGGCACTTATTTACAATAACAAAATAAAAATAAAAATATGTTATAAAACAAAAACCAAAATAAAAAATATTATGTGTATGTTTGCGTACAGGCAGTCTTAATCCGTCAACAAAACCTAGGCAAAGCCCGTCGGATGGACTGACGCGTATTGTAACAAAAAAAATAAAAAATAATAATATTAATATCAAAATTAAATGGTAAGAGTAAACTCAAATAACAACGTATGTATCTACGTACGAACAATCTTGAATCCGTTAACAATTACAAGCCGCGCTTGAACGGTTAGACCGACGCAAAAACACACATAAATAATATAACAAAGTAACAATTAAATTTGTAATCGAAGGCACAAACTAACAAGAGACCTTATTCCCTTCATATACGAGTACATTACAAATTCCTATATATCAGTTTTCATAAACACCCCACTTTAAATTATGAATTTCAACTTTATTTTGTAATCGAATTTTTCTAAACAAATTAAACAAAGACAAAGAAAAACAAAACCAAAAACGCTAAACTATTAGGAGCGGTCCCTTTTCAGGATGACAACCTCTGCTACCAATTAGTGTAGACAGGAGAAACCACGATACTAGCCTATGTGGTTTCTCTCAACCGCGTTACTAACCACCAAAATGCAATAGCCCCTCAAGGAGGTAAGAAGAACCACGCTCTGCTACCAGTAGTTTTTACGCAACCGTCGGTCTCCTAGCAGGAAATGCAGTGGAAGCGGAAGTAGTTCCCTCCTGGAGACCAGCAGCCACGACAAAGTCCGCGTTACGCGGATCAGGGGGGTGGGTTGGACGCTCGACTGTCAGCCTATGCCGACAGCCAAGAGTCCAGGATAAATGGCAAATAACTTACCCTAGTCCTCGCTGGGTCCTCGTTCCTCGAACCCCGTCCGTCGCACAGACGGCCCACGGCAGGGAAAATAAATATATAATATAGGTAGGGAGTCGGGAATACGGGTTAGGATAGACCGTGTCCTCCAGGCAACTCCAGACTGGGTTCCCGACGCAACACTCTCACCACAAATTGTCTAGACTCGGGAAAAACAAGAAACTCGCGTCGCAAGCGGTTTACCGATGTCTTTTTCGAATGTATATAAAAATTAGCCAAAATATCGGACTCAAAATCACGCCGCGCGCGCTCCGATCAAAACCGATGTACATCCAACTTATTACTCAATTATTTCTTTTCCTACCGACCTCACTATAATCGTGTCAGCAAAAATCCTAAACGCCTACACAATTTTAATAGCAAAACGAACCGATGCTCGTAATATTGCATCGGTTCCAAACAGTTTTTGTTATTATTATTTTTTTTTAAACAGTGAGCACTTTGGCAGTTCTATGTGAGTGGTAGGTATGTGATAAACTCTTGTGCATATGTGTATCTATGTATATATGTGTCATGTAATACGTGACTTAGGTGATTGTATTATTCCAATTGTATAAATGTAAAATCCGTAATTTATTTATTTATTTATTTATTTATTTATTTATTTACAGGAACATATATATTTAGTTTATTGGCTATGAAGACACACACACACACACACAATTGGCTGTTAGGTATGTTTATGTTTTTGTCTGTAAATTTTTATGTTGAGAGCTGTGGATTTTTTTAGTAAATAAATAAATAAAGTAAAGTTATATAATAATAAAATAAAAGATCACATTAATCTCGCGTAACGCAACTTAATCGCGAAACATTACACAATTTTTTCTGAAGAAAAGTGTGTTGGACGCAACCGACCGCGAACTTAACATAAGTACCCTCAAAAGTTGAACCGTAATCGAGTGGGAATGTGGTTCAACTTTAGCTGTGCATCAAGCGACCACTCGCCAAACAAATCTGCATCACGTGACTCTCTCAAAACAGTGATCAAGCTTATAACATCTGTTTAAAAGGTTGCATTTGTTTGATTCACAGTTTGAAATATATTTAACTTTTCAAAAAAAAAAAAAATTTATTAACTAGCTGGTGCCCGCGACTTAGTCCGCGTTGAACGATAAAAGGTACTCTATGTCCTTTCTGGTGTCTCAGACAACGTGTATGCAAAATTTCATGGTGATCGGTTCAGTAGTTTTTGCATGAAAGAGTTACAAACATCCATACATCCAAATATACTTTCGCATTTATAATACTAGTATAGATGTAATGTTGCGTTAATGTTGCGTTAGTATGTGTTATAGGCGACGGTGGCCGTCTACCTTCAAGTGCACTTGAAGGTACACCAGAAATCTGGGACACCAGAAAGGACATACAATACCTTTCATTGTTCAAGGCGGACGAAGTTCGGGCACCAGATAGTTGTATATATTTTTCGAATATCTTTGGAATTGAGTAAACACTACTAAAACTAAATAATACTAAAACTAAATGGTAGTTTTTATTTCGCTTCACCATTTGATAAAACACTAGTGTTCTTACTGCCTCTGCGGTTAGTTGTGCTCCAGGCTTTAGGCAAGATTTGAAGTTGGGAGAGAGCCAACCGGGAAGAGGATCACCAAAAGAAAGAGTGTTCCAGATAACTTAAAACTATTTATGTCTGGAAGGCATTTGTAAGTATTATCTAATCTTTGAATTTAGTACACGTTTATATACAAAAAAAGTTTAAATAATAATATCCGTACTAATATTATAAATGCGAAAGTATGTTTGGATGTATGGATGCTTGTAACTCTTTCACGCAAAAACTACTGAACCGATCATTATTAAATTTTGCATACACGTTGTCTGGGACACCAGAAAGGACATAGGGTACCTTTCATCGTTCAACGCGGACAAAGTCGCGGGCACCAGCTAGTATTATAAATGCGAATGTATGTTTGGATGTATGGATGTTTGTAACTCTTTCACGCAAAAACTACTGAACCGATCATCATGAAATTTTGCATACACGTTGTCTGGGACACCAGAAAGGACATAGGGTACCATTTATCATTAAACGCGGACGTAATCGCGGGCACCAGCTAGTGGTTTAATAAAGCGAAACTACTTCTGAATGGTTTCATAAAACAGGTTTTGTTTGATTTGTTTGACATCAACTTTTCATAGCTATTATTTTATAATTTTATCAATTTTTTGATATTTTGATCATAAAATAACAGTCGGGCAATCCAAAAGTTTGGTCCTGTTTAATAAAATTGCCCATTTGACTCTATGGATCAAAACATTAGGATATCATTTTATTTCTCGATAACCTTTCTAACAGTTTGTATGAAACAGAATTTGAATTATTTTTGTTACAAAATTAAGACCGATTAAAATATTATTGACATTATAATCCGATGCACATACAATCTTTTCGATATCGGCCTCCCATAGTACCATTTCACAATGCAAATATGCAAAGATAAATACTCCATAAATACTGCAATGATGCATTGGCAATTTTGTTATTCTCTAAACACATAAAATCAACTAGACAAAACTCATGCTTACAACTATTTTAACATTTATTCGAACATATGACGAACTGATGTTGCACATGCGCATTGAACCACAACAGTAACAGCCATTAGTGTTATTTTGCAGAATGTAAAAGAATGTGTGATTTCGACACACATTTTTATGTGTCTTCGTTTTAAAACTGCGCTGCCTACTCGGATATTAATATAAGTTTGTTTTTGAAACCATATAATTTTAATATAGTTGTTTGATTACACATTTGTAGTGAACTGTGTTCATTGATCGCGTTATTTCGCGTCAGTTCTCACGACATGTTAATAAAATATATTGAATCGTGTGTCACTAACAGATTCCATAGAGCACGTTATCAATAAAACCAGTGAGTCAATGTTAAACAAGACAAGAGTTTAAAAATCAGACTCAGATTATACCCAAGCCCATGTTGACGAGAATGACACATATCAGACATACGAAAAATTATAAAAATCGAAAAGATAACGAAATACTTCATGTATTTCGTCAAAGTCAAACTGAGATTGAAACCAGGAAAATAATCAATTTAATGGTTTTTTAACATTTTTATAACATCCTGTTAAAATGTTTTTCTTAGGGCCTCTTTTACGATGTGTCAAGTAGGCTAACCGCCATTTAAAGTCACCGGTAACCGGGAATGAAGGAGATGATATACCCCATTAAAAAGAAAATAATAAAAAAAAAATCGCCTATCGAAGGATGCAGTAAATCGAGTGCATAATTTAATAAAACATAAAATTATTTGTAAATGTAACTAATCAACACTTTACTTGTAGTTGGTGAAAGAGTGAGTGGTGAAAGAGGTTTCGATAAGTGACGGTCCACTTGTTAGTATGCCTATTAACATATGCATTTGTAAATTAACTGTCCTGTTTAGTTTTCAACTAAATTCTATTCTATGACAAACAAAGTATGCTGTCTCGCTCGCAAGCTATCTCTCTCTCTTTCTCTCTCTCTCTCCTAACACATTTAACACGGCGCATACACGTCTCTCACAAATAATAAGTTATATTTTATTTAGATATTAAGTTATAGTGAATAAAGTGTCAAGATATGATTTTTTTTTTAATTAAAGATGGATTTGCTCTTGACCAACAACCAACTGTGTAGCAAGGATGGCCTCACCTAAGATGGAGTGAACCTCATTCTCAACCCAGAAGATGCCTATTCACTCGAACTTTGAAAACATTTGGGTTATATGAGTTCAGGAGTTCCAAACGTTGGCAGTGCGCATTATAAAGGATGTTTTAAAGCGCTTGGTCCGAAATAGGAGTAGAGGGATATCGACAAGATGAGGATGGTAACCATTTGTACGTCTGTATGTCCGATGGAAGAAAGGGGAAGGCGGTATGACTTCATGCCACTCCTGAGCACACTCTCCGAAGTATATCTTATAAAAAACACATAGACTAGATTTTACGTCTATGTGCCAGGCTCTGCATCTTAGTTTTTAAAAACTTACTGCCGCCAATAAATACTTTTATTTATGTGATAATCAGCCCTATAGATAAAGAAAAACGTACATATCCTGCTTGAAGTTGCTTTCTGTCAGTGCGGGCCACTGTGCGCCATCTTAAAGTGATTTTAATATCCGCTTGCTTAGCAGTAGATGCCTTCTCGGTACCATTCGACGTGTTGATGACAGCATTTCCTACTTAACTGACGCTCACAGTGCTTAATTAAAAATGTCTTACCTGATGACTACCTGTACTTAGTGTGAGATAAAGTTTACTTATTTAAACTATTTATACTCTGCCTCATAAGAGGCGAGTCTGACGATGGATAACTTCATTGTAACATGATAATAAATTGACTAATCGCTTGTAAATATTAAATTTTTTAAATTTAATATGCTTATAGATAAATAAATCATCTAGTTAGATAATAAACTATCTAATATGAATATTGGAATCAGTTTTGTACAATTGTGGAGCTAACAAACAGTTAAGCCATTTTGAGCAGTTAAAAACGACAAACTGTTTCAAAATGAATTGCATTATTAACCGAATACTTTTTTTATTTATTTATTTTTTATTTAATAAGGTACACAAAAAAGGATAAGAATTTATTTAGTTATATATTAACACAACATCGATAAAAACTAAACATCGATCTTTTATCAAAATTTCAAATATAAAAATAGTAATATCTCGACATATATAAAAAAATACTAGCTGTTGCATGCTACTTCGCCCGTGTAACTTTATAAACTATATCCTGTGTTGCTCTTGATAATATAGCTTTCTATAGGTGAAAGAATTTTCAAAATCGGTCCAGTAGTTTTTTGAGTTTATTCATTACAAACATACAAAAATACAAATCTTCTCTCTTTATATTAGAAATATTCACAAATTTTACATGTAAACTGTTCTCCGAAATCTCCTTTCCTGCGAACAGGAGCAAAATTTATCTACTAATTTCCGAGATTAGCGCAAACACACAAATACAGGAAAAGAATGAATTTACTTTATACTAGGCATTAACAAAGTGGCATTTCAATTCGTATGGATTAGTGCAAAAGAATAACATTTAATATATATTCTCGGTAAGTAACGTTGTTGTGAATAAATAAACAGTTTGTAAACATGATTTACGAAGGCCTTCAGTTTTTTCATTCGTCGCTTAGCCTTTGGTAGAGAGTAATGGGATGCAAATTAGCAAATCGGTCGTTTAATAGTTCAAGTGGAGGAGCGGATGAAGTTGTTAACACCTTCATCCGTCAAGAACTCTTCACTTAATTACTCGTACTAATGAAGTTGAAATATAATTAAAATTATAACTACTAAACATATTTCAAAAAATATTAGAAGTTATAAATGCACACACAGCTTACTCTGGAAACTAATTGGGTGGATCATATAGAATATTATGTCCCTCATATTTGCCGGATTTGCCTTGAAATGAACAAAAAAAAAAAAAAACTCAAATTATTTTTGGGTTATTGCGAGACTAACGCCCGCAACTGATATTCATTTCATAGAATATATGTATAGATATAAATATATTATATTATTTACTAGCATGAATTGTACTTAGTTAAAAAATTATTATATTGGCAATAATTCTAAATATTTTTATTTATAGTTGTTAGTTTTATGAAATTGATTTAATACTTAATAAAAATTTAAAACGAAAGTTTAAACTTAAGCTATAGTTATTTTAATAAAATTGAATCAAAACGAGGTGGCCGAAATGTTTGGCTTAATTTGCTGCGGTTAAGCAGATTTCTGTGACATGTGTTGGATTGCATTCGGACGTTATGCTACTCCGCAAATTGTCTATGGCAGTATTGTGTCACGCTAAAGTTAAGTCTTTGCATATTTGTAGGATTGTACAAGAATAAATTAAATGCAGACACGTGAAGCGGACATATTTGAAATATTATTATTATATAGAAATATGGAATAGGATTGGTGATCTATGGCCAGTACCAGTCGTTTGCCTCCCAATGGTGATAATCATATTTTGAGGCATTTGAAAACGTAAAACTCTCCAATATAGTTTGAAGAAAACTATCTGTGATTTTGAAAAAAATTATTCGCGCCATTTTGCCGGTTTATTATTGTTTTGATTGGTCATATCAGAATATCAGACCAATCAGAGAGCTCGCTTGTGTCTAGCCGGACGCCATCATGTATTTTACAGTCGTCGTTGGGGCTTGGAAACGTTAGTATCGAGAACATATAACCCAAATCATTTCAAAGTTCGAGTGAATTGGCATCTTCTGGGTTGAGAATGAGGTTTGCTCCATCTTAGGCCTCATCCTTGCTGCACAGTTGGTTGTTGGCCAAGAGCAAACCCATCATTTATAAAAAAAAAAAAAAACGTGTCTTATGTATCGTATGAAGTGTTAAGAACGCGTACAAAGTGTTCTATAAACCATTTGCTACCCGCTAAGTCATTAATCCGCATTATATCCGCTTAAACCCGCTAATATCTAACAGCAAACACTTATTTTCATGAACTGAGCTGAAGTGATTCGCGTCGCGAGTGCAAAGTAGATCCAAGACCTTGGCAGAAGATTCAAGAAAGAAGACTCCGTGGATCGCTTAGGTAAGTGCTTAGAATAGGTTGTTTATCCCGCATATACTACAGTCCACTTCCGCTTTGTTTTGGCCTCAAAACCGATTAGCCTTACAAAAATATTCTCACATTTCTTTGAATAGAATCACA
Source organism: Synanthedon myopaeformis (assembly GCA_944738685.1). Taxonomy (NCBI): domain Eukaryota; kingdom Metazoa; phylum Arthropoda; class Insecta; order Lepidoptera; family Sesiidae; genus Synanthedon; species Synanthedon myopaeformis. The sequence goes on from OX122921.1 coordinate 252,376, forward strand.
CATTTTAAGCAGAAAATTCCTAGCATTAATATAACATGAAATAATATGCGATATCACACAGTATCAACGATTCAAACCCGCGAATAGGAAACAATCTGTACAATCATATTTTATTTATTTCCTCTTCAATGCAGAAATTTGATGCCCATCTTCTATTATTAAATTCCAATACATGTGCTTTCATTTATTAATAAATGAAAGCATATTGGCATTAATAAACAAAACATTCTCGTGAATATAAATTCTTGTCACTAATAGACTGTAAATGTGTTAATTCTTGGGAGTCCTCAAAGACCACTCTGAGTTTTCATGTTATACATTGATTGAGAAATTGTATTTTTTTTAATAAAATCTCCATTTTTAATATAACACAATAGAATAGTCGTATAATACGTCGAATCACTTCTTTGTTTACTTAGACTCGTTTTTAAAAGATCTCAAATTGAATTTCGCCCTTCTGAACCAATTCTTGGGTCGTCTCCCAACACATTATACAAACAGTAGACACTGGTACTTATATTACTTTGACACGAAATTAATTTACAACGAGAAAATTAAACGACGAAATTGACTCAATTAAAACTGATTTCAAAAGGTTTGTAGGAACTATGGCGTTACGTTATCATTAAAGAAGTTCAGCATATTTGTATTAATGTGATTTAAAAAAAGTCAAAGCCAATTCTTCTATCCTTGTCTGCCTGTTTTTAACAATGGTTAAGCATATTTTAATATTAGATAACTGGTTGTCAAGGGATTGCATTAAAAACAATAATATATTTTCTTTTCTCAAAATATTTCCAAAGCTATTTCGAAAGTTCCGAAACTAGCTTTAATAAAATTATAATTAAAGTTGTCAGTAACTCGGTTACCGATACGAAAGGACATCATTACAATTCAACACTGTTATTGTCTCCTTAATATTCTGTTCAGATCTGTACAATAATATAGGAACTCTAATTATTTGATTGAATTAGGAATAACAGATTGTGCGAGAAATTGAGACAAGGTATCTTTTTTTGTTTCGCGAAGTTTGACTTGTACGTGATTTACAAATTAATCTTAGAATCTTAGACCTAAATACTGTGGACTGATTTGTTAAACGCCAATAGGAGCGAAATTAAATTCAAAAATTACTCAACCCATTTACAGATTCCAATAGCTGTTTGAAGTAATTAATTCGACGTTGTTTCGAACTGGAACCATATTGAGATTTGGAGTGGCACCGATTTAATATACGCACCGGAATTTGCATATTGCCCCAATATGCAAATAGTCCATCAATTGACGCCAACATGTTGCCACGTGGCATCACATGCCATCACACTGCGTGGCGTGTTTGCCAACCAGATAACAATAAAATATTTTCACTAAATTCATTCTGGTCCACTGCCTAGCCTAGGAATCCTAGACACAGAGAGAGCTCTCTGTCTAGGATTCCTCTGAATTTTTTTGGAGACGATTGTGCTCAAGGTATTTTACGAATTATGATTACTTAATTTTTGTTCTGTTTGTTTTGTTATCCCATGCTAAATAAAATATAATACATTTATTTTCAGGCATATGTATGTTATACATTATTATTCTAGACAAATGAATACACCTATAAGAACTACAGCTTTTTTTTTTGTCCTACCGGCTAGGGTTCCTCTGACACAGGTCAGAGTTCTTTTATAGCTGGCAGAGTAGACGACATGGTGTTTGGTGTTTACTTAATCTGTGATGTGAATGTACGTATGGTACAGAGTACTGGATCGACCATATATTTTTTTTTATTAAATAAATGTCTGTTAAACTAGAATGGGAGAAAAGGACAAGAGAGTATGAGCCGAGTTTTAGTCATGCATCTATAATATATTATACTATATTAAGTTAGATGATACGTCGAGCCATTTGCCCTCATAAATTTATGTCTGATCGTCACGTCAAACAACAGCTCCTGGAGGCTACTTTTTCCGAGTATACTGCCCACTTCCATATCTAGTGTGAAACGTAATAATGCGAACCTGGGCCACTAGAGCAGTAGGTGTTCCACTGTCTCCTCCACCCCAGGCTCACATGGACAGTCTTGTTTATCCTTTTTTTTAAAACGGTTCAAGTACTGTCCAAACCCTCCGTGGCCGGTCAATATCTGAACCAAGGAAGGTGTCAATGTAATTTACTTTATTAATCTAAATGCCGCCAAAACGTCAGGCAAAAATATTTTTGTTCCTCCAGCAGTTTGGTCCTCCATATATCTATTGTTCCATTTTACAAGCGTGTCGCTTCTTATTACTCTTTTTATGCACAGAATTACAAATTTTAGTTACAAACTTAGAATATTTGTTAACTAATCATTTGGTAAACCACGGGATAAACTAAAATAAAAATAATCGGTTTCAAACGAATAGTTGATGCAACAGAACCTTTGTTGTGGACTAATGAAATATTAAATAGATCAAACTCAATGTGTACTGCCAAATTACAATCCGGTTTCGCTGATTTCACTCCAATTTTTTATTCATTTATAAATGTGCAAGTATTTTTCGGTTTACATTTTAGCGTATCGAATAAATGCAAAAATATTTTTGGATGATCCTTTTTTAATCATAATAACCACGTCTACTTTGAAATTGACTTGTGAATGTAAAATTTTTATATTCATATAGTATTTCTGGCTCACAGTAGTCTGAAATATCACTAAGAACGGAAAAATAAACATTCAGATTAAATTCAGTTACATTTTTTTTACACAGTTTCTACATACGTTAAAAACTACGACTTAAAATGTGTCGATCGGGAGAAAGTTTCCACAAATATCTAAATAGAAATTTAATTTAAAAGAAACAGTGAAGTGAGTTAATAAATTTTATAGAAAAATAAGAAGTCGTGAAATATTGCTAGAAAATTGGATCCGTGCGAAGCCGAGGGCGGGGCGCTAGTATTAAATAATAACCATCCAATTGTGTTGTGTGTAATTTTACATAAGCTAATGTGCCTAAAATGTCTGTTAATATAATTTACAAGAATTCCTTGTTTAGTATTATAAGATACTAGCTGGTGCCCGCGACTTCGTCAGCGTTGAACGATGAAAAGTACCCTATGTCCTTTCTAGTGTCCCAGACAACGTGTATGCAAAATTTCATGATGATCGGTTCAGTAGTTTTTGCGTGAAAGAGTTACAAACATCCAAACATACTTTCGCATTTATAATAGTAGCTGGTGCCCGCGACTTTGTCCGCGTTAAATGATGAAAGGTACCCTATGTCCCTTCTGGTGTCCCAGACAACGTGTATGCAAAATTTCATGATGATCGGTTCAGTAGTTTTTGCGTGAAAGAGTTACAAACATCCATACATCCAAACATACTTTCGCATTTATAATATTAGTACGGATAGTACGGATGGGGCGCGCCATATACTCGTACATTGGCGGTAGTACGAGTATGATCGTCCGTGTACGAGTAAAATGCGTTCCGCAAGCGGTACGCGGCGCGAGCTGCGATTACGCAAAATTTATGTACATAATTTGTTGAGCAAACGAGTCGGTCCGTGTTTTGCGCGAGCACCTTGTAATTAATTACATCTCTTTCCCTCAAATATCGGCGTCGAGCGAGACGCGGACAAATTTTAAGGATTCCAACATTAGCCCAAGATGCGAAAGTCATCTCGTCTCCAGATAAAAATATTTGCGACGGCTTGCCTCCTTCTGTTTAGCCCCTTAAATCTGTTACAAGGAAATGAAGCGGGCATTTATATTTTTTTAAATTACAATTGGGTTTAACGAAAATTTTTTTGAAGTGAAAACTTCTTTAAGCGCGTTGAGCGTTTTTGAGATGAGAAAAAACCATTGAACTCGCGACCTGTAACCATGTAACCGACACCTCTGTATATAAGTATGTACATATATTGTGTATGTACATTCATAGATACACATGCATGTTGCTATTTTTTGAGATGGGAAAAACCATTGAACTCGCGACACTGTTACCGTAACCGACATCTCTGTATATAAGTATGTATATATATTGTGTATGTACATTCATAGATACACATGCATGTTGGCATTTTTTGAGATGGGAAAAACCATTGAACTCGCGACACTGTTACCGTAACCGACATCTCTGTATATAAGTATGTACATATATTGTGTATGTACATTCATAGATACACATGCATGTTGGCATTTTTTGAGATGGGGAAAAAACCATTGAATTCGCGACAGTGTTACCGTAACCGACACCTCTGTATATAAGTATGTACTTTCCTGACGATTCAAAAAATACACACGAAATTGTTCAAGTTTTCACTTCTGTTGGCACTCCCGGAAATTCACTGTTTTTTTTTTGGTGATATTACAATTTTGTATTGCATTCACATTGCAATAATATATTACAAAATAGTCTAGATTCTTCTCTGAAAGATGCTCTACCAATTGATAAACGTCTCGTCAGAATAGATTTAGCCATTTCAGAGATACTCGAAGAAACAAACGAACAGACAAAAAATGCAAAAAATGCAATGCAAAGCATGGGGTTATAGGAATATGCACATATAAAATTATTAATGTAAAAAAGCCGTCATTTTGAAATCACTGAAAGAAATCAATTATTTATTTTGATATAAATATTGTATTGCTATTTTGTTAAAACAGTCAAATGAAACAAATTTCACTTTACTTGTCAGAGTGGGTCTATACAGTAGACGTATTTGTAGGTAGGGTTACCAAAATCTCTCTATAGTGCAGCAGGGAAAGGAATGTTTACTGCAGAGCCCATTATAAAATATTCATTCATTCATTCATTCATTCATTCATTCATTCATTCATTCATTCATTCATTCATTTATTTATTTTATTTTAGGAAAACTTGCAGGTATTATTACATGATAACAGTTTGAATAGATAGCTTACACCTAATAAAAAATTCCACTTATAGTTTAAGGATTACAAACTAGTCTAATAAATTCATGTGTGATTTATCGGTCGATCGAAGAATTTATCGGCTGTAATATCAGATATACCAATAAAATAAACCATTTATTACGAATTAAAAAAATGTGTATTTGCAAAATGAGCTGTAAAAATTTATGCTAGTGAATAATTAATTTTTTGATTGAATTGATTTAAGAACTGTTATTACCGTTTTCCCAAAATTTGTTAAGAATTTCTACAAACATCTATTCTAATATACGACGTTAAGTGTGGAATATGTTCTTTAGTTAATTGCATTTAGAAATATGACTTGTGTTATAAGTCCACAAAGTGTCCAGAAAAATTTTAATTCAGAAACTAGAACTTTAACGCATGTAGCATATTATTCCTCTAAATCAGATTCAACTTGAGAGGTTCCCTGAACATGGGATTTAAGTTTTAACATTTATAATAATTTGGCAACCCTAGACGTAGCATACATGCATTCATTAAAAAAAAAATGATGAAAAGCCACTCGAAGCGGACAATCCATTAAATAAGTATTCATGGCAAGTGTATACATAAAAGCGGCTAATGGAGTATGTACCGCTTTGTGACTTGTGCTCTCGTACTTACTGCAATTGTACATGTAATGCACCTTAATAGTGTGCAACGTGAAATCCGACATACAGTCAACCGCAACCGAAAAGAAACTATGTGCTTTATTGCGTTGGTTGAAGGGCAACTTTGGCTTGACTCTGACATTTTAGTGCGGCGCGTTGTACGCTCTCGAGTGCAGGCATCTGTGAGACGGGCTTGGCATACTCGTACCGCGAGATGCAATCCTCAAAGAATCGCTTCACGGCAGAAACGTACCAATTTTCCAGTGTAGATCTAGATTTTTTTAAAATTTTTTTTTAAATTGAGTCAAGGCAGCGCTTGGCCGCTATCTCATTTGATGTAAGGTGCAGATGCGGCCGAAGGTGGACCACGCTTACCTAGTAAGTGCCCATTTACCTAGATTTGAAAACCCTGAGGTTGTAACTTTTTTTTTAATTGAGTCAAGGCAGCGCTTGGCCGCGATCTCACTTGATGTAAGGTGCAGATGCGGCCGAAGGTGGACCACGCTTACCTACTAAGTCCCCATTTACCCTTGATTTGAAGACATCGAGGTTGTCATTTTGAGGGAACACAGACGCAGGCAGTGAGTTCCGCTCCCTAGCAGTTCGGACAAGGAAGGTGGAACTGAAGGTGGAACTGAAGGTGGAACTGAAGGTGGAACTGAAGGTGGAACAGAAGGTGGACCACGCTTACCTAGTAAGTGCCCATTTACCTAGATTTGAAAACCCTGAGGTTGTAACTTTTTTTTTTAAATTGAGTCAAGGCAGCGCTTGGCCGCGATCTCACTTGATGTAAGGTGCAGATGCGGCCGAAGGTGGACCACGCTTACCTACTAAGTCCCCATTTACCCTTGATTTGAAGACATCGAGGTTGTAATTTTGAGGGAACACAGACGCAGGCAGTGAGTTCCACTCCCTAGCAGTTCGGACAAGGAAGGTGGAACTGTAACGCTTCGTGCGTGACCTAGGAACATCAACCACGAATGGATGAAACTTCTGTCCGCGCCTCGTGCTATGCAAGTGGAAATCAATTTATTAAGAGTAGGTACGTTTCATAGACACACATCAGCATGTATTCAAGATAAGCACATCTATTATTGGAAGAGACTGTAGTCTAAGAGACAGTGTAATGAATGAATGAATGAATGAATGAATGAATATCTCTGTTTTAGTTAAATTTGGTAACATACGATATTTTTTATTGAAATAAAGCATTTATCTGCGAGGTGAAAATAAAAATATAGCTTTTATTTTTCGGTTCACGTTCGTACTTAGCTGCTGAAAAGCAATTTGTTATGCAGAATGAGTGCGCAATTGTGTAAACGGAGCATTTGCATAAAAAATCGTGTGGCGATGGCGAACGCTCTTTGACACAGTTCGAGTTCGGTCGATCTCCGCCTCTGTTATTTGTGTTCAAATGCACCATTGCAAACGCTGCATGGTTCACCTACATTCTCATTGCATTTTTTCTTATTTTGTAATAAAATATTTATAGTTTTGTGTAAAAAGGTTACTTATAAATGGCATTAAGTAGTGGCGAGGCAGTTAAATAATACAGTTTTACAACAGAAGCAAGTGTTTTGTTAACGTAGTGAGAGATATTGCTGGCGATTGTACGAGTCGACAGAGGACAATGAAATCAATTTAATAACGGAGCAGCAATATTGCAATGTATTGATTAAATCTGTGTACAATTTACAAGTACAAAGCGTTAATTTAATAGTAACAGGCTCTAGTGCAGAACTTGATACTAAGACAATGTTTGAACTATTAGCAAAAGGTGTTGTGGTTTTATTGGGATTGTTATTATAGTGTAAGAGGTTTTAGGTAAAGTGTATAAAAAAATACATTCGAAATCTATTCATTTTATTAAGGTGTATACCTAGTGGTCTTCTATAAGGGGTGGTTACTGCCTCCAGATGGGCTGCCCAAAAGTGGTCCTTGACACAACTTTACGCATAGTGTCGAGTGTTGAAAAAAGTAATTCATTTGAAAATTGTAACTATGGAACATTCATTGAGCATTTATGCAGCAAGTTTTAATTACTAGCGGTTGTACGTGACTTTGTCCGCGTATCTTTTCTATAAGTGTAAGAATTTTTAAAATCAGTCCAGTAGTTTTTGAGTTCATTCATAACAAACAAAAATACAAATATTTTCTCTTTATAATATTAGTATGGATATATAATACAAAATAGAAAAGACTTAGAGGCGTAGAGCCCTGAGATAATCAGAGCCTTATCTATAAATAAATTTAAGTGTCATTAAAACCAAACTCCTCTCGAAAGGCTATTATAAAATCACTGATTATTTAAATGACAATGAAGCCTGGATTTAAGCGATTCGGAGTTCATACTATGTTTAGTATTGAATATATATTTTTTTATGTTTTTTTTTAATTAAGTGTAATTTTATATTTTAAAGATGACAAAAATAATACTATCCTGAGTTTCTTTCGGAGTTTCTTCTCAAGATCTTGGCTTTTTTTTCCGAAACCCTAGTAAATTTAAATTTGTAATTGAAGATCATAAAAGAGTTTCTTGTAGAAATTTAATTGATAAATAAATATTTTTATTTTTTTTTATTTTTTTTGATAAATAAAGGATGTTGTCGCTTCAAAGTAGAAGCCTTAGTCGTAGATGGTTATGATTACATTATAAAACGCTTTTCGCTTACGGGATGTAGTATTGAACGGGCCAGAGGAGATGGAATATCCGAAATATCCGCTCCAGTGGCATGTAACACCGGTTCGCAGTTCGCACGAGCGTTGAGGCCGGCGGCTGCACCATCTCTAGAGGGATTACGTTCGCCTAATTTCGTTAATAAATGCTGAACTATGCACAATGCAGATGAAACAATGGCCAATATATTTGGTACTAGGTGTGAAACTGAAATGGTCGGATAAGCGCCGTTTGTTTCGCTCACAAATTTGGATTAGGACAATAATTGCTTTGCGAGAGCATTTTACCTGTTCACTTCTGTCTATCCAGTGCGAGTCAATTCAAAAGAGACATGTCACTTAGGATTTTGATGACACGTTTGGTCTAGTGGCTAGTAACCCTAGCTGTTAACCAAACGGTCGCGAGTTCGAATCCCGCTAGGGGCACAAATGTTTATGTGTTAACATTTTACCTTTGTACCTGAGTTATGGATGTTTTGTATTTATAATATGTATGTATTTAAAAAAAAAATAATCTATGTATTATATCAACTGTCTGGTATCCATAGTATTATATAGTGCTTGTATAAGCATTAGTTGCTTACTGTGGAATTAGATGGCGCTGTGTGGAATGTGTGAAGATATTTATTTATTATTTATTTATTATTATTTGAATCTCTTATTCCTATTTTAAATTTTTCCTTCGATTAGGACTTTAGGAATTATTATCACCCTTTTGAAACATTAGTAACGAGGACCAATAATAGGGGCATAAAACTTAGCAATAAATCTAAAAATGTTCACAATCTCACTAAAATTTTTAGGCCATACGTTAAACTCTAGTTTACAGGTTAGTTTTTAAGCATTCATAGTCTAAATTGATGCAAGCTTTTTTGTTTCTCTTATAAAAAAATATTTAACCTGGATTTGGGCTTTGCATCAGTCAGACAAGCTATGCTACTGTAAACTATAGAAAAGCCAAAGATATTTAAATCTTTGAGAAAAGCTAATGAATACATAGAGCAATGATAATATTGGCAAATAAAAAAATACAGAGATAAGGAGTATTTGTACAATACTTGTACAAGGAGTGTTAAGCTTAAGTTGAACGAAGAAAATAGCAAACCTATCGTTTAAAGTTTTGTCAGCAGTAAACCCGTTTACTTATCTTTAGAATAGGCGAACAAAATAGAATTATAAGAACTATTAATACTTTTTATTTAAAAAATACCACATTAACAAAAGTTGTGTGTTAAATCCGTACTAATATTATAAATGCGAAAGTATGTTTGGATGTATGGATGTTTGTGACTCTTTCACGCAAAAACTACTGAACCGATCATCACGAAATTTTGCATACACGTTGTCTGAGACACCAGAAAGGACATAGAGTACATTTCATCGTTCAACGCGGACGAAATCGCGGGCACCAGCTAGTGTTATAAAGATCCTATATTCTATTATAATATTATAAATGCGAAAGTATGTTTGCATGTTTGGATGTATGGATGTTTGTTTATAACTCTTTCACGCAAAAACTACTGAACCGATCATCATGAAATTTTGCATACACGTTTTCTGAAACACCAGAAAGTACATAGGGTACTTTTCATAGTTCAACGCGGACGAAGTCGCGGGCACCAGCTAGTATTGCGATAAATATAAAGAAAAGGTAATCTGTAACAGATTGAGAAATCGCCGAAGTAAAATATTTAGGTATCGATGCAACTTAATCGAGTTGTTGATAGCAGAATTGAACTGTTTTCGAGAGATTCTATCTGAGTTAAATAAATGGAAGTACTCCAGTTTGGCCCATCCCACGGGAACTCGGGAGCTGCGTCGGCGAAATCGCGTTTAGATCCATCCGGTGCACTCCGGCAGCGACCCCACGGGTACGGGACAGATAAATTAAATAACCTCCAACATCCATCTCTCTTCTTCAAATATACATTGACAGAATAGGAAATCGTGCAATGTGGAGGAGCACATCTATTTATTTATTGAGCTAGTTAAGTTCAAACCGACTTTTCGTGGGTACAATTAGCTATAAACAGAAAATAAGTGTATAATTAAGTCCATAAAGTGAAGATTCATCTCTAACATTAATATAGAGCATAATATTGGCACATTGCACACAAAGACCACAACAGTATTTTTAATTCTTAAAATCTATTAAAAGATCAGTACAAAACATTTTTATCTATATTTTAAAATGAAAATAGTATTTTAACTGAATCTTTGTTATGCTTTCATCGCAAAATAAAAAAGTTAGAGGTGAGCTTGTGTCTGTTTTTTAAAATAAAAGTATTGACAACGTCACGTGTCGCATGAGCGTGAACTTTTGGTAGAAAATCCTCACAAATTGTCCACTCTTTTGTCCACTTTTTGCCCTCAAATTGTGTTTTTTCCGTATTAGTTTAGTAGTCTTCTGTAAGAAGGGGAAGCACACTACGATCTACATCTCAAAAAAGAAATAGACAAAAAAATTGCGACTATATTGTGTGGACATATTAAAAGGTAGTTAACGATCTTTTTAAAGTTAATTAGTATTGTGGCAGTATTAAAGTGCAATTATCGAAAGTTCAATGCTTACAGATGAAACAGAAATTGGAATTGGCCGCCACAGTTCCGCAAAATGAATCGACAAGTCGGTAGTGGAGCCGTTTAATAAAATCGATGCGGGTGGTGTGCTACGAGTACGGATGGGTTTGCGGTGGATCCGAACTGGCCCGATTCGAGGCGGAGGATTGATTGTTATAGCTATTACCGGCGTTGTGTAACAATCACTACTCTCGCATGTTAAATTTGTTAATTTTATTTATACTCTTCAATTTATTTTTGCTTTAAATTTTTACCTATTACTAGCTGATGACCGCGACTTCGTCCACGTGAAAGATGAAAGGTACCCTAAGTTTTTTCTGGTGTCCCAGACAACATGTATGCAAAATTTCATGGTGATCGGTTCACTAGTTTTTGCGTGAAAGAGTTACAAACATCCATACATCCAAACATACTTTCGCATTTATAATATTAGTACGGATTATTCACAAGGGGACATGTCGCAGAAACATATCGCCGGACATTTAAATGGTATGTCTTTGCGACTTCGCGGGACAATAAAGCTCGACATTTGTCTCGTTCACACTACTCAGTAGTGAGTAGTATGTCGCCTGAATAGGAACACACGCAGAACACAAAGCCAAACGCGTCCTCACTATTCAGAGCTTTTCGGGCGACTATCGAAGGCACAAAAGTCGTGCGACAATGCGGGTCACGTATATTTTGTCTCGGACGACAAGGTCGCGGGACAATTTCAACTTTCACGGAAAATTAAAAAGCTGAAATAAGTGGAATATGTTTTCCAAATAGTTCAACTGGTTGAACTTTCTGGAATAGATCAGTGAAAATTATTAAGCATTACTTGTTCCTTGTGATTTCGCTCGCCTTGAAATTCGATATAAAATGTTTTAGTTGTTTAATGATATCCATGGCCAAAGACAGCCCATGGGTCAATCTTTTAATTCTTACCTCCGATAGGTATTTCAAGGCGTTATTACTCTTAAACTACACCTTAGATCCAAATTTTTAAATTCACAAACTTTAAATGTTTATAATATTAATATAGAGATTTCAGATTTCATTAACGAATGAAGTAAACTGGTCGACAATAAAATGCAATCAGTTCAAGTGGTTACTCTGTGAACGAGCATCGGTCGATCGCTATGCGGAAATTAATTATACTGCGCCGAATACGAGGGCGGACAGCAGATAGAGGGGACGGCGGATAACACGAAATTAGAGCCAAACAGATTTTTTCCCATTTGTTAAACTGCAATCGTCTAATCTTTTGGCACAACGTCACGAATTTTTAGGAAAAAATTTCGACTTTTCACATACAACATAACAATTATTGTAAACATTTTGTGAGTGTCCGCTTTTTTTGTGTTATATTTTATGAGGTGCTTGCTCGTTGCGCGAGTTCGCGGCCCAAGTCATAGGCGGATAACGGTTGATATATCTACATTTTATCAAACAAATATATGTATCAGTTACGAAAGATTAAATATAGTTTGTGTTTCAAATCATGTACGTCGTGACCTCATTATATCATATTATAAATAAATTATCTATAAAGAGCAAATATTAATTATGCCTTTTCAAATATTCAGTCAATAAGAGGAAATAATTTTAAATTCGAAAAATATTTATTATTATTTGGATTTAAATTAAATTTTTATTTAATTTTATTCTTCATTGGTCACTAATAAACTAATCCTTTTTAAAAAACTAATTGTTCGCACTTATGAATTGGGCCATAGAGTAGAAACATCGTATTGTCGGCTCGCGCTTGCCAACTGCTCCCAATGTTATTATTATTATCTTCGCAAACATAAGTTCAGTTATATATAAGCCTTTATGGGAACTGAGAATGTTTCATTGTATGTATTCAAATATAGGTATATACCTAATTAAGGACATGAATTTTATTACGGCTTAAAATTAGTATACAAAAGGAATGACACTTTAAATTGAACTCGCATTAAAACCAGACTTACTCTTTAATAAGTACAGTAGCGAGTTAAGACAGTATTCAGTTAAGTAATAAGTACCTACTTAGTAGTAATAATTAAGTAAGGTCGCAACATACTCGTAGGCGAGCCATAGTCATAAATTGCCTGAACAAAAAGACCACTAGTCGCGTCAAACGTTTTACTCGATTCGAATTACTAGCTGAATGTACTAGCTGGTGCCCGCGACTTCGTCCGCTTTGAACGATGAAAGTTACCCTATGTCCTTTCTGGTGTCCCACACAACGTGTATGCAAAATTTCATGATGATCGGTTTAGTAGTTTTTGCGTGAAAGAGTCACAAACATCCATACATCCAAACATACTTTCGCATTTATAATATTAGTACGGATGTTGTGATACATAAAAAGTAAATAGAGATTCTGGTGATACCTTTAGAATGAAATATTGTTCAAATACTGCATTATGTTAAATTATTGGATCAACATAAAACTACGGAAGTCACTTACCAGAAAAACCTCACACGCTCCGGAACACGAGGGTCCGATCCTCTGAAATGGTCCATATCATTTCCCGGACCCTGCCATTCATTACGCAAACCAAAAAATATACGTTACACCGTAACGTCCGTTTGTAACACGGTGCTTTTATTGAAAAAAAAAAAAAAATGTTTTAACAGTGCTTATTTATTAAGGTTGTTGTCACTTTTAAACAATTTTAAAAACACCATACTTTATTACAACGAAACACAATAAGTATGTGTACTCTGTTTTGCGAGAGTTAATTATTTCCAGGTATTTTCCTGTTGTGATTTCGATCAGAAGTTTAATAAAAAATTTTTTAATAGGCCTTCACAGTGGAGGCGAGACGATTTTTAAATTTTGAACCGTAAAATTTTATATTCAGTTCTAAACAAGGAGAAGTTGTAATCGTATTATTTATATTTAGCGATTTTATGTTAATTTTTTATGAAAATGAAAAGGAAATATATATTAGCGTGTGATAGTATTTTATGAAATATTTGCGAACCCGCTCTCGGGAGAGCATAATAAATGGATCACTTTAATATATTCGCAGGCAAACTTGATCTAAGCTTGCTGCATTCGCTATGTTAATGCCTCATAAATTCAAATGCGAAATGCAAATTCACGGAGCGGATCAGTCCGCAATTTATTGCCGTATGTCTCTGTGGCGGCGACAAAAAGTCGGTCGTGTGTAGACAAAGGCCGATATGCCTTTGATCAAGAGCGAGAACGCGTTTTTGCTGCAAGTGTGAGGTGTCACTTACACGCCATAGGCTATTTTGCTTAGAATAATGACGTGCGTATACGAATAAGGTTCGACACGTATAAATCGGCTTTAAATGGAATCGCTGTAATACCTCAAAAACTATTTACAAAAAAATCAGTTGAGTCAAATGATTATGTATTATGTAAAGTTAAAATGAAATTTTATATGGTAATACATACAGTAAAGTGATCGTTAGTGTTATGCCACAAGTACCGCACAGCATGTTCGCTGCGGGACTAACTCATATCTAACACAGAGTAATAATTTAACACAACCAAAACTTCCACAGTTTCCGCGACCACAGGATAAAATAGAAACTTATCTGGACTGTATCAGATCGACCTTTCATTAAAGTCGACAAAGCATCAAGTATCTATAGCATGTTTAATGGCACGTTTATTCAAACAACTGTAATAATTATATTAATTAGTTACATTTGTAGACATTTGTTTTCTTCTGTTACATTTAGAGTCATCTAAGAAAAAAAATAAGGAAAGAGTTGTACTTTTTTTTAGTCGTAGTTTTTTTTTTAAAAATTGTTGATATGGTTAGAAATGTATTTATTTTATTTATATAGATTCAATAAAAGGAAACTTGTAAATGGTGTCAAATTAATCTATCATTTATATATTAAGTAAATTTTTGTATAAATATCACTATAAGTTTTCCTTGAAAATAAATAAATAAATCACAGAGCCGGTAATATTAAAAATATTGCGCTTAGCGCAACTCAAGGCGCGTTTGGCGCCAGTTTCTATTTGCACGTAGTGTAGTAAACCATTATCCAAAAATGTGATACAAATTTCTCATTGTGCTGTGATTTGGTGTAATAATTCAAAGTATAAACGTGAAAAGGCGAAATTTTAATATATAGTATCACATGTAAGTATTTAAATGCAATTTTTAGTTTTTAAAAAATCCAAATCGAGATTGTCTTGAAATACAAAACCTAAACAGTGGTCTCAGGTATTGAATAAACGGTAACGCTGGATTTGTATGGAAAGCGTTTACCATTCCATCTCTAGTAGAAAACGGCGTGCTTTGTGACAGTCATAAATTGTATACTAATGGGGATAATTCTGTATGGTGCACAATTTATGACAAGGCATATCCGTATCCGTACTAATATTATAAATGCGAAAGTATGTTGGGATATATGGATGTATGTAACTCTTTCACGCAAAAACTACTAAACCGATCACCATGAAATTTTGCACACATGTTGTCTGAGTCACCGGAAAGGACATAGGATACCTTTTATCGTTCAACGCGGACGAAGTCGCGGGCACCAGCTAGTTGAGATATATAAGCAATGATATCGACAATACTAGAAAATATATTAGATTTTAATAAAGGTAATTAGAGAGTACATGATGCGCTAAATTTAAATTGTGTTACTTTGCTGATAAATATTTAATAAAGCTTCGCGAATAACACATTTGCAATGCAATGTCTGCTTAACCAATTAACAAGTGCAAACAACAGTTGTAATGTTTAACCAAACTGTAATTACTTAGGTATTCGTATTGTTTTGTAACGTAAATAAACAATGTGTTATACTGTATAACGTAATTATAAAATAATAAATGTATAACGACGGTGAAATTTCATTGTTCCCATTTGATTTACTCCACTTGGTAACTTCACTTAGGCATTTATCACTCCACTCAAGCTCCCATTGACAAGTAAGTATAAGTATCAACAAAGAGCTTATAGTGTCTGCTATAGCTTATAGTCATCGGCTAGTATAATCAGAAATGGACAATTTGGATTTGACAAAATTAGGAAACTACATCAGTCCTCAATTAGACTATTAATATATGAGTCCACTAGCTGGTGCTCGCGTCTGCGTCCGCGATTAAAATAAAAAAAAAGCAATATAACGCGTGACCTCGTGTTGCTATAACACTTTGGCCAGGCGTTAGTTTTTTATTTTTTATTGATCCCTCCGGAATAGTCCTTTATTCTGGATATGTCCTTTCTGGAGTCACAGACAACGTGTATGCAAAATTTCATGGTGATCGGTTCAGTAGTTTTTGCATGACAGAGTTACAAACATCCATACATCCAAACATTCTTTCGCATTTATAATATTAGTACGGATTCTTTTCATCCTTGCACTTAACGTTGTCGACTAATGACAAAGGGGGAGGGAGTTAACAATAGAGTAATGAAACACCATGGTGCTGTTATTTCTTATTGAATTTATCAGAAACAATTAATATAATCGTTTTTTATTAGCTTTTGGTCTATCTTGATGTAAATTTTACATTAAAATTTCAAATACAGTAACATATATAATATATACACTTGTATAACAAGTGTACAAGTGTAATAAGTAAAGGTTCTAACATGTAGCCGTTTATAAAATTATCGCGTAAACCTTACGTTTGGTGTGAACAACCGTAACATTTCTTCTATAATTATGTCACCTCACTCCGTACGTATACTCCTTGGGGTTGTAACCTCTATTTAAGGCTCACGTTTTGTTTTCCTTTTTATCGAGAAATAACACACAAGAATTTCAGAACTTTAAACATTATTATTTGACAAATCCGAACCTTAAGTGTAGGTAAATACGCATAAATTTATTTGTAATTAGTTATCTCAGCAGCTTATATGAAAAATTCAGCGTGCCTTTAAACAGAAGAATTATGAAAAGTCTATTCAGTTTAAAATAACACCGTAAGGCTTCGTACAAAGAGCGTTAAGTGTCGTGACCTACATGTTTTAACTGGCGCTTGGCGTCTGGAGAGATCTTTACAGAGCAAAGGATACTTGGAAGTAGTGCTACGAGGAGACACTGCACTCGTTTGGGAACTTCATTCAAGCTCTATATGATGTGTTCAATAAATAAAAAATTAAATCATTCTTTAAGGTCATCAGACAGGCTGAAGATCCACTAGATGATAGATGGCTACCGTCGCCTATAACACAAGCATAGTCACAGATGTTACAAGTGCGCTGCCGACCGAATGGTATAGGAAAATGGGCTATGGCATCCCTTAATCGCTCACCGAAACACAGCAGCACACGTGCTTATATTTCACGGTGGTCTTCTGTAAGGGGGTGGTTACTGCCGTCAGACTGGCTGCCGAATGATTTCGAAACGCAGTGTACTATTAAAATCTCTTGTAATGGTCACTTTTTACTAATATTTACCTTATTAAAAATTGAATATATTTAAGTTCAGGCCTTATTATAGAAATGTAGGCATTGACATTTAAAAGGTTTATTGATTTTCGTAAACACGTTCGTTGTACCTACAGCTACTCTAATTTATATCGAGGGGCCTCTTAGAAATATAATTTAGGCTTTCATTTAGACTGTTTATTGCTCAAACACACCAATGACGCACTAAAACATTGCTAGCATATCCTCTTAAGGTATGAAATAAATTAATCAAAGTCGTTTAATTTAATTTGAAAACACAAATCGGCTTTCAATAGTTCGAATACGAGCGAACTATCGTTGCTTATATACTCATAAGTAATATTAATTCTGGTAGAAGCAATACGTGGCGCCGATCGAGTCGCGACTCGAAAGCTTTCTAATTAAACGTTAAAATCGAACTCAATAGGAATTTAGACAATGTTCCTCTCGCTTCACGTACTTTTATTGGAATGGATTTCAGAACAGAGAGCATAAAAAGTTAATTTGGCTAGTCGCTAGTCCACTGAGTTCCACAGAGTATACCGCGTTCCCGCATTACTCGTCAGCAGTTAGGGACTAGCGGTCTCTACACTGAACACTAAGCTATGCACGAGAGAGAATTACTGTTTCAGTAATTCTTTGTTCGCAGAACACAACAATAGACATTTTTAAAAGCTTATTTTCCAACAAAGTGTAGGTACAACGTAGCAACATCACATACGCCACATAAGTCAGAAAAGCGAGCTGCACGCGACCGCTCCTTCCGACTGTGGAAATAAAGACGTAATTACCGTATTTCTCGAGAATTAACTATACGAAAAGGATGTTATAGTAACATTTTTACACAAAGGGATTCTTACACAATATTATGAAACAATTTTAAGGTTTTCAGCGATAGTAGTCAATTTGTGGGCTCCCTTAATGTAATATCTTATCAACAGTTACCTCCTATCAATAGTATAGATCACAGAAGCCTTTAGATTGTCTGACCACAAAAATCTAGTACTCATCGTAAATTTTTAAAGAGAGTTAAACAGAATCGTTAAAATTAGAACTCGTGCCTTGTCTATAAACCACCTGTAAAGGTTCTGTAAGGACTCATGCGCGCGTGTGTGTATTGAGGGCGAAAAGTACTCTTAGCACACATAGATATAATGTGATCTGCACGCGACCGCTTACCCCGGCAGTAAACTAGCGGACCGCGACCTCACTTCACAGATAAAGGAGAGTGTACAATAAAATATTTTATTAAAGAGTATAGGCATTTTTACAATCGATCTGAGTTGGCATACCATATGTTTAGCAGGATTATTCGAACAAGCGAAAATTTAAAAGTAAAGGCTCGTTAATGATGAAATAAAGCATCATTTCCGTAATTTATTGAATTTAGAAATGTATTTAAAAAAACAGTATGAGAATCACTTTACGCACAAAGGACGAGAGAGCGCGCTGCTTCTAAACATAGAACAACATATTGTGCAATGACAGATGTTTGCCACAGACTCAAATATAAGCGTCCATAGTTTCATCAGGAACGCTAATCAATTTCACTGTAGAGCAGTGCTTTAATTATCTATTGCCTGGGATTGTCGGGAAAATAGAGGTTGAAACCTTTTGATTCCATTTGAATTATTTCTTTAATTCTCGAAGATCAAATCAGTCAACGGAACGATGATTAATATCCCTTAGCATTAGAAGAAATGTAGCCATTCTTTGCGTGTTCTGTTATGTGTACTCTGATGACTCTTAATGCCAACTCCGAGTTTATACTACTGCATTGCTCGTCATATCTATGCCTATCTAGAGCTCGATAAGTAGCACTATCTATCTAGATAGTGCTACTTATCGAGCTCTAGGTAGGCACAAAACTTATAACATGAACCTTAGAAAAATCTTCCAGACGAAGTGTTTTCAAATTCAAATTCAAAACATTTTTATTCGAAATAAGATTTACAAAATCGCTTTTCGACATCAGAGAATGGCAGAGAATGGCATTCTTCTCAATATTATTTACATTTTTCCATTTGGAACTTAATTCTCCATTATTGGATTAGATCACGGTTGTTTTGAGTTAATTAAGAAAACCTCTGCGAAATGCATAGGCTAAATTCTTCACAATTTCAGGTGTATATTGATTCTTATTATAAACTTTCAAAAACACTTTTCTTTCATGGAATAAGTCCGTACTAATATTATAAATGCGAAAGTATGTTTGGATGTTTGTGACTCTTTCACGCAAAAACTACTCAACCGATCATCATGAAATTTTGTATACACGTTGTCTGGAACACCAGAAAGGACATAGGGTACCTTTCATCGTTCAACTCGGACGCAGTCGCGGGCACCAGCTAGTTATGTTATAAAACAATAAAACGCTGCCTTGTATTAATCAAGAATGAACGTAATGCTCCCAATATTGATGATATATGCTAAAAAATATTACAGAAACAGAAAGTATACTATAATGCACACACCTTTGTAATCGTTATCAATAATACCAGTACCAGCGACGCTCCATTTTATTACCGCTTTTTCTTCCAACGTCGTGCTTTTATTTTTCTCGTAAAACATTTATAGTTTATAGAAACAAATAAAATATTTATCAGAGCTGCGATAGGCTGAGAGGAAGTTGAATTGTTTCAAAAGTGGTGAGGATTCTATGGCACCTACCAAAGTGACGATGGCCATTGAACGTACAGTACAACATAATTATTATGCAACTAGCTGGTGCCTGCGACTTCGTCCGCGTTGAACGATGAATGGCAGGTTTCGGGAAATGATATGAACCATTTCAGAGGATCGGACCCTCGTGTTCCGGAGCGTGTGAGGTTTTTCTGGTAAGTGACTTCCGTAGTTTTATGTTGATCCAATAATTTAACATAATGCAGTATTTGAACAATATTTCATTCTAAAGGTATCACCAGAATCTCTATTTACTTTTTATGTATCACAACATCCGTACTAATAATATAAATGCGAAAGTATGTTGGGATGTATAGATGTACTAGCTGGTGCCCGCGACTTCATCCAAGTTGAACGATGAAAGGTACCCTGTAACGTAGCGTTACTTATTTTATTTATTTTATTAGTTATATTACCTTATTTGTTTATTTATTTATTTAAGTATTTAAAAACTTATTATTTTTTTTTAAATATATAGAATTGCATTTGACGTTCAATATTCAAAATTTTCAGTCAGAGAGCGTTTTTTTTGTTTCTCTGTCGCTCGCAGAGAGCGGTTTAGTTTTGTGCTGATAATAGCCTGTATTTGCCAGTTCATTTTCTTTTAAAATTTTAATTATTCAGTTTAAAATATTTATGTAAAAAACCCCGGTTTATAAATGGGTACGTATTTCATCTTATTTCTGATGATAGATTGTTGATTAATGTTTTTTTATTTTAATTTGTGTTTTAGTTCATTTTAAATTTATTGTTAATTTACTCATTTAATTCTATTATCTTTTGCAGTTTTTTTTAATCCTTATGCAATTGTATTTTTTTATTTTTCTCTTGTTTATTTTTGCCTGACCATTTATTGAATAAATTATTAACATTTAGGGATCTTATATCTAAATTTTAGATTCCCACGGTCAGGCACACATATTTTTTCTTTTAGATTTGTGTTTAATTATTTCTTTTTCATTTCAGGGTTTTTTTTCTTGTTATGGTTTTTTGTTTTGGTTTTTTGTCATTCATGGATTTAATTAGAGATATATATTTTTTTGTTGTTTAAATATATTATAAGTGCTAACATATGATTTCTTTTCATTTTTTAGTTAGCTGGCGCCCAATTTTTTAGTTTTTTCTTTTATTTTAATTTCATAGCCGATAACGTTATCTTACTTCAATTATTTTCAACGTATCATTGAATTATTCCCGGCTAGCTCAGTCGGTAGAGCATGAGACTCTTAATCTCAGGGTCGTGGGTTCGAGCCCCACGTTGGGCGCCAATGATACGTTGAAAATAATTGAAGTAAGATAACGTTATCGGCTATGAAATTAAAATAAAAGAAAAAACTAAAAAATTGGGCGCCAGCTAACTAAAAAATGAAAAGAAATCATATGTTAGCACTTATAATATATTTAAACAACAAAAAAAAAACACAGGGGGTGGTCCTTAAGCCCGTACGTTATTATATATATATATGTGAAATTTAAAATTTGATTCAATAACTCCGGCTAATAAAAGTTAAAAACTTAGCTGGATATGAATAATGGCTGGATGTAATAATATAGTTTTCCTTCTCGGCAAAATAAAACACGCTGCTCATCAGTGTCACCAAGGAAAAATGAAGAAGGCTCATCAGAATGTAAAATGCGGATAAAACCCAAGATTCATTATATAATAATTATATATCTCTAATTAAATCCATGAATGACAAAAAACCAAAACAAAAAACCATAACAAGAAAAAAAACCCTGAAATGAAAAAGAAATAATTAAACACAAATCTAAAAGAAAAAATATGTGTGCCTGACCGTGGGAATCTAAAATTTAGATATAAGATCCCTAAATGTTAATAATTTATTCAATAAATGGTCAGGCAAAAATAAACAAGAGAAAAATAAAAAAATACAATTGCATAAGGATTAAAAAAAACTGCAAAAGATAATAGAATTAAATGAGTAAATTAACAATAAATTTAAAATGAACTAAAACACAAATTAAAATAAAAAAACATTAATCAACAATCTATCATCAGAAATAAGATGAAATACGTACCCATTTATAAACCGGGGTTTTTTACATAAATATTTTAAACTGAATAATTAAAATTTTAAAAGAAAATGAACTGGCAAATACAGGCTATTATCAGCACAAAACTAAACCGCTCTCTGCGAGCGACAGAGAAACAAAAAAAACGCTCTCTGACTGAAAATTTTGAATATTGAACGTCAAATGCAATTCTATATATTTAAAAAAAAATAATAAGTTTTTAAATACTTAAATAAATAAATAAACAAATAAGGTAATATAACTAATAAAATAAATAAAATAAGTAACGCTACGTTACAACCCTATGTCTTTTCTGGTGTCCCAGACAATGTGTATGCAAAATTTCATGTTGATAGGTTCAGTAGTTTTTGCGTGAAAGAGTTACAAACATCCAAACTTACTTTCGCATTTATAATATTAGTATGGATTAGTTTATTAATATAGAAATCAAACATATTTCAATGTGACCTCATTCGATTTCACCGTAATATCCCATTCTTCTACTTTATTGACAGAGAAAAATTCAAAAAAGGTAATTGCAACATTTTTACTAGATAAAGAGCATAGGAACTCGTTGCAATTGGAAAAGACTGCTTTCGTTTGTTTTGAAGAATTTTGTGTGAAGTCATCTTGTTAAAATGTTAGCCTATTGATTCAATAGCCCTACTTTTTTATCTTTGAAAAATCAAGCACTAAAATAAAGTTTTCGAAGTAAGCCTTTTTCTCTAATTACAATCGGTGCCATAGTAGGTACTTGTGGTTGCTTTGGGGCTATTGAACGGATGTTGTCATTATTACTAATCACTTTTTGGCTCATTAGAATACATTCAGAGAATTTTTTTTTATAAAAGTTGCATTTGCTCTTGACCAACAACCAACTGTGTAGCAAGGATGAGGCCTAAGATGGAGCGAACCTCATTCTCAACCCAGAAGATGCTTAAATAAATTTGCCTTTGAAAATATTCAGAGAATATTGTTTCTAATTAGCAAGAAGTAAAAATAACACTACCTTAGTCATTGAAGTTATGTGTGAAAACGAGTAAGTTGGTAAAAAATGTGCACTTACACTTGTGAAGTAGCTAGAGTGGAAAGGGACAGAGTGATCAAGGGATCCGAGCAGTAATAAAGAGACCATAAAAAATGTCCGGCGTAAAGAGACCGGAGATCGAGTAAAGGACATTTATATCAACGAACTGTATGGACTCGATAAGAACCTTTCAACAGATTTTGATGTAATTTTTAGACAAACATCAGATTAGTCCAGCGGGTGATACTGTGAAAGTAGCGAAAGAAAAAGTCGCGAGCAAAAGCTACAATGTTTATATCCGTACTAATATTATAAATGCGAAAGTATATTTGGATGTATGGATGTTTGTGACTCTTTCACGCAAAAACTAGTGAACCGATCACCATGAAATTTTGCATACACGTTGTCTGGGACATCAGAAAGGACATAGGGTACCTTTCATCATTCAACGCGGACGAAGCTGAGGGCACCAGCTAGTTAATTATACTTTCATGTAGACAAGACACATTTATAGTCCAGTAAATCAGCGTGTACCTATCGCTTGCAGTTATTTTCTTAGGTACTAATTGAATACTGGAGGTCAAGAATAGTATCACCAGTTGTTGTTTTGATGATCTTAACATAATCGTATAGTCTAAATACATAATGAAATCTTAATAAATCGAAATCGTGTCGTAACCGTCGGGTGTGCAAAAGCTTTGATGCCGTGCTTCGCTAACATTCTCTTAGGGTTACTGGCTGGTCAAATAGAAAGAAATGTTCTGTCGGACCGTACATATTTAATTTCATTTGTTTAATAGGATTGAAAGGAATACTTCGCCCCACATTCACAATTCGTGCGGCCAAGCTTTATTTAGAAATTTATGTTATTTTTATTTATGGAAATATCTGCCGATGAGCAGACTATTAGTCATGAACAACCTATTTATGTCTATGGTTCTCACCTGGCAATCTTATATCTGTCTCTTGTTTTGTAAGTAATGGTTACTGCCGCCACCAGGCTGTCAAGCTTATGGCTAAAGAATTTTTGCAATGTGTCGTGCAATTATTTATAATTGCTCAGTTAATGAAAATTTAGACCATGAATATATTTAACCTATTGCTTACATATAAATAGACGATAACATAATTACTTTAAAAATTAATTCTCGGAATGTAGACGAAGGAAATGGATCGAAACACCTTTTACGTATTACGTAAACCTTTTATATTAAAAAAAAAATAGAATTACATTTAATTTCCTTAAAGACTGAATGGAAAAAGCTTGTAAAGAAAATATAAAGTAAAATTGTCAGACGGTAAAAGCAAAAATAAGCGATATGAAAAGCGTTGAAAACGTTGATTCATTGTGAATTTGTCGTAACTTTGCACCAGGGGATATATTACTGAACAGTGGACGAAGAATGTGGCATTTATAATACCTATAATTTATTATCCCTACTTGTATTTATAATAGGTCACTTTTTATGTGGGGTGCGCTTAAATTTTTTTAACATCTTGTCGACGAAACGTTTGCTCGACATAATAATAGAAAAATACATAATTTATTTGTTGAACATATGTGTTGACGCCGTTTTTGCTACACACCTCACACATGCAAACAAACGCATCACACGCATATCTACCTACATATTTATCTATTTTTTTATTCCCTTTCCTACCCTTAAAAACAAGACAGACGCTTACAAGTTGTCGCCGCGCTCGCTTATCGCTCAGCTAAATTAAACTCTTTACGCGTGTGTGTGGTATGTGATATCTTAAGAATCAAACGCTTAAATCAATAAAAAACTCTCTGTATTGTGGTGGAATCGAACCAGCGCTGGAAGAGCAGGCGAACCTCCGTTTAACTATCGGTAAGTCTGTCTTGACCCTTCCAAAACCTGCCACAACAATATGTACGTAATAGGTATTTTAGTTAACATATTTGATCTATATGACCCACCATTGCTGTCATACAAAATTTTTATCTTAAAATTTTTGTTTAGCCTTTAAGTATTGTTATCAAATTAATATATCCATAGATCACTGTTGGCCAATAATCAACTTTCTTTTATAATACACTCAAAAAATCAAAAGAAAAGGTCTAATCGTGATCGGTACTCGAATTCGCACATGTCGTTTCTGTAGACGAGCTTTCTTCATAATAGGTTATTATTAACATCATCAGTTTACTAATAATTATTAGTATTTGGACATAGGTCTTCTTAATTCAGCGTTTTAGCATATGCATCAATTGCCAACCGAGTGATCAGCCCACGGTTTTTTTTTTGCTGCAGTTTCCACTCAAAAATTGTACATCCTAAAGATGGGTGTTACAATTTAGTGGCATTACAAACATTTTATCATATCAGTTTATGATCAGGGCTATCACAAACGCCTTAAAATACATGATATAATAGAGCTGCATAAAAGAATGTGGCTGTATATAAGAAAAGAGTAGTCTTCTCGATAAAGAGGGCACTCACACTGTGTAAAGACTAGATAACACATCTGATTATAGTCAAGGACTGATGGCAGATAACAAAAGGAACAAATAAATATCAATTTAGTCGTTAAAATCTTCAATATTTATTTATTTAGATTTAGATTACATACAGCCATAAATTTAAAAAAATCTATATTATAGATTATATACAAATAGGCCTGTATATGTAGTGCATGATGGTTTAAGAACCGAGTTTAAGTGCTTATAACCAACAACTAAGAAATCGCTCGCTGCTTTTCATGTGTACTGTGTAAGAACTCGTTTATTTATTCATTCGCTAAATTAAGTTTCACTTAATAATTACAACAGTTAGTTGATTCTGTAAAATTAACTTTTTAATTAACTTTCCAATAGTTGTTCACAAACGTTTTATTGTGGCAATTCATTGATTGCACTTATATGTATCTATATTGATTGTCCATTCAGATCTTTTGTTCTGAAGAAGCTGGTCACTATTGAAAATTTGTTGTAAAATAAAAAATATGCAAATACTTGACGACACGTTTGGTCTAGTGGCTAGTAACCCTAGCTGTTAACCAAACGGTCGCGGGTTCGAATCCCGCTAGGGGCAAATGTTTATATGTTACATTTTACCTTTGTACCCGAGTCATGGATGTTTTTTATTTATAATATTTATGTATTTACAAAAAAAAAGGAATCTATGTATTATATCAACTGTCTGGTAGCCATAATACAAGTATTAGTTGCTTAGTGTGGAACTAGATGGTGCTGTGTAGAATCATGGAATGTGTGTGTGTGTGTGAAGACTTTGATTTTTGAATTAATATGCCATTTTTGAAAGAATTCGTAGATTGTTTTTTGTAACTTCAGTACCTATTGTTAAAAATATTCTCATATTAAGGGTAACGTGGAAATGTTCTCATAGATTTTATGGTTAAGAAAATCCATGAAAAATTGTATGGTCCGATAACCTTATGAGAAACAGGATCGGTAGGCATCTTATTTCTAATATTGATTAATCTTAATTTTGTGTGAAAATATTTAAAATTTGGATCAAAATAAGACAAGATAGAGTTTCACATTAGGCTGAATTGGTTTTTAAAATAAAAGAGTCAATAGATAAGAATACAATAACAATATGCTTCAGCAAATGCAATTGCAAATAGAAATAGTTCTTAATTTAAACCGCTCGTGAAACAGGACCGGGTTTGGTGTGAACCGCACTCAAGACACTTGTGAGAATCGAACCCTGGTAATCCGTGGATTAAATCAAAATGGTTCTCTATAGCAACATAGACTAAAGTTGTTGAGTGCAATTCTCGAAAGAAGAGCGTTATACTAACAAGAAATGATGATGGATTTTTTAGAAGATTATAATTTTATGACACATTAGCATTATTATAGCATTAAGCAGTTCAGTTTACACTTAATATAACTTGTCTTGAATTGACGTTATCTATGTCCTGTTTGGGGTTACATATTCATTGAAATATGATGTAAGCGAGGGACAAATTTTCGGGAAAAAGTTTATGAAATCCGATTTTTAATTCAATGTAGACTTGACGTTTTTCGATTTAATAACATGGCGAAAATATTCTCAATAAAATGTAATAAAATAAATAAAAGAAATTTTATTATATTATCAAAACTTGTATATAAAAAAAATTGGACAAAATAGATTACATTTTGAGCAGGCAACATCACGTTTTTAGCCCGTTGTAGCAAACATTTGGTGCATTTTAGCCATTATTGTACGTTGTATTTTTTTATTGTACAAAAATTACACAAAATACAAAATTCAGTTGCATAAGTACTATTAAAATCTAATAATATTAGGACAAGGTTTGTAAAAATCACTACATATTCTGTCATGGTATCTATGGTCTTTTATAAGAGGTAGATGCTTAACAGTCACTAGATGAGACGAAATTTTGAATTCGTAGGTTGTCTATAACATTTTCAATATTTCTATAAATTATTAAGTCACTTGTATTCTAATATAAGCACATAACACGGATTTCCTTCAACGATAAGGGTTCTTTCAATTCATACATCTTTTTCTGGTAAGTTTTGATGTTAACATGTTATATCGTCTGAAGAGGCTTAAATTATTTATAGAACTTGTGACTTAAAAAAAAAATATGTCTAAATATATGTAATTCCACGAGCACCATGCACGTGTCAATAAAAATATAAATACATTGGCCTTTTATGCTTATTGGTACTTTAAAAGTATACTTTGATATAATCAACTTTACTTGTATCATAAAACACTATTCAAAATTGGTTTAAGATTAAGAAATTAGTTCCTAGTATTAGTTTAGAAAAAGCGCTCGTAGTAGAGGCCACCTCACAAAGGTAACTGGCTATTCTCAGGAGCTCCTGCAAATCCCTTGCGGAAGGATTAGCCAACTCGCTGGAGGGTTTACAACTTGGCTCAGGCGTGACCAAACTTAGCCAAAACATTCATGAATAAGTTACATTTATTCAATTTTTACAATGAAAACGAGCTGGACAGAAACCAAAATATGACCAGAAATGTTTAAATTAAATATTTTTGAAGTGAAAACTTCTTTAGGCGCGTTGGACATTTTTGAGATGAGAAAAACCATTGAACTCGCGACACTGTTACCGTAACCGACACTTCTGTATAATTATAAGTATATACTTTCCTGACGATTCAAAAAATACACACATAATTGTTCAAGTTTTCACTTCTGTCGGCACTCCCGGAGTGCCACTGTTTTTTTTTATTTTAAAAACTATTATAAATAACTTTTCTTATCAGGTATTTTTAAAATTCACTATAATTAATATCTTGGATAAAACCAGACAATTTGATTTGAGCTTTGAATCTATTGCGAAACGAGTGCTTTATAATGTACCAGCGACTCATCCCCGGAGGGCATGGAGTTGAAATTTTCAAAAATGCTATCCTTAGCAGATGTTACAATTTAAAATAAACCTATGTTCCAAATTTCAGCTTTCTAGACTTGGTGGTTTTGGCTGTGCGTTGATAGCTGTCAGTCAGGACAAACGATTTTATAAGTATACATGGATTATAATATGTAATTAGTTATATTTTTATAGACAGAACTACAGCTGATTTTAATAACACCAATTAGCAAGGCAACTGGCAACGAACAGTCGCTCAGCGCACTAACACTTACCAGATCGATTACCTTTCTAATTTTTAATTTAACATTATTCGAAATTTGAATTTAAACTTAGTTAACCTCATTTATTTGGTGAGTCATAACAGTTTTGGCTTCTAATTAATTTTATGTAACGTAGGTATGTTATCCCAAATTGATTTGAAGTAATATTTGTTGTTGCTTTGGTTAAACTGTAGCACTAAAACTAAAGTAATTTATACAAACAGTTATTATTTCAAGCATTTATCAATAACTAGTATATGCCCGCGACTTCGTCCGCGTCCGATCGGTACCAAACTTCACAGGAACACCCGCTGGACTAATCTGAAGATGGTCTGAAAGTTTCATCAAAATCGGTTTTGGAGTCTGTAGGAGACATACATACACACTTCGCCTTTTATATATATAGTTTAGGATTACTATAAACTTATTAATATTCCTATGAGTACCAGAGATTACCCTAATAATTACACTTGCTGCTTGTCTCATCAGATGATTTTTTTACACACTGTTTTGTTTACAAATTTGTTGTAAATTTGAAAATCTTTATATATGTTTTTATAACTTTAAAGTTTCTAATGATCTGGTACATAAATTAGTATATCTCTAAATAATGTTAGATAATACAAGCTCAGATATAATTGTTATTTTATTTAGTCTATAGTACGGGTTCAATGACACATGCAATAGCGTAGTTTTTATAGTTTCAAGTGTACGCTGCCGTAGCACTCTCGTAGCAACTTTTTCGTAGCTAATGAGCTACGAACCATGTTCGCCAACAAGCATTATTTCATTGATAATTATAAAAAAATTTGATTCACATATTTAAAATAAAATTTTTATCGACAAAATTTTTAATGCTATCCTAAACAGTAAATAAATAAAATTTAAAAAAATATCACTAAATTATTTGTATTAGACAGTAAGTAGGTCTGCCCTATTATATAGTGGGCACATATTATTATATTAATTCTAACAATTATTTACAAATGATCGCATATTTTATTCATACATTTCTAATATTAATCCAAATTTGATTGATTTTTAATTCGTTTTTTTTTTAATAAATGTGGAGTTCATTCGAATACTTGGATCAGATACCGCTGCAAAACCGGATTAACAGAAGTTTACCCCTTGGACGCGTTTACTTTGGCTCCAAAAGTAATATTCTTTACACCAAGGCCACAATTACAGAACTATTGAAAAAAAAAAAAAAAAAAAAAAAAAAAAAAAAAAAAAAAAAAAAAAAAAAAAAAAAAAAAACTGAAAGCGTTCCCAAAATGATATTTTTTATTGGAGCTTTTAATAGCTTTTGACAATGTCACGTGTCATTCGCCCGCCGTGGCTAATCGCCCCTGAACGCCCACTTCAATGACGAAGCTCTACACACTGATCAAATTGCTTTTAAAACACCAATTAAACCAAAAAAGTTATTCTTGACGTAAAGCCTCACATTAATTAATATTAGTCTCATCATTATAAAGAGTCTTTGTTTCACGTATCAACTATAATTTTATTAAATGAAATCTCAAATGTACATTTAATGGTGTCTAATACATTAAAATTTAATATACTCGTGTCATAGGTAAACTAACTTATAATCTCCTATATATATTTTTATTACTGGCTTTAATACCTTATTTTTTTCTTTCTTAGTATCGGCTGGGAGTTAACCAAGTCTGTTTTTTATAATTTTTTTTTCATGGACTTTTTAACTGTTTTTATATTTGTATTATTTTTCAAAAAATTATCATACGAGGAGGCCTATGTCTAGCAGAGGACGTCCTGCGGCCACTGCTGGACTGAGATGATGATGATGATGATGATGATGATAATGATGATAATTTATATAAATATTATAAATATTTATTTAATAGCCAACCTTACAGCATGTAACATTTTAGAAATACATAAAAAGAGTTATTAAATTTTTATATAGCCTATTACAAGGTTAGACATATTAAAGTTTATAAGTACAAAAAAAAAAGAAAATACTAGTAATTAAAAAAAAAAAAAATGATACGAGTAACATTATATATACATGTATCTATAATAATATAAATATATATATATGCACATTATATGCAAATACATACCTATAATCAAGTATGCGTGCGTGCGTGCGTGCGTGCGTGCGTGCGTGTGTGTGTGTCAACAAATATTTCGTATTTCAGTCATTTATACAGACAGGTTCTAAGATAGAATGATTTTCAAAGCAGACTCGATCTATTCTGAGACAACCTATCACTTTCTAATGTGTCTAAAAACAACTTGAAAAAATTCAAAATGACATAACAAGAATGTGAACACGAAAAGTTAATCACTTTTCGTGAGCAAATGCCTTCGAAGGCATAAGCGTCTATTAATAAATCTCGTGTTTCACCGCAAAGTGCGTATCATATGAAATGTATAGTGACGTAACACAGTAGGTATATGTTACGGAATTTCCTTTGTACCTCTTAACTTATAAAATCTCTGATATATATCTGATGTTGTTCCTTTTTCTAGCAGAATAAATAATTTATCCGTACTAATATTATAAATTCGAAAGTATGTATGGATGTTTGTAACTATTTCACGCAAAAACTACTGAACCGATCATCATGAAATTTTGCGTTCACGTTGTCTGGGACACTAGAAAGGACATAAGGTACCTTTCATCGTTCAACGCGGACGAAGTCGCGGACATCAGCTAGTTAAGGTATAAATTTCAGAGTCGCCTTACTCAAAATCAAATGGGATATTGTTATTAATAAATATAATGTTTTTAGATTCACAACATATATTGTGAGTGTACGATGACATCCTTCCTTTTTTATTATAATGAAACTTGAGCTGCGGGGATTTTGTCTCGTGAGCTTGTAATGAGCTTTGCTTATAGGGAGGGGTTTCGTTGCAAGCGGAATAGGGGGACTGTTATTATATTTTCTTAAGTATATCTTTAGGACTTTATATGTATTTGGCTCTAAAGTATTATTTTAATTAGTTTTAAAGACAAATGCTGATTGTCCAATTGAAAGGCATCTTAAAATGGTCCACGCGCGTTAAGTTTTAAATTTTATTGTTAGATTATAATGATATTAAAATAAAATTCAATTCAATGAAAATTCACGGTGATCACATCAGGATAAATCTGTTAGATTTTTAAATGTGTCAAATTATTATTAACACCGAGTGATTTCAATTTCGTCATCAAAATCATTGATTATAAAGTGTACTTAGTTTAACAAATCACCTAAGTAGTTAGCATTAAAGTTTAGCTCAACAAATAACCTGCGATCTATGTAAGTTTTTTTTTAAAATATTTATAAGAATCATGCGAAGAAATCTATAAGAAACATATAAAAAATATGTTAACTGACTATCGAAACCCTGTTAAGAATTGCAGTTACTTAAGCCTTAATTATTGGTTAAACTTTAGTAGAAAGAAATATAAAATAACTAGCTGGTGCCCGCGACTTCGTCCGCGTTGAACGTTGAAAGATACCCTATGTCCTTTCTGGTGTCCCAGACGATGTGTATGCAAAATTTAATAGTGATCGGTTCAGTAGTTTTTGCGTGAAAGAGTTAAACATCCATACATCCAAACATACTTTCGCATTTATAATATTAGTACGGATGAAGCGTTTGAATTGTTTCCCAGGAAAATATACGTAAAGCTCGGCAGGTGTTCCGGCAACGCAGAGGAATCTGGCGGGAATTCTTTATTATTGCGCGTTTTCACCTGTCCAATGCTTTTATAACTTTAGCTCTGGCTTTCGGCCAGATTTCACGTTCACTTTTGACTTTTTTTTTTCTGTTTTATTTTGTACAAACGACGGTGCTTTTGTGAAGAACACGAAATATGGCGAAACATTATGTCTCTTAAAATTCTTTTGTGCTTTAATGGCAGGCAGGAATATTGTATCTTTTTTTTTAAAAAAAAAATAGTGATATACTATCGTAACTGTCCATTAAAAAAACATATAAATCTTTGCTTATAAATAATAACACATAAATAATCACATCGATTCTTCTTCACTTTAAGAATATATTCACTTCAACGTACCAAAATTCAGAACAAGTTCAAGTGATACATTTCATATTCCCTATTGTAGAACTAATCATTGTAAAAATTCCTTCTTTCATCGTTCTACGAGTAAGTATCACTACAATAAGATTCTGAATTATATTCACATATTTTCCAACAATTTGAATTCTTATAAAAAGAAAATAGGTGAATTACTTTTGAAAAATTAATTTTATCACATAGATAGAATATTCTCTTCTTTTTCTTTTTTAGTCTTATAATATATATATATTTTTAAGTTAATAGATAAATTTAAAAATATAATTTTTATGATTCTTTATAATCTATAATATATATTTTTTTTTAATTGATGTCTGTATGTAAGCTAAATAAATAAATTAAAAAAAAAAAAAAAAAAATAACACCTGGTTGACCTATGTGCTAGTATTGGCGTAATATCTTGAGACGTGAACGCTGACGAAATGTCTCAAATGGCTCTCGAAGCTATAGAGAGAGCTATTGGAAGGCGACTGGCGACAGCAACCAGTGTGTTGTACTGTGTAGTGATTCGATGAGTGAATGAGGGATGCCAGAGCCCTTTTCACTTTCCCTTCTTAATGCCTAAATATTAAGGTTTAATCCTACTATGGTAGTCAGTGCAGAAGCAGTGTTAAGCAGTAGCCATATACCATCAAGTTGACCGTCAGCCTGTCTGATGACCTTAACAAAAATCCAAAGAACATCCAATCCAACGAATAACGATGAGCTAGTAATATAATCGCTTCGCTTGTCGCTCTTCCGATCACTGTACGCACCCTTTAGAGTTTCGAGTGAATATATTATGTGTGTACATGAAGATTTTGGTTCCCTGTCAGAATCACAGTGACGAAAATGTGCACGACAATTTTTTTACTATTTCATATTCATGAATTTTAATTGGATTTTCCTCATTAAAATTTACCAGCGGAGATAGACATTAAGGAGGAAGTGGTTAAATTTAGTGGTCTCTTTTGAACATATCAAGGTTAACTATTTCATTGCTAGTGTTCTAAAATTACAATTTTGTTCTTCTCTTGAATAAGTTTCTGAACTATCTTGTTGTTTTGGGAACTGCAAGAAAGTATCTTATATGTTTATTTTAGATATAAACTAATTGATCATGATTTATGATAGAACAACTAGGTTTATATTACATTTTTAGTAACTATTAACAAAAATCTTATGGGAATTTCACGTCGTTTTCAAATAAGTTCTCTCAGTTAAGCCTATTTATATTTTAATCATCATAATTAAAATCACTTGAAGAGTTCATGTTCAAAAATTGACATTTTTAAGATGTCCACTTAAACTTCAGAAATCCGTTCTGAATTCAATGAAAAGTCTTACCCTAAACTCAATGTGCAGACCTCTGATCCTGATAAGTTACCACTTTCAGTAACAGTAAAATAACTCTCTATTACAGTAATCTCTTTTGAAATAACTCTCTTTAGTGCTATGAATAGCTTCGCCTTTGCATGGTATACCTTTGAATAGCTTCGCCATAAATAATTCTTATAATATAAAAGGAAGATATCGTACTCGTTTACAGAGAAACCGTATGCAAACCTTAAAAGGTTTATTAAAAAATATATTATATAAATATTTTTCTCATTTAATATGAACACTGTTACAAGGTTTACTTTTTTCAAACTCAATTTTTTCATTCCAAAAGTGCAAACACTACAGTTCAGAAACATTAAATCTTAATAGTTTTTTAAAACCACGTGTCAGTAGACACTCGCATCAAGCAAGTGTCTACTTACTAGTAATACCGATGTTATGACAACTACAGAGTGTAAAATAATTTCTTACAAATGTTACACTAAGAGTTGAAATTTGGTTGAAATGAATGTACATTGAATGATTTCATACACAGAAAAGTTATTGCCTTTGGTAAAGGTGACAGTCGCTCCAAAGTTTAATTGCTTCTGTCGACGTGACGACAACATTTGGTCTAGTGGCTAGTAACCCTACCCGTTAACCAAACGGTCGCATGTTCGAATCCCGCTAAGGGCAAATGTTTTTATGTGTTAACATTTTACCTAAATTAAATAATTACTAGTTGATAAATGTTACTATAATTTAAAAGATTATATATCTGATAACTTACTGGATGGTGGTGATTAAAAAAATATTTTGTTATATATTGTTCACAAAATATTTGCACACGTCAAAGGATAGAATGTAGCGAGCCTTATTTCATTATAAAACCATTGTAATTACCTATATTCAGCAAATAAATTATTATTATTATTATTACCTTTGTACCTAAGTTATGGATGTTTTGTATTTATAATATGTATGTATTTACAAAAAAAAGTAATCTATATAGTAAATCAGCTGTCTGGTATCCATAATACAAGTATTAGTTGCTTACTGTGGAACTAGATGGCGCTGTGTGGAATGTGTGATGATATTTATTTATTTATTTAGAAATAATTTCTTACAAATAACACTAAGAGTTGAAATGTGGTTGACTTGAATGTACATTGAATGATTTCATACACAAGGTGACAGTCGCTGCAAAGTTTGATTGCTTCTAGAATTGTTTCTGTGTGGTTCAAAGGGATAACGAAAAAGCTACCGTGGTAGGGGAATAGGGAACGTCATAACGATCGGTCACAGGTGTGCAGTCATGGATCACATGCGATGTGGATTTATTGAAGGCCTGTTCAAAATGTAATGTAGCGTACTACGTGGGCCGTGGAGCGGAAAACACACGACATCGTTGCAAGCGAACACACCAATTTATCGCTTTCTTTTGAATATATCGTAAGTCAAAATATCTTTACTGTGTATACACTAAGATCTTTTAAACTAACGCATAGGATTTTAAAAGGTTATTTATAATTTGCAGAAAAAATTGTACTCTTTGCGAAGCCGGAAGCGCAGTTGTTATATATATTTTGATGGTATCCTGTATAAAATTTTATAAATTTATATGTTTTTTTGAACAAATACCTAACAGGTCCAATATTTTAAGGTCACTGACTGACTGTAGTCAAAATCATAGCAAAATATTAGTTTACATAATTAACTTATTTAGTTACAAAACCGAAAATTATGGTACGTACTTGAAATGATACAATTTTCTTTTGAAATATTCGAGCGTCTGCATTTGGCTCATAGGCTCATATCGTCCTTTCTCCACGATTAAGTCCGCAAATGACGCGAAAGAGAATACTAAGCAAAATCATTGTGGATATGTATATCCACAATGATATGTATACTTAACTGAACGTATGGAATTATCAATTTTGAAAGTATATAGATGAATGTGACGTTTAAATGAAACTTATTCATATTGTAATAATAAAAATATACCAATTTCATAATTATGTTTTTGATAATTTAATATTGCAACTTTTTTTAAATAAATAGGTGATATATGTTTGTAAACTTTTTATCTAAAAAAAATTTTGTTGAATTTATATAAAATTTATATAATATTATGCTGTTTAAATATGTAACCGAGCATTTAATACTGAACGTATTGCATGTACTGAATTCGCAGTATGTAAATAGTATGTAGGGGTCAATAAATATATATCAATTTTTATTTCGCAATACTTTTTAGCAACACTCGTGTTTGCCAAACACTGCAGCTAAAATTGGGTTTCGTGTGTGGCGCAAATCATAAGAGAGTAGGTTTCTTCACTGTACAAATGCATTTCCAATATGAGTCTGTCTAGTTTATTGGGTGGATTGCTTTCGTAACTATAACACACACTATAACTGTACACTATAAGTGGAATTTTTTTATTAGGTGTAAGCTACCTATTCAAACTGTTATCATCTGTAAGTTACCCTAAAATAAATTTAAATAAATAATTAAATAAATAAATTTAATTTAAGTACTGGTCAGTAAGAATTATAGAACCTTCCTCATTGGCGTTTTTTGGGAAAACTCAATAAGTGTTTTGATAGTATTCAAAAAATATTCGTCTGTTAAAGTTGTCCAGTTAAACAAAGCCTCTTTCACTATGTGTCAAGTAAGCTAACCGCCATTTAAAGTCACCGGTAACCGGGAATGAAGGACCTTTGTTTGTACGGTAAAAGTCACAAACTTTAAAAAAACTTATCGAATGATGCAGTAAAATGAGTGCATAATTTAATAAAACATAAAATTATTTCTAAAAGTAACTAATCAACACTTTACTTGCAGTTGGTGAAAGAGGCCCTTAGTAATATTACATCTACGTTTCCTACTTAAAATGTAATCAATCTTTTCATAGATATTATCCTAAAATTACATCATAGTACTATCATCTCATTAAATTTCTTGCTTTAATTGTTTTTTAGATAGAATAGTCAATTAATTAGTCAGATTTTGAGTCAATGAAATAGAGAGGTCCACTATTACGTAGCTCATACTTTATAGAAAGCATAACTAGGTCTCTTCCGAGTAACAGGTATACATTTATATGAAATCCAAGAGAGTATTGAAAAATATTTACATGTTAAGATGTCGCTAAAGGTTGTAACTTGTACGTGAATGATCAGTAGACGTCTCTACCGCAACTTAGTCGTCTTTTTCCAGAACACCCGTAACCAAGCCAAACTGTATTCAGTGTTTACTCCTTTTTGTGCCAAAATGTATGGGAAATGGGGCGATCGGGCCTCTGGAGGCGCGTCGGGGATCATTTCAATTCTTTATGTGGAAAATTAGGAATATGGGATAACTGTTTATTTGATAAATAAAAAAAAGCATGTAGTTAAAAGTACGGAGTTATTTTAAAGTAATTCAGAGCAGATAACTTTCGTTCTTCTATGCATCTCCTAATTCCTGAGTCGGAGGAATTAGGAATAAGGAGATCAAGGGCCTCTTTCACCATGTGTCAAGTAGGCTAACCGCCATTTAAAGTCACCGTTATCTGTGAATGAAGCAGATGATATACATTTGTTTGTACGGTAAAAGTCCCAAACATTAAAAAGAAAATAATAATAAAAAATCGCCTATCGAATTATGCATGCAGTAAAATGAGTGCATAATTTAATAAAACATAAAATTATTTCTAAAAGTAACTAATCAACACTTTACTTACAGTTGGTGAAAGGGGCCCTAAATGTATTTCAAACTATATACTGTTCTTATAACATTTTTTAAAAAATTTCTGTTTGTTTCAGCTAATCTCAGAAACGGTTGGACCGATTTTACATTGACATCCACTAACAGATAGCTGATGTTATAAGGAGTAACTTAGGCTACTTTTCTGTGAAAGAGGCCCTTACCCTATGGATTAACTCAAAAAGTACTTACTTGACCTACTTTTGGTCTAGTGGCTAGTAACTTTTGGTCTAGTGTCAGTAAAAGCTCATGTCACATTCCTCTAATATTTCATAATAATATTGATAACATGTCTAAGTTAAGTCGCATGTATTCTTTAGAACATTTTTGGTAGCTTCGTGTTTTAGCTTAGCCTTCACGAAAAAAAAGGGTGAAATATTAACGACACGTTTGGTCTAGTGGCTAGTAACCCTAGCTGTTAACCAAACGGTCGCGGGTTCGAATCCCGCTAGGGGCGAATGTTTATGTGTTAACATTTTACCTTTATACCCGAGTCATGGGTGTTTTATATTTATAATATGTATGTATTTACAAAAAAAAGTAATTTATGTAGTATATCAACTGTCTGGTATCCATAGTACAAGCATTAGTTGCTTTCTGTGGAACTAGATGGTGCTGTGTGGAATGTGTGAAGATATTTATTATTATTATTATTATTGACCAATTTTAAAAATTCATTCACCTGTAGAATGCTACATTATTTGCGAGAAAAGAAAAATACATAAAAAATGCCTATTAAAATCGATATTTGATGGCGCTGCGAAGACTATTGATATTTATGTTTAACTATTATGGTTAAGTTATAATAAACAATTTAGTTATACAATATAAATTGTCGCTAAAGACTTGTCTCAAAAATGACTATTAAAAAAATTTTTTTTTTAATTAATTTACACCAACAGTACACATGTTAAAATTATTTATGATATAATGATTCACAGAGTATTTTCAGCTGACACGATTCATTTTAATTGAAAAATTTCGAAGTACCTTTTTTAAATAGTTTGTTAACGCTATGTAACTTATTTACTTTGTAGATTTAGTTTGTACTTTGCAAAGAGCACAAAGAAAACAAGCCGTTTGATGCGAATTCCTTCACTCCATTACACGGTACTTGTTCGTTACACGGTTCTTTGTTTTTTGGTGAGTTTCGTTAATTAATTTTTTATAGTGTTGCTGGGGAGCGAAACAGATTGCAACAGCTTTATTATACTTTCAGAAACAGACTTTAATACACGTGTTATACACAATAAATTGATTGACTGGCAGACAGTTTGCTCGTTGATCGAATGATAAATATACCTAATTGATAAATAAATATTTTGATTTTGATTTTAAACCAGTTAACCGCAGGGCGAAATTAATAATATTATAAATTCAAAAGTGAGTTCGCTTGTTACACTTACACGCCTTAACTGCATCAAAGTGAAATTTTTATACCCACTCTGTTAGGTAGACAGGAAAGGACACAAGGTACTCTTTTGCTCCAGCTTTATCCAGAAAAAGGTACTTTTCTAGATATCATTTAAAAATTAATATAAAAATTCAACTTATTTTAACACCTAAGAAAAAGAGAGCGGACGAAGTCGCCGGATAAAGATAGTTAATAATAAAATCTTGTCTTGCCTGTTCGGCTCATAATTTATGCTGTCATAATAATGCCGCAACTCGGCTTGGAATAGGAATATGACAGGTGTGACGTCACTGGAGCAATAATGGCGTCATAAGTCACCAGGGCCACTTTAATTCGGCCGTAAAAGCTCTATAGGTCGCAGAAGGCTGTCGCGGCATTACGGGGCGGTGCTTGCATCCAAGGTTCGAATCGAATTCTTCGTTCCTACGTTGAAGAATTTTACATTAAAGCCTTTATTGCACTGGATGCAGCCTTCCGAGAAATATTGTTGGGAAAAATAATATCTAGAAATGAACTTATGGCTGAGATATTCAAACGATAGTCTGGTGTGCTCGCAAACAGACACTTGAATTAGTTTTATTTATATTTTTGGAAGTATAATTTATGAAGTAAAAAAAAAATTAAAGGCAGGCTAACTGACAAGTGAAACACAAAAGTACATTATGTCTAGATGACTATTAGATGCTATTAGATAAACCAATTATACACATAATCATAAACAACCATAATGCACACATAAATTGAATATATATTTTTATTTTTGAAATTTTTTTCTATCAAACCTTATAATAAAAAAAAAAGTTCAAGTTTATATTATGTACTTGTAAAATATTTTTCTGTTAATTTTGCTGTACATAAATAAATAATCAATATTATGATGAAATGAATAAGCGTTTCTTAAAAAAAAAATTTTTCTTAGCGAAACTCAGCTACGAATCTTTTGAATGGCTTGATTACAAGGTTTTTCTGAAGACAATGGTGACTAGAATAAAAATTAAAGTTTGTTACGAATACAATAAGAAGATTGAATCTTATTCAATTCGTTTGTGAGAACATCTTCAGTTTTTTAACGAATGTAATTCGATTTATTTATTTGAGAGGAGCAGCTATCCGAACGCGCTCTTTGTATAAACCAATTTGAATGGAAACGAACTGTCGGCCGAGGTCTCAACTTAGATAAACACTCGTTTATTTAATAGGATTTACAACTCAGACGATAACACTGCTTTTATTCAAATTCATTTAAGCGCTTTTTACAAGTACCTCACACTGAATATTTTTTTGTCAAAGTTTGCCTACTAATATTTAAAAATGCGAATGAATAAGCTTTTCAGGCCTCAACAACTCGACCGATCATTATGAAATTTTGCACACACTTCGGTCAGGAACATAGGGAACATGGGAATATAGAAGACATAGACATAGGGACATAGGTATATAACTTATATCAATGTATCGTTCACGAGAGATCTTTTAAAATAAAATTCTCATATATTTTGTTTGTCAGGCGTTGTATTGTTTCTTTTTTAATGTAGATGAAGCCGCGGGCAAAAATTAGTAAATATATATTATAAATATTAATCAAACACCTCTGTAGGAAGAGATATAGTAACATATAATTGAAGGGATGCAACAGCATATTTCTAGTCTTTTAAGCTCTCCTGATTCGCTTTTACGCCACATCTTTGATCATGTTTTAAGCTTATGCCTTTTTAACTAACTTTTACATCTCTATATAAAAATCAATTGAAAAATTCTTTAAAAAATAATAACACAAACGTACAAAAGTTATTCTCTCCGAAAAAAATGGACTGTAAAAATGGCCGAGCGTTGTTTTACTGTTGAAAAATGGAATTTCCTTGACATTCACTGTGCAGGCATCGACAAATTAGATATTGGAGTGAGTGAGATCACATTACAGTAGGTACCTTCAGAGGGTGGTGCTTGGGAGGTGCTTGGGAGGTGCTTGGGCGGTGCATCGAGGCTGGTAATAGAGTTAACCGTTGTCAAGAGATAGCTTTGTGTTCCGATGGCCGAGTTCCATTTTCAAACATGGATTAATTATTTTACTGCGATTCTGTTTTTCAATCGATCTAATATTTTCATGAGTAATACACATATAAAACTTATGTTTATTTAAATTAAGACTAATTTTGATGTCTAAGGGCCTCTTTCACCGTGTGTCAAGAAGGCTAACCGCCATTTAAAGTCACCGGTAACCGGGTATGAAGGAGATGATATACATTTATTAGTACAGTAAAAGTCCCAAACATTAAAAAGAATCTAATAAAAAAAAAATCGCCTATCGAAGGATGCAGTAAATCGAGTGCATAATTTAATAAAACATAAAATTATTTCTAAAAGTAACTAATCAACACTTTACTTCTAGTTGGTGAAAAAGTGAAAGAGGCCCTTAACCTTTTATTTTATGATTCAGTTACAAAATATGTAACTGTAGGTTTTTTTCTATTATACATATACAGGGCAGCAGGTAAGCTGGCAGACTACTTAATGGCAACTGCCGTTAAGTATCTATAAACAATATTATAGGTAAGAGACTATCTAGGAGGAAAAGAGTAAATAGACTCTTAAATACCTTTGTGTTTAGGGGACACAATGTGTCCTGCCACTAAAGACAAAACTGCTTAACAAAATATTAATCAGAACATTTAAATATGGAAGTGTCCTTGTGAAATGTGTCAAATATTTAACCCTTAACAAAATAAACATTTTGTATACATTTCACCCTCATTAATTCGTCAATTATAAGGTTTGAGATGAAAGGTTAGGAGTGAACGAAATTCACCGGGACTTAGAAATTGGGGAGATCCAGAAACCGATACTGCAGATTAACATTTTCAAAAGAATAATTGTCAAAGAGCCTTCCTTCGTTTCTACCGTTTGAGGGAACACCGAAATTAATGAATTAGTCATCAAAATAAATTTTAATTAGGAAACGGCGATCCAGCCTCCGAATTATAAACTCCATTAAAATTAACTTTACATTTAATTGAATTACGTCTGTTCACTCAGAACGGTAACCAGCGAAAGCTATTTCCATACAAATTATTTCACGCTAATTTGGATATTTAGAATGATACTAATTTAATGATTTCAAGGTATTAACGAGCTCCAAGTTTAAATTAAAATTCTATAGAAACTCGTTACGGGTTTAAATCATAAAGTTTCCGACAACGATTCATTGGTTTGTACACTTAAACATTAAGCTTTTATTGGGTATAATATTATGATTTAGTATTCCTATACAATCCTGAGTAAATCCTGAGAACTGTTACTGAATTTACAGTTTTATTTATTGAATTCGGTTAAAATTTAAAATGTTATGCCATTATATAGTTAAATAAATAATTATATGTTAATTTCTTGTTGGCCACGAAATCGTAAACAACCTTATTTTGAACTCTTTTCTGAACTGTTTGCTTATGTTGACGATTAATCTATACCAATATTATAAAGAGGAAAGATTTGTATGTTTGTTTGTTTGCATTGAATAGGCTCCGAAACTACTGGACCGATTTGAAAAATTCTTTCACTGTTAGGAAGCTATATTATCAGCGAATAACATAGGCTATATTTTATAAAGTTACGCTAACGAAGCCGCGTGCAACAGCTAGTTTGCAATAAACAAATGTAATATATAGATTAACATGACACAGACACAGAGAGTTATCGCAACAGAGCGAGTGAGGTTTTTCGGACGGCTGAATACAAATTACATACACGCTATTATCATTTCCCTGTGAATTGCAACAGAACTGCATTCAGCGAAATTGTGTTCAAACGGGACTCAAAGTGCTTCGCGATAGTTTTTGAATTTTTAAACCAGAAAGAACGATGTCGTTTTGTAGGGGACAGCTTCATACATATTGCATTAGCTCTGAGTGAAATTGCCACGAGCCTTTTACCTGCATTTTGTGTCGTAATACTGGATTTGCTTACTTCATAAATATTTTTAGGCGGCTTACGAGAGGCGTTCAATGTATTCTCCGTATAGGCATGAAATAATAAGCGGAAAATTCTAAATAAAATTTATTTTTCAATGTAATCCCCCGTAACCTAAATACACTTATTTGATCGGGAAAGTAACTTTTCGATACCTTTTAAAAAATATTTTTCTTCTTTGCCTAAAAAACTCTTCTCTCGTATGTACTTAGGGTTTAGTTCACGCCAATAAAGTTATATTTTTATAGTAAGGTAATGATATTTTTTTTTTAGTTAAAATTGATAATTTTAATGTAAATTAAATGAGTAAGATTTATTTTTAATTAAGTTTAGTCGGCTTAATAATTATATATTTTTTATTGTATTTTTTGTTACTATTTATAAATTTAACTAGCTGATGCCCGCGACTTCGTCCGCGTTGAACGATGAAAGGTACCCTATGTAGTTTCTGGTGTTCCAGACAACGTGTATGCAAAATTTCATGGTGATCGGTTCAGTAGTTTTTGCGTGAAAGAGTTACAAACATCCATACATCCAAACATACTTTCGCATTTATAATACTAGCTGGTGCCCGCGACTTCGTCCGCGTTGAACGATGAAAGGTACCCTATGTAGTTTCTGGTGTCCCAGACAACGTGTATGCAAAATTTCACGATGATCGATTCAGTAGTTTTTGCGTGAAACATCTATACATCCAAACATACTTTCGCATTTATAATAATGTGTTTTTAAATTTTACTAAACAAAGAAGCTGAATGAATACACGAGTATTCTACAAAATAACTCTTTAGCGTTCCTTGCGATAGAGTTAAATTAATGTGGATACATTAGTTAAAGGGAGCCTTTATTTCTCAAACTACTTATGTGCTTAGCTCGTGTCCCGCGTTTGTATCGAACTGAGTTCGATACGCAGTTAGCACATCCAAATTGTATTTGCGAGTTTGTACGCCCATTTCACGCTACTTCCTCGTCGGTACTCACTCCCGTTACGGACAACGGATTGAACTGTCCATGCCTGATAACAATTACTTTGTTATCACTTTGACCAAATTAATAAACACAAGAAGAAGATTCTTGCTGTCATTTCGTCACACCCTTAACTGTTCATGTTCATGTTGACGACACGTTTGGTCTAGTGGTTAGTAAACCTAGCTGTTAACCAAACGGTCGCGGGTTCGAATCCCGCTAGGGGCGAATGTTTATGTGTTAACATTTTACCTTTGCACCTGAGTCATGGATGTATTGTATTTATAATATGTATGTATTTACAAAAAAAAGTAATATATGTAGTATATCAAC
This sequence comes from Synanthedon myopaeformis, assembly GCA_944738685.1. Lineage (NCBI taxonomy): Eukaryota > Metazoa > Arthropoda > Insecta > Lepidoptera > Sesiidae > Synanthedon > Synanthedon myopaeformis. Next base: position 296,649 of record OX122921.1, read on the forward strand.
TGTTTAGTATCCATAATGCAAGCATTAGTTGCTTACTGTGGAACTAGATGGTGCTGTGTGGAATGTGTGAAGATATTTATTTATTATTTATTATTTATGGTTTTATGTATTTTTCATTAATTTTTAACATTTGACTTTTTTTAATTTTTGATTTTTGTTTTTTGACTCGATTTATTTATCTTTTTTAAATTTGACATATATATATATATATATATATTTTCTTTTTATTTTATTGTTTCTATTATGTGTTCAGCTCTAATTGGCTTGCACACTGGACCTAGATCTTAAGCGGTAGGGTTAGAATGATGAGTGTTCTAAGCTGTTGCTGTTTTGAATAAATAAATAAATAAATAACAAAGTAATTCTGTCTGTCTGCCTGTTACCTTTTCAAGACTTAACTATTTAATCGATTATCATTAAATTTTACAAGCATGTTGTCAGGGCTAGTAGAAAGCACGTACGAGTAAGGTCTGTTCCACCCAAAAAAAATAGTACTGCTTCCTAGGTATAATTTAAAAATTATGAAAATTTTGTGGCGGCGTCACCGTCGTCACAGCAATAAAGATAAAACAGGCTTTATGTTTTTTATTGGTATTATATATATATATTTTATTATTTTTAAACGCGGACGAAATCGCAGGTACCAGTTAATCCGTTCTAATATTATAAATGCGAAAGTATTTTTGGATGTATGGATGTTTGTAACTCTTTCACGCAAAAACTACTGAACCGATCACCATGAAATTTTGCATACACGTTGTCTGGGACACGAGAAAGGACATAGGGTACCTTTTATCGTTCAACGCGGATGAAGTCGCAGCCAAGGCTAGTGGTATCTAAATGAAATACAGTAACGAGAATACCGTGTGCTCCATATTAGCTGGTCACGTCACGTGGGCCGATGTGTCGCGCTCTCACTGTGCCAACTATCCACGGCGGAATTAAGTTTAACACAAACTATACTAAGGTATTCTAATTTATCGCATACCTACTGAATTGGGCATTGAATCAAATGACTTCGTACTGTATTAAAAAAGCGTAGCTAATATATTTTTATTGCTATAGCTGTGCCCCGTGGTTTCACCGTCATAAATAATTTGTAAGAAATCCGATTATCTTAATACACACAAATTAATTCCGTATTGGAAACCACTTTTTCAAAAGGAGTCCGCTAAAGTAACTCTGTCTGTATGTCTGCTATCTTTTTACGCCTTAACTACTCAAGCGTTCATCATGAAATTTTGCATACACGTTGTCAGGGTTCCAAGAAAGGACATAGGGTACTATTAATCCAGAAAAAAAGTATTGTTCCCGAGTGATCATATAAAAATATAAAGAATTGGGCGTCGTCACCGTCGTCACAGCGATAACGATGTTAGGCGTTATTACTCATATATTTTATTTTTAAACGCGGACGAAGACATGGGCACCAGCTAGTTATAAATAAATGTGAGTTTGTTGTTGGTATACTGTTCCCTATAGGGGCGGATGAAGTTTCGATAAGTATATAAAAATCATATTAATAAAAAAAAAATATCAATATTAATCAAAAAGTACATTTATTAATTATGTGATATAAATGTTCTAATGATAAACACAAAATAAAATAAATTTAAATCAGTTAACAGAGTACAAATTACAAGGAAGGTCACATACTCGTATGTAGAAACTCGGTGTTAATTTAAAAGGATTGGACACATCATTGACAACATCTGCAGTGCAGTGTCGCATAATAAACCAAATCTTATTTGTAAATGTTATTGGCTTCGAGTATACTCACTACAGTTCCGTGAAATCTGTCGAGATTAGAGCCTTTGCACACCACGTTTTTTTTATGCGCTGACCACGCGCGTTTTTGATGAGCGCGTCCTTTGCGCGTTATCAGCGCGTATTAACAGATTTTACACGTTTGTATCGATACAATCGCAAATGAAACGCGCTCCAAACCGTGCGTTTGTATCGCTTCAAACGCACGTTTGTATCGATACAAACTTAAATACAGCACGAAGGCTAGCGTAAGCAGAGTTGTCTCGACCAATGCCATCGTAATACTGGGGACAATGGCGATGGCTCTCTGCGCGTTTGCATTGCTACAAACGCGCGCTTACAGCGCGTTTGCATCGCTACAAACGCGCGCTTACAGCGCGTTTGTAGCGATGTATCTGCACGCTTTTAGCCATACAAACGCTAAAAGCGTGCAAAGGATAAACGTGCCGGCAGCCTTGCGTTTGCTGAGTGTCCTAATTGCATTCTACGCGCGTCTTCAGCGCATAAAAAAACGTGGTGTGCAAAGGCTCTTATTGTACGACTTTTACAATAGAACAATATGATATAACGAGTATTATATATCCCACTATGGTTACTGTAAACGTTCTCATTGTATATCTTTAACTTTAATTTTTAACCACAATTTGTATGAACACAGATATCTTCTGTTATTTAACTAAGGTTATATCAAACTACATTTAAAAACATACCTATTAACTGCAATCATAAATGGTAGTTTAGTTTGTCTGGCGTCGGTAACCACTTACTTAAGACAAGTAAGGAGCAACATTAAAGTGAGGCATCAAAGTTGCTTATCGTCACTGTTGTTGCTTTTGTAATAAATGACGGTAACCACCACATACCATTAAGTAAATCATCAGGATACTACAACCCTTTATCATTAAATACCTCCAACTAACTCCGAGAACGTTTATCACTTTCGATATATGTAATCTTGTTAAGAATCTAATTTCAAAAATATCTCTGCAAACATAAAATTGATTTTTTTTAAATAAAAAAAATATATAAACCTTTAACTAAGTAATATTTTTAGCTTCTGCATAATTTATTTAAAAAAATGCAGGCTTTATATTATATGTTTATATGGAATTGATTTTTTTTATTTATTATTAAATTGCTAGTACTAATACCAGTTACTATTTTAGTCGTCCGATGTAAACTAAGCATAACTAAGAGAGAGAACAGAGAAATAAAATTAGTTTTTTTTGTTTTAATCAAAAGGCAGTTGAAACCGTGCTGCATGACTAGTATGAAATAAAGTAAAACCAATGACTAGGTCACAAGGAAAACAATTTAGTTAGTAGAGTCGAAACGACTCTTTCGGAGTCTAAGAGTAAGGTCATCCAAACATACTCTATCCAACCCACATACCTCCTTTAGGGAGACACACTTTAACTTGGCCTTATCGCGCGTGTGATCGTAATGATCATAATATATATGATATAAACATACGGGGGAAAATTGCGTCTGTGACCGCTGCCTTTTAAAAAAAGGCCGATATTTGTAAAATAATTTCATTTATAGAAATTAATAATTTTTAATAAGTCATATTTTTAAATTGTGAAGACACGTTTGGTCTAGTGGCTTGTAACCCTAGCCGTCAATCAAACGGTCGCGGGTTCGAATCCCGCTAGGGGCAAATGTTTTTATGTGTTAATATTTATCTTTGTACCTGATTTATGGATGTTTTGTATTTATAATATGTATGTATTTACAAAAAAAAGTAATCTATGTAGTATATCAACTGTTTTGTATCCATAATACAAGCATTAGTTGCTTACTGTGGAACTAGATGGTGCTGTGTCGTATACGTGTGAAGATATTTATTTATTTATATTTATTTTATATTGGTTTCCATTTTTCATTTAAAAATTTTAAAATTAAAAAAAAAAATTTAAAAAAATATATTTCTTTTCTATGTAGGAACGTTAGAAAACTTTAAATGGGACATTGATTTGGGATTGTCTGCGAATATAATGACTTTTATAATCAAAAATTTCTAAAAACCTCTTTTTTTGAGTGAGTGGCTACATTGACTGAAGTCAACGATTAATTATCGTGCTTAGTAAAATATTCATAAGGTTTTTACTATCAAATTATTTTTTTACGATTGTGTGACGCAGACACGTCCGTGATAGGTGTCCGTGTTACACGTTAATATTACCTCAACACAAGCGACCCGAGGTACATATCTAGAGGACGGACAGAAGTACACACCAAGTTGAGATAAGCTGATGAAGGGGGAAGATAGCCGGGAACACGTATTCTTTGAATTAACCATGGGGGGAAACTTGGCCAATTTCCTGTGACGTATAGTATTGGTTTAACTTTCCTACTATTATATTATATTTTCTGTATTCAATAAATACCTACGTGATATAAACTTGATACGGTTTAAAAATCTTTATAATGATTTTTCTTTAAGTAAAATTAAATAAACACAATACTTAATCATTATTTTCGCATTGATATATTTAGCTAAAAATTTTGTCGTTATATTTCTAATAATAAATAAATGAATCCCTACTAATCCGTACTTTATTATAAATGTGAAAGTATGTTTGGATGTGTGGATGTTTGTAACTCTTTCACGCAAAAACTACTGAACCGATCATCATGAAATTTTGCATACACGTTGTCTGGGACACCAGAAAGGACATAGGGTACCTTTCATCGTTCAACGCGGACGAAGTCGCGGGCACCAGCTAATAAATAAATAAAAGTGTCTTCATTATTAAGTATATTAAGTAACTGTATGTATTCTCTAATAATTGTACATTTTCTGTATATTATTGTAATAACAACTCAGGTTATTACAATTATTACTATTGTAATAATCTGAGCGATCGAATTATTTTGCCAAATGTATGAGTATCAATTTTGTAACCTTAATCTTAACATCTAGGTATATTTATTTTACTGTTATAACTAGCTGTTGCACGCGACATCGCTCGCGTAACTTTAAAAAATATGTTATTCGCTGATAATGTAACTTTTTGAGTTTATTCATTACAAACATACAAACATACAAATCTTCTCTTTTTATAAAAAAATTTTTGTACCAAAAAAATTTTGACTTTTTATAAAAATGGACCAAATTAAAAAAAGAATTTTACTTAAAAAAAAATTTACTTAAACATCTTTTTTTGTAGGTGTTCATTTGCTTATAGTACCTTACTTACAATGAATCTATTAGTAACATGTACGAGTAAACCAAGTTTGCTCAACAGCAATTATATATAGAATGTACTAAGTAAGCATTGGACTTTCTAGATTACTGAACGCACACATGCGCATAAGATTACCGTCTCTCTGTCTGTGTGTGTGCGTGTGAGTTTTCCCACGAGCATCAGCGCCAGTAGTTACAGCAAATACCGCCATAATCTGTATCTAACAAAACATTGGCCGTTAACAAACGGTTCAAGTTATACCGCAGCGCAACGAACCTGTAGTTAGCGCACTAATCCCTGTTCAGCTTGAGTTGGTGCATCGCAAGAAGCAGGGTCACCGATCCGGTGTTGCCACTGTTAATCATTTAAGACTAATATTTAAGCGTAGAAAACATTAACGAAAACACTTTTAAAATTGTATTAATTTAAGTTTTTGGATATAATTTGTTTTTTAATATTTAATTGTCCTATTGCAATCCCTTGGTTAGGATGTGTCGAAGTTATAATGATATGGTTATCGGGTGTGAGGTCGGTTTTGATATATTTGACGGCAAGTTTTCTAAATTCAAAAAGAGCTTAATAGAAATTAAGAAAGTATTATAAATTAAGAATTAATTAAGTATTTAAGACCATTAGTAGTTAAGTTAAAATAAACATGTTAAGTACACTGTTTAGGAGTGCAATTTAGATAATTATCCATACACATGTAATTTATAGTTTTCAGGTATTTATTTCCAATCTGTTTGTGTACTGTATCAAATATATATAAAATATAAAATCTATTATTTAACTTTGTCTTGTTAATCTATTAATACGTTTTTTGTTTGAGTCTTTCCGAGATAGTGCAGACGAATTTTTACGAAAGTAATTACAGTAGATCTGTAAGCATTCGAAATGTGGATATACAGTTGAATGTTCGGCATAATTATCGAAGAGGCAGAAAGTAACAAATCGCTGCTTAAATTCAAAAGTACCACAAATCAAAATTATACACACACATGCACACACGCACGCACGCACACGCACACACACACACACACACACACACACACACACACACACACACACACACACACACACACACACACACACACACACACACACACACACACAAACAGACACATGCACAATATAAATACTTTTTTGCAGGAGAGCTAATCGAAAAAAATTAAATTATTTTTTTTGACAAATTTTTTCTTATTAGATATATATCAAATATATGCATATTATACATATATTTGATATATACCTAAATGTTTTAAGTACTTTTTAAAATCAACTGAACACTAGAGGAGATATAAGCATATAAGTTACTTTTGAATAATAAAAAAAATATCAAAATATACTAAATATGGAATAAAACAACTATAAGTCTTTTTGCAACATACAATATGAAAGATTGTGAATGTATTTTTGCAATAAAAACATTTTTTGATTTTTTTTAATTTGTGGTACTTTTTAATATAAGCAGCGAAATGCTTTAAGTGTTGCTTCGAATAAGGAAAGGAATGGAGGTGTTATACCTTTAAGAAAGATAAAGGAGGGGAAGCTGCTGGTATCTTTCACCCCTCATCACTTTACCGAATGAAAAGTGATGAGGGGTGAAAGATACCTTATCCTTAGTTAGTGATGTAAGGGAAAATACAAGGACATGAGGCAATAGAAAGACATCCTGTTTGAAGAATCCTGGTTGAGCACTTGCTCCGTCTTTCGGCTTCCAAACTCAAGGTAGCCAATATGGTCGCCAACCTTCATAGAACAGCGACACGTTAAAAAAATGAACACAGTAGGTCTGAAGTAAAACTTAATGAGACTTAAGTCCTTTCTAACTTAAGTGTTCATGAAACGAATGATATTTAAAATTTAAAATTAGAATTAATGTCTAGGACTTGCTTTATTAGTATCAATAATTATACAAAAATAATACTATAAAAATGATATATTTAACAACATTTATGTCATATTCAAATAAAGAGATAACCACTAACACCAGCTTAACCACAAGCAGCCCTGCGAATTCAACGAGGTTATACTAAATTGTATTTAGTGCTAACACTGTACAAATTAGAACTTAAAAGTTTGTTGGGAAGCTGCTATCGTCTTTAACGACACAACAAACTTGTTATGGCGAACATTGTTGGTATTTATAATGTATTTTGCTGGCCTTTTTTTTAGGTGTTAAAATATTTATTCGGTCTTATATTTTGTTAGAAATTTGAATATTTTATTTTTATTTTTAAAACAAAATAAAAATCTGTTATCACTACAAAACTTCAAAGGGGGGACTAATCTGAAGAATGCCCGAAAATTTCATCAAAATCGGTCGATCTATTTAAGAATTTAAGAATATTTTAAAATATTTAATATTTTTGCTGTTGGTGTACCTCTTGGAAAATAAATAAATAAATAAAATAAGTGCTTTTAATTATTCTTTTTATAGACAACTACTAATCTAGTTAGACTTAGTCGTCGATTTTTATATTAACTGCACATATTGAGTTATATAAATAATTCAAATTTATATAAATATTTCCATTACTTAAAAATTGTATCGTCAAATACAATATTTAATTTAATGTATACTAATAGAAGCAATTAAGAAGGCTTTAGCACATATCAAACAGAGCCTGCGATTCTGAATCAAACAACTTGATTGTTTACTACTCAATGAAAGGCTGTAACGCAGTAAACGTTTTATATGTTGAATATTAAATTCGAATTCATAAACCAGTACTATGAATTTACTGAGACGATAAGCGTTATTGAGGAAGTCATGACTTAATAAACTTGATATTGAGGACAATTCCATTATTAAAAATCTCAAAGATTATTTCATGAAGAGCTAACGGTTTAAGTTACTTAATTACTTACTTGTTTGAATATTGGCCATTGTATAAATGTCACCCATTTAGACAGAAAAGCAACGTCTTGCGGATGCTAGCGGTCTGTAGAAAATAGTAAAATAGATATCTATTTATGTGAAATATTTTTCTTTTTTTATGTCAGTCTAGATGTCCAATTGAGTCTTATGGGCTGTCAGTCTTATGGGCGAATGTATCAAATAAGACGCCCATAAGACTGACAGCGCCGTCCTCGTCTATAACACAAGCAACTCAAAAAATGCTTCAAGAGCTCTGCCTTTGGATAGTAGTATTAAGGTTAAGCGATTAGAAAGGGATAAGTTTTACGAATATTTAATTAAAATTAGTATTTCAATACAAAAAAATCATTTCCACGCTTGTTTAGTGATATTATAATTTATTTATTTAACAAAAGTTATCATGGCCAGTGCCTACAATAGATCACATTTTAGATAATTTTCTTATGAAAATCTTTTATAAAATTGCATGCATATGTACGTATATCTCTGTTTTATATGCAAGTATAATAATAAGTAGTGCCCAAATGCAAGACCAAGACGAGACTTAACCAGTCTTGGTCTTGGTCTTGGTATTGCGCTCACAGTTTTGGTTTTAGTCTCGGTCTTGCAGCAAGAGTCTCGCAAGTTTTGCAATCACCTATTAGCCTATTGCTATTTATTAAACACGCTAATTTACATCTTAGAACAAGGTAACAATAGGTACATTTTGAGATTTTTGAGCTTAAATAAAGACCAACCAAATTAATTAAATTAACTAGACAATATTTTAATGACTTTGTCTGTCAAGGTAGATGACTCATCACTTAACCTATTTCTATGTTTTCTAATTACTAATGATGATTTAGAAAATAATCTCTCAGCAGGTACTGAAGTTGCCGCCATAGAAAGAAAATCACGAGCCATCTTGGATAAAAGGCAGGGTCAGTCTTGGTCTTGGTCTTGCTACAATTAGGCGGTCTTGGTCTTGGTCTTGATCTTGCAAAAATGCAAGACCAAGAATGCAAGACTTTTGGGCAACACTAATAATAAGTGCCAGTGGATAAGTAGGTACATTTTGTCCCGATATCGTTGCTTCTACAAGCCACGCTTTTGCCAGTACAAATGACGGAAACGCGAGCATCGCGTTTCGCTAATTATCATTCTCTCTCTTCAGATTGGTAATAAACAAATTATAAGGGAAGTGCTTTTGCTTGTAAACAGTCAAAAACAATTCAACTCAATTTATTATTCACTTCAGCCTTAATATACCTATAATTATACAATGCGCTGCCTCTACAGCGAATTGCGCATTTGAAACTATTGTTAGTAAATGCGAGCTACGACTTATTCATTAGAAGAGCAGCTCCAATTCGATTGTATATATAAAATCGCTGCCAACTCAAGTCTCGATAATCGATATAATCGTTTGAGACAGTCGGTACGTGAGCAGCGTACATTGGATAGATAGGTGGAATTTATGGAAGCCTTAACGTAGACACGAAAAATACCTTCTCTTATACTAACAGAATTGTGACATATTTATTCATTCAGGTCATTTCATTGTCTTAAATATTTTGTGCCAATATTTTAAGGTAGGTAAAATTATGATCAATAATGATCAGTTTTCAATAGAGATCTAGGATTTTATAGGTTCTCCATTGTAACATACTAATTTTTATCACTGATTTGAGGTTATAATTTTTTTTAATATTATGTTTATTTAGGTTTTTTTTTTTGTATTTTAGGGTGTCATCATATTTCAGACTAGCCAGTACACAATAAATTAATATTGTTGTGTAACTTTTAAATTTACAGTTTGTATCAATTGTTTAATAAAATTCGCCTATTGACGACACATTTGGTCTAGTGCGGTCATTATAAACTCATGGTGAAGGTACAGTACCTTTACCATGAGTTTACAATCACCGCACTCGCTAGCGAGTGCGTAAAATATTTATATGGAAAATTTTTAATTGTCAATGTCAAATTGACAGATTTCTATAAAAAAATTTACGCTCTCGATAGCGAGTGCTGTCATTATAAACTCATGGTGAAGGTACAGTACCTTTGCCATGAGTTTACAATCACCGCACTCGCTAGCGAGTGCGTAAAATATTTATATGGAAAATTTTTAATTGTCAATGTTAAATTGACAGATTTCTATAAAAAAATTTACGCTCTCGATAGCGAGTGCTGTCATTATAAACTCATGGTGAAGGTACAGTACCTTTACCATGAGTTTACAATCACCGCACTCGCTAGCGAGTGCGTAAAATATTTATATAGAAAATTGTTAATTGTCAATGTCAAATTGATAGATTTCTACAAAAAAATTTACGCTCTCGATAGCGAGTGCTGTCATTATAAACTCATGGTGAAGGTACAGTACTCGCTAGCGAGAGGGTAAACATTTATATGAATAACTGTCAACTGTCAATGTCAAAGTCAAATTGACAATTTTCTCATTATAAACTCACGGTAAAGTTACAGTGGAGTGCAACTGAAACGTAATCTTCTGTATTATGCTAATGTAAAACGTTTGCATAACTGCGAAAAATTTGTTTGTACATAAAATACTTGGCTGTCATATTCCGCTTCCTGTGTCACAGTCGTAAAATATCGTATAACAAGTAAATTCGATTATTTCATGCATGAAGGACTGGCTTTGTTGCGTTCAACTTTGCTGCAATAAATAACGGACCCAAAAATATATTGTTTCTATCGCAACCAGCATTCGGATCGTTGCCACGGAAGTGTTTCTAAGTCACTTCGACGATCAGAGGCAGTATACTAAGAATATTGGAATGTTCTTTGTTAGATTGTGACGTGTACTGTAATGGGTTGTCGACATAAAATTGTCCCAATCATTAATTGGACAACTGGTGGTCATACATATTATAAAACTAAGTGCCCCCGCCGCGTATGTGTGTCTGTATGTATGTTCCGATGATCTCAAATACTACTGGAAGGATTATCATGTGGTTTTCACTAATAGAAAGAGCGTTAAACGAGTAATTTTTTTTAATAATTTGCAGACAAGTTATATAAAAAATCAAAATCGGTTTGATGCGATTTTGATTAGGTTTTTACTTATAGAAAGAGGGATAAACTGGGAATTCTCGTATAAAAGTTTTGGTTGATGATGTATGGATGTATGGATGTATGGGTGTTTGTAACTCTTTCACGCAAAAACTATTGAACCGATCACCATGAAATTTTGCTTACACGTTGTCTGGGACACCAGAAACGACTTAGGGTACCTTTCATCGTTCAACGCGGACTAAGTCGCGGGCACCAGCTAGTCGACAATGTGAAGAAAATGTACGAAGAAATATCAAACATTTAAACCTTGATATAGGTAATGGGGTAAAGAAGAATTTATTCTAACCGAATTCTTAGTGATTTACTTTACCAAAGTTAAAAATTTACGGTAATTGTTCAGAAAAGTTATGATTTACTCGCCCTACACAAGTTTTTCTAAATTGCTATGTTGTTTCGTCGTTAATTTTGTTTTTAATGAGAGGTCCAAAGCTATAACTTGCAAAAAGTCAGGGAATAAAGGTATTTACTTAAAGCTATTATAAGCAAATGTCTTGTACTGATTAACTTTTTATAAAAGTTTTTAAATTACTATTCAAGCGGTTCATTAAACTTAATGGCTCCTTATTTTCTAATAGTTATTCATATAGAAAGAAAGATAGATGATTTTTTTTTTCTTAATTCATAAGTAAGTACATCTCTCAAATTTCAATTCAATAAATTCAATGGAGCAATCGAGGAATTCAAAACGGGATTTCATCGAATTCAGTTTGGGGTTCAATTGCGGCGGCTCGTTCCGGAGATGCATTTATTATTGGAGAACTAACTGTAAATGATAAATGGCCTAAATTCTGTTTCTATTTAGACCTTTTAAGTAATGAAATACTATTTAAGTAGGCGCAGGTTGTTTCTAGAGAATAATCTCTATATATCCATATACTTTTATATATGGATTTATCCATTTATGTAATATCTCCATACACAAACTTAACAGTATTCGCAATCTCTTTTTTGTAATATTAGTATAAAAGAGTGAGGTATTCCATAGAACACATGTTATCACAAAAAAGTGATATTTGACGACACGTTTGGTCTAGTGGCTAGTAACCCTAGCTGTTAACCAAACTGTCGCGGTTTCGAATCCCGCTAGGGGAAAATGTTTATGTGTTAACATTTTACCTTTGTACCTGAGTTATGGATGTTTTCTATTTATAATATGTATGTATTTACAAAAAAAGTAACCTATGTAATATATCAACTGTCTGGTATCCATAATACAAGCATTAGTTGCTTACTGTGGAACTAGATGGTGCTGTGTGGAATGTGTGAGAATTCTAAAAATAAACATTCACAATTCTACACGTTATTTATTGATATATCAATGATAGTCTCTATGCATGTTGCTTCCATTTGCATGTCGTACAATAATTGATCTTCAACCTATGTCGAGAGGTAACATTTTGTAAACAAGTATACGTAAACAGGAATCGGAGAGGGTACATACAGGTGGGAATTTGTGGATAAACAAGCCACAATAGGTTGCCATCCGGCCCGCATACTAATGTGAGGGTCGACATTTCACTGCATTGAACAAATATGGAAGTTTTTATTCAATTTAAAACCGACAACTGGTTCTCTAATTACGACAAGTGAGTTAGATTAAACGAATTTTAAACTACCACTAGTGTTAAATGTATTTCGGAATACAAATCAGTACAATGGTTAGAGTTTTAGTAAATTTTCAAAAAATTACTAAGTATTATTACTCACGCACTGAAACACAACAGAACATTTGAGGCAATTTCATGGCGGTCTTTTGTAAGGAGGTAGTTATAGTTACTGTCACCAGAAGGGCTACCTAAATGCCTGCAAAAAAATAAAAATTTCCAAAATTCCAAGCCATGAATCATGAAGTCGCGTATACGTTCTCGCGTAGCGCCCTCTATTCGTGAACAGATAATCTAATATCCGCGCGATGTTTGCCGTCGCGAGGCAAAATAGATATAGAGCTTGATTGATGATGCACCCTTTTGCTAAAACAAGACTAGATAATGCATAGCAAACAAGAGCTTTTTAAGCTTAATGGCATTTGCCTTCGATATATGGATTTCATTTTGCTTTTCCTTATTATTAACCTTGTGTATATTTATTGCTATATTATGAAGGATACGTTTACATAGTGATCGACGACACGTTTGGTCTAGTAGCTAGTAACCCTAGCTGTTAACCAAACGGTCGCGGGTTCGAATCCCGCTAGGGGCAAATGTTTATGTGTTAACATTTTACCTTTGTACCTGAGTCATAGATGTTTTGTATTTATAATATTTATGTATTTACAAAAAAAAAGTAATATATGTATTATATCAACTGTCTGGTATCCATAATACAAGCATTTAGTTGCTCACTGTGGAACTAGATGGTGCTGTGTTTTATTTATTTATTTATTTATTTACAGGATCATATATATTTAGTTTATTGGCTATGAAGACACACACTAGGCATGCAAGCCTGTATCGTGTGCTTCATTATATTAATTAAAATAATTAAAAATTCAAATAACAATTTAAAAATTATTAAATAGAAATCAAATTAATAATAAGTAGATATATATAAAAGTAAGTAAAAGACACAATAAATTTTGATTATAAATTGAGGCTATATAATATGTAGATATTACGTATTTAAATCGATTTAAATAGTTTTTCTACATAGTCGTATTTAAGACTGAACAACCATTTTTTAATCTTAACCTTAACTTTACGTATGATATAATGCTTAATTTCACAATGTTTAGTAATTTTGTTGTAAATGCTTAATTGTACATACGGATTAAAACGTTTCGCAATTTGTGTTCGCACTAGTGGCAGAGGAACTGTAAAAACACGCTTTTTTACCAGGTCTGAGTATTCACGAGAATTGATAACTTGTTTATGAGCAAATAAAGTCATTTTCAGTAAAAAAAGTTTTCTAACGCTAAGTACATTGCTGTCTTTATATAATTCTGTAGTGGGATATCTAAAGTTTTTCTTCAGCATTGCTTTAAGGACTGATCTCTGAGCTCTTTCGATTTCTATCATGATTGTTTTAGAGGATCCTCCCCAACAGGAATTACAATACATTAAGATCGATTGACAGAGGGCAAAATATACGTTTTTTAGAATGCTAGTTGAGGCTATATTACTGAGTTTGCGCATTATGTGAACTATGGTACGGACTTTCTTAGACAAACAAATATGATAAAAGTTAAACATTGATCAATTTGTATGCCGAGGTATTTGGTGACTTGTACTTTGTCTATACTATCGCAGTTGCATGAATCTGCGTTAGACGTACATTGATCATGTAATTTTATTTGTTGAGATGAAGGTGGACTTGATGCTTGTGTTTTATGAAAATATATATATATATTTAGTCTTTTTTATATTTAAAGTTAATAAATTCCAATTTAGCCATTCAGTAATTTGTGTTAGGCCTCTTTCTGCGAGTGAAAAAACACCTTCCCATGATTGGTCATTAAAAAGTAAAACTGTATCATCTGCATAACATATTACATCAGTGTTTTTCAGATTGATTGTATGTATGTCATTTATATATAATATGAACAAGGTAGGACCTAAAATACTACCTTGGGGAACACCGAAGGATGTTTTTTGTATATTACTAGTGAATTGACCTATTTTTACATATTGTTTTCTGTTTTGTAGGTAGGTTGAAAACCAATTTAAAGCTGATCCCTTGATGCCGAATTTTTCTAGTTTTGTTAATAGAACCTGGGTAGACACAGTGTCAAAGGCTTTTGCCAAATCTAGAAATATTCCTATGCAGTTTTGGTTTTTATCTAAATGGGAAGCAATAAGTGAAGTTAAAAGAGAGACAGCATCTTCGGTAGACTTTTTTGTTCTGAAACCAAATTGACGGGGAGAAAGTAAGTTTTTATCTTCAAGGTAGGATATAAGTCTTTTATTAACTAACTTTTCAAGCAGTTTAGAGAAAACTAAAGTGTGGAATGTGTGAATATATTTATTTATTATTTATTATTATTATCTAAACGATTTTCATTTGAAAGTTTTGTAATTGCAGCGACGCGAGAAAACACTGTGGATTTTTAGTGGCTAGAAGTCCCACATACCCCACCGATCTCCCCATGGGGAAAATAGAGGTTATACTGCTGTCTGCATTCATAAAATGGCAGCCCGTCTTGCAGGATTAAATCTATTGGCGTAATAACTATTGTGTAATATCTATTACCACTATTAGTTTGGTAAACTACACCATCTGGCCAATAAGCGAGGCATAGTGCCAGTAATAAAGTTGGACTGTGAATGCATTTGCAGAACTTTGTAACTACTCCAACAGACGGACTCACTATATATGATATTTACATCAACAGAATGGAAATTATACAGAAAATTCCTGAGATTTTTAAAATTCATGACGAGGATCACGATCTAGATGCCGGAGGCAGCACATTCTCAGTTTTAAAGAAAGGCTTTCATTGCGGACAATATATTTCTTGTGAAAATTGCCCAAAACATTATTGATTCTCCTTATTTGCTCCTTATTCTCCTTAAATAGATCTAAAAGTTCCTTGTAGGTCTGTTAGGATAGCATCACAACTAAGTTCCAGACATTGCACAACAAACTATAGGAAAACCTCTTTCCTTCCAAGATCTGTCAAATTTGTTAATAGCCTAGTTGAATTTCCAGAACACGATTTATATAATTCAAAGAAAGATTTAAAATAAATAATAATAATATAATCTAAAGGTTAAGGTTACGAATTGGATGCTAAACCTGAGTTATGATGATACAGAACAATTGATAAATGATAAATGTATGTATTAATTGTGTTAAGGAATTAAATTAAAATAAATTACATTTATGTATTTATTTATATATTGTGTATGTATATGTGTGTATGTATGTATGTGTATGTGTATATTTATTTATATATTGTATATATATTTATTAATATTGAATATTTATTTACATTACATATTTATATATTTATTTATTTCGTATAGGTACTTTTAGTAGTGATTATACTTTCATATATAAATAAAATAAATAAATAAATAAATATCTTCACACATTCCACACAGCACCATCTAGTTCCACAGTGAGCAACTAAATGCTTGTATTATGGATACCAGACAGTTGATATACTACATAGATTACTTTTTTTTTGTAAATACATAAATATTATAAATAAAAAACATCCATGACTCAGGTACAAAGGTAAAATGTTAACACATAAACATTCGCCCCTAGCGGGATTCGAACCCGCGACCGTTTGGTTAACAGCTAGGGTTACTGGCCACTAGACCAAACGAGTCGTCAAATATAGTTGTGACTGTAAGCACGACGGTTGTATGCACTAACTCCAACCTAGTTCGGGAGTTAGAAAACTATTATACCTATCCCAAAATTTGCATTCACTCAACCAATATGTGTAATTAAGCTTGTGTAGACATGTGTTTTTGTGAAAATAAAAGATTATTATGATTATTATTATTATTTACAAAATAAGAGAATTACTTTCAAAATCATGGTTTAATGGTTCTCGCTCTTCACTGTATAGACTTCTTCACTTCACTTTTTCTTTTTCTTTTTCTTTTTTTGCTTCTTATTTTTTTTTATAAAGCTCAAAAAAAAAGCTGAAAAAGCTGTACAATTTTTTTTAGTCGTAGTTTATTTTTAATTATTCATATTGGTTAAAAATGGTTTTATTATATTTTATATAGATTCAATATGCGGAAACTTGTAAATTGTGTCAAATTAATCTGTCATTTAGTTATTAAGTAAATATTTGTATAAATATCACTGTAAGTTTACCATGAAAATAAATAAATAAATAAATAAATAAATAAATAAATAAATAAATAAATAATAATCAAATTTCAAATTTATCAAAATAACTTTTTATATATTTCTTCGGCTTCGTACGCGGTTCTATAGGATTCAAAACTGTTTCCGAAATTTGTCTGAAAAACGCATATGTACGTTGCAGAAGAAATCACTTTCATGCTCTCGGTAAAATATTGCCAAGAAAAAGAAAATAATAAATATTTCCAACGGTTAAGAAGAAATAACAAAAGCTTTGTCCATGTGTCAAGGCGAGGTTTTATCGCGCAGTGTGAAAATATTTTAAAAAAATAATTATAAAACACATTTTCTTATTGAGAATTGAACACAGTAAAGTTTCCTACAAAGTTAAGTCACAGTTGATATTATTTCAAACTGAATTGCTCGAGTCAAAGGCATTTGATACTGTCAAAAGAAATACAGCAAAGCTCTAACGGAGGCAAGAGGTTGCAATGGTTGAAACCGGGTTGAAACCGCGCATGCGCCAAAGGCTTTCTGCTAGAACAGCCTCCGCTGTGCGGGACCGAAGGCGAACAGTTAATATCGAAACATCGGTTAACCCCTAACGTGCTTTCGCTTGGTATTCAAACATCGCGAAGAAAACTTTGACATCTCGCAGTTCCTAATTTGAATTTTTCTTATGTGTGGCCAGTGCTGTTTGTTACAATATTGTGTATAATGATTACTAATAACTTAGTGCAGTGGCGTTCCAAGTTTCTGTTGATTTTTTTGTGTGTTTCTGTTTTGTACAGATGCACGGATTCTGTTGGTAAGTGTTGTGTTTTAAAATTAAGTTTATTCGACAAATGTTTTCTTAATGTTCAAGCAAGTTAATGAATTTTCAATTTACTTTAATTCGTTTATATAAAAATTGAGTTGTATGTGTTTACAAAAGAAGAATATTAATGTTACTTTATATGTTTCCAGTATATAAATAAAATTTATGTAACGAAGATTTAATATTTTTAGATTTTATAATTAAAATTGTTTTTTCAACAATTCACAACACAGTTCGGGTAGCTGCTGTAGTTAAAATTAAATTTAAAATATTCACTAGCTTTTCCATGTGGTTTTGCCAGCGTGAATTATTTAAAAATAGTCTACATATATAATTTTCATGGCACAAACCATGATTTAACTTTGAAAATGTAACGTATACTGCGCTGCGCAGTTATTTGGACAAACCGTCTGGCGGCAGTAACCACATTGTCACAGAAGATCACCGTGAAATAACAGCATGTGTGCTGTTGTGTTTCGGTGAGTGATTATGGGATGCCAGAGCCCATTTGGTCGGCACTTTCAGCACTTGTAGCGTTGCTATGTTATAGGTTACGGTAGCCATCAATGGATCGTTAGACATTTATTATATTGTTATTTAGTAAGTTTATAAATTTTTATTTTTTTTGACTTAATTTTTGATAAATTATTTACTTAATTTTTTTTTGAGCCTCAAGAATATTTAAATGGACACCTTATAATTATGGAACCCTATGATTTTTTTATTTCTCAATCGAAGTCATTGGAATTGCAAATCCGTTCCCGGTCTTGATAGAATTAAGGATAAGGAACAAGGAGGAAATGAGGAAGTGAACCTTGGCAGCCCTTACTCACTTATCGAAACACAACATCAAAAATGCCCTATATTTCACCGAGTAAGGGCCATCCCCTTACCCCGGGAGCCATCCCTTACTGCCGTCATATATATCGTCCTGAGTAAATGATCAATCACTATCGAAATGTAACTTTATATATTTAAGTAAATTGAAGAAATTTTATAGAAGTATACGATTTATATGCGACGCGTGCCCGGTTTCGCACGGAAATTATGTACACACATTATTTATTTATTTATCACTAAATCCACAGCTCTCAACATAAAATTTACAGACAAAAATATGTTTTATACCTTACAGCCAATTACGGATTTTACATTTATACAATGAGAAATATACTATACAATTACCTAAGTCACATATTACATATAAATACATATATACATACATACACATATGCACATAAGCTATTCCTAATTGAAAGCAACGACGAACAGAACAAGTCTGCTGAGGAAAATTTGTCATTGTATGACTTCTGAAGACGGCACAAGACTGAATTTTGAGTATAATTACTATGGATGAACCTACAATTGAAAAGTCTCGAGAGTTTCGTTCCTATCGCTGGAGTCAGGTCAGTGCTGTCAACCATGCCATTGTAGATTTTATACAAGAACATCATATCACGGAGAGTACGTCTATCCTCAACCGACATTAAGTGACTCCTAACGTATGTGCAGTAGAGAATCTTCAAACAGTGTATGTTTGTGAAGGGTCTTGTCATTAGCATAATGAAGCCAAGGTTCTTAAAGGCTTTGGATGTTATCTTTTCAATATGGTCTGTAAACGTTAATTTAGAATCCAGTAGAATATCTAAATCGCTGACCCGTTTTGTTTCTTGGATAACTGTACTGTTGATACTGTAATTAAATTTTATAAGTTTTAGTTTCCGACTGAAGGTTATGTAGGAGCATTTATTGACATTGTCATTAATTCTGTTTTCATTATAGTACACACTCAATCTATCTATGGCGTGTTAATCACGAATGTTCTTTATTTTCTTGTAAATTTATATGTCATCCGCATACATTAGGAATTTAGCACATCGAAAACACAGCGAAATATCATACAAATAACAGGAGTAGAGTAAAGGCTCAAGTATAGATCCTTAAGGCGCGCCTGATGTAATTTTGACATAATTTGAACGATACCCACCCAAGACCACCGGCTGGCACCTATTTCGCAAATAAGATTGGAACCACATGTGAAGATTCCAATGTATACCCAACTCACCAAGTTTTTTAAGCCGCAATGCATGATCAACACGGTCGAAGACCTTTTCAAAATCAGTGTAGATAACGTCAACCTGAGAAGCACCATCCATACCAATCAAGACGTCATTCGTAAATATAGCCAAGTTTGTATTTGTAGATCGATTTTTAAAGAAACCGTCTGTACAGGACGGTATCAAAGTTGATACCAGTGGATACAAATGGTTATGCACAACACGCTCCAACAATATTTTCCAAGTACATTGAGAATAGATATAGGACGATAGTTCTGCACCAGAGACCTGCTACCCTTCTTACGAATGGGAACAATATGAGCAGTTTTTCATATGAGGATGGAGGAATCCCATCACTATCTGCTCCCATAGAGATATCTATTTTTTTTAACAATCCAATTAAGTATGAAGAGGTAATTTCGATTTTATGTATGATTTCACTATGTATTCCTTGATTAAAGCTCTTTCCATTAATGAAAACCGTATCATAATCAGTTGGGTGATTTAGAATTTACAGATCAGTAGGAAATTAGACATGAATTTTATACTAATTACTAACGAGTTTCTCCTGAAAGAATTTACCATCGGGAACCGTATTTCACTGAGCAAATTTAAGAGTATTTTTTCGACCCCTCGCACATACATGAAGGGGCATAATTGGGTTGCTCCATTGAAAATGGCGGCCCTTTCAGATTGAACCCTGAGTTCAGAGTGCTTGACAAGAACCAATTAGGTATTAATTTGTTTAACGAAGCGACCGGCTGAACAATTGATGTGGTTATGGGAGGTACAAGGGATATTGGATTTGCTCCCGCCTTTTTGTCCGCAGAACGAGATTATTTGCCTTCGAAAATCAATTTCAACATCTCGGGTGGAGTTATATTGCAAAATTTTAGTGCCAAAATATAACAATATCAAAATATCAAATAGTTTCCTATTCAAGTTCCTATTCGTATGAACACATATTATAATATAATAATCTGTTATTGTGGCTCTAAGTTAGGAATAAATTTTCAATCATAATTATAAATATTTGTAAGCTGTTATTTTATAAATTTGTAAGCTGTTGACTGCAATAAATAAATTATAATAAAATCCACCAGCGATTTTGGCAATTGCCCTTACCACTTGGTTTGTCCACTATTGTGATCCACGGCCGTACATCGCGAAAGGCTGTAATTACGAAAGTGCGTGAGGGGCGAGCTTTTCCGGGAAATCGTGTTACAACAACTTATGTTAAATATAATTTGAGAATAACAAGATGTTTTATACGGATTTATATCTTATCCTTTGTGAACGGAATACATTCAATTCTAATCCTAAAGGTAATGTAGACAGACTGACAGTTCACTTGGTGGTAAATGATTCTTACTCGTATTTCAATTTAAAAAAATAATATAAATTCTTTATTTAAAAAAAAAATTGTTTAAAGACAGAGCAAAAAACAGTTTCGACATAGGTACACAAAATGCTAAATGAAAGTCTTAAAATGATTTTTTTTTTCCACTTCATTTTGATATTATCTGTGAGGAGAGAAGACGTCAAGTGCATTTCTTTGTAAAATCCTAACTTACACCTTCTTTATCTTTGCCAGAGGCGACTTGGCGTACACCATTTTCTTATTTACTGGATACAACTCAGCTTTATCGTTATTTTTCACTGGAAACATCTCAATTTTCCTTATTACTTTGTTTCTAACCTAAAAATATAATGCTTGACTATATTTTTGATGCCTCCTCATAGATTACTTTCAAATAAAAATACCATTTCTAACGACACAAGAAAGTGACGTTTTTAATTGTCTGTCTATTACTCAGCATATTTTGTGATGAATTGTATGTTTTTATAACGTATGCTTTAATGTTAATATAACTTGGAAACTGAACAAAAAGGTTAGTGTTTTTTGGACTGCCCTTACAATGGAGTTCTATTATTGAGTTATGCTGAGACCCGAGGCTTACCGAATAAGCCGCGAATGTTAGTTCAAATATTTTACAGCTTGCTCGAAGGCTTTAGTTTAGTTTCCAATGGTAATCTCTTTTGTAGGTAGCTCAAAATTAATTACTAAATATATTCTTTGATATTCAACATTTTTAGTTTGAATTTTTAGACAATTATTTTTATTTAGTTGAGTTAAATATTTATTAGTGGACACATTGTTCAAAGTATTTTATTCGTCTGTCTGATGGTTTCATGAATATTTCATTAAGTTTGTTTTTTTAAGAAGTATTTAGTAGAATTTCTTTTGGAATAAAAATATTTTGACCTCATTTGTAGATTATGTAAATAAAATAACAGTTTATATCTATACTAATATTACGAGGAGAGAATATTTGTATGTTTGTAATGAATAAACTCAAAAACTAGTGGACCGATTTTGAAAACTCTTTCACCAATAGAAAGGTACATTATCAGCAAATAAAATAGGTTATATTTTATAAAGTTACGCGGACGAAGTCGCGTGCAACAGCTAGTTGCATAAAATTACATAAAATTCTAATGTTTTATTCTGATATTAACAGTTTTATAAGAGCTTTGATGTCCAAGCTAATTATAGGCTTCTAACACAGTAGGTATATATCTTAGAAATTGCTTTTAGAATATCACGTCGAGTAGCACTTTTTAGCCGAGCTTGTAAGTTTTAAAACACACTGAACAAGTTAAATTCTACGACTAAATTAATTAAGGTTCAAACTTTGTACCTTTTTTCTATAATCACACACAAATAGTTTCAGAGTTTAAACCCCGGGTCCTTTCTTGGAAGGCATCCAACGGTTAAGGTGTAAGACAAACTTTATTGGATAATTAACGAGAAGTTTGGACCCTTCTTATCAGTTAGCTATCTGTTGAATGATCTTCGCAATTTATGGGAAGTAGTTATAAGGCAACCCAGTAATTAGAGCTAGTCTCTCAAGATAATTTTGCATGGTTATTTCGTCAACGTGTAGGTATATCGGCATCGGCTTTGATTTTGCGATAATTATGTTCGGCACTGATCGTTATCTATCTACTGTCAGTAAAAGCTCATGTCATATTCCTCTAATATTTCATAATAATATTGATAACATGTCTAAGTTAAGTCATGTATATATTTTAGAACATTTTTGGTAGCTTCGTGTTTTAGCTTAGCCTTCACGAAAAAAAGGGTGGAATATTGACGACACGTTTGGTCTAGTGGCTAGTAACCCTAGTTGTTAACCAAACTGTCGCGGGTTCGAATCCCGCTAGGGCCGAATGTTTATGTATTAACATTTTACCTTTATACCTGAGTCATGGGTGTTTTTTATTTATAATATGTATGTATTTACAAAAAAAAAGTAATCTATATATCAACTGTCTGGTATCCATAATACAAGCATTACTTGCTTACTGTGGAACTAGATGGTGCTGTGTGGAATGTGTGAAGATATTTATTTATTATTATTATTTATTTATTTATGTTTATAATAGTGAAGGATCAGCTAGTAAGTTACAAAAGTAACAGATTAAAAATGTATTTATTTGTTTCTAAGTGTGTCCTTATTTCTAAAAAAAAATTCAAAAATTATTAAACAAAAGTTATCATAGGGAAAATCGTCTCTGGCATCTCATACTCGCCTAAACACAACACCATACTTAATGCGTTACTTAAAGGTAGTCTTAAATAAGAAGATGTGTCTGATTTTTTTAAATGTAAACATCGACAGACAGGATGACGGTTCATTTTATGGTAAGTGGCTCCCTTCGCTTATAACACAAACAAAGCCACAGGTGTTGCAAGTGCGCTGACGACCATAGTTGGCTTAAGCCTTAAGGCTTAGGAAGGCATAGGGAAATTGGCTCTGGCATCTCTTACTAACTTACCGAAACTCAACAGAACACGTGCTGTTATTTCATTGTGGTCTTCTGTTATTGGGTGGTTACTGCCGCCAGACTTGAATGGTAATATCAATTGAATGGTAACGTATCTTAACCAGAGTTTTCATAAGGTGATTGTGACATAAACATGGAACACATAAGTATTTATGAATTTTACAAAAATTGTAGCTCACCAGACAGACCTGAAATAATCAATAATGTCGATGGAAAAAAAAATAAAAATTAAATGAAGCACTTTTGTTGTCGAAAAAATAATATGGTGTCCCTTTGTGTCGACGTGACGTTTATTAGAGAATTCGCACTTAACGAAATTTTCTCTGCTATTCATTGGTTCGAAGAAAATGATTGAATTTCATTCCGACCTCTCTGCAAAACTGAAATACAATTGGGTTTCTCTTTTGTTGTGGACGAGTTGATGACCTCGATGCCACCTCTTAATGTGTTTCCCAAAGTTATCACATTTTGGTCATAGTACCTCACATAGTTCCATAATAATCCGTACTAATATTATAAATGCGAAAGTATGTTTGGATGTATGGATGTTTGTAACTCTTTCACGCAAAAACTACTGAACCGATCACAATGAAATTTTGCATACACGTTGTCTGAGACACCAGAAAGGACATAGGGTACCTTTCATCCAGAAGAAAGGACTATTACCGAGGGATAAATAAAAAATAAAAAACTAACGCCTGGCTTAAGTGCTATAGCAACACGAGATCAAGCGTTATATTGCTTTTTTTTTAATTTTCAACGCGGACGAAGTCGCGAGCACCAGCTAGTATTATAAATGCGAAAGTATGTTTGGATGTATGGATGTTTGTGACTCTTTCACGCAAAAACTACTGAACCGATCACTATGAAATTTTGCATACACGTTGTCTGCGACACGAGAAAGGACATAGGGTACCTTTCATCATTCAAAAAAAAAAAGTAAAGTATAAAATCTATTTTGGAATTACCTACAACACAAAACATTACAAATGGAACACTTTCAAGATGAATAGGCACTTGGTAGGTAATGCAAATAGGCTAATAAATAATCTAATGTATCAGTATGTTTGAAAAGTTTGAAGATACTATAAAAAAGTTCATAATTTTGACGACTCGTTTGGTCTAGTGGTTAGTAACCCTTTTTTTTTTTTTTTTTTTTTTATGGAGGGGAAATGACTTTTACGCACTATCCCTCGTCGACAGGGACAGTCGACGAGGGTGAGTGTGGGACTCGCCCGGCGAAGTCTTACCCCCAGGAATACCCACTAAAACCCCCCCGCATTCCACCATCAGCGGTGATGTGTGGGTCCGAGATCACAGCGAGGCCTTGTTCTCGGATCCCTACACACCGCTACGTCCTCGGCGGACCCAGCTCAGGGCGAACATTTTATGCCTCACGTCATTTGTTTGTGGCGGTCCACTGGAATGCTGTGAGCCGCCACGCATCTTTGTTGGGTATATCAGGACGTCAGATGTCCCTTTCTGACGCCCTGACGTAGTTTACGCAACGTGCGCCGCGGCGTATGCCCGGGCACGTCGGCCGACTCTTCGACGCCTTATTGGATCGGCCTGAGGGTCAACCTCGCGGGACCGCTCTCTGGCCTCTTTGCCGCTCATGACCTCTTCACAATACTTCTTGACGGCATTCCAGCCGTCAAGGCTACCAATCATAGCTCTGACGACAGCGGGTAAGGACAAGTCTTGTCCCACGACTGCCGTCAGAGCAGCTCTCTCTGTGTCCCATGTTGGGCACTCCGCTAATGTGTGTTGGGCCGAGTCATTCGGCGCCCCACATTCGTGGCAGACGGTGGTTCGCTCCCTCCTCGCGATGTTGCACAGGTACCGTCCGAAGCAACCATGCCCCGTAAGCACCTGCACAAGCCGGAAGGAGAGCGAACCGGCCCGCCTGCTCGTCCACTCTTTGAGGACAGGCGCGATTGCAGTTACCGTGCGATGACCTGCGCTTGGGTCCAACAGCATATCGCGCCATTTGTCCAAGGCCTTGTCGTAGGCCTTTTTCCGCCATTGAGATATTGTTTCTGGGAGTGGAGCCGCATGTCGGGCCCTTGCATTCGCAGTTTTGCGAAAAACTACTGCAAGGACCTTGGCATCCAGCTCCCAGGGGAGTGTTCCGGCTATTACGCACGCCGCCTCCCACGAGACAGTTCGGTACGCCCTGATGACTCTGGCCGCCACGACCCGCTGTGGTCGCCGCAGCAAGATCGCGTTGCGGGTGGACAAGGAGTCCGCCCAGATGGGCGCTCCATACAGGGCCATCGAGCGTACCACCCCCGCAAAGAGACGGCGGCATCCTCCCTTAGGTCCTCCTAAATTTGGCATTATTCTGGCCAGCGCCATAGAAGTCTTCACCAATTTGGGAGTTATTCTTGCGAAGTGCTCCCTGAAGTTCCATCGGCTATCGAGAACGACGCCGAGATATTTCAGCGTCGACCCGATGCCGATGGTGACTCCGCTCACAATAATAAGAGCGTTTGGCGGTGGCGCCTTGCGAGGCCCGTGGAAGCAAATTGCTTCGGACTTTTCAAGGGCCACCGTCAAGCCCAAACGCCTGATGCGCGCCACCACTTGCGCAACTCCTGCTGTTGCCAACAGGGTCGCGTCGCGGAACGTGTCACCGCGGGCGGTTACGAGGGTGTCGTCCGCGTAGCATGTGACGTCAACCCCGTGCAGGTTGATGCCCCGCAACACCCAGTCATATCCGATGTTCCACAGGAGCGGCCCGAGAACCGACCCCTGCGGAACACCGCACGACACTTCTCGTCGACACATGCCAGCGCTTGTGGGGTACACTACCGACCGACCCGAAAGGTACTCGCCGATGATTCGACGTAAGTACACCGGGAAGTCGTGGTACCCCATGGCCTCCATAATTGTACTATGCGGCAAGGTGTTAAAAGCGTTGGATATGTCGAGGGATACCGCTATGACAAACCCGCCTTCCCCAATTTCCTCATCCGCAATTGCCCTCACCCTGGCGATGGCGTCCATAGTGGACCTACCCCGCCGAAATCCGAACTGGGTATCAGCCAGGTTCGGCCCCGTCTCCTCTAGGTGTCGAACAAGACGATCTGCCAGAACGCGCTCGAACAGCTTCCCCGCTTCGCTAAGTAGCACTATTGGGCGGTACCCGGATGGAGAGTCCACCGGTCGCCCGGGCTTACGGATGAGGACAAGTTTACCCTCTTTCCACTCCTTGGGGAAGTGGCCCTTTGTCATGCAAGTGGTGAGTAGGGCGCGAAATCTCTCGTTTATTCCGCCTTCCTTGAGAGCCAAGGTCCATGCCTTCCCCGGAATGCCATCAGGACCGGGTGCTGTGTTCTTCGCCTGGAGGCGAAGAATTGCCCTGTCCAGCTCGCCTTCTGACAACTCAGGGGGATCTTCGATCGGAATCGGTGGCCTTATGCATTCCAGCGCTTGTGAAGCGTCGCTCTCCGTCCTGGCAGGAAACAGACTCTCTACTATATTCGCGAGCGTACCCACTTCCATGGTAGATGTAAGCGGGGGGGCCCATGGCCGAAGCTTATTCATGACAAGCCTATAAGGCCTGCCCCATGGGTCCCGCTCCAGCGAATCCAAAAGCTCCTGCCAGGCGCCCTCTTTGGCTGCGCCGATCCCTGCTCGCAGGGTTCTCTTGGCCTCTTGGAAGACGGCAAAAAGTCTCCTCTGGCTGGGTACGTCCCTGTTTCGTCGGCGTGCACGAGTATACTGGCGTCGGGCCTTAATACAAGCCCCTCGCAGCTGCTCGAGCTCCATCGACCACCAGTACGCCTGACGACGGAGCGGCGGTTTGGTGACGCGAGGCATGGCCGCGTCGCAAACGCGAGTCATGGCCTCTCGGAACCACCGCGCCCCCAGGTCCGCATCGGTCACATCCGGTGAGTTCCAACTCTCCACGAGGGACGCCTCTATCAGAGTGTCTCTCTCCAGCTTTTTTATGGCCCATCTTGGGCCGATCTCCATTGAGCTTCGGCTTTGGTTGGTCGGGTTGGCCGAGTGAGAGGAGACGGAGAACCGGATGTACCGGTGGTCCGACAGGGTCTCAACCCTCTCCTCGACTACCCAGCCCCGAACACGGCGGGCAAGGGCGGGACTCGCAAAGGTGACGTCGATGACAGAGCCGCCTTGATGCCGCACACACGTGTTCGTCGTACCTTCGTTAATAATTGCCATGTCGTTGCTGGCGAGCCACTGTTCCAGAAGCTTTCCCCTCGCGTCAGTGATAGCGGAGCCCCATGCTATGGATTTGGCATTCAGATCCCCAGCTATGAGGACCCGATTTGGCTGGCACCAACCCATGAGGACATCCATCTCCGCCAAAAAGCTCTCGAAATCCGAGAGGGGGCGATTTGGCGAGAAATAGACGCCTACAAACACGACACTGCCGTATAGAACGGCGACGAATCCGTGCCCTCTAAACGCCCGTCCGCTAGCAGGTGCTCCCTCTCCCGTGTCCAGGATTATGGCGACAAGGCCATCACGGTCGCCGAACCAATTATCCCGGGGGATAACCAGGTACGGCTCCGAGACGACCGCCACCTGTATCCTCCACTGCGCCAGTGACTGAACAAACAAGTCCTGGGCCCTGGCGCAGTGGTTGATATTCGCTTGTAGGCACCTTATGGACATATTGATTGTATGTCCATAGGTGCCTCAGCGGTCCCGTCCAGTGGGCAGGGCGGGGTATCCCGGGTCGGAACCTCGGAACCCACCGTCCTACGTCTGTCCAGTTTATGTTTGGGGGCTGGACATTTATTGCTCCCCAAACGATGATTATGCCGTTTACCGGCCTCCGCACAAAGTGCGCACCGAATGTCAGATCGATACTCGGCTGAGCGATGGCCCTCTTGTCCGCACCGGTAGCATTGCCGGCTACGGTCGACGGCCGCAGTGCACTGTTCCCGGACATGCCCCGTCTCAAGACATCGGAAACAGCGAAGCTCGCGAGGTTGCAGCAGCTTTACGCCAGCTGCCGTCCAGCCGACCAGCAGTTTTCCAGCCGCGACTTTCGTGGCGGCTGCAACAGGGCAGCTCGCCCAGACTCTGCCCATTCCGTAGCGTGAATGGCGAATCGCTCCTATTTTTACCGAGTCTCGGGGACACTCTCCGATCTTCGCAATGGCCGCCGCCACTTCTTCCGTAGTTACGGAGTCGTCCAGACCCGAGACAAGCATCTCGGTGGTCTTAACCGGCCTGGAAATCCGGAACGACTCCGCGCTCGAAACCTCCTTCAATTTGGTGGCCAAAGCGTCCGCCTTGTCATTATTTTCGGCTCCAGAGACCTCGATAATCACGGCCCCCGTTATCGCACGCCGGAAATGCACGGAAGGTATTCCCAGCGCCTCCAAATCTATGGCTTGTTTAGCCTCCCCAATGAACGAGCCATAGGTCACCCCCTTTTTATCCGCACCTGGCTGTAGGGTGACGACCACGGCGGCTGTTTTGGGGGGCCGGGCAGTCTTCTTAGGCAGCCTTTGAGGCTGCGTCTTTTTTGCCGTCCTGTTGCCCTGGACGGCGGGATCCTCTCTATGTTTCCCCCCCCTGGTCACCACGTTCCAAGGACGGTCCGTGGAGGTGGGAGCGGGAGGGAGTGGACGCGGTTCACGACGAGCAGATTTTTGAGTCGTTGCTGCGCGACCTTTCGTGCGCTTGCGCCTTCGTTGATTTTGGCCCAAGGTTTCAGCTGTCTTAGCCTGCAGCCCGCTAGAAGCGGGTTTTGGTGGAGTAGCAGCGGGAAGACTTCCGCTCTTCTCAGATGTTTGTCGCGGCTGCTCCTTTCGGGCCGCCAGCCGAGGGGATATTCGCGGAGCCGGGTTTAGGCGCGGCTCGAGGTTTTCGAGTCGCGCGCTGATTCGATTATGGACCTGGTCCATTATAGCCTTCTCGAATTTTGCCAGCATATCTGGCGTGATCACTTCGCCGGAGGAGACGGCGGGAGCTTCTTTCGTTTTTTGAAAGGAGCTTTTTATCTCCGCGATCTCCTTTCGGAGCTCCGCATTTTCGGCGCGCACCAGGGAGATTTCCTTTTGTAGCGCCTTTGTCTCTTCCGAGACACCTCTAGAAGCGATCACCTCGTAATTGGACACGAGTGAGGCTATGGCCTCCCTCAGAGCCTTGAGGTCTTTTACTTTTCCAGAGGTGCCAGCCGCCTCCTGAATGACGTTGATGCTGGCCAATAGTGGTTAGTAACCCTAGCTGTTAACCAAACGGTCGCGGGTTCGAATCCCGCTAGGGGCGAATGTTTATGTGTTAACATTTTACCTTTGTACCTGAGTCATGGATGTTTTGTATTTATAATATGTATGTATTTACAAAAAAAAAAGTAATCTATGTAGTATATCAACTGTCTGGTATCCATAATACAAGCATTAGTAGCTTACTGTGGAACTAGATGGTGCTGTGTGGAATGTGTGAAGATATATAGATATAGATAGAAATGGTATTTTGATTTGTTATAAAAACTATAGTTAGCTAAGGGAAACGTAAACGTTTCGCTTTAACAACGATTAACTTCACAATTAGAAATTACAAAATGTAAAAATAATTGTATTTATTTAACTAAGTTTCAATTAAAAACACCTGTTTGCTAATAAGTATATTAAGTCAGTTATTTGTATGCACGACAACAGGAACCTGGTTAAGACGTTAACTTAATTTATATTTAAATTTTGTGTTAATTTACGTGTCACACGTTAAGTTGCAGTCGTTAACTTTACAAGTTAAGTAATTTGGTAAGTACTTTTTAATGAGAAAGGGCAGCAGACGGGCTGACGGATTAAATCAATTGCCTATATATATAGTTATGCAATATCAATGTATGCCTATCGAAACTAATAAACTATATAAACCAACTTAATTATGAATACTTTATTTATTGAAAATAAAAAAAAATATATATGAATGGTCACTTGAAATGTAATAAATTTATAATAATTAGGATTTTTTTTTATATTAAAAACAAATTGAAGAATTTATTAAGAATCTATATTACTCAAAAATTTAAAAGTTTTAAGAAACTTAAGCTATCAGTACTAATATTATAAATGCGAAAGTATGTTTGGATGTATGGATGTTTGTGACTCTTTCACGTAAAAACTACTGAACCGATCACCATTAAATTTTGCATACACGTTGTCTGAGACACCAGAATGGACATAGGGTAACTTTCATCATTCAACGCGGACGAAGTCGCTTGCACCAGCTAGTCTACTATAATCATGACTTGAAATGCATTTATTGCGAAATGGATTTTCGTATACCTAGGCATAGAGCTGTGAACTCGGCATACATAATAGATTATAATATAATTGTCAACACAAATTACATTAAATCCCTCACGTTCCCTCTATGATAGAATTACGGGGTGTAATTTTGAGTCATCTTGTTACGGAGGCGCTAATTGAAGCCGAAATTACTCAAAATTAATGACTGAGTACACACATGGAAGCCGCGGCACACAACAATCCATTTAACTTATCATAGTGAGTCGCGGAGCCAACTTTCAGTTTTATGTGTGACCCAATCGAAAGCAGAAACGAATTATAAAAATTGCTCGCCACTCGCGGTCTAATTTATAATAATAAATTGAATTCAAACGTCTGTTTGTAACGTCAAAGTAACTTGTTTTTACTAAGAGCCTCTTTCACTATCTTTGAGTAAAGTGTCAAGTAGGCTAACCGCCGTTTAAAGTCACCGGTCACCGGAAATGATGGAGATGATATTATACCTTTGTTTGTTACGGTAAAAGTCCTAAACATTAAAAAGAAAATAATAAAAAAAAAATTCGCCTATCGAATGATGCAGTAAACCGAGTGCATAATTTAATAAAACATAAAATTATTTCTAAAAGTAACTAATCAACACTTTACTTGTGATTGGTGAAAGAGGCCCTTAATGTATTTCAAACTATATAAGTACTGTTCTTATAACATTTTTTTTAAATTTCTGTTTGTTCCAGCTAATGTCAGAAACGGCTGGACCGATTTTACATGGACATCCACTAACAGATAGCTGATGTTATAAGGAGTAACTTAGGCTATTTTTGTGTTAGAAAAATTAATATTATAAAAATATATTATCTATATAAGCAGTGTATACCAGTGTAAAGTATTTTATCTGATAATCTAGACTTCTAGAACATTATATATTCTTAACTATAGTACACATAAATCCATTAGCGATCGAGTAACAATTGTAAACTTACACATTTATAATATACTTCTTCTAGCTCCAGACAAACAATTGCTGAAGAGTCTTGTCTATAGCCAAAATGAACTTGTTCAAACGTCCTATTTCCTGTCCAATTTTGGACGTTACAGACCTATAGGACTCCGTCAATACATATGATCGTAATCAGGGAATACATTCAGTCTTGTTTCATATATACAATATACAGGGTGTGGCCTGTAATAAGAGCAATATATTAAAATATAGACCCTTTAACGAATCATTAATTAATTCCAAAATGGTTTCAATTAATTAAAATGAAAAACAAATTTACTGTTATTTTCTAAAAAATAATAATAATCGAGCCAGCAATGTACTACAGACATAATGTGTCCAGTCGCATTGACATTTACGATCGTTCTCGCCCCAGTACCAAGGAAATATCCTGTACCAAGACATCTAACGACTGATAACCGACAATTTAGGCGACATGAAATTCATTGATTATATATTTTAACTTTGCTATATCTCTGAGAATAAGCATATTATGATTAGGTTAAGGTAGTATATCCCAGTTAGTTAGTATAGAGTCTAAGCAACAAATTTATACGATAGTAGGCGTATAATAATCACGTAGTTAGAATTAAGTAACACAAGTTAGGGGCCAATTATATGTAGATTAACATAGACAATTAATATGCCTTCGTATCACTTTATTCAAAAACTTATGTTAAATTAACTTTTTTGCCCGCAATTTCGTACGCGCTGTACTTAGTTCGTTTTTTGAAAATCTCACAGATCATTTTTCCAAGATAAAATGTATTCTATAGTTTAATCCAGGTAATCAATAGGTATATTAGTGAAAACCGCATTGAAATTAATTAAGCCTTTTCTGAGATTGGCGTACACCTACGAATAAATAATACTCTTATTTATTCATAGGCGTACACAAACAGGCAAACAGGCAACAATTTTAAAAACTATTAGAGTCTATTGAATCATTGTTTTTTATTGCTGTTATTACAGGTCACACCCTGTATATAATGAATGCACGGTAACATTTATGATAGATGATCGCTTTTCGCTCGCACTCGTACCAAGCACTAAGAGCGATTGCCTGTCAGCGGTCGGGTGGCTGACGGACGGCTACGTCCCCGTGGATTGATGGTCGCCATTCAAGGGATAGATGTTGATTACTCTACACTGTTTTACTTACCTGTGTAACGTCTTGAGCTAGATTCTTCTTAAAGCTCACTGAAGTAATTGCTATAGGGATCCAGTCAATCTTTTTCCAACTACCTGGAAAACCTGTTACTATATTTAGCTTCAGTAGAATGAGAAAATTATAGTAGGGGGGAATAATTGTTTGTTTAAATTAAAAAAAAATTAATCCCAAGATGATAATAAAATTGAAAGCTATTATAAAAGGCAAGATGCGGAAATTCAGTTATAAAACTCGTTACTTTGTTTTTGTCGTGCGCAAATATTTCTAAGACGTTCATTTAACCTTTTCTATGTAATCTTTAGACAAATCTTTATTAACGAGATTTTTAAAAATGCTTAAGTTTAGAAAACTTAAGGTACCTTAAGTTTCGGGCAATACCCGAATGTATTTTTTATTGCCCATTGAACACCTATCATATCAATACCCTACCGTAACAGTTTCAATTACGATTGATCGATTGAACCCTTTCGTTGAGAACAATACAACTTAACAACTTAATTTTTCTCGGTATATATTTTCTTTCGTAAATCTAAAAGTCATATGAAGCTTTCATAGAAAATATTAATTTTGGAATAAATGTCTGTACGAAAGTCTAGAAAACACGTTGACAATATTTTATTATTCATCCAATGACATTTTGTAATTTTAATAAGTTTTAATAAGTTACATAATTTGACAACTGACACTTATAGACTTAATAAAACTTAAATATCCAATTACTGTAATAATGTTAAGAACATTTTGGCATTGCCAGTAATGCTGCTACCCAAATAATGCTGCTCTCTACATAGATAAATGATTTCTTTATGGATCAATATGGATCAGTGCAATTTTATAATAAGCTTCCCGGGATAGTCAGACCTATCTATTCAGAAATTCATAAGTTTAATATTCAATCGAACGGTTCTTATATTTTTTTTAAAAATTGTCTGCCTGTCTGTTTGTTCGTTGCGGCTAATCTCAAAAACGGCTGAATCTATTTTGCCGGCACTTTTACT
The DNA here is from genome assembly GCA_944738685.1 of Synanthedon myopaeformis. Taxonomy (NCBI): domain Eukaryota; kingdom Metazoa; phylum Arthropoda; class Insecta; order Lepidoptera; family Sesiidae; genus Synanthedon; species Synanthedon myopaeformis. Next base: position 330,465 of record OX122921.1, read on the forward strand.
GGGAGATAGCTGATGTTGTAAGGAGTAACTTAAGCAACTTATGTTAAAAAAAAAAAATAAAAAAAATATATTAACAGTATCTAGTTTCTCGCGCATCCCACGCTCAGAGCAGCGAAGTGTGGGAGAATTCAGCTAGTATAAAATATTAAGTGACAATTTCAATTAAAATAGCTGCTCCAGTTATAAATAAAATACTTTAGGTCATTCAACTCTATTGTGAGCACCAAGAATATACCCTCGTAGGTACTTCAAATAAACACAAAAAGTCCACTTCTAAATGTAAGTGACTTGTTTACGAATTAAGTTTGGGCAAGTAAATAAATACAGGTATGTAATTCTTATCAAATGTTTATGTGGGCCACGTTAATAAAACCACCTAATCCGCTGAAACAAATAGCCCCGGACCACCTCTTTCCTGTACACTAAATCGCAGGCAATTTCGCGGTGCGTAGAAAAATCACACATCCCTTTTACGGACGGAACAATGAGCCGTGTTTTCGATTATAATGGACATTTTTTTATTCATTATGACGTCTGATAATTTATCAGGATTAATTAATGGCGTATATAAAGCGTAGACCTCTACAACAAGCTAAATATCCTAATAGAAGAGCACTTTTATATTATAAAGAGAAAAGATTTGTATTTTTGTGCGTTTGTAATTAACTCAAAAACTAGTGGATAGATTTTGAAAATTCTTTCACCTATAGAAAGCTACATTATCAACGAGTAACATAGGCTATATTTTATAAAGTTACTCGGAAGGAGTCGCGTGCAACAGCTAGTAATTAATAAATAACCCTTATTTATAGGCTTATAAAACTGCAACAGGTAGAAAATTACTATGGAAAAGCTATATACATGAAGGTGTAAGTGTAAATAATGCCAGACCTACAAGGGATGGTCTTCCATACCTTGCATGTCGGATATTTGTGGCTGATTTTCACACATAACATGAAAATTACTTTTTTTTAATGATTTACATTTATTTATTTATTTATTTATCACAAAATCCACAGCTCTCAACATAAAATTTACAAACAAAAATATGTTTTATACCTTACAGCCAACGGATTAGACATTTATACAATGAGAAGAAAAATAAAATAAATTAAAAAAAAAAAAAACAAGAAACAAAATTATACAATTACCTACAAACTAAACAAACTATATATATATACATAAGTTTATCATATACGACTCACATAGAACTGCCAAAGTTCTTACTGTCTTAAAAAATAATAACATAAACATAACCAATGTAAAAGCTCGCCAGCAAGAATGTTGCCAATGCTATTCCTGAATGAAAGCAACGACGAACAGAACAAGTCTGCTGAGGAAAATTTGTCATTGTATGACTTCTGAAGACGGCGCAAGACTGAATTTTGAGCATAATTACTATGGATGAACCTACAATTGAAAAGTCTCAAATCAGGTCAGTGCTGTCAACCATGCCATTGCAGATTTTATACAAGAACATCATATCAAGGAGAGTACGTCTATCTGGATGATTTGATTTTGATCTGAACATTATTTCAAAATCGTAATGACAAACTTCTGTTTTATATATTTCTACAGATTTTTCTATACATAAATTGGTGAAGAAAAAAGCAGTTCAATTTTTTTTTCAGTATTCTAACCTGGACTGAAATCAAAGATGGAGTTCGCTTTCCCGTTAACATAGCCTATTCACTCTATTCTTGAAGTCCAAATTTGTAAATTTCAGAGAACAGAGAAGAAAGGCAGACAATTTCAGTTACTGTGCGCATAATAAAAGAAGAAAACACAAAGTTCTTCGTGCGAATATTTGTGACATGTCCACAAAGTAAGAGGGATGACCAGTGGGCTAACAATACAATCAGAAATAGTCAGATCCTGGAAGACGCTACCTACATATGATTTGCTAACATTAGAATACAATTTTTGGAAACGCAATTTGTATCTGTATTGCTGGGTAAAACTACACAAGGAAAATAAGGAAGACATGCATCACATCAACCCTTGTCACGTCATGTGTCTGAAGCAGGTGGTTCCGAGATCACAACATTTACCTGGACGCAAATATTTACTTTAATCATAACTAGGTTCGCGTGTTTTACAAAAATTGTCTTCTCCTTGTTGACGAAGGATCTAACCCCTTGGCTTTAATACGCTTTTACGACCAAATACGATTTCGAAGGATTGTCGTTTATTTAGGGTTGAAACTAGGTTGAAACCATAAAAGTTACAGTTAAAAATAATTTTCCAGGTGTTAATGTAACGTAAATTTGAAATTGATTAAACCTATCACATCCGAAAAGTGTTTAAATAAATATAAACAAATAAATTCATTTTTTTTTCTATGTAGTACATAGTTAAGTATTATGTAAGCATAGTTCTTATTTATTATGAAGTTCCATAATATAGTGGGCTATTTATTAGGAGTGCGAATCATTTATATATAGTAACAATTCATTTAATTGAAAACAGATTTTGTCAATAGTCACACATGTTGGTAATAATATCCAGCGACGAAGCGACAACGCGTCCTTTTATCTGAAAATTGGTTTATTTCACCTTTGTGGTTGAAATCGCTTATAAAGACACGAGAATTTTAATAATTCATCTCTACGTCGAGAAAAGGAATGTTATAAATTTTGTAAAAAAATTCTCACCTTGAAAGCCTTCCTTGTTTCCGAGCCAAATGATGTGGAACAATGAGATGCGCCGAGTTGAGATATAGCGATCTTTTGTTAAGTTAATCGGCTGTCGCGCGCGCCTCTGGGACATTGTGATCATCGTTTTCCGATATTTTCCTCGGTGTATCTCGGGAGAATTCGGAAACATTCGTGATTGTCGCTGTAACACTTGGACTAATCATTTTGGAAGAATAGATTTTCATATATAAGCCAGTGGTATGAAAATTTATGGGAATAAAATCAAAATTGTCACACGGTATGCGTTACGTTCTATTTTTAAATATTTTAGAAGTTTTATAGATTGCGCCATCTACAGAATATTTTTTTTTTTAAAAAAGAACAATATTGTTCTTTCGGCGTGTTCAAATTTTTAACATTTAAATGTATTTTATAATCGTTCGTAATGAGTAAACTCCAGTCGTGAGTCGGAGCTGACACACACACATTTTTTTAACGTATTTCAAGCACTTCAAGCAGCTAGAGTGCTGTAATCTATTTAGTAAGGGCAAAATTTGTTTCATTATTGTGCAATATTTTTTCCTGAAATTCTACACTTCAATATTACCGTTATGTAATCATGAAAATGACTATTGTCTTCCAAACATAAGGACAAACATATTATAAGATCAGTCACGAACTATTATTTAGAATCTATATATTCAGTAAAAATATCTTAAATATAAGGTTGGTATTTCCAAATAAAATTATACTCAACTAGCATTGACGTATTGCTCATAATATTATAATTATCGTCTGTTTGAGTGAGTGTGTTATTGTCGAAAAAGTAAAGACAATTTGTGGATAAATCCGTACTAATATTATAAATGCGAAAGTATGTTTGGATGTATGGATGTTTGTAACTGTTTCACATAAAAACTACTTAACCGATCACCATGAAATTTTGCATACATGTTGTCTGAGAGACCGGAAAGGATATAGGGTACTTTTCATCGTTCAACGCGGACGAAGTCGCGGGCACCAGCTAGTAGAAAATAATTTGTATTATCTTATAAGTCCTAATGAGATGAGAACACTCTTTGTATCACACGACGAGATTTTTTAATGAAACCAAAGATTTTATTGTGAAATATACTATCCTAACACAATGCCTGGCAAGACAGAAGAGATATTCGATCTTGTTATGTCTCAAAATATCTTATTTTGCCTCGACGAGGTGATTCATCGAACAGAGTCTGTCTATATATAAATAATAGACAAAAGAGTTCAGTACGTTCTTTTCATTTGTGTGTGACCCGATTTTCTTTTTTATTGAGTATCTATTGACAAGATTTTGAATTAAAAATAAATAGAAACTCTTATTTTTTCAAACTTAGAAATTATTATGGTCGAATTTCGAATTTGAATTTGTAAGTGTAAAGCTTCGGCTACCAAATCATGAAGCTTTTGCAAAATAATTAAATCTGGTACAAATCACAGTTATTTGGCATGTGTTTAATTTAATAATATAATATATAAATAAAAATAAACAAACCAGCAAAACAATCACATGACCTAAAATTCAACTAGTGACTTAATTGGATTAATAAAGTAGGTACTTAAAAAATAAAAGTGACTTTTTTGAAGCATATAAGATGATGATATTTTATGTTAACTTAACTGAACCGTTTTAAATAAATAAGTAGGTAAGATTGCATTGGAATCTGAAATAACCAAAATCAAATCAAAATATTTATTTATCAATTAGGTTTCTCCAAGAAACTCTTTATGATCGTCATAATAAATTTAAATTCACCAGGGTAACAGAAAACGAGTTCAAAATAGATAGTAAATGGAATACAATTTCAGCTTCCGTTGGCATCACACAATTAACCTGACAAAGAGCGCCTCTTTGATTGGGAACGAAATGAATTGGAGCTTTCTGTGCTGCTGAGTCGCAAGATTTAGATTTTAATCAGAGCTGATCGATGAATCCCTTTTGTTTTAAATGATTTTTAGAATAGTTTCGTAAACATTCTTTTTGTTGAGTGAATACCTATCAGTTTTTCACATTTTCAGCCTAATCTTTGTAGAAGTCTATGTTGTCCAGCAAAGGATTAACATATATTGTATGTATACAAAATATTAAAAGCACAAGTTATTATTGTTGTGATTAAAACCGAATTGAGAGATATTACCCATGACACAATACGGTACATACTCAATAAATTGGTCGAGAAAGAGGTCCGCACTTAATGAGTCGAACATTATGAAAAAGTATTTTTAACTAGCTGATGACCGCGGCTTCGTCCGCGTTGATAAAGAAAATATATGAGTAATATAATGCCTGACATCTAAATCGCTGTAACGATGGTGGCACCGCTACGGCGATACTGGCGACGCGCCGCCAGTATAAAAATTATCCCACATTTTCCTGGATAAACTATCTGTGTACCATATTTCATCCAAATCCAGCTGTTTTGCGTAAAAGATCCATCCATCCATCCATCCTCACAAACTCTCACATTTATAATATTATAATAGAATATAGGATATTTATAATACTAGCTGGTGTCCGCGACTTCGTCCGCGTTGAACGAGAAAGGTACCCTATGACCTTTCTGGTGTCCCAGACAACGTGTACGCAAAATTTCATGGTGATCGGTTCACTAGTTTTTGCGTGAAAGAGTTACAAACATCCATACATCCATATATATGTGTGACATATTTGGGACAAAATACCTAGATCCACACGTCAGAAATTTATAATTCTACCTAATAATCTAGAAATTTCTACTTCTAACATAGTTTAAATATAGTTTTGTGGTTTGCGATACATCTTTCAGTGTGTCTATCAGTAATGGATTATTATTTAGTCCTCTTCACCAAGTTTTTGCTACGTCATGACCTAGTTGGCTGAAGGCCATGATCCGTTTGTCCGACAAAGTACTTTTATTTGATATCGCACTGCTTAAATTTGGCTTGTCCTCTCCACCTTAGCTGAAACTATGAGTGTTATTTGACAACTGATTTAAAAGCCAAAGCCCAATTTCGCCTCCATTTGTCCCAGAGCAACGACTATGTTAAAAAAACATGGTAGAATATATTTTTAAGGCACTCTGAATAGTTCATCTAAACTGATATTATAAAGCTGAAGAGGTAGTTAGTTTGTTTGTTAGTTTTTTTGGTTGAACACGTTAATCTCAGGAAATACTGGTTCGAATTGAAAAATTCTTTTTGTGTTGGATAGTCCATTTATCGAGAAAGGCTTTAGGCTATATAACATCACGCTGCGACCAATAGAAGCGGAGCGTCAATGGAAAATGTTGCAAAAACGGGGAAAAATTATTCCTTTTACGTTATTCTTCACAAGTATTTAATTGTGAACAAAATTACCCTTGACATCACTTGATCTTAGGAGATTTATAATAATTTTAAAATGACTCCGCAACAAAATAGGTGTGATAACGTTCCGGACGGTTCAATTTATTACATAACACTTTGGCCAGGCGTTAATTTTTATTTTTTATTTATCCCTCGGTAATAGTAATTTTTTTCTGGATGAAAGGTACCCTATGTCCTTTTTGGTGTCTCAGACAACGTGGATGCAAAATTTCATGGTGATCGGTTCAGTAGTTTTTGCGTAAAAGTGTTACAAATATCCATACATCCAAACATATTTTCGCGTTTATAATATAAGAAAAGGAAGTTCATAAAATGGGTAATATATAAAGATATATAAAATTAAATAAAGTCTTTTTTTAAATTATATATTTAAATATTTATATCCCCATAACTTTACATGACTTGTTGGATTTTACACAGACAATGACGAAACGCCCCTGACTCGGATTATTCATACCAACATAAAGAAAATAGCTAGACGAAAGGCGAATATACTCGTAATTGGCATGCATCTGTGATGTCTGATAGAATCCTCTGAGGAAACGGAAATTATAAAAGGTTTTCGAGTAGAAATTTCACGTACTGTTCTCTGGAGGTCTCTCACGTGGAAAAAATTGTGAAGAATGATCCTTCCTTTGTTTCGCTTGTCTTGACATCGTATATTATTTATTACAGCTCCATTCGTATATGCCGTCCGTTTTCTTCAACTATTTAACAAAACTACTTTTGCTTAACTATTTATGGTAAAATTTTATTTTATATAAATACTTCGTTTACTGGAAAACTTCTGGCTATATCTTTTTTCTTCTTAATAAATAAAAGTCAATGTGTTTTATGTATGTATGTCCAAAACCGCTGAACACATTTAGATGAAATTTTCAGACAATCTTCCGATTAGTACAGCGGGTGTTCCTGTGAAGTTTGGTAGCGATCTGATAAGAAAAATGGACGCGGACGAAGTCGCGGGCAAAACCTAGTTAATTACACACTAATATTAAATCCGTACTAATATTATAAATGCGAAAGTATGTTTGGATGTATGGATGTTCTCGGACACCAGAAAGGACATAGAGTGCCCGCGATTTCGTCCGCGTTGAACGATGAAAAGTACCCTATGTCCTTTGCGTTAAAGAGTTACAAACATCCATACATCCAAACATACTTTCACATTTATAATATTAGTACGGATTTTATGAGAAAAAATAGCTTTGTTTTTCCCATTCGTAAATAATTATTATAAACACTTTCACGCCTTAACTACTTTTAAACGATCATCGTGATACAAAAAGGCCCAGTGTACCTTTCATTCAGAAAAAAGTATATACTGTATACTGTATATATATATATATATAATTAAAATTATGAGCAAGATTGAATAAATGTTTTAATGTTAAACTAACCGTTTGTTGGTGAACTCGAGCCTTAGATATCAAGTCAATTAAACATTTAACATTATTGGGTCCATTTAATATCAGCCGAACGTTAAGTACGAGTAAGTAAGAGATCCCTTACAGCCTTATTGATAGCATGTCGAATAAATGTCTAACAAATCAATTACCTTTAATATGTGTCTTCCCATTGCTTTATACTTGACTTGAGTGTATTGAAAACGAGTCTGGTTTTTTTTGCTGGCTTGCGTTTTTCCTTTTAATCATTTATAAGCGCTTCGGGAGCCATTGTAGTCCGGAAAAAGTCTACAAATACTACCGGTAGTCTCCCCGGGGACGATGAGTGGGTTCATTGTAATTCAAGTGTCTATAAATGGGTTACGGGCCCATAAAATGTTACCATGAGTAGATTTTGATAGAGTTTGACGACACGTTTGGTCTAGTGGCTAGTGAACCTGGCTGTTAACCAAACGGTAGCGGGTTCGAATCCCGCTAGGGGCAAATGTTTAAATTTATTTGTTGGATTTTACGTACCAATGTGAATTATGTGTTCAGCTCTAATTGGCTTGCACATTGGACCTAGATGTTGAGTTAGAATGATAAGTGTGCTAAGCTGTTGCTGTTTTGATTAAATAAATAAATAAATAAATAATAACATATTACCTTTGTACCTGAGTTATGGATGTTTTGTATTTATAATATGTATGTATTTACAAAAAAAAAGGTAATCTATGTAGTATATCAACTGTCTGGTATCCACAATACAAGCATTAGTTGCTTAATGTGGAACTAGATGGCGCTGTGTGGAATGTGTGAAGATATTTATTTATTTATTTTTCTTTTTTTATTATTCAGTAAAACTAAATGTTTAATAAAAATGTTGTTTTATATTTTATTCAATATGAAATTTATATTTAAAAGGAAAACTACGTTACAGGGATGCGATCAAAATATTTAGATTTTTTAATAAAATGAACCATCGACACTATTGTGATTGTGGCGCAATAAAATGAATGCGAATTCACGAGAAAATTGCTTTGGAAATGTATCACAATAGATTTTCCCTCTATTTTCCTTTTAATATTGGTTTTTATTATTGCGACCGGTTATCCGGCGGTGCTCTATGTGTTATATTTTAAATAGACATCCAGGACTATCGATTAAAACAAACCTTATGCTGATAGTAATATGATTCAAAATTCGATGTCTCGCTATGTTCTAGATGCGATAAAGCCGGGTGCCAATAACGTCTTGCAAAGTCCGTCAACCGTTTATGCAGTTCAGTCAATATTTATTTTTCTCTAACACTTCTTAGTGACTTCTTTTGAAAAATACAAAACTTCATTGAAATATGTAATGCTGACTTATTCCAGCTTAACGCATAATTGTTTTTAGAACGCCATTTATTTTTTCTAATACTGTATATAGACTACTAGCTGTGTCCCGTGGTTTTACTCGCCATTCTATTTAAATTGATAAATGTATGCACATGTCCGGCTTATACATTATCCTGAAAGGATGACAATTAAGTGTTAACAGCTTTATAGGCTTGGTTCATATTTTAAACGAGATTGTCTTTTTGTGTGCACCCACACACACACGCACACACAAACACACACACATTCAGGTTACTCAAAATGACTGCTGAATCCAAAATATCCACAATATACGTCGCAGCGAACTTAAATAAAAAAATTGTGTGTGTCGCAATATTTGTGAAACTTCTAAAATATTTAAAAATAGGACATAACGCATACCGTTTTTAAATAATATTGTGTAGATCTCTGAAACTTCAGATATTCTAAAATATTCACAAAATAGAACGTAACTATAACGCATAACATAACGCATTCGTGCTCGCATTCGTGTGACAATTTTGATTTTACTCCCATAAATGTTCATACCCCTTGCTTATATATATTATATATACGCCAATCGATTCTTAAGGAGTAAACTCCAAAAAGATATATTATTTCGATGATACGCCGTCACTATTTGTTATTAAGAAATTCAAAATAATAAAATAATGATTGTCAATATTATATTCTATGAATTCCAATTTTGTTCCAGATTTGCCACGGTTTGTGGGTCCAGGCTCAAATGTGACTGTGGCTCTTGGCAGGGATGCCGCTCTCACGTGTAGGGTTGATAACTTACAGACTTTCAAGGTAAATAACTATATAACACTAGCTACACACTCCTGGATTCGTCCGGGTTCAAAATAAAAACTTTGCAATAAAAACATATTATAAATTGAGATAAAAACTATCCTATCTTTTAAGTTGTACCAAATTACACATACTTAGTTGCGAAGTTGTATTAAAATTGGTTCAGTAGTTCAGGAGTTCATAGAGGACACACAACGTGACACGTAATTTTAATTTTTTTATTATATATATAAAGATATAACATAGCCATTGTACTCAATACCACTGTATTGAGCAGCATGCTCAATATTTTAACGTTTAATCAATATTTTAATATTTTTGTTCACAAGTTTCTCCTTGAAAGCACTCCAGCTTACACTTAATTTAATGTCGTTTGCAATACTTACACAATTTTGTAATTCAGTAGAAATTTGATACCTCTATGAATTATGGCCGTTATATCGTCAGTGCAATTCAGTTGTGATTAATTGCATCCAATGATAATAACTCAGCCCAGCACTAAATGCATCGCCCGCATTAAACACATGAAGCTGTATATTGACTACTGATTTGATTAATGGCAGAATACATGATTGGATCGCTTTTACTCACTGCTCTCCTATTTTCGATTTCATCATTGATCTAAAATAGATTAAGGGCCTCGTTCACCATGTATCAAGTAGGCTAACCGCCATTTAAAGTCACCATTAACCGGGAATGATGGAGATGATATAACTTTGTTTGTACGGTAAAAGTCCAAAAAAAAATCGCCTATCGAAGGAGGCAGTAAACCGAGTGCATAATTTAATAAAACATAAAATTAATTTTATCATTTATAGAATATTCTCTAATAATATTAATAATATGTAAAAATATAATTTTTATGATTCTTTAGGGATATTTGTATATAATCTATAATATATTTTTTTTTTAAATTTATGGCTGTATGTATGAATGTATGTATGTATGAATGGCTGTATGTATGTATGTATGTATGTATGTATGGCTGCTGTGTGTATGTATTTTAATCTAAATAAAAAAAAAATTCTAAAAGTAACTAATCATCACTTTAATTGTAATTGGTAAAAGAGACCCTAAGACGAGTAAAGCTTCTATTACCGCTTGTGATTTGTACAGTCGGTGACAAAATTCGCTGATCATCTCCGATTCAATTATGTAGATTTAAATGAAAGCCATATCTATTTACCATAGTCTATACTGTTCTTAAAAATATCAGTGCACACGCATGAGTAAGAAAAATTATCCAGCGGAGAGCTTTGGAGAGCTGTAAATAAATACAAAGCTTTCTTCGGGGCAGCAACGCACTTTAATCCCAATGATATATTGCTTATACACATTATGTCATAAAACGATAGTTAAGTGGATAATCAGTATACCTGCTGCGTTTCTTACTATAAAAATATTTATTCGATATTTGCATTTATATTTATATATATATTTATATTTATATAATATAATAATTTATATTTTATTTTATATCTTACTTACTAATATTATAAATGCGAAAGTATGTTTGGATGTATGGATGTTTGTAACTCTTTCACGCAAAAACTACTAAACCGATCACTATGAAATTTTGCATACACGTTGTCTGGGACACCAGAAAGGACATAGGGTACCTTTCATCCAGAAAAAAGGACTATTCCCAAGGGATAAATAATAAATAAAAAACTAATGCCTGGCCAAAGTTTTATAGCAACACGAGATCGAGCGTTATATTGCTTTTTTTTAAATTTCAACGCGGATCAAGTCGCGAGCACCAGCTAGTGCATTTATATATTAGGTAATTATTATCCCTTTTTCAAATTGTTATGGACTTAATGAATAGATAAATAGAATTTATTAACTACATATTAAAAACTTTGTCAAAAATCTGAATAGACTCTATTTGCACAACTTCACTTTTTTTATTTCGATAAAATTCAAAAGAAAATCAGGGCCGATTTTTGTTTTCTTCATAGTAAGCACTTTTTTCATGATGATAAACGATCAGGCTGATCCATTTGATTTTGATCATGTATTAGTATATCTGTCATGACTAACAGTACCTTAGAATGATCTACTTGTGTTCTTGCATGCAAAATTACAGAAAAAGAAAATTGGATCGTTAGCCTGATTTTCTAACAAAAGAAATTTTAAAAGATATCTCGCTCTGCGTTCTCATTCTTATTGTTTTGATTAATGTCTACATTGTTTTGTTCTTGCTTGGCCTGATTATCAAATAGTTATTAGCACAAAAATATGTATTCCTAATAATTTTAAATAACTTCCTTGTAATTTTTTTGGCCCCAGTCAAATTTTGGGTTATTTACTAAACAATTTAAGGTGAAAAACGTTTAACATTGTTTTCAATTAGGTGGCGTGGCTTCGTGTGGACACTCAAACAATCCTTACGATTGCTGGACACGTGATTACTAAGAACCACCGCATCAGTGTCCATCATGGCGACGGTGCTTGGACACTCGGCCTGAAGGACATCGGGCCTGCAGACGGCGGCCGCTACATGTGTCAAGTGAACACTGAACCCATGATGAGCCAGTTACATCAGCTCCAGGTCGTCGGTCAGCAGATAACTCCTACTTATTTTAGAGCTGGGTTAAATTACGATGACCACTCTTGGCTTTGACATTGCTTCGTTTTGAGTTTTCTACTCAATCTCTTTGTTCCTGTCCTTGTAGTCATGGCTTTCAAGTACTTACTCGCATTAAATACTACATACTTATAATAAGTAAAATCGTTACTTAATTAGCTATTCCGAAATTCAGAAATAATTTCCTTTATTCGTTTCCTGCGTCATTTTTATTTTTGTTTTATACCTAAATAATAAGTGCTCAAACAAAACTTATATAATACTCATATTTGTATTTCCATTATATTTAATTTAAATATATTGGTATTTTTCTGCGTATTTTTATAACAGAACACAAGTATAATAACCGAGACCTAATTTTAGCGGTCATTCACGTGGATATTAGGACTATTCACGGGAACAACAGGTGTTTGACTTCTGCTTTGTCCAACACCTTTTGTTGTGACATTTGTATCAGAAACGAGTAACATTAATAGTATCAATTAATACTTTATGTAGGAGAAAGAATTAGGGAATTAGATATTAATTCCGTATATTGCTTTCGATTTAATACTTTTCCGTTTTACTCTTAGTTATTATGACCATTCAAATATACTTTTTTCTAACAGTGCCGCCAGATATCGACGACGAGGCCAGCAGCAGTGAGGTTTTGATAAAGGAGGGTGAAGATGCAATATTGAAATGTGTCGCGTCCGGAACTCCCTCACCTACAATAGCCTGGAGGAGAGAAGACTCCAGGCATTTTAGAATAGACAACCAAACTCTAGGTAAGGTTTTCCCTTTTCCAGAACTACTGTCTTCGCAATTAGTCTCGTGATCAGAGTCCATTCAAGTACCTGGTTAGCATGTTGGTAGGACTCTTTGAATACTAATAGCAGCAACACGGTTTTCTTCATGAAGCTTTCATCGTTGGAGTTATTGATTCTAATCTAACTCCTTATTTATTCACGAAATTGAACGGGCAACAATATGCAAGCGTGACAGTATTCATGTCCAGGAAGCGTTGGATCCACTAGGCTGTCATTGCCCTTCCATAAGCATTGGACATAATACTTTACAAATGTAACGTTATTCTTAACACATTAGCTTTCAAATTCATTTTCAAGTTTAATGACTGTACTCGCATGTTTCAGTTTTGATTATCGTTTTAAGTACTTGTACAAAACGAGAAAGTTTCTCAATTACTCCGAGTCGAGGATTCTCTGTGTTGAAAATTCATGACATTGCTCTATGGGCGGTGTAAATATTTCTCTTTTAATTTTAAGAAAGAGTTTATGAAAATCATTATTGACAGACGCACGTTTCCCAATATGTCATGCCTGTACTGGGACTCTCAACTCTCTAAGACTGATGTCTGAAATGTTTCGGCTTATGGCTGGAACCAGGCGTGAATGAAGGATAAACTCTTTGATTGCCCAAAACTAACAATGACAAGTTTACACACTTCAATATTTATCATCTGACAAATATATCTTTCAAGCGCAGTATGTTCAGGTGTATTGTGTTGATTCATAGTTTTGTAGAAGCGGTTAGATTTCCTTTCAAGTGTTAGATATAGAACTTTGCTTTAATTTAATAGATATAGGTATTCAGTGATAAAATTATTTTATTTAAAACAACCATCAAAATAGTAAAAAGATATTCCAGGTTTTTATTTATGATGATAATTCATTTGATACATTAGTCTATATCATTAGCACATTGATACATTGACGACGATGTTGCGATAGTAGGTGCCTATATAATGTGTGATTTGTTAGACGATAATGCTATCAGACGATATTAGTTGACGCTAAGCAATCAATTAATATGATGTAAGCCACCATTAGCTTTGGTTCAGCAGAAACTGCTCGCTCTTTAAACCAATTACATAACGACGTGGCTGGAGATTGTTTAACATAACAAAGCAGTGCGAGAGGCAATTCAGAAATCAAATGTAAGGTTGGATTTGCCAAGTTATTGCCTTTGAAACGCTCCTGCCAAATTACAAAAGACTCTGGTGACAGTTTGTTACAGATGAGAAATTTAACTCTTATATCAATCAGTCTATAGGTAGGTTATTAGATTTATTAAATTTAGATATTAGATTAGATATTAGATTTATTAGATCTATTAGATACATACGTATTAAAGCGAAGATATCCACAACGCGAGTCTGCTGCGGATCATCGGAGTCTATTCGGACATACTGGTCTTCTCGCTTACGGAATCGGATTAAAAGATTGTCTATTCGCTTGTCTTTATATTATTAATATTTTTTGAAAGATGAGTCGATGGCCCATTAGATATTATTTTTTAGCTACCGTTGCTTCATCAAATTATGTAGGGAGTGTGCTACCGACCCAGATAGTATACCTATGGAAAAAGAAATAGTAGTGATAGGAAAATAGCCGCTTAAATCCCTTAATCCCAAACAGCTGTGTTCTGACCAACCTATGGTAGTTACTGGTGGTTACTGGTGGCCACTAGACTATTTCTTCCTTACCACTCACAACGGAATTACCCGTTTACTGGTTATATCTGCAGTCCGTCATATAATAGCATAAAAAATCTAAATCTGTATTAAATGGAATGCTTGAAATGAAATAAAATTTATAAATAGAAAAGTTAATAGTTAAAGTAAAGGAAGTCGGTTTTGTCACAAACACACTCACTCACACACTCAGTGAGCAGTTAGAAGTTTTGTTGCATGTCGGAGTGTAAACATTGTGCAAAAAGTTGGTCCACACAAGTCACCGGCAGAACTGGGGGCAAACAAAGGACTAACTTTTGCCCATGTGTCCATGAATTGAATCTAAACTCATTTCGAATAATTAATTATATTCACAGCTTTTAGTTAAATATTCGTTAATGTATATTTAACTAAAAATAAATGTATTGTTTCGTATGTACAAGTACGTAGGTGCTTCCTTATGAGTTAAAAATCACTAAAGCTGGTCATCTATATTCCATATTATTGTCCGAAAAATAATATTAAAAAAAACAATTGGATATAATTTATGAATAACTAGCTGGTGTCCGCGACTTCGTCTGCGTTGAACGATGATAGGTACCCTATGTCCTTTCTGGTGTTTCAGACAACGTGTATGAAATATTTCATATTGGTGAGCGGTTTAGTAGTTTTTGCGTGAAAGTGTTAGAAACATCCATACATCCAAACATACTTTCGCATTTATAATGTTAAATAAGTACGGATTATTTTATTTATATTATATTGTTAACATTTTCTCTTATTAATGATATTTCTATTGGTCTTGTAAATAATAAAAAGGAAAGAGAACGAAACCATTTTGAAATTTTAAGTAAGAGTAAAGCAATTCTGTGTGTCGTTCACAATCTCGCTTAGAGTAATCTCGAATTGCGTATTATGTTAAAATGGATAGAGGAAAATACGAATTCAATAACAATAATGTGAAACATGAAATATACATCGAAATTGGCTCATCTGTTGGATTACCGGAAAAGGGTTTCGTCGCAAAGTATTTTTCCGGGATTAAAGGCGTCTATATAAGAATACTAACTGGTGCTCGCGATTTCGTCCGCGTTGAAAATTAAAGAAAAAAGCAATAAAACGCTTGACCTCGTGTTGTTATAACACTTTGGCCAGGCGTTAGTTTTTTATTTTATTATTTATCCCTAGGGAATAGTCGTTTTTTTCTGGATGAAAGGTACCCTATGTCCTTTCTGGTGTCCCAGAGAACGGTATGCAAAATTTAATGGTGATCGGTTCAGTAGTTTTTGCATGAAAGAGTTACAAACATCCATACATCCAAACATACTTTCGCATTTATAATATTAGTACGGATTAATATATATTTGTAAAGAAGGAGAAAGAGTTGAATGTTGAAGAGAGAGGTTTGTTTCAGTATCGAAATGGAGTGGGATGTGGCTGAACGTGAGTGGGGCCGAGAGAGCGGCTTCCGGAGCGTATCTCTGCATAGCCACCAACGGAGTTCCTCCCTCCGTCAGCAAGAGGATACAGATCAATGTTATGTGTGAGTTTACACATTCGTTCGCTTATATTCTTATTATTAATTAAATAAGAGACAAGATAAGGACGAAACGTAGCCTCTCAAGGCTGTACTTGTCCACAAGTTAAAGGCACTTAGCGTGTTATGCTATATGGATCACCGATGGGGTAGACGAGTTCTCGAAAAGAGGCCACAAATATGAAGACACAGCGTGGGGCATTTTTTTTTTTTAATTTTTTGTTTCCTCCCGAGGGTTACATCACCCCCATGGGCCATATATTTATTCAGTTTTACAATATTTACATACATATGGCTTATTAATTGTATGTACATTGAGAGGGGGGAAAATCGCAGTTAACCCTTTCGTAGCCAAGGGACCTTGTCCATCAATTGCTTTATTATAATTTCTCTAGTGAGACTACGAGTTCGTCCTGATCGTCCTGTCCTGCCACTTTGTGGCAGAAGTCTAAAATTTTTTGAATAATTGTTTTTCAAGATTTGGTGCAGACTATCTGCACTCAGCACTGTCATGCGCTATGAATGGTGACTCCATTCATAGACATGGTTACAGTGCTTAGAAAGAAATAATAATGAAATAATCCGAAAACAGTTGGTCCATCGGTTTGGGCGGGACGGGTCGCAGTCCGCGCGCCATCGGGCAGCGCAGTCACCCTTCAATGCACGGCCGAAGCGTTCCCTACTCCTCAGGTCTACTGGACTCTAAACGAACTCACACTTGTCAACGGTGAGAATCATGCTGATACCAACCGGCTTTCAATAGTTTTAATATTTCTACTACATTAAAAGTATCAAATAAAAGATATAGAGCGGTTTTAAGATTAATATATTGCAGTGCTTAAACATATTTTGACAACTTTTGTCACTGCACTGTAAGGAGTATACTCCAACTCAACATTCTTAAAGTTACAGGTTTATATCTATAAAAATCTGCCATTTTTAATAACCTCTCTATGACATAACTAAGCACAATAGAGTGGCTAATAGTAAGCTTCATAAATGCATTAAAATTAAAAGTGCATGTATATAAATTTATATCTATTTAAAATAAAAACTATACTGTCGTTAAGTATACGCTCCGTACTTAGAATAATCTTTTTGGGCACATTTTTGCTTGTTCTCAGTATTTCTATGATGCCCAATTGTGTCACGAATATATAGTACTTAACAGAAAATGATTGTCAAGATGACGTTACTTGATGTGATCGATTGTCAGGCACAAAACACAGAATGAGCATGTCGTCGCGAGGCTACCGTAGAACGTTGACGCTGCTAGTGGCCGATATGTCGATGGAAGACGCCGGCTCGTACCGCTGTAACGTCGAGAATGCTCTGGGCCGCGCTCAGGCGGAGTTATTTCTACACAGTAACTATTATACGCTAATTGCAATTAGTGATGTGCCGGATATCCGTATCCGTATCCGTATCCGTTGCATTTTGGTGGATCTTTTTACGGATCTTTTAACTTATTAATTTTTAATTCATAAATGAAATTCTATATATATGTAGGTTATTAGATGGCAGTGAAAAACTATTAAATTCCATTCAGATTTTATTTTATTTCTTAAAATCAAACATCGGTAAAAGTTAAGATCCGTATCCGTATCCGTATCCGTATCCGCGGATCTACATTTTTAACGATCCGGCAAATCACTAATAACAATATTAGTCATAACATGACATGATGCTGACTCAGATAATCTTTTCGATTTACGCTAGGATATTTTTTTTTAATAAAATTTAAAGTTCTATACCGTCTATACATAAAATTTTTGTAAATGTACTTAATTAAAAATACGACGAATTCAAACAGGCTAAGTTCCAGTAATTTTGTGATTTATGTGATAATTGTTAAATAACATGATTTTATGTAACTAAATATGTCTATTTTTTTTCTGCACTGCTTCAAATTACATTGTATTTTGATGATGAACTCGTCAAGGAGACCTATATTCAACAATTAAGTGAATATATGACAGACCTTTATCTGATTAAAATTGGTTTAGTAAGGTTTTAAAGAATTTGAGATTTAGAACATACAGAACATAATTATGTCCATAAAAATCAGTCGATAGTAAAACATTAATCAAAAAATCAATAAACAGTTTCCACTATTTAATTATGAGTATTTTTCTATAGTGTTAACGACAACGACAACTACAACAACAACGACTACGACCACAACGACGACGACGACGACGACAACAACAACGCCGCCGCCGCCGACCACAATCATTCAGACATGTAAGTTCTAGTTTCACTTGAAAATAACCTTTTTTTTTTTTAAATAATACCAATAAATAAATGGTTAAAACTACTATACAAGTAAGTAAATATAAGATCTTAAAAAACTTAAATGGATTTCAAATGGTGTTCAAGGTGCACTTGAACATTTTGTGCAGAATATGAACACTTTGAGGGAAAGGCAACTGGGTATTATTTATTCTAATATTATGAAGAGGAAAAATTTGTTTGTTTGCATTGAATAGGCTCCGAAACTACTGGACCGATTTAAAAAATTCTTTCACTGTTCGGAAGCTGTATTATCAGCGAGTAACATATTTTATAAAAGTTACGGGGGCGAAGCCGCGTGCAACAGCTAGTGGACAAATAATGCAACAGCTAGTGGACAAAATACCAACTACATGCTACAGTTGAAATTGTTTAGGAGAAGACACCCAATGGGATGAAGAATATTAAGCTGTTTCAAGTCCTAACAGGATAAAGGAATGAGATATTGGGGTCTAGTAAAGTGTCACTGTGTCCTGTTACTGTGCCACTTTTTTTCCATTAACACATGTGTATTTATTCAGACGACACAGAAAGACATCTAGAACAACTACACAGAGGAATCCTCGAAGATCAAGGGATGGAAGACCCTTATATCGTCCTTAGCCAACATCAAATGCAAAATCTTGGTGAGTGCCAGTTCTTGCGTTTTGAGTACCTACAAGTTGTAATCCGAAGTTTATGTCAATAAATATTTAAATAATTTTTATTTACATTAATTTCCATCCATTTTTAATATTATAAAAAGAGGTAGTATTTTTTTTTTAGTAACTCAAAGTATGTTCACGAGTATGATGTCTAGAAGGCTATTTCAGAGAATGTTGGGGAAGTCGAGAGGGGAACACGAGGAAGTGTGTTTGGATTTATTTGTATTGGCAGCAATGAAAGATAATTTAGATCAAGAGGATTTTGTCTGTGTCAAAGTTTCAAAGCCTTTAGATCAAATATATAAGGATTTACGTTTTACTTTTTCATTTATAAATCCGTACTTCTATACTAATATTATAAATGCGAAAGTATGTTTGGGTGTATGGATGTTTGTAACTCTTTCACGCAAAAACTACTGAACCGATCATCATGAAATTTTGCATACACGTTGTCTGGGACACCAGAAAGGACATAGGGTACCTTTCATCGTTCAACGCGGACGAAGTCGCGGGCACTAGCTAGTAACAAATAATATTATAGTAATTATGAATTGATAATAAAAAAAACTACAGCTACAAATTCCATCAAAATTATGTGGATTTTTTAAAATCTTAGTGCCTCAAATATATTTTTTTGCCAAAATAATTTTGCAAATGCTTTGGTCTGTCTGGGTTTTAAATCTGATAAAATAATCTGACTTGTCATTTTCTACTCTTCTTCAACATAATTACAGTTAAAGAGTACAAATCGTCGCTTTAATTCAAAAGTACCACAAATCAAAATTACACTTTTTTATAGAAGAGCTAATCGAAAAAAAAAAAAAATTGTCTATTTTTTTATTATTAGATATATATCAAATATTACATATACATAATATTATACATCGTTAGAAACGTTTTTTAAGTAGCATTAAATTAATTTTAAGTACTTTTATAATAAACTGAATACTAGAGGAGATATAAGCGTATAAGTTACTTTTGAATATTAAAAAAAAAATTATAAAAATATACTAAATATGGAATAAAACAACCATAAGTCTTTTTGCAACATACAATATGAAGTATTGTGATTGTATTTTGGAAAAAAAAATAAAAAATTTTTTGAATTTTTTGATTTATGGTACTTTTGAATTTAAGAAGCAAATATAATTTTTATTGTTGAACAGAAATGGTAACAACGATGTGACCAGAGGCCGGAGGCGGCCACTCACCGTGGAGCGAAGGATGGCCTCCACACGACGCCGCGACCTCCATAAAGGCCCACTTGTGGACTCTCGCCATACTAGTCGTGTTAGCGTGACGTTAAGGCTCTTTCAATGCTAAAAAATATGACAAGATTTTTTTTTACACAATGTTGGAAAAGAAGTCTGAAGTAATGAGTGTTATAAAGTGCGATTTACACCTGCATTTACCCTAAATGCAAGTCAACAACAACAAAAGTGTAATAATATGTGAAGATTAGGTATTTATTTTTTTAATTTACGGAGTATTTAATAATAAGTAATAATAATTTTAAATAAATTAAATTTATATACCGCCATATTTTGTGGAGTGTTAAAAATGTATAATTTGTGTTTTTTTTTTAAATAATCAAAACAAAAACGTGTTTATTTATATCCAATAGCGGAGGTAACCGCGAATTTTTGCGTTTTAAAAGTTTGTTTAAAATATTAATTTTAAAATCCAAATTTCAAAACAAAATATCTCTTAAGTAAATTTTACACCGTCTTCAATTAATTACACATAAACTTAACAATGTTAGAGTTGTAAGGAAGGACAATTAATGAATGATTTACATAAATTTGATACTTTAGGAATAAATTGAATTAAATTATAGGTTGTAAAACGTGATAACGTTTGCTGTAAATAATTTTGCACAGAGATAGTCATATCAGATGTAATATTAATGTGTATAAAGACTTACTTCATTTCTAGTTCAATTAAATTCTCTCGTACAACCTCCAAAAAAATTTTCTCTTCTGTAAATTGATATTACACAAAACTTTTTAAAAAACTTTGATTTTTTAAAAAGAAAAAAATATTCCAAACTATTTTTTTTTCTAAAAATTCCATAATAAATTTTCCTTTTTTAAATTTAATTCACAAGATCCCATTTTTAAAAACTTTTACTTAAAAAAAAAAACCTATGTTTTATTATTAAGTTGTCACATCATTAAATAGTATCTATTAGATTTTTTGGGCTTTTTATTTCTTAAATATTAAAAATAAATAAAAAAATTATACATTACAATAATAACTTACATAAACACAATATTAATTAATTAACTGTCTTCTGTTTATTTCGTAATAAGTACTTATTAGTTTATCTAAATGCATATTTTCACATCAAGTCGATGTAAAAAATTATATATTTTTTTTTTTTAATATTTTCAATTGAATATTGAATTTATTCATATGAAAACAGTAAACTACTAAGTACTCTAGTGATTTACGTAATTTTGTGAAACATAAGGCGTAAATTAGTTAATTGTAAACAACGATTGTAAATATAATAACTATTATGAAACATTTATTAAATGTATCCCAATTGTTTTGTTGTAAAAAAATAAATATTTCGAAATGAATCGTTATTTCATTTGATTTTTTATTATAATAGGTTTACCTACAGGCAATTTTTTTTTTATTTATTTTTTTTTTATTATTAAGTTACACAAAACAGGACACTGACATTAAATACATTGAATAGATATGAATTAATTCAAACGCTATGTCTCTCCTTTAGGATGTCATACATAGTCATTATCAATATAATAAATAAATAAATAAATATCTTCACACATTCCACACAGCGCCATCTAGTTCCACAGTAAGCAACTAATGCTTGTATTATGGATACCAGACAGTTGATATACTACATAGATTACTTTTTTTTTGTAAATACATACATATTATAAATACAAAACATCCATGACTCAGGTACAAATGTAAAATGTTAACACATAAACATTCGCCCCTAGCGGGATTCGAACCCGCGACCGTTTGGTTAACAGCTAGGGTTACTAGCCACTAGACCAAACGAGTCGTCAATAATATAATATGTCATGTCATTTAGAAAAATTTACAAACCTTTTATAGTTAATTAATATATCAATATTTAATATTTTTAACAAGTAAATTAAAGAATTACTAGTTGATAAATGTTACTATGATTTAAAAGATTACATGTCTAATAACTTGGTGGATGGTGGTGATTAAAAAAAATTATTTTGTTATGTACCCAAAATGTTCTCAAAATATTTGCACACACTCAAAAGCCTTATTCATTATAAAACCATTGTAATATTTTGTAATTACCTATATTCAGCAAATAAATCATTATTATTATTATTATTCAGGTATTTATTTTGTATATTCAAATTATTTTTTTTACAATATAAATATTAAAAATTATTATTATTATTATTATTATTATTATTATTATTATTATTATTATTATTTTGTTTATTATTTATTTTGTATATTAAAAATTTAAATTTTTTATAAAATTTAAATAAAACAACAAATATTATAAAAAACTTAAATCTAAAGTGCCACAAGTAGCGGGGTATTATTATTATTATTATTATTATTAATAAATGTGTGCTAATAATTATTATAGTTAATAACTGTTTGTTAAAGTAAAATGTACAAAAGACTAGATCGATATTCGACCTCGTTCAGTTCACTTCTACGCAAACATATTTTTCCTTAAATTTTTGCAGAGTCAGATGGCTTTTAGGAAGGAAAGGCAAACGACCTTTGTTCCGAATGAATTGAAAAAGTACGATAGAAAATTATTATATATTATATTATTGAGTTTAAATTGGTGAAGATAATTGTTATATGAGTTTAGAACAAAATATTTTTAACAGTGGGTATATATACATATATTATATATTTATGAATATCTTTTATTTTTATAATATTTGTTACTTTAATTTCTTCTGTAGTCATTTATTATAGAAAAAGATATATATTATCTGAAATTAGTTTAAATCGTTTTATAATTTTAGTTTTATTATTTAAAGATAAAAAATAAAAATATAACGCTTGACCTCGTGTTGCTATAACACTTTGGTCAGGCGTTAGTTTTTTATTTTTTATTTATCCCTCGGGAATAGTCCTTTTATCTGGATGAAAGGTACCCTATGTCCTTTCTGGTGTCACAGACAACGTGTATGCAAAATTTCATGGTGATCGGTTCAGTAGTATTTGCGTGAAAGAGTTACAAACATCCAAACATACTTTCGCATTTATAATATTAGTATAGATATAGCCTTATCAATCGTGAGGGGGAACATACTCTATGATTTCTCATACAAATGAGAAGTACGCGATCAATACACAAGACCCCCTTTTCAGAAGACAACCTTAAAATAACAGCATATGTGCTATTGTGTTTCGTGGAGTTTTCCCTATATAAGGACTACTTCAACTAAGGTTGTCAACGCACTTGCTCTGCCATCAAGTAGACACTCAAAAATATGTAACCTAATATACATTCTTAGTTTCACTCAATTAACTTCTTATTCTACAATGATAATAATTGAAAAAAGCCCAAAAGAAATAAGGTGTTTGAAGAAAAGAGCTTACTTAGGAAGCGAGCTTTCATAATCGCCTGTGCGACTTGAATTTATCGCGCAACTCCTATAAATAAGGTCCTCACGCCATTAGAGCGAGATAAACGTGCTTTATTGTAATTTTATGCACCACATTAAGTATAACGCTTCGAGAAAATGCATACTCGGATACTGAGATTAATTACTATCGAGTGTTGGCCTTCCATTAAGCGGCAGAAGGGGCACAGTGTACTTTATTAATGGGAGCACTGTCCATGGTAAGATAAGGAGCTAACGAATTCATCAATTGCATGTAACGCCTGCCGAGAAAGATACATAGTTAAGTATTTAAAAAAAAAAAAAAATTGGTCGTGACGACACGTTTGGTCTAGTGGCTAGTAACCTTAGCTGTTAACCAAACGGTCGCATGTTCGAATCCCGCTAGGGGCGAATGTTTATGTGTTAACATTTTACCTTTGTACCTGAGTCATATATGTTTTGTATTTATAATATGTATGTATTTACGTAAAAAATAATAATCTATGTAATATATCAACTGTCTGGTATCCATAATACAAGCATTAGTTGCTTACTGTTTAACTAGATGGTGCTGTGTGGAATGTGTGAAGTTATTATTATTATTATTATATATTATTATATTATAGTTAACTTGCAAGATTATAAATATTAGTATAACTTTTCTAAATATAGATACTACCTTTTGGCTGCTTGCTTTTTTTTATTATATAATAATGCATCCTATGCATGTTCGTCTTTGTTCAAATGCTAAAAAAAATATATAATGTATTTGTATTTATAATATTAATATTTAATATTGTTCTTATTTGACTACATCACGTTAACAAACGGAAAGACATAATAACATAATTTGTTTTCTGTTGTGAGCTAAAATGTTGGAGCAAGAAGTGCGAGATGCGTCCGAAACGTTAGAGTACAAAGGTTCCAGGCGCAATTAAATGTGGGTTAATTAAGAACCATGTCGCAGTAAGCCCCGAGGCCGGACACAGTTTTGTTTGGTTGTAAAACAATACCAGGAAATTGTTCAGCCGATTTCTCTTTTTGTGCAAAGGGTTTGCGGTTGTGCCGTTATATTAAAAATTACAAAACATTTTCAAATATTAGGAATACTTACTTTAGTTATTTATTTATTTATTTATTAAGGTACACAAACAGAAGACACAATAATACAGTTTTTACATACGGTCTTGGCCTGATGTGAATTCCAATGACACGTATACACCACATTTAATATCAATCATCGACACAATTATATTAATAAACACACTCGTATCATAACATATCTATAAATGACATATATATAAGATATTATAAAATATTATAGTATACATATATATCTACACACACGCATCCACACATTCATATATACAATGTACATATATATACACACACACAACAATATAACATTTGACAAATTAGGCGACATGTTGGCTATTATTAACATGGTTATGGTTTATTAGTTAACAGTCATCACCACATCAATAGATAAATATAAATTAGGAATATTTGAATGTATAAGGCAAATATTTAAATTTATTTCACAAAACAAAATGAGTTGTTTGTCAGATATGATACGGGACCAATTTCACGGTCGAGTAATGTTTAAAAAGCGTTGTAATATCAACAAAAGAAAGACTGTGAAATAACGGAAAGGGATGAATTAATTAATTCGAAGTTACCCTTCAGCCTTCAGTGGAGTCCCAAATTGAATAACGAGAACGAAATACGAAAGTCGAGAGTTTGGAAAACACATACGAAATATTGTTCGCAACAGGCTAAGGCCTATTTCAGAGCTATACGGGCCGTTTGGTCCGTACGTCGGTCGCGTACGTCATTTGTATGAAAATTACAAATTTTGATGCGATTTTTCACCATCCGTTAGATAATTTTTCATGATATATACGAGTAGTAGTGAATTCCCCTTGAAATGATCTTTCGGTTACATTTATATTTACGACTTCTATTCCTAAAGCGTTTACAAAGATAATATGCAGCAATTAAACTATTCACAAATACAAATTTACTTCACCAATATAATTTCTTTCCAAATAATTCTCCTTTTTGTTTGTTTTTTATTTTTTTTGTACATATAATTAATTATTGTTTTAATTTTTGTTTTGTAATTAATGTACATAGTGTTTAAAATTTATTTATTTAACACAATTGTTTACTTCTTCCCCCATAGGACAGGCAGAGCCTAGTGTGGGGGATAGAAATAATTATGTTAAAACTAAAAATATTATTCTGAAAAAAAAAAAAAAAATCTTATTTTTATTCTATTCATAAACGCCGCCATTTCGTGTGCGACTGTACCAGTCTGGTCGGTGCGTTCGTCAGGAGAGCTCTGAAACCGACCCAACGCCATCACTGATTAACGAATACGCATTTTATTATGGACTACTTCTAAACTTTTGATGCAGGCGAATATGCAGATAAAAGTTTGCTGAATAAATAGGATTAAATTCGTTTTAGCTAGTACTTATGTAAAACTAGCGTTTTCGTCCGTGATTACAATCCCTGGGTACACAAAGTGCGATCGACAATGTATTGGGATAAAGAGGCCGAGCTGTATTCGGGTACACCAGAATTTGCATAAACCATCGAACACACATTTCGACTTTAGTTTTTGTTATCACAAGAGGCACCTATATTTTACAGTCATTAATATGCAAGAGCTAAATTTTTGGGTTCGTTTGTTTTTTACATGACCATAAATCGCTTTTTATCCGACAAAAATGTCAACTACGATTTTATCGACATGAATAATTTCTTGGTAGTCACATTTTGATGAACATGACCTAATGGATCCCAATACATGTTATATCTGCTGCCGCAAACTACTTCTGCAAAATAAAAAGGTGTTGAAATATGGAGAAAATATGCCTTGGCGATGATTTATGTCGCTACCAAAACTATTCTCAAAGGAAACTCTCATGTGGCATAGACTCATACCACTGGACCGGTATTTCTTCGTGGAAGGGCTGGTAAGGAGTTAAGGATGTATGTGGTGCAGGCAAAGATTTAAATCGAAAGATGCGCCCTAATGTCCCCGCGCCATACTTAAAACACACCGAAAATTGTTAACAATAGGTTGAGCGCAGGCGCTCAACTTATTAGCAATGGGTTGGGCACAGGCGCTCAACCAACTACAGTTGCACGCCAGCTACAGTGAGTGACGGTCGCTTGAAGAGACTGTTTCTGTTGCTTTTACTATCAAAAAAACTCGTTCGAAATGTTGTCTGTGTTTAAAAGTGTGTTTAGACAAAAGACTCGCATTTCTATAAAAATGTATAACTGTGAATGTATATGTATTTTTGTAACACAGTTTTGCTCTCGATTTTAATCTTTGGATACAAGGTTGATGGTGGCTGATGACGTGTAACACTATTACAAGTTGCGATTTCTCATTGTTTTTCCAAAAGATAGGAATGGCTTAGTGATGTAGTATGACTTAAATATATATTTTATTACATATTATATTACATACTATTTAATATTTTGAATGTATTCGCACAAATAAATGAACAAAAATTTAAAGAGTATATGATTTATCAGCATTCAGTGACTGTTTTTTTTTTATATATTTATAGTAGACTTGG
Organism: Synanthedon myopaeformis; assembly: GCA_944738685.1. Classification (NCBI taxonomy): domain Eukaryota; kingdom Metazoa; phylum Arthropoda; class Insecta; order Lepidoptera; family Sesiidae; genus Synanthedon; species Synanthedon myopaeformis. The sequence continues at coordinate 357,753 of OX122921.1, forward strand.
ATTCGAGTCAAATTAATGACACTTTATAGTGCATTAAGATTTGGCGACGCAGCGTCGGCTGTATTGAGCTTTGCCAAAATGAATATACATACTATAGTTTCATGTTGTACAGAATGTCTCTTCCGTAGCAGTCTGAGTCAACATGTTGACTAAATATAAATTACTAAGGTTAAAGCCTATTTTTTATATTTTTATTTTGAGAATTTTTGTCATGTAAACTAATTTCAGCGCCATCTAAAACTAAAAGGGAAATGATTAAAAGCTTTATAAAAACAAAAATATATAATTAATTATTATAAAAAAAATCTACAATCGAAACGAACACTTAATTTAGATTATTAATTAATATTTTTCATAAATTGAATATACATAATTAATTGTAAGTAATATATCAATCGATAAGTTATCAAATAGGCAATAGGCAATCAGTACGATATCTCAAAGGTACCTCATATAAAACTACTGTCAGTTTTTTTAAGGTTGGGGGGCAAGATGAAGGCCCACTTGATGGTAGGCGGCTAAAGAAACAAGCACTTCTCTGCCAAATTTCAAGGCTAAGTTAAGAACGAGTATAAGAAACTATTGAACCACTCCCGGATGTAATTTTCATATACACGAACCTTCCTCGTTTATCCCTTTTTCCATAAGTGAAAACCGAATGAAAATCGATTGAACAGTTTTCGAGTTCAAAGAGGACAAACATACTTACATAAATATTAAATTTAAATTAAAGAAATATTTTTTAAATTGTAAATATTTATAGTTAACATTGTATATAGTTAGATTTTAGTAAGAATTACAAAATCAACACAGTGATTTTTAGTGTTATCATTTTACGTTTATTTATATGATTAGCCTTAAAATTGGTAAAATTATAAATTAAATAAAATAAATAAATAAATAAGAATATAGATCGTGAAAAATAATTGTTTGAGGAATTTCAAATCGACATAAAAAGTTTACCGCAGGACGCACGTTTTATACGTCACGTCCGCCTATAGAGATGAATGGCGGTGCAACATTCAAAATAATTTTCCAAATAATTCCAATATTCACGAACAAATATTTAATTGGAACACATCAAGTGTCAAAAGCATTGTTCCACTTTTCCTTCATAATTTGAAAAACAATGTTCACTGTCATTCGGCTTGCGCTCCGGAGAGTGAGATCTCTGCTTAAAAAATGAAACCTTAATTTAAAAGTTTCGCCGCACCCTCGCAGCCTCGCAGCCGACAACATTTAATAACTAAAAATGCGAAGTCGACTCATTTGCATTAACTATTAAAGAAACTTAGTGATTTGTTCGTTTTCACTTTTGTAGGAAATTTTCATTAAGAGTATCGACATTTTTTCCGTCACCTCGCAAATGACCGTTCTGAATATAATTGAAAGGGTTGTTTTTGAAGCAGCGCCTTAATGAGTATGTACTTATTTATTAAGTTTATGAAGGCATTTATTACACTGATTGAATTTTATGTTTTTAAACCTGATTGAATACTACAAGTAATATTAATGAAGTATGGTTAGATAAACTCAGTAATAAGTTATGAAATAACTTTAAAATCGCTTTTTCAACATTAAAATCGGTTAAAACACGTGTACCGTTATTATAAAATATACTTAAGCATACATCTATTTTCTTGCATATTTATACAGACATCATATGTATTTGGTAGAAGATACCCAAATTTTTTTATCAAAAAAAGCCAAATAACACAAATATTAACAAAGAATTTATTGCTAAGACCAAAATGTAACTTAGAACTAAACTAAACCAAATGTTAATACAAGCTTACATTAAACTACCATCCATACTTCCATACTAATAATATAAATGTGAAAATAACTCTGTCTGTCTATTACCGTTTCACGCCTTAACTACTCCACTGATTTTCATGAAATCTTGCATACACGTTGTCAGGGTTACAAGAAAGGACACAGGTTACATTTCATCCAGAAAAGAGGACTGTTCCCTAGGAATCTTCTAAAGTAAAACAAAATGTTAAGTGGTCAAACGTTATATTGCTTATATTATTATTTTTTATTTTTAATGCTAACAAAGTCGAGGTCTAGTTCTGAATATAATCTAAAACTCAATAAAGTGCAACATACAAAAATTGTTCATAAATACTTTTAAACCGTGCATTGAATGCTAATTTTATCATAGAGATTTTATTCAAACAGTAACATTTACACAAGCAAATCTAGTGTGAACACAAATAATTCTATTGAATGGTGAATTCATGTATAGTAAATTAATGATGGTAATAAACAACCGCTGATACAAAAACGAGCATTACTATCACCTAAAACATGTATAAGCGGCAGTTTCAACTCCTCTACAAATATACACTGTATGTAGCTTTAGCAGTATGTAAACTATCGCTTTATAGTCGGAGAAAAATAAAATTTTGAACACATTATTTCGTACAGTTAATTTTTCTTGTTTTAAACATAGTTTAGTTTCATTAGAAGCCCGTGTTACACTTTTCCCCCTCCCTCCAAATAGCTTTTACGAGAAATGGGAGGTAAAATATTTAATTGATATATATTTTATTGTAAAAATCCTACAGTAGAAATTTTTTACATGGAACAACACATCTGTGATTTGATTGGTTACTAGAAAGATCCGAATGCAGATTTTTCCTCGTAAAATAAAGGTAATATAAAGGTCATACCCTAAATAATAAATATTTTCAAGTAAAACATTTGATAGTCGAACTTATTACTATTATAAGTCGACTTTAATAAATGCAGTTTTGCTAAAGAGTATTAAATTAATTTTAAAATAATGAAATTTAACAATAGTTTTAAACATTTTTATAATTAAACTGGAATCATTTAAAAAATGTAAAATGATTTTAACTTGAAAATGCGAATTTAAGTAATGAAATACTTATAAAAATGAAATATTTTTAATCAAATTGCACATGCGGAATTCAATCAATTGTTAAAATTGGTGAATTTATTGAGTGTCGATAAAATTACTGAAGGTGCTTTATAATGCATTCTAGGAATGGAAAGGCTTGAACCTGTGAAAAAATTCTTATTTTCCATTTTTCTTTTAATTTTGTATTTCCGAGCTCATATAACCCAAATGTTTTCAAAGTTGGAGTGAATAGGCATCTTTTGGGTTGAGAATGAGGTTCGCTCCATCTTAGGCCTCATCCTTGCTACACAGTTGGTTGTTGGTCAAGAGAAAACCCATCTTTAATAAAAAAAATATAAATAAAATAAAAATCTTAAAAGTTGGAAAAGTTATGGTAAGTTATGGTAATTTCTACACTAAACACACTGTTATGTTCAGAGCACTTTCAATAATCATACTAACTCACTGAAATCTTAAACCATATGAAATACGAATTTCTGATTTATAGCATGTCATAAAAAGTATAAATTAAATGTCACATAACTATTTACTTAAGTATCCCCAGTATCATTTTGTTTAATTTTTTTACATTTTTTAATAGTAGTTGCGTTACTGTTTCCATGATAGACTGCATTAAATACAAGCCATAAACGTAAATGGTACCTTTTCGGTCCCTTTTTAGGCCCCATATCGCTCACGTGCGGATTGTCGACATTAAATCCAAGTCTCCTCCATTCACACCTACTCCAGACAAAACTAAAACGAGGGCTTTAAATAAACGGGACCCTTCGCCTCATATTACACTCATATTGTTTTGCTGAAACTGTAAACTCAAATAGGAGCTATAGAATTATTTATGTGGCTTCATAGGCTTCAATTGGTTCAAATACAAACATAACACACTCAAGTGTTTAACCTTTTAAAATAACTACGACTATTATTAAATCTATGCATTATCTACAATGTAGCTATTAAAATTTGAAATACATGTTATGACATATTTTTATATTTTCATCACAAAAAAATATTTTTCGTCATTTATCTTATGGTCCACTAGGCGATAGATTTTTTTCTTTTTTTTAGGTTAACGTCGGCAGACAGGCCTAGTATCAGCCTAGTATCAGATTACTCAGTCCGATGATCGGACTGATGAGACTTTTTCGTCTCAGTAGTTCGATGATTTAGAGCATCGGAATACTGAGCCTTTTAGTCCTATGATAACACATGTTTTTTAATCATTGGACTACTGAGCCTTTTAGTCCGATGAACAGACTGACAATCCACTTCATGGTAGGTGGTTACCGTCGCTTGTAATACAAAGCAACGCCACAAGTGCTGCAAGTGCGCTGTCGACTACACTAGCATCAAGGTTCAAGGGATTGGCATCCCTAACTGTTATTTTATGGTGGTCTTCTATAAAAGGATGGTTGTTGCCATCCAGACTGTCACTAACTAATGCTAAATGTTTTGAACATAAAACTTTTTCTAAGGAATATATTTATAGAGAAAAGTGGATTCCTAAAAAACATATTCCTCTTAACAAATATATAATTATACAAACTTACCTATATCGTGGCTAATTATGAAACAGCCTTGAATTGAATTGAATTATGTATTTATGAATTTAAGTTTATAAAATACATAAACACTTTTATTCAAAGTATAAAGCGTTGTTCCATTAAACACTAGAACATCGATCCAGTTCCACAATAGACAATATTGCTGCCATTGTTTTCTTCTTCCTGAATATTGCTCGATCGCAAATATTGGCTGCGTCAACTTAACGATCGACACACAGCAAACATAAGCGATGACTGTTCGATGGCATGTGATCAAACCAAACGGAAATTCTCTGTATTCTTTTTTGTGTTTTCATTGAACAGTTTTGATAGTTATAATATTATACAACGAATTTCGATACGGTTTTCATTAATATAAATAGCGATAAACGAGAAAGGTTAGTGAATATTACTTTCAGAAAAAAAAAACGGCTTTGCACGGATTAAAGTAAATAAATAAATACATTCCACACAACACCATCTAGTTAGACAGTAAGCAACTAATGCTTGTATTATGGATACCAGACAGTTGATATATAGATTACTTTTTTTTTTGTAAATACATACATATTATAAATACAAAACATTCATAACTCAGATACAAAGGTAAAATGTTAACACATAAACATTCGCCCCTAGCGGGATTCGAACATGCGACCGTTTGGTTAACAGCTAGGGTTACTAGCCACTAGACCAAACGTGTTGTCACAACTATGTCTGTTGCAGTACAATGACGAAGTTAAGCATTGACTTCGGGCTCTGTACGTTTTGGTATTCCAGACTTCAGACAAGGGTTGAAACAAGCCTCGTCTAAATTGCTACCAAAGAGAAACTACGCGAAGAACAAGGTGGATGCGCTTCGGTCATTAATTCTCTACGTGACCGGATTCTTATATCAGTTTAATTGGTTTCCAACAGATAACAACTTCCAAACTTCGTGTGTGGAGATTACCTACTATAATATATTATTGGATTTAATACTTAGAACGTATATACATAAGAGTATATAGGTATATTAAATGGGAAAAGATAAAGTTTCAAACAGTTCAACATTAATCACAATAGAATTTGAATATTTTCAAAAAATAGAAGCAATGATTTAAAGATACTGGTTGAATGGTAGCTTTTGTTAGTTACTTCTTGTACTACGCATTTTATCAAGTACTAGTGTATGCTTGCGACTTAGTCCACGTCCAAACGTCACAGAAAAGTTTCATCAAAATCGGTTCAGCGATTTTGGAGTCTATAGGGGACATACATACACACATCGCCTTTTATATATTAATAAGATTAATATTTATTCCTGTTTTCGATTTTTTTTTTTATATTTGTTGATTTCTATATTAGTACAATAATAAAGCCATTTTTGTACCATATCTTAAGTAACAGTTATTTTGATGCCTTTATATATTTTTAAAAACTTAAAATTTAAAGAATGTGTAAAAACTGTGTAAAATATTTTAAATTTTGGCATAATGTAACAAAAAAAAAGCGTGATAAAAAAAATGTGAATGACTAAGAAATCCCTTAATATTAATAAGTTTTTTTTTTAAATCCCGACGACACGTATACAAATAATTGTATTAGACATATATTTTTTCAGTAAAAAACAGTTTTATCTGAGAACAGTCAGAGGTACGAGTAGGCCGACAACAATGGCCGCCGGGACTTCCGCTATCATAGCGCCCTTATGAACAGTAACAATACCGCATATTTCCTGCCTTTGTACAAGTGAAAGGTGTTCCATAATAACGTTATGTAAATTTTTGTACCCGGAATTTGAGATTGTAAATACACTGTAGGTAGGTTACATATATAATTAAAAACTAGCTGGTGCCCGCGACTTCGTCCGCGTTGAACGATGAAAGGTGCTTTATGTCCTTTCTGGTGTCCCAGACAAAGTGTGTGCAAAATTTCATGGTGATCGGTTCAGTAGTTTTTGCGTGAAAGAGTCACAAACATCCATACATCTAAACATACTTTCGCATTTATAATACTAGCTAGTGCCCGCAACTTCGTCCACGTTGAACGATGAAAGGTGCCCTATGTCCTTTCTGGTGTCCCAGACAACGTGTATGCAAAATTTCATTGTGATCGGTTCAGTAGTTTTTGCGTGAAAGAGTTACAAACATCCATACATCCAAACATACTTTCGCATTTATAATATTATATATATATAGAAGATTTTGTATTACTGATTTTAATAGTCCGGTCCGTGGTGCATAATAAGTATTCAAATCATCGAAAAAATAAATATTATTATATTTATATTCAACAAATATTCCAATATAAAAGTTTGATATGTAACCTGTAAAATGAGTCTTCCTATCAGATCATTAGAGGTTCTTTTAATATAAATGTGCAGGGAAATGAGAAATTCTTAATGTAGCACTTAAATAAAACATTATGATCGTTAAATTTAGCGGACAATTAATTTACTGATTTTGAATATTCATGAACTTCACTCAAAAATACAAATAACTTGAGGCTTCTTTGAACATAAAATCAACATAATTTCATATTAAACAAAATTGTCCAAGTTAGGAGGTACAGTTGTAAAGAGAGAGGGACTTTCGGTCGAGTTAAACTATGAAACGTAGACCTAATAATACTTGCAGTAAAAACTTTTTCAATTTTCCACTAAGTAAACGGTGTTGTGGAACCAAGACATTTTTTTTCCCCGTTTCTTTTTAAAGTTGTACTTCAATATTACCAACTAAGTTGGCGACCTGTCATTCAATAATATTCATTCGGTGCTGGCAACTTTTTGTCTAAAAATTCATCAGTACCTCAGAACAAACATTTCTGACAAGTATGTGTTGTCTTGATACCACATAAATGAGATACTTAATAAACCACAATATATAATTTATAAATTTATGTTAAGTACATAAGTTTTATGAGATATTTTATATACTCGTAGTAATAATATTCGAACACAATCTCCTTTGTAACCATTAGTGAAAACATATTTTTATTCTTCATATATATTACTTCATATAACCCAAATCTTATCAAAGTTCGAGTGAATAGGCATCTTCTGGGTTGAGATAGAGGTTCGCTCCATCTTAGGCTTCATCCTTGCTACACAGTTGATTGTTGGTCAAGAGCAAACCCATCTTTTATTAAAAAAAAAAAAACTTTCTAATAGGGGGCGCTGGTCGAAGTTGAATTTAGCCTAATTATAATTATGTCAAAATCAGGCTTACATCCAGCAGTGGACATGTTACCGCTGAGATGATGATGATAATGGTGGCTTAGCATGGCTTCTTTGCCTGGTTTGTGTTTTCGTCCATAGTTACGTGTCACTATATAAACATACAGTAGAAACCGGATATGACGACTTCGGTTACAACGACCAAATGGCAAGGTACCTGTTGAATGCTTATAACGATTTAGTATTACTTATAATGACTAAGCCGTTTATTACGACCAATTTTTGTGTTCCCTTGAAGGTCGATTATAACCGATTTCCACTGTAGTTCATTTAAGAGAAAAATGTAAAAATATGGGTTGGTTTTACTCGAGAAAGTTAACACGAAAATTGGAGGAAGAAGTTATTTATCTCAAAAATAGTTACTATGGTATTTTCTCATACAGTAATGTGGTAAATATTTTGCCGGAAGTTGTCATGGTACTACTCATTTTCCGCATTTACGAGTTTATGCGTACATGCGACTAACAATACATCAAGAGTTTTTAGAGCACAATAACACCTTTAGAAATATATTTCAGTGACGTTACGAAAGACTTTTACGCAATTAAAGGGAGTAATATTATTTAAATTATGTTTAGTATTTATAAACAATTTAAAAGTATTTACAAAGCTCAGGTATAGCAATCCACTATTTCATTAGTACTACAATATACTTAAATTAATTGATTTCGTCATGGGGTCCATTTTGTGTAATCTGACAAGACTTGACAATCAAGAGCGAAAAATGTTGTCGTTTAAAGGCAACATTCCAAGAGAAGTGGATGCCAAATTATTTACGACTAGCTGGTGCCCCCGACTTCGTCCGCATTGAACAATGAAAGTTACCCTATGTCCTTTCTGGTGTCTCAGACAACGTGTATGGAAAATTTCATAGTGATCGGTTAAGTAGTTTTTGCGTTAAAGAGTCACAAACATCCATACATCCAAACATACTTTCGCATTTATAATATTAGTACGGATTTGCACTAGTAACTGGTGTTTTCTGTTAATATTTATTTTTCAATTGTTCTAACAATTCTATTAAAGCTTCTAAGTACTTGCTAACAGAAATTATCCATACTTATTAAATGACTCAATCATGACTAGCTTTGTGGCAACTTTATGAGTAAACTACTAAAGTAGGTACTTTATCTTTTATCTATTTTTTTTTATATTTGATACAGATACACAAACAGATTGCAATTAAATACTTGAAAACTATAAATTACATGTGTATGGATAATTATCTAAATTGCACTCCTAAACAGTGTACTTAACATGTTTATTTTAACTTAACTACTAATGGTCTTAAATACTTAATTAATTCTTAATTTATAATACTTTCTTAATTTCTATTAAGCTATTTTTGAATTTAGAAAACTTGCCGTCAAATATATCAAAACCGACCTCACACCCGATAACCATATCATTATAACTTCGACACATCCTAACCAAGGGATTGCAATAGGACAATTAAATATTAAAAAACGAATTATATCCAAAAACTTAAATTAATACAATTTTAAAAGTGTTTTCGTTAGTGTTTTCTACGCTTTCTTTCCAAAATACAAAATAAATTTGGATGAATGTTAAGTGACAGATCATAAAAGTTACTTTTAAACCATTTTCTTTTGATTAACTATAAACTTGTGAATGTCTGGTGCAGTGAAAGCAAACACAATACCTCCAGAGCTAACATTGCAGATGATTTTTCTATATCAAAACAAAGAAGATCGAAGGCTTCTGATCCAATCTTGTAGGGGATTCAGGAAGACATCGACTCATTCGCGCCATATTGGCAGGTTCGTTCCAACGGTCGCGTCATTACATTATCTGTTTCTCCTATATTCATCTTTGATTTTTAAATAATTCATAGCTTAAAGAACCTACCTATAACTATTAATCCTATAACTATAACTATTAACACATACACTACACAACAGAACAGGAATAAATAGCAGGCAACAGGCATCGACAGCAGGGAATGAAGTTGAACTTGAATTTTTTTTTGCGATTTAATAGCCTGGTATATAACCTTTAAGCCAATGAGTGAATTTCAAAGTTCAACAATAGTCCACATTTTACTTTTGTCACAGAATAGGTATTAGTACAAGTTTTTGTGTAGTTTTAATTATTATTATCCTTTTATTTATTTCATTTCTTAATATTAAATTTTTTATAATATAAATATTAAAAAAAAACATTAACAAATATTATAAAAAATTTAAGATTAGATTTCCGCAAGTAGCGGGGCAAGCTTGGGCCTTGCCCCGCTTATTATTTAATAATATTATTTAATAATATTATTTAATAATAATAATACTTATTATTTAATTTTATTATTATTATTATTATTATTATTAAATAATAATAATAATTATTATTATTTAATCCTACCGCGTTAAAGTCAGCGCACTTCCAGCACCTGTGGCTTCGCTTGTATTTATAGGCGACAGTAGCCACCTCAAGTGGACCATTAGACTGGCTGGTGACCTTAGCATTAAAAATAATAATATTAAAACCGACAGAGCGAAAGAATTGATAAAAATTTGATTTATTTAAATAAGTATCAATAATGTGCGACTTCTAATACAGGTCAATTTACTATTAACTTGATCTATTTACTTAATCAAACTTGACACTCGATAAATACTTTCAAGAATTCCTTGATACGAGCAAGTAGCAAAGTTCCGGTTTAATACAAGTTGTCACTCACACATACTTCTTGTTTCAAGTAACCAGTTCAGACCAGTTTCATAAAGTTTTGCGATAGTGAGATGCAAGTTTCCAAGTAAGATGGAGTAGAATTTAGAACCACAACTTGTTCGGATTAAATTTCTGCTGACAAATATGTGCGAGAGGTTCGAGTGTGGATGACGAGATTGATACGCCACCTCTCCTTAAAAGTACTAATAGAAATTTTGCTACCATTCTAATAAGGTCTAAAATGGTACTGTACACATACAATGCCACTAAAGTAGGTACCGCAATTAGGTTGAATTGGACCTACTGTTTTTATTTATGAAGTATTCACAGAGAAGTTTTTTTGACATAGTCTATATATAGACCTTGAACAGAGTATATAGAGTCCATATAGGAAACTTAAAACTGAAAAACAAATACAATAAAATGAAAAATTAAACAACGTGAAATCGAAATTTAAATATAACTTGTCACTAAAAAATTGCTGCATAAAATATTTCTGTTTTCAATTATATTTCGTGTATTGTTAACGAACGTAGAGTATTCGAATTATGAACAATGGATACATCAATCTGATGTTTATTTTATATATTCATAAAATTTAGACTCTTAAGGCTCGAGTTCACCAACAGACGGTTATTTTTATACAGCTGTTTAAAATTTAAACAGCCGTTTAATAATATTTTGTTGTTCAAAATCGCTAAAATGCGTGTTAAACGCCTTAAACATCTGATTAACTTAATGATAATAACCGCCTGTTGGTGAACTCGAGCCTAAATAAAATAAAATCTTTTCCATAAGATATTATTTAGGTTTTTGGCATTGAAAACGAGTACATTAACTTGGTATTAATTCTGTGAGATACTCGTAGTGGAGGGAAGGTACGTCGACAATGTAAAGAGGGAATTTGCTGGAGGTTTTCACGAGTGCATCAAGTTTGTGCGAGAAAGTTAGTGGGATTTATTGCATAAGCGACGTCTCCCCGCACTAGCGACGCGTATTTACAAAACCTCCTTCGTTGCACTTCCTGCGTAAGGAATTTATTTATTTATTTATTTATTTATTTATTTATTTATTGATTGATTGATTGATTGATTGATTGATTTATTTATTTATTTATTTATTTATTTATTTATTTATTTATTTATAATACCAACAGAAAACACAACAATACAATTTTTACATTTGGTCATGGTCTAATGTGAATTCCAATAACAGGTACCCTTAAGACTAGAAAATTCTTAAGGATTTACATTTTTTTATTTTTTTTTTATTTACAGAGAAAATAAAGATTTTCCAAATGGTTAACTTAAAAAGAGGCATGTTCGGGACTATAGCATGATACTAAATTATAGTAAAATCATTAAGACGTCTACTGCATCTGCCTTCATGGTTGCGACGGTCACCACCAACCATCAAGTAGACCGCCACCTTGTATGCCAGCCTTTATAATATAAAAAAAAAACAGAAGCACCCTGGACCACCTGGAAATCAGCAAATAAGACCATTTTTTTTTTATTAAATATATTTTTGGAAATAGAGATAGTAAGTATGTCGCCTGTCCTGTCTGTGGTGCAGGGGAACATAGTGCACTCTGGAGACGAACTGAACAACACAACTCCATAAAGGCTTTATAAATTGTATCATCTCTTTTAGAACATTATATAATATATAGAGAAGAAAGTTTATAATATCTAAAAACATATGTCATTTCGTAGATATAAGCAAAAATATGTGTCTTTTCCAGTTTTAAAGGGGTAAAAGAGATTTTTTCACATTATATAATACTAGCTGGTGCCCGCGACTTCGTCCGCGTTGAACTATGAAAGATACCCTATGTCTTTTCTGGTGTCGCAGACGTGTATGCAAAATTTCATGGTGATCGGTTCAGTAGTTTTTGCGTGAAAGAGTTACAAACATCCATACATCCAAACATACTTTCGCATTTATAATATTAGTACGAATTAACTTTGGATACGTACATTTATCTAAATCTCATTCAATATTAGCAAATATATTAGGTGTTTACAAATTTAAAAAACAAAAAATAGGAGTGTACAATTATTCTATGTAAAAAAAAACTATATGAAATGAAAAATGTAGTAAATGAAAAAATTTTTTTTTATTACATTTCTCCCAATTTAGTTTCACATTCGCGTCCGTCAAAACGTGATCGATGTCCTGGTTTAGGCAATTTAAAACATAGTAACGGCGGATTTTTCTTCATTTTAGGTGTTTTTATTTCAATTTTTTTCTGCAGTGCTCTATTTTAATATATTATTATCTTTCTGTATTAGCTATCTGTATGTGGCTTCCGTCGCCTATAACATGAGGTACGCCACAGGTCCTGCAAATGAACTGACGATCATAGTGAGATTGAGGATAAGGATAAGGGTCTGTTCGTCCGATCGGATTTGTTGGAGGCTCCGTTCAGCACAGCTCGTGACGGAGTGCACAAAGAAGAGGAAGTGTGCTCTCAGGAGCACACTCTTGAGGTATCTCTGGCGGCTGGAGTGGGACTTATTTCCCTCTCTATTCTTGTTCTCGCCAGTTGTCGTCGTGATCAGGGAGGCTGCTCATTCAAAGGGAGTTTTGATGAGGGCCAACCTCGGCGTCTGGGGCTGGACAAGTATCCCTCCCCTCTGCTTTGTCGCTACAGTAGAATGCAGCCTGTCTGCGAGGACATGGCGGTGTTTGTGGGGCTGTGATCCCGGGTCTAATATTTGCCGCCGATGGTGAAATAAAGTGTGATTTCCCCTCCTCAAAAAAAAGGCTACTACTTTCCACGTTGAAATAAACTTGTTGAAATTAAGTTGTTGAAATAAACTTTGAAAAGTTTATTAACTCAACTCAACTCCTGAGGTAGAACACCCTGACCACTCATTCAACGGGCTCGTCAATATGAAAATGATATGATTTCTCTCCTTGTATTTGTATTAGACAATTAAAATTAAAAAATATTAATTTGCTTAGTGTTTCTGCTGTTATAAATTAATTAAAATTTTAATTTGGACAAAGTGGAGTGGCACTAAATTGGGATGCAGAATCGAGGATACTTCCCAAGTAGGTCAGGTGGGCGCCGCCTCATTAGTAATTAACATTTTAATTGAGGACTGACCTGAAGATGAAAGCTCTTATTAAAAACACTCTGAAGCGATCACGTGAAAAGTCGTTTACTCTTAACAAGATACCAATCAATGTTTTTTCAATGGTTTCCATAATTTCCTACTTTAAATTCGTTATGTAATTGGAAAAAATCTTGTTGTAGTCAATAAACTGACAAACTATCGGACAACCTGATAAGGTTGCGGATGTCTAATTTAAACTTCATTAAGAATTCCAAAATATATACAACTAAATTAAATTATATACTCATATATTAATATAAAAATAATTAGACATAAGTTTCTAATATACATATATTTATTAATTCAAAATAACTAAAATCTAAATCAAACTAAAATCTAAAACTAAATAAGCTTAAAATAAAATAAAAAACTAAATATAGAAAAATATCGACAAATTTAGTTAGAACTGTATAAATTCTGTAACTTAGTCAGAGGATTGAAACCGACCGATTAAATTACAAAAAATAATTTTAAAAGAATCAAGCTTTTAAATGTCGATTTAAATGAATATTATTTTCTTCTTAACTGTTATTATTTTCAATAAAAGAGGCAGCTTTATGGATATATTTTAAATATATTTTTAATAATCGTACAGTTTAATTTTGCAGTAACTTTAATTACCTGGCTCACCTTGTGCTTTTTTAACCTAATAATATAACTTATCTCACTTAAATAAATTAAGGTTCGTAGATCTTTACAAATTAATTTGAAGACGAAAGCGCAAAAACCGACTTTGGCAAAGTTTGTCCCAGTTTCAGTGTGGCTTTTGTCTTCAGTAATTTGTTAATAAGATGCCAAAATGTGAAGTTGTGTTTTACCAAATAAGAACGACAACGGTTAACTATCGCACTAAGAGTTTAACAATAATGAATTTTTTTTTTGAAAAAATTCTCATGGCATCAGTACGGGCAGAGTATCCTCTTTTTTGGAGGGGAAATGACGTTTGGGATAGTGCATCACTCGCCTGGCGAAATTTTATCGCCAGGAATACCCACTAAAACCCTCAGCATTCCACCATCAGCGGTGATGTGTGGGTCCGAGATCACAGCGAGGCCTTGTCCTCGGATCCTTACACAGTCCGCAGAGGACCCAGCTCAGCTCGAACATTTTCGCCTGGCTTCATTTGTTTGTGGCGGTCCACTATATGTCTGACATCAGTAACCACCCCTATTGGGGTACAGAAGTAAGCAAGAGCAATTTTATTGTCTGCTTATTTGCAACACTTATTGCTTTGTTCAGTAAGTTGAAGTACCAGTGGGCAGGGCATATTGTACGTTGAGCCTTGGGCCGCTGAGGCCGGAAGGTTCTCGAGTGGAGGCCACGGACCAGCAAGCGTAGTGCAGGACGTCCACCCACAAGGTGGACAAACGACCTAATAAGGTCAACGGTGGATCCAGGCTGCTTCTGACCGGTCCTATTGGAAAGTTATGGGGAGGCCTATGTCCAGCAGTGGACGTCCTGCGGCTGAGATTATGATGATGATTGCTTTGTTTGTGTTAAAATCCGGCGGCAGCGACAAGTGCACCGTCAGCCTACTTTTAGATTAATTCTTTTAGAATTCAAACTTTGAAAATGTGATATTTAAATTGATTATCAATACGGCAGCGTTTTCGTCTACTTACGTCCATAAACAATGAATCAATTGCGTTGAAGGTCTTGACAATAAAGTGAGATGAATATTTGACGCACATCGTCCGGCGAATTGTAAAGTTCCAATTGTTTTTGTTACATTTTGGCCGAAAATGTCGATCGCTCGTCTCTGTCTACACACAATGGCTGCAGAAGAAAGTTTAATCTTGGCCGCGGTCGCAAAACCACGTTCCATCTGTCAAATAAATAAGATTCCTCCCTTGTAATTTAACGGCCCTCTAACGTCAAACGTGAACGATTTCGTATCAGCTTTTTGTTAGAGGTCCAAGTGGATCGATGGAGCGAGTGCGCTGTTTTCATGTTATCTATGATCTAATACATTTATTTCCAGTATCTATAAATTTTTACAAACATTAACAGATCATTAAATAATATAATTAACAGACTAATAACTTATCTATATAAAAACTTATACATACTGCAAATATATGTACTTATTAGATCGTCAAAAAAAAGTTGAATTGTTTATTTATTTATTTAGTTGAAATGATAATTGCTTAAATACAATAAAACACACACACATATACACTAGATACATAAACAAACCTTATATTGTGTGTAAAATAAATAGGTACTATATTCCTGGAACAGGTTAAAAGTTAAAAGCTCTCTTAAATGGTTAATTTTAATTTAAATATTATTTTTTTATATTCTATTTCGACTTCTAGACATTCTATCTTAATTTGCGCATCGAATTGAGTATATCCTACCATACATAGTATTAAAATAATACACAAAATATATATTTCCGCTTAGACATTTCGCACGATTTAGACCACAATATTTGTCGCGGTCGACCAACCGGAAACAAGTCGTGTTATTGTCAATCTGTGACCGCGTTCCCATACGTCCGTTAGTTTTGGCCTGTCTAACCATAAATAATAAAACACATCCACTATCTAATAAAATATTTACATGGTTCGTATTGTATTCCATTACCTTTAAGTGGTGCATCATTATAAAACCTTTTATTCTGGCAATCACACCGGAGAAAACGTGACCCTATATCTAAGGAGGTATAACGTAATTTATTTTATGGCGCTTTTATGTAAAAAGGTTATGGCGGGGTCTCTCGTAAACTTTGAAAATTATTGTCTAGACTGTAGGCTTATGTCTAGGGACAATTTACTTTAATTTGCCAGGATCTTGGCCATATACTCGTATATTCACAGTATCAAAAGCTGCTGTCAGGAAAGTGCACACATTTTTATATTTAATTAAGTATTAAATATTTAAAAGTACTCTTTACAAGTAGCCCATGATCTTATCAAATTAAAGTCAAAGCCAAAACTATAATTTAATACTTAGACGAAAATAAAGATCAACATCATATATTATTATACAGAAGAATGCAGGTTTAACTTTTTCCTTAGTAGTTGTAAGGTACAATGTGCTTCGTATCGGACAGCCCGTTTGACAACATTACCATCTTATAGAAGAACACTAAATACAGCGTGTATCGGTGAGGATGACATAGCTCTATTCCTTATACTAATCCCTTATTTATTATCCTATTAAAGACACTCTACACTTTTGGCGTTGCTTGTATTAGGGGATGTTAGCCACTCTTTTTTTTATAAAAGATGGGTTTGCTCTTGACCAACAACCAACTGTGTAGCAAGGATGAGGCCTAAGATGGAGCGAACCTCATTCTCAACCCAGAAGATGCCTATTCACTCGAACTTTGAAAAGATTTGGGTTATATGAGCTCAGGAGTTCCAAGCGTTGGCAGTGCGCATTATAAAAGATGTTTTAAAACGCTTGGTCCGAAATAGAGGGATATCGACAAGATGAGGATGGTAACCATTTGTACGTCTGTATGTCCGATGGAAGAAAGGGGAAGACGGTACGAGTTCATGCAGCTCGTGAGCACACTCTCCGAAGTACATCTTATAAAAGACACATAGACTGGCAATTTTACGTCTATGTGCCAGGCTCTGCATCTTAGTTGCTCACCACCATCAATGCTGCCTCATTTTAGTAGGATAGGTTTATAAGGACAGTCGTGGGCTCTGGCATCCATTTAATACTCACAAACACATGATATTATTTCAGCATGGTATTCTGTTAGAAATACCATGGTATTCCATCAGGGAGGAATGGAGGTGTGTTGTCTTGCCACCAACACCTGAAATGAAAACCACGACCACTCTGTCAAGAGTGATACCGACGAGACACATTCTGTTAGGTGTATGGTTACTGCAGCCACATGTGCAACGTGCATTGCTCCTACAATGTTCTCGGACAATGTGAATAATTGTAGTGTAACAGAAAATAATTGTGTAAATTAAGTGTTCCCATAGCATGAAATCTATTCCAGCTAACACCATATCGGGCTTTATCATCCATAATAACATGCGGGCATTGAAGGCGTTAAGAAGATTAACAGCGACCGACCCGGTTTTATCTCGTTCGGGTCGCGGACTATTTTATGGTTCGTAAAACTATGGATATAATGCCTCCATAATGAAAACCCGGAAATACAAAAGTGCACAGATCCCTATTATGTGAAAAGTCCTTATATTGTGAAAATGTATTTTGTAATACATGTGTAAATCGGCCCATAGGTGATGAATTAAAAAATATTTATCAGTCCATAGGATGGAACACTTGGATGCTGCCAAGATTTCCTTACACTAGTTCAAGTTCTAGTCTACACTTGCTGGTGCCCGCGACTTCGTCCGCGTTGAAAAATAAAATAATTATTAGAGTAATAACGCCTGACATCGTTATCACTGTGACGATGGTGGCGCCGCCACGCGACAGTGGCGCCCAAGTGTTTATATTTTTAGACGATCACTCGGGAACAGTACTTACAACCTTCCTGGAGAACCACTCTATCCATTGGTGAAAACAGCATGAAAATCGGTGCAGTAGTTTTTGAGTTTATCGCGAACAGACAGACAGACAGACGAGGCGGAGGACTTTGTTTTATAATATGTAGTGATTAGCTTAAAGAATCTTTCGTCCTCTTGTTTATTTCAAATTAAAACGATAGGT
Source organism: Synanthedon myopaeformis (assembly GCA_944738685.1). Taxonomy (NCBI): domain Eukaryota; kingdom Metazoa; phylum Arthropoda; class Insecta; order Lepidoptera; family Sesiidae; genus Synanthedon; species Synanthedon myopaeformis. Next base: position 375,858 of record OX122921.1, read on the forward strand.
ACAAAAGTCTATTTAAAAATATATAAAAATTTATGGTTTCATTAAATAATTATAACGAAACAATTTAATTATACAATCTAGTATATCAATTTGTACGTCGTTTTCAGAAAAGAATGAAAATGAGCGGAATTGCGAAAAGCTTTAAAACAGTTCTTTAATAACATGGAATTTATGGTGCGAAGGCAGTCTGGCCACTAAAGGAAAAATATGGACGCCGCAATATGCAGCAAAGAATATTTTTTTTTGGAGATAACAAATATTTTTTATTCTCATTCCAATACGAACTGTTTCATTATAATAAATAATTTGAAATGTTTCAAGTTATTATTCTTTTGCTGGAGGTAATATTTTAAATATTTTAGACAAATATGTTATTATTTGTCCTAGGAATATAAATCATATATCCTAGGAATATCCGTACTAATATTATAAATGCGAAAGTATGTTTAGATGTATGGATGCATGGATGTTTGGATGTATGGATGTATGGATGTATGGATGTATGGATGTATGGATGTATGGATGTATGGATGTATGGATGTATGGATGTATGGATGTATGGATGTATGGATGTATGATGTATGGATGTATGGATGTATGGATGTATGGATGTATGGATGTATGGATGTATGGATGTATGGATGTATGGATGTTTGTAACTCTTTCACGTAAAAACTACTGAACCGATCACCATGAAATTTTGCATACACTTTGTCTGAGACACCAGAAAGGACATAGGGTACCTTTCATCGTTCAACGCGGACGAAATCGCGGGCACCAGCTAGTAAATCATATATTAACGATTAATGAACATATTCAGTGGTTAGCGGGAGTGATCTTGAGTTATACGTTTAAGTATAAATTGATTTAGTTCAATGGTGTTATATTGAGTGTTATGCTATTGTTTGCCCTCTGATACAATTCTCCATGTTTCAACTTAAAATTTTTAAAGTCATATGCAGCATACAAATGGTATAAAAAAGGAGTACGAGTTCACATGGTTGAATTCGGAGGTTCTACCGCAAATCAGTCACGTGCTTCCTGCAACGTCTTGCCTCCGAGAAGCCGTGCGACACAGATTTCTTGAAACTCAGCTCATTAGTGCGCCGCGCCGCCGGCTCGAGGAGGTATTAATTAGGCCTCGCTTTCAAACTAGCGTACGTGGTAGGCTTTATAATAAACATACACCATACATTTCAGTTTTTATTCGTTAAATATTAAGGAATATTTTCTGAACATTACAATTTACAACACTATTTATTCCACCGTATTTTGGACAGTGCTTAACAAAGTCGTTGATATTTTTACAAATATCTGTGTTCAACAGACGTTAATTTCTAAATAACAGTTTTAAAAGCGAAAATCTAATTCAGTTAAGAAATCAAAAATTAAATAATAAATAATAAGTAAGTCAATAAGAAGTATTGCAAAAAAAAATCTGTGCCCAGGAGTGGACATAATGGACATCTTGCAAAGATATATTATTTCGATGGACATAATATATTAGATAATTTTGGACGAGCAATTCTTATATGCATATATATTTATATCACATGTCTCGGAAACGGCTCTAACTATTTGGATGAAGTTTTGTATTTAGACACGGATTTACTTTTTAAGTATTCCTTTATTTTAGTCATTGTAAAAACGCAATTTGACACAAAAAAAGTTTTATATAGCGTCATCTAGTAAATTTTTGTGGTACTTGTAATGTTAATAAAATTAACTGTTACCTCAAAATTTTGTAAGATGGCGCTATACGAATATCTTCGGCTTATATCCAATAGTAACAATGCACTTATTGTATTAACCAGTTTCGGTTGCAACGAAATTATTGTGACGATCTTAAGACCCAAAAGACGCGAAGAGACATCGGTTGTGCACATAAAGTTGAAGACACAGGTTATACATTTTTCTAGATTAGGAGGTGTGTATCATAAACATACAATGGAAACATCAGGTACCCCTGTCACATTGCCCCTTGTGCCCTTTGACAAGGGTTACCGCCAGAGAAAACACGACGCGATTATTTTGGCTTACATTTGGTTCGATATACGAGTATAAGGTAAGATACTATATTCACTGGACAAGGTATGGTTTGATGTACCTGATCGTATCGTGATCAATCTTGATTAATCTATCTATACTTAATAAACTGTGAAGAGTTTGTAATTTTTTTAAATTTAATAGCCACTTCTTGAGGAAGGTTTAAGTTAACATCATGTAAGCTCTAAGCTCAGGAAGTAAGCAAAAATAAAAGTCAGAAATTGTGGTGACCGAGTTCGGTCATCAGGCGAAAAACCGAGCCTTACCGAAAGAAAAAAAAAACCGATTAATTTTAAATTAAACAGTTGAAACCACGAGGAACAGTTAAGTATTGTAAAATTTATGCTTTTCAGTAGTAAATACGAATAACAAGTAGTATGTCATGGCAGAATGTCAATACTGTCAATAGGCACTTTTAAGCAGCTTTAAAAATCAGAGAGTTTTCAAACTTTTATTTTATTCAAACATATTATAGTTATATATACTTTTATATAAATAGTATTAAGCTGTTGATGTGTTAAGTAATTAAATAAATAACTATTATTATTCCTATTTATTAAATAGGTTTTCAAATAACATTTTAACATGACTATATTTTATTAATTAACCTTACGCTTGAACTATTTTAGTTCCACAGTGGAGCACTCTCGTTTATGCAGAGTGCTTGAAGAAATTCCACTGGTCTCCACTGAATACTGTGCGTCGAGTGTACTCTAGTACAGTTGAATGAAAGTTGAATAAAAATTAGTTGTGAACTGCGCCTCGGACATCGGCAACGGAATTGCTTCTTGTATTTTTTTAATAAAAACCTTCACGACAGCCAGTCACGTTCGCTAAATGAAAAATGTAGCTTTTTGTGTAGGTATTGTGCTAATTCAAACTTTCTCGTACACCAAAATGTTACAGACATTGGAAATGAAACGTAATCTTTTGTTATGTCAGCTTGTGACTATTGGCATAATGTTTATCTATAATAATATAATAAAGAAAGATTTGTATGTTTGTAATGAATAAACTCAAAAACTATTGAAAATTCTTTCACCTATAGAATAGTTTCAGAATGAAAATAGCCTACATATTCCAATAGAGCATTATATGCAAAATTACAGTATAGTACAGTAATTAAAATATAGTACAGGTACTATAAAAGAGCCCTAGCGAGCACATGCTAAGTTTTTCTAAGTTTATTTAGATCAGTTTTAACTTGGTAAATATATATAAGAATATTAGTATGAAGCCAAAGTTAATTTAAGAAGAGACTTCTTAATTCTTGCTGGTAGAAAATTTTTCCTCATGAAACACTTAACTTAATTGTGCTTAAGCAAAGTTTATAATTGATTCCGTCGATCATGCGACTGAAGGGGTTGATATTATTTTTAATGAAACACACTAACTAGTAAAAAGTAATTAGGTTGCAACGTAACTCCGCTCGACTTCGCTCAACTTCAATTTCAGTGCCGGCGGCGGGGGTCTATTCTTTAACATACACGACAAAAAGTTGAACACTTATTATGTACATTTTACAGTGTTTTATTAAAACATTATTTTATTTAAATACTAGTTGGTGCCTGCGAATTCGTCCGCAGTTAAAAATGAAAAATATAACACCAGAGAAAATAGCTGACATCTTTATCGCTGTGACGATGGTGGCGCCGCCCAGCCACGATAATTGTGGCGTTCATTTTTTAATATTTTTAGGCTATCCCTCGGGATCCTAACGTTTTTCTAGGATATAAAGTCTACTATATGTTAATTTAGGTGATAAACTATATGTGTGCTAACTCGTTCTGTAATTTTTACGTTAAAAAGTAACATTCATTTTAGTATTAGTAGAATTAGTTGATTCGTTCCACATAATATCTCATTGACAAATAATTATTATATAAGAAGATTTTTCCACGACTACTGAAAAAATGAGTTTAAAAATATTGAAAACTATTTGAAAAAGACTTAGAATTGTATTCTTTCATAGGATTCATACTTCGTACAGTTCACAGATTATTTTTTAAATTTTATACTCCGTTGGGTAATCTATACTTAATTCTTAACATAAACTATAGACGATATGATATACCTTAATATCCATTAAGGTTTTAATTTTACTAAAAAAATATGTTTTTATAATATGCTAAAAAAACATTCAATAACGGAATATCTTACATAGTCCAAGGCTTTTTTTTAAGCAGAAAAAATACTGCTGTTCGACATTATAAATTCAGTTTCGATACTAAGAATAGCCCCCCGATGTATAGTTTATACGTTATTCGTTAATCGTCGTGTTTAACTTTCTCAACTTAATTGTCGAGTTTAATATTGTGTACTTCGCTATGTGCTTAATTCAAATCTTTTTAGAGATGTCAAAATGAAAAAGTAAAATACTGAAATCTTAAGGAGAGGTAAAGGAGATTTCTAATACACATTGTATTGAATTGTTGGCAAGACTGTCTATCTGTCTATACATATAAATAACAATGAATCGCTAAATGTATTGCTTAAGTCAAAACTCGAGAACGACAGGACCAAATTAGTCTATATGTATTTTATTTTTTTCAAATTTATTTACAATACAAACAAAAACATAAACATACGTAACAGCCAATTACGGATTTTACATTTATACAATGGGAATAATACAAGCACCTAAGTCACGTATTACATGACACATACATATATATGTATCTATGATACATAGATACATAGATACATAACAGTTTATCACATACCTACCACTCACATAGAACTGCCAAAGTGCTCACTGTTTAAAAAAATAAAATAAAAACATAACCAATGTAATCGCTAGTCAGCAAGAATGTTGCCAATGCTATTCATTGAATTGTTGAATTGAAAGCTTGAATTGAAATGCTATTCATAAGGCTCTTATGGCTAGAAAAAGTGGAAAAAAATCCTGGAAAATTAACGGGGGCGGGTCGCTATTTCTAAATAAAAGGGATGCTCTGAAGTGTTGTAGGAACTTAATTTAAAATGTGGTAGTACGGGATTTTTAGATCGAAGTCTAAAAGTATTTCGTATATCAAGTTCTCATTTAAAAAGTCTCGTTGCCTTTTTTTTATATTAATTACGTTTTCTTCTTGTGTGTTAAATTAATTTGTGAAGTGCGTAATATATAAGTATATCTACGAAATAAAGCTATCACTAATGTTGCATGCTGTAAACAAATTCTCGCAGGGTTGGCAGCGCATCTGCATCTAACTCAAATTCTCGCAGGGTTGGCAGCGCATCTGCATCTAACTCAAATTCTCGCAGGGTTGGCAGCGCATCTGCATCTAACTCAATTTCTCGCAGGGTTGGCAGCGCATCTGCATCTAACTCAAATTCTCGCAGGGTTGGCAGCGCATCTGCATCTAACTCAAATTCTCGCAGGGTTGGCAGCGCATCTGCATCTAACTCAAATTCTCGCAGGGTTGGCAGCGCATCTGCATCTAACTCAATTTCTCGCAGGGTTGGCAGCGCATCTGCATCTAACTCAAATTCTCGCAGGGTTGGCAGCGCATCTGCATCTAACTCAAATTCTCGCAGGGTTGGCAGCGCATCTGCATCTAACTCAAATTCTCGCAGGGTTGGCAGCGCATCTGCATCTAACTCAAATTCTCGCAGGGTTGGCAGCGCATCTGCATCTAACTCAAATTCTCGCAGGGTTGGCAGCGCATCTGCATCTAACTCAATTTCTCGCAGGGTTGGCAGCGCATCTGCATCTAACTCAAATTCTCGCAGGGTTGGCAGCGCATCTGCATCTAACTCAAATTCTCGCAGGGTTGGCAGCGCATCTGCATCTAACTCAAATTCTCGCAGGGTTGGCAGCGCATCTGCATCTAACTCAAATTCTCGCAGGGTTGGCAGCGCATCTGCATCTAACTCAATTTCTCGCAGGGTTGGCAGCGCATCTGCATCTAACTCAAATTCTCGCAGGGTTGGCAGCGCAGTGTGCCCGGCAACTACATATTTTCCAAATCCAAACCAGAGTCAACTTTGAAAAGTTCATTTCCAAAGTTGACCCCGCCTGTAATCGAACCCGGGGCCCCTGAAACGTTAGCCAAGCATATTTACCACTCATCCAACGGGCTCGTCAATTCCTAAGTATAGCAGACTATTGCTGCTTATTTAGTTTTATCCGATAGATGATTACTTAATCCGCTGCCACTGAAACAACTAATTAAGCGAAACTAATAGTTAAGCGAGTCGGTGGTACCGTTCAGAATTAAGTACGTTATTAATTGTTTCCACGACGAACTCTATTAAACTTATACAATAAGGGTTTAACGTAGATTACATCCAACTATAACTAATTTATAATTCAATTGAAATAAAAAAAAATTTCAATATTTTGGCCAATTGATTCAATTATTTTTACGTTTATGATCCTTTACGTTATGATAAATGGAGAATATTAGGGCAAATACTTCTGGTTGCTGTAGCCATATACTTACAGAAGATAACGACGCAAATCTGTTGTTTTTTTTCTCGGTGAACATGAGTCGAGGAAGCTATTAAAAAAAACCCATAGAACATTTCCATAGAAGTAAAACATTTAAATATTATTTCCCTTTATTTCCACAGGCGACAATTAATTTGGAAATGATAATTAAGTTAGTAATAATTAATTAGTCTTAACATGATTACTAAACGAGAAAGAAGTGAGTTTCGCTAAAATTCTAGAGATCTTCGAATGTAAACAAATAAACAAGAAAATATTTCTCGTTCATTTCACCCTTCGTTGTTAATTAAGATATTCTCCCTGAAACGGGTCCGACGTTCTCTCAAATTAGGTAAATGCAGAAAAAAGTGAGCGTCCTAAAAAGGTTACGTCCTAAATGGGAAGTAAGTAGGCCGCCAATTATACAGCCACTAGCGTTTCGACCCGCTCGCGTTTATGCTTCAATTTCGATTTAAAAAAAAAAAAACTCCAACCTGTAACCATTACAAAGGATTATTAAATTTTCACAAAGAAAAATCTTTCTTACAATGTTTTTATCACAAATACGAATAACAATCTAACCGAATTTTACAAGTTTCTCAATCTTCAGAGAAATTTTATTTATAATTTAATATCATTTCGACTACTTACATTTTTGTGTTAATAAATTCCGAGAGCTTATTTTATTGCGATTTGCTAAGAAATCTTACAATTTTATGTAATGGTATTTCATTAGTTACAAAGCAATTGTATAAATTTTAAATAATTTCTAATAAATTTTATATTAGACTGAGGACCTCTTTCACGATCTCTGAGTAAAGTGTCAAGCAGGCTAACCGCCATTTAAAGTCACCGGTAACCGGGAATGAAGGAGATTATATACCTTTGTTTGTACGGTAAAAGTCCCTAACATTAAAAAGAAAATAATTAAAAAAAAATCGCCTATCGAAGTATGCAGTAAACCTAGTGCACAATTTAATAAAACATAAAATTATTTCTAAAAGTAATTAATCAACACTTTACTTATAGATGGTGAAAGAAGCCCTGAATAAAAACCATTGACATAGAATATGTTTTAAGGCTTATGGAAAGATTCTGTTTTAAATGTTAATGTTTTAATGTTCTGATGTTAGGAGTCTGAACTGCAAGAGGGTCTCTTTTATTGTTAGAGGCTGGCTCCTGAATTTGTCATATGGCGACACTGAGGCCATTTTCCGCTCGCCCTATTAGAGTAGACTGTGTATGTTTTTGAGGCTGTGCCGGCGTAGCTGTAGTGTGCAATTGTCTATCCTTTTATTATATTAAATATGTTGATTTGTATTTATTATAAATTATGGTATATCAGATATAATATGTAGATTAATTAATATGTATACTCGTATGCTTATGTATTTGCAGTAGACTCCAACGATACAAGCATAGCTTAGTGTGGGTCACAAGCATAACTTGTGGCCATTGTAATTTAATTGTTTGAAAATAAATTATTATTATTATTATTATAAATTTTCAAAATTCGGATCCTGGACTCGGATTCAATTATTTCGGTAAGAATTTTTATATTTATTAATTGATATTGAATTTATCACTAATAGCCAAATAATGATATCAGAATAACCCGACTGAGAATGAATAGCATTTGAACGGGCTTATAGAAGTTTGCGAATATTTTTCACGTGCGCTCTAATCGGATAGTGGATAATCTGCTTTGCACGGAACAATAGGATTAATTCCATCGATCCGAACCCTTCCATTTCAGAACCATGAACCGACTCTATCGTTATTTTACAAGTTTCCTTTATATAATCATTCACTTTTGTTCGTAGTGAGTAATGTATCGGCATTTGTACATCTGAATATATTCTGAATATATTCATTTCATCAGCAGATGAAAATCTCAGAGAATAAACGACGCAGCTTGTTGTGAAGCGTATTTTTAAATTTGTTGAGACGTTTTTGTTACAAACCAACCTTTTATTTGTATAAAAAAGAATGAATAATATTGACATATAATAAAAAAAAAAATGTTTTTGTTAAATAATATTTTTTGTTTACATTTCAATAATGATTTTATTTGTTAGCCAACAATATCATGTTACATTTAAAGTATTATTTAAATATAATATGTGACAAAACATTTGGACATGTTGGATTATATTTAAATGTTAAATTAATCAAATAAAATTTGTATTTGCTAATTATGGAAGCAACCAATCAATCAAATCAAATCAATCAAAATATTTTTTTATCAAAATATTAGATTTCTCCAAAAAACTGTTATGATCGTCATTATAAATTTAAATTTACCAGGGTTTCAGAAAAAAAAACCAAGATGACGATCCTGAGAAGAAAAACCGAAAGAAACTCAGGATACTATTCTTTTTGTCATCTTTAAAATATAAAATAACAACAATTAAACTTAATTTTTTTTAAAAAACATATCAAATTACATATACAATACTAAACATAGTATGAGCTCCGAATCCAGGCTTCATTGTCGCTTAAATAATCAGTGACCTTTCGAGAGGAGTTTGGTTTTAACCTACAACGTTTCCTAGAACGTAAGCACTCAATGTTTATTAAAAATCTACACATCCCTATTGCGGAAGGACAGAACTACATTAGTCTAAGAACATTAGTCTAAGTCTAAGCTTTAAGTCTCCTCATGACTTTTGTTACTTTGAAAAACCGTTCCATCAACATCGAACTTTGATCTAAGACGTCTAAGTCTTTAATGATATCATAAATCCCACTCAGTATATACAAAAAGGCACTAGAGATTATAAAACAGCTGCAAATATACTAAAAAATTAATTAAGTAAGTACTCTGCATTAATTGCGAATACATTTATCTCGTCCATTACATCAATTAATTTTTAAGCTAACACAACACAACCCTTTTAGATATGAAATAACGCTTTCAACTCAGAAGCTCACTTAATGGAAATTAAAAGCACAAGTTTGTTTTTCATAAAGTTGTAATCTGTTAGGTACTTCAGTTCAGCCCATTCAGAATTTTTTGTTCAATTTAAATTAACTTTAGTAGAATTTAGTGCTAAGGTATGTTCCTAGACAACGGATTCTTCAAGGAAGCACCTTTTTTATCTTTAGTTTGTTGAGATAAAAGATATTTTTTTTTTAGTATAAGCAATTGACTACAACTTTTATTAAAAAAAAAAATAGAATTCCTAAATGATTTCTGTTAATAAGCTAACAAACAAATAAATATAATTTATTCTGTAAGTCAGTGATTCCGAAAAGGGACCATTATCAAAAATTCAAAACCAATTTGAAACGCTTTTACAGATTTTTTAATACATCGAGAACCGTTCAGACGAAATATACTAGGTTTTATTGTGTAAATACTCGTAAATTTAAAAATAATTATTTTATTTACTTATTTTATTTATTTTATTTAAGGGAAACTCACAGGTATTATTAAATGATAACAGTTAGAATAGATAGCTTACACCTTATAAAAAAATTCCACTTATAGTTTAACGATTACAAACTAGACTAATAATAACGATAATAATTCGTGTGTGATTACAATTTATACTTAAGTTATTATGGTAGGCCATCGAAGAATTTATAATAATTAGAATATTTCAAAATATCGCTGGCGTCCCTAGTTATAAATATATCGCAAGCTTCTGTAACATACAAAATGGTCGCGTCGCCTGAATCTGTCGTTTACTAACAAACAAATGGAAGAGTTTATCTAATAAAGCATGCAGACATTCTGCGCGAACTATTGCATTGTCGCTACGTGCGTAGAATGCTACGAGCTACGGTATCCCGTAGAGCGACACCGATCGACGCTCGTAGCTCGTAGCTCTCGTAGCTCTCGTAGCTACGAAGCTTTTAGTTGGGAAAGCTAAACATTTGCACAAAATAATTCATAGCGCGTCCAATCAACTCCACGTGAATCATGTTTAGTCTGTAAATGGATTATCATCAATTCTGTTATCAAATTATTTCATCATTCGGTTCACACATGGGAAATTGTTATTTTACGTGCAATACCGTGCTTGTGCATCGAATTTGTGTATTATATTTTTATAATAACAATTTATGCATATACGAAGAGAGATAAAATAAATATATATTACAATATTCATTGGATAGAATGTAATTTATTTTTCAACATAGTCTCTTAATAAATCAATACATTTGTGTATAGAAATGGCACTAAGGTGAAATGTGTTGTAACTAGATGTCGCTTTATAAAATAAATGCCAGTGAACAAAGTTGTCGGCGAAATTAACTGTTAGCCATCTTTTAAATAAATAAATTAGCTTGTCTGGATTTTATGAATCATGAAGTTTTATTAATAATAATAATAATAATCATTTATTTCAGATATAGTATCCATATTATCTATTAACAAAGTAATATAATAATAATAATAATAATAATAATAATAATAATAATAATAATATAATATTTACAAGCGAAACAAAGGTATTTTTAAAATGTACAGGTGCTGCAAAAATCACTTAGTAATTTTGCTGTATGTCATGTTTAGTCGCATCCAAAATTTTTGTATGGGACAGTCTACCTTATCTATAATTGTTTTCAGAATGCTATTGGTATTGCCACGTATCTTGTGCCATAGGGACGCCACCCTCTTTCGTCTTATAGCATAAAAATCATCTGTGTGATTTTGGGCAAACATTTCCGAAGCACTACAATAGCGTGGCAGCCTTAATAGCATCCTGAAAGCATTATTATACTGGATGCGCAGGGCATTGTACGCTCTTTCAGTATAAGTCACCCACAGACTGCTCGTGTAAAAGACTTGGCAATATGCCTTAAAGAAAGTAATTTTAACTTTATTATTACAACGAGCAAATCTGCGGGCAAGCATGTTAGAACGTACTGACAATGCCCTACGCTCCCTGTCTAAATCAAAATCATCTTTAAGGTCTTCAGTTACAATGTGTCCCAAGTATTTAAATTTATGTACTCGTTTCAGTATATTACCATTTAGTACAACTTGTGGTACATAATCGAGGGCACATCCCCTGGACCGGAATACCGGTGTTAAAACCTTATTAAATTATTAAAACCCTGTGCTGTGCAAAGTGAAGTCTGGAAGTTAAACATGGTCCTTCGAGCCGGATGAGATTGGAAATTGAACTAGCAGCACAGAATTTTTGTAAACACACCGACACGGTGGTGGATTGCTGCCGATGGTGTTATAAGCGAAGGCATCAGATCCAGCCAGGAAGTGAAGTGACGTCTTTTACAAGGAATAGCATTGACGTCAGTAGCGACATCTTTGGAATCTCTCGGAATTGGCGACGATTATGTGTGAGTGATGTGATCGGCGATTGTGTTGTGAGTACTTTAATATTATAAAATAAATTTCAAGCAAAAGTGAACCTTGAGTTAAGCGTAATTTTAACTTTGAAGAATTTAGAAAGAAATTTGATAGTAGTAGATTCAATAGTAGTGCATGGACTTATAAAATTTTCAAGTTATTTTAAGAACTTAGAATAGTTTTCAAAAAAGTGTAACGACGGGGAATCCATGCCCGATTTTATTTCATGTGCCAAACACTTAGAAAAATTTCGTAACATTAACTACACTTAGAAAATTTACATCAATAGTTTTACTTTCGTGGAGTTTGAGTGTTGGCCGTAAACAAGTTTATAATAGTTGGGACCTTTTATCTAATGTATGTACTTAGTAATAGTGAATTGAAAATATAATTTATGTTTTAAGTATTTAAGTTAAGATTAAGTCTTTCTAAATTTGTAAAATTTCTTAATATAAGTTTGAACCATGGAAACTTTAAATAAATTGCAATTGGATCTTAATGAGAAAATAAATAGATGTCTAGTTAATTTTAAAAAATCACCAAAGGACCGCATTACAACAAGTTATATTGAAACGCGGTTAGAAGCTTTAGAATCTCAGTGGCTTTTGTTCAATGACACCCATCGACAGATTGTTAAAGAGATTGCAGAGGATGAAATGAGAAAATCCATATATTATAAAAACAGTTTGTATGATTTTACTGAGGATATTTATTTTAGTTATAAAACAGAATTGAAGCAAACTTTATGTGATTTATCAAGAAATGTTAAGCAAGCTGATTATGTATCTGAATTATGTAGCAATGTTAATTCAATTGATTCTCATTATTCTTCATTTAAGTTGCCTAAGATATCCATACCCATGTTTTCCGGAAACTACACGGAATGGGTTACATTTAGAGACTTGTTTTTGTCACTTATTCACAATAATACGACTCTGGACGACGTTCAGAAATTGTACTATCTTAAGGGACAGTTGACTGGTGAGGCGGAACAACTTATTCGTCATATACCCATTAGTAGCAGTAGTTATGCCAATTGTTGGAAAAAATTACAAGATCGATATAATAATAAAAGATATTTATCTAATAATATATTCAAACGGCTAGTTAGTCATAAGGTATTGCAGTCTGAGTCGTCCAGTAGTATCAAGGAGTTACTAGATACAATGTGTGATTCTATACAAGCATTAAATAACTTAGGAGTATCGACAGAGAGTTGGGATTTAATTGTAATCTTTCTTATGAGTCAGAAATTGGACCCAGAATCACGAAAACAATGGGAATCTAAATCACGTGAATCAGGTGATGATTTACCCACTCTTGATAGTTTCAAGTTATTTTTGGATCATAGGTTTAAGTCTTTAGAGTTTTTGGAGGTAAATATTCACAGTGTTAATACTGATGATCGAGATATTGAAAATGTTAATACAATCCAATCAGCTTCTTGTATTGTTTGTCCATTTTGTAAAGGCGAACATAAGCTTATCAACTGTAAAATGTTTATAGAAAATGATTATAACAGCCGTCATAACTTTGTCCAAACCAGTAGATTGTGTTTCAATTGTTTAGACAGCAACCATGTCGTTTATATGTGTCGTCGGTCTAGTAGATGTAGAATATGTAAACGAAAACATCATTCGTTACTTCATCCTGAGTCAAATTCCATTAACAATGAAGACTTGTCAGTTTCGAGGGAGTCTTTAGTTTCCATAGCAAGTGAAGCACAAGATAAGGCCAATGAGAATATAGCTACAGCCTGCTTCGCTAAGATATGTAGTCGCAGGTTATTGCCTACAGCCGTAACCCAAGTAAAAACTCAAAAAGGTGATTTTTTCTTAAGATGTTTGTTAGACCAAGGATCGGAGGCTTCCTTTGTGACAGAGGCCACAGTTCAAGCGCTCGGTCTGAAAAAGATTCGCAAAAATACATTAATATCTGGTGTAGAAGGAAATACATTTACGTCTAAGTATGTGGTTTCTTTAGAGTTGAAATCTATTCATAATTCCAAATTAGCTATACAAGTAGAAGCTCACGTTTTAAGAAGACTAACCAGATTCCTCCCGTCGAAAGAGATTTCTGATGGTATATGGCCGAGTTTTGCTGAATTTAAGTTGGCAGATTCGAAGTTTGATAAGCCGAATAAAGTTGATATGATACTTGGCGTAGAGGTATATAGTCAGATTGTGGAAGGAGAAGTACTTAAGGGTCCACCTGGAGTGTCACTATTGGCACAAAATACGAAGTTTGGTTGGATTCTATCTGGCTGTGTTTCAACTACTGAGACGCCTAGGTCCGCTCTGAGTAGTGCAGTCATGAATACGTATGTTGAAGATGTAGAAGACGAAAATTATCTTTCAAAAAAGTTTTGGGAAATCAAAAAGCATAAATATAAAACTAAGGAGAAGATTTTAAATCCAAAGGAAGAACGCCTTGTGGAGAATTTTAGGCAGAGTACGTCGAGAGATGAATCCGGTAGGTATACAATGAAGTTGCCCTTTCGTGACAATGAACAGTGTCTAAATAATGGGTCTCAATATATATTCAAACGGAGTTTAAGTTTTTTAGAGAAAGGATCAAATAAAAAATCAGAGTTAAGAAGACAATATGCTAATGTCATTAAGGAGTATGACGAATCGGGTCATGCTGAAGTCGTTCCAGTCGACGAACAGAATTATATGCGGTCTGTGAAGCTTATGAAGACAGTAGAAAGGAATACAACGGAGAGCAAAGGTCCAGAAAAATTGTTGAAAGTAGGAATAGAAGATGTAATACCGAAGATTAAGATGATTCGGGGAAAGATTACCTGGAACCGTGATAAAGATGAAATACAATACTCTGTCTAACTGCTGACCGAAATCAAAAATTCTCATAACAAAGCGAAAGCTATTCAAGATGGTTCAAGCTAAATCTTTATTCCGAAGCCTTGATTATAGTGCATAAACTGGGATGGCGAATTAACTACAGAATTATTAAGGAATGGTTAATTGACCTGAAGGATCTTCTCCAGCTAACCAAAATTTGTATATGTAGATAGATTTATACTAACCTGTATTGTGAAGAAATAAATCTAGATGGATTTCGTGTCTAATCTAGTTACGCATACGCAGCGCAGCATCTGAGAGAGAGAGAGAGAGAGAGAGAGAGAGAGAGAGAGAGAGAGAGAGAGAGAGAGAGAAAGGAGAGAGAGGAAGTAAGTCATCTGTTGGTTGAGTAGTTCTCCTAGTCGCTAAAGGGTTTGTGGGAACCGGTACTAATAATACATCTATGGTAACAAATCACGTCTGAAAATATCTTGCTATTACTGAAGTCATTGGTCGCACATTTAATAACTAAAGGACAATCCAACTGAGTGTGCATCCAGAGGTATAAAACCAATCGATATCTCAAATCTTAGACTGTAAGTATCTGGTCCCTCTTGACTGCAAATTAGTAATAAAATAAAATACAGTCCACTTAAGTGAAGCAAGTCAAGTTGGCGACACAGGTTTAGAAGAAAGGTCAACCCACATACATTTTAAGCAACCACTTACCAAGATTCTAAGAGTCGGTGGGCCCTAAGCGATTTGAGTTTTTATGTGAGATTGGCATTTTTCAAATTGCATATATAAGAACCCTACAAGTCTGGATGTTGCGCCGATACAAGTTGAGTGAACATATTTATGACTCTTATATTGAAGATGTATTCGTGACGGAAGCCGACCTTCCTCCCGCGTGTGCTGGTTATGCGATACGGTGGTTGATGCGATCCTGGTTTGGACGGAGTTATAAAATAAAAAATAATAATAAAACGCATGTTACTTTACGCTATAAAGTCAGTTCTAAACTGTAATTAAATTGTAAAATTTTAGTTAAAGTAGGTTAAGTTTGAGTAGTTTAAGGAGTTTCCCTAATTAATGATAATGTAGGCCTTAGTTTTTAAGTGTTATTATTGAAGTTCTTTCAGTTTTAATTGATTCTGTCATGGTGGGCGGTTCCAATGAACAATTTGTTCATGGTGGGCGGCATGTATAGAAATGGCACTAAGGTGAAATGTGTTGTAACTAGATGTCGCTTTATAAAATAAATGCCAGTGAACAAAGTTGTCGGCGAAATTAACTGTTAGCCATCTTTTAAATAAATAAATTAGCTTGTCTGGATTTTATGAATCATGAAGTTTTATTAAAACCCTGTGCTGTGCAAAGTGAAGTCTGGAAGTTAAACATTCTTCCATTTCTTCTCGATAGTACGAATTAAAAATGTTTATTCCGACTCTTACAAAGCTACAGCAGCCAGTATTTCGTTTTTGTCTTAAACTTCTTGCCCTTGAGCTGCTCCTTAAGCTGGGAAAAGGTTCTGCGAGCTAGATCTGGGGAATAGGTATCCAACTTTGATCCCTGTGACCTCAGCTAAATGCCTGATAGTCATTCTTTGGTTAGCTAAAACTAGGTCCAAACAATTTAATTTTTCAATAGACAATCTATCTCTACCTATTTTACCTGATATGTTAGAAGATCTTACCTGATGTCTTACCTCTTCGAGTTTAATTTTTTAATGTACATTTTTTTACATATTTTATGTTATAAATTGAATTATGAGCGATAAATAAAACATAAGAATTTTTAGAAAAAGGAAAATATATTCAATTCCAAACTAAATTAACTATGGGTCTGTAGGCTAAGAGAGCGCAAAGTTAATTGAATTGACCTATTATACAAAAAAAAAAAGGTTTGGAAAGCTGTGTTACACATTGATTAATGGTAAATTTATTCAAAATAATAAATAAACACAAAATAATAACATTGTAACATTGTAAAACGGCACATATTATCTAAAGAACAATTCTAATGCACATTTCACAGTGCTCTTCGTGCTATAACGAACCATGTCGTTTCTATTTATAAAATAACAAAAGCTGGTTCCAAAAGGAGGCCGCGTTTCATGAGGTATGTTGTCAAAAAAGCTACTCACACAGGGAAAGCATGCGGCTATGCTTACATGTCACTGTGACAACCACTCGTCGCGTTAGAAGAGTTGTGAACAAAAGCCGCTTTGTGGAGGTTGTATTGTTAAAACACTCGTTACCTTGTTATCACAGCAATATTCTTTTGATACAAACGACGTAGTTGAGCAATGTTTTTTTTTAAAGAGAATTAAACAAGAAAAGTTCATAACTATGATGAGGCAGTTCACACTATGCTATGAGATAACCATATTACTTAATAATTATTGGACTAAATATTCACACAGAATTCTAGTGTTCGGAAAATATTTAAATAAGAAAAACAATTTTTTAAGGTTCCCATTTTTTTAACACAATAACAAATAAAAAAAAATCCTAGCATAGGACTTCCTAAAGCAATTGATAGTTACCTACATTATATTTTGCTATACAGGATTATAGTTAAAGTGGCAAAAATTCTTAGATTTAAAAGTTTTAACACCATTCATTCTTTGAAATTAATAAAATCTATCCAAGCCTTAATATTTATATAATATATTAATATTTATTCCTAAGAATTATTAGTAGCAAGGCACTTTGCGTTTCACAGTAATATACTGAGGACACACGACAATTTATAGTGAAATAACAGCACATGTGCTGTCGTATTTCCAGGAATGAGTAAGGGAAGCCCTATATTTCTAATCATCTAACCTTTATTGTGATTATATATAGTATATAATTATAAATGTATGTAAAAAAACACGGATTTATTTTTTAATTTAATCGTAAACAAAGTGTTCATCATCATAATTATATTTATGCCACTGCGATTTTGTAAATTTGTATTATATTTCAAATCAATTTAGTGTTTATACATGAGTAGCAACATTTATTTATTTATTTATTTTTAAATTTATTTATTTAATAGCCAACCTTACAGCATGTAACATTTTAGAAATACATAAAAAGAGTTATTAAATTTTTATATAGCCTATTACAAGGTTAGACATATTAAAATTTATAAGTACAAAAAAAAAAATACGAATAATTAAAAAAAAATGATAACATTATATATACATGTATCTATAATTATATAAACATATAAATGCACACTATTTGAAATAACATTATTTGAAATATTTAAGATATTTGAAAGTTGCAAAATCATTAAATAGAAGTGGGCAATGTAAAAGCCATTGTGAAATCACAAATGTGTACAGAACGTGAATTATTTATCAAAGCTATTCGAGGCTGATACATTATTCCACACACCCGGTCGCCACCTGCAGCCTAAACCGATTTGTTATTCCGATTTGTTCACATAATTTTATGTAAAATACATGGAAATCCGAGAACCCTACTTCCGATTATACTAGGAGACTAATCGATGGGCAGCGGTGGACTTGAAAGTGAAAACTAACACTTCACTAAATGTTTTGTGCTGCCTGTTTCAATAGGGCTTATATAAATAAGCTCGCAAGAATGTTACTAAAATCTTTTATTTTTATTATATACTAGCTGGTGCCCACGACTTCGTCCGCGTTGAACGATGAAAGGTACCCTATGTCCTTTCTCGTGTCCCAGAAAACGTATATGCAAAATTTCATGGTGATCGGTTCAGTAGTTGTTGCGTGAAAGAGTTACAAACATCAATACATCCAAACATACTTTCGCATTTATAATATTAGTACGGATTTGTTATAAATCTTCTCGTGCCCAGTAAAATAACAATAACATTTTGATTGAAGTAGGTATTTAGGACTATTAATATTAAGATTATTTGAGATAGATTCACTAGTTTTATAGATTATATATAACTTCCAAATAAAGAAAGTTTGAAAAAAAAAATATACTAAGATAAGTTTGTTATATTTGAGATATAATTTAGTAATATTATACAAGACGAAACTGTAAAGCAATTTAGTATCGTTTTCTTTATAAAAGCTAAATTGCTGTGGGGGCGTGTGAATGTTTATCCCTCGTATGAACCCGGGAACGTGTGTGGAGGTTGATAATCGTTACAGCGCATAATAATTTTATTCATAGAGATGAATTTCAAAAGAGGAATAAAACACTGTTGTCGTCAAGAGGAAAAGAACACATATTATGATATGGTATAGTGAAATAAAATAGAAAATAGATTATTCTCAAGGAATAGAATGATTTTCTTAAAAAATATCTAATACTAGCTGGTGCCCGCGACTTCGTCTGCGTCGTACCCTATGTCCTTTCTGGTGTCCCAGACAACGTGTATGCAAAATTTCATGGTGATCGGTTCAATAGTTTATGCGTGAAATAGTTACAAACATCCATACATCCATACATCCAAGCATACTACAAAATATTCTCAGTGAAGTAACATTAAACTGTAACTATTAAAAACTTAAATATTTTTATGAAGAAATTTTAAAGTTAAAGATTTATTTATTTGTTAACCCCCAACGCAAAAAGGGGGTTTTATAAGTTTGACACGTGTATCTGTCTATATGTGTATCTGGCCGTAAATCGTAGCTCCCAAACGAATGAACTGATTTTGATTCATATTTTTTTATATGAAAGCTGGCGTGATCAGAATGGTTCTTAGCTATTGATTTATGAAGATCTGTTCAGGCTTCTTAGGGCCATCAGCTCACTTCCTAGTAGAAGGGATTTCACTAACTACCACAGGTTCGATTAATGTTAAATTTGGTATACTGTTACTTCGGTGGTATTTCCATGACATGGTAGTCTTCTTGACATGATGTTGCAGCATCCAACTCCTAAGCAACGTAACAACAGATATAGTGTATTTGGGGTCAATAAAAAGTCAATAGCATATAATTTTTAAATACATCTTGTTTCTATTTCGATTCCTATTCAGGATCAGCAGCATTCTGGTTAGTGTTATCACCTTCAGAGCAATTTTAATAAAAAAAAAAAATAATAATAATAAATTTATTTGATAAGTATTTCATTACAAAATAGAAATGAGCTGCTTTTTTTTGTTTATAAAAATTCAATAGGAGACATATTATATAAATTGCGGCTTGCAATTTTATTTATTACAAGATCTTTCTGGAATAATAATTGTATATCTTTCAAGATTCGTAGTTAGTTCTTACAAACACACACCTTTTTTACAATGAAAATCACATTTACTAGATACCAATTAGCTTAAATTTAACGGATACGCGAAGAAAGGTTGGCACATACATCAAGTGATGTGGTACCAACCGATAAATCAGTTTTAAGGTAACGTCAGCATGATTGACACTGTTACGCATCGTCGCTGTGTACCACTACAAGTCACAAGCGATTAACGTGAAACTATAAAAATCAAAATTACTTAAACTTTACAGCTTATACACCTTTTTATGGAGGTAAAATACTATCAGATATTTATTTATCTACTACCTGTCCTGCTCCCGCCCGGGTGCATTTTTTTTTCGTAAAAACCTTCCCTGATTATCCCTCTATCCATTGGTGAAAACCGCATGAAAATCGGTGCGGTAGTTTTTGAGTTTATCGCGAACAGACAGACGCGGCGGAGTACTTAGTTTTATAATATGTAAGGAAGTATTTATAGATTGTCAGACACAATAAAATGATATATTGAATATTTTTTATTGTTATCAATAAATGAACTAATGAAGCGCATTGGTTGACATTGGCCCAAGTTACTTGTAAATAAATGATTTGAATGTTACTTGTAAAAAATAATTAAAGATATTTCATATGGAGAGTTTGCGATAAAATAAAGTTTTAAATAGTATAAAATATTATGTAAAAATTTAATAACTTTATAACAATAACTACATCAAAAAGAAGTTCATCACAAGATTTCAGTGATTATTTATTCAGGAATTTAAGCAAACCTAAAATATTTTAGTACACTAAAAAGTAGGTACAAGTTGTGACAAAGATTTTTGAATAGCAGATAGCAAGTCCGTACTAATAATATTATAAATGCGAAAGTATGTTTGAATGTATGGATGTTTGTAACTCTTTCACGCAAAAACTACTGAACCGATCACCGTGAAATTTTGCATACACGTTGTCTGGGACACCAGAAAGGACATAGGGTATCTTTTATCGTTCAACGCGGACGAAATCGCGGGCACCAGCTAGTAGTATCATTTTTTTTTATGAATTAAGGTAGCGCTTGGCCGCGATCTCACTTTATGTAAGGTGCAGATGCGGCCGAAGGAGGACCACGCTTACCTAATAAGTGCCCATTTACTCTAGATTTGAAGACCACGTGGTTGTAATTTTGAGGAAACACAGATCCAGGCAGCGAGTTCCACTCCCTAGTAGTTCGGACAACGAAGGTGGAACTGTGAGATTTTGTGATATTTGTGAGAAAACGAAAAAACGCTTAAAGCGTATGACTTGGTCCATGCAGGCGTGAGACAGATAATCACATGGACCATTGCTCCTCCGGCCCATCGACCGCGAACCGACTTTGGATCACGCAGCGTCATCAGCCAAACGATGCCAACTTGCCTCATCCTCATGGTTACGACAAAAGTTCCCACTGAACTCGAGCACTGCTCAGAGATTTCTGATTTACGTCAATCCTTTACGACCAATCTCTCTACACCTATCGAATTTTGTTTCTAACTAAATCTCAAGAACAAATCTTATGGAGATGGTTAAACTAGTCTAACTGAAAGATTGCTGAAATATTGCTGTTTTTTTCTATTTTATTAAGGTCCACAAAATTGGTATAAAAAAACAAGTACATACAAATACAGCAATTAATTCGGAATGTAACCTACTACATGTGAACACAACATACAAAAATAAGAAAAAATTGAGTTATACATGTAGACTTTGAAGTATATTAATGGTATTTGGTTTTTAAAAATTATACATGTTAGGTATGGTAATATTGTGTTGTTTATTTTTATAATCATGTGTGTACATAATTTTGTATGGTTTTTGCGTATATTAAGTACAAAGTACAGAGCAGAAATTGATATTTTTTTAAGCTAATTTCAAATAATCAATCGGCAACCATACAAGTATTACTTTATTTTATTAAATTGCGCTTCAATAAATAGTTATAAAATATTTTAAAAAAATCTTTTTTCTTTTTTTGTGTAAACAATAAATACAACAACTTATATAGGTTGATTTAATAGGCAAAACACCATCACTGGTTTTTAGTGTTATCATTTTGCATGTTGTTTAATACTATTATTAGTCTTAAAATTGTTAAATATTATAAATAAAATCTAAATAAAAAAAAATCGTCCAAATCGTTAGAGCATTTGCGAGATATGCATAATTAATTTATATATACATACTAGCTGGTGTCCGCGATTTCGTTCGCGTTGAAAAATAAATCATATACACCTAGCATACATTGACGCCTGACTTTATACTTTTGCCAAGAGTTGGATCTTTATTTTAAGATATTCTATTCATAAAAATAACAAAGAATATATTTAATAATATTACTTTTAAACATATAATAGTAAAATCAACATCCAATTATTGGCAAGTAAATGTGCACTGTGCTCTTAAAACAATTATACAGTACTAGCTGGTGCCCGCGACTTCGTCCGCGTTAAACGATGTAAGGTACCTTATGTCCTTTCTGGTGTACCAGACAACGTGTATGCAAAATTTCATTGTGATCGGTTCAGTAGTTTTTGCGTGAAACAGTTACAAACATCCATACATCCAAACATACTTTCGCATTTATAATACTAGCTGGTGCCCGCGACTTCGTCCGCGTTGAACGATGAAAGGTACCCTATGTCCTTTCTGGTGTCTCAGACAACGTGTATGCAAAATTTCATTGTGATCGGTTCATTAGTTTTTGCGTGAAAGAGTTACAAACATCCATACATCTAAACATACTTTCGTATTTATAATATTAGTACTGATATAATCAACTTTAATGTAAGTCAAATATAAGTAATAACATGTTACGTTCGCGTTGTGTACACATTAAATTTGTTGCTAGCTTGCATAACTCACACACCGCACTTAATAATTATTATATCAAATTACTTTTATGAGAATTAGGGCCTCTTTCACAATGTGTCAAGTAAGCTAACCGCCATTTAAAGTCACCGGTAACCGGGAATGATGGAGATGATATACATTTGTTTGTACGGTAAAAGTCACAAACATTAAAAAGAAAATAATTTAAAAAAATTCGCCTATCGAATGATGCAGTAAACCGAGTGCATAATTTAATAAAACATAAAATTATTTCTAAAAGTAACTAATCAACACTTAACTTGTAGTTGGTGAAAGAGGCCCTTATAAAGTATCACATAAAAAAAGGCTATATAAAAAGGAAACTATTAGTAAATTTATTTATTTAATTTTAAAGATGTTTTTTATAGAACGGAAACTCAGAAATGCATCAGTATTGTTCTCATAGAGAAGCTTAGTTGAACTTAAGCTCAGGAGCTTTGTAATGGATCTTGGACTAATGAAGATTAACTGATTGCTTTATATTTTTAACTATCTACGTCTTATCGAAGATAATAATTTTTATTACATCTTTTAATATGATGATTGATAATTTTGATGAAAATCGTAATAATTAATTTTATAAAAAAAAAAAGAGACCCGACGGCATGACTCTTATTCCCTGGAAGCTGGGAAGACCCTTGGTATGGGATGCCACATGTGTAGACACCCTGGCTCCTTCTCATCTTCCAGGAACCACGTCACAGGCTGGTGCTGCCGCTTATAAAGCCGAAAATCTCAAGCGGCGCAAATATGCAAACTTAGATAGGGGTTACATGTTTGTGCCGCTTGCGGTAGAAACCATGGGTCCGTGGGGGCCAGCCGCTCATGAACTCTAAAAGGACCTGGCTAAACGGTTGGTAGAGGCGTCAGGTGACCAGAATGCTGGCTCTTACTTTGCCCAAAAGATAAGCATATGCATCCAACGGGGCAATGCCGCCAGCATTCTGGCCACTTTTCCGTCTACCAACGGCTTAATAGATTTAAATTATTTATAAGTATTTTTTGAAAATAATTAGTTAGTTTTTAAGTTTTGTATATATTAATTTGTATATAATTTATATTTATTAAATTATGATACATAATTTTATGATATTTTAGGCCTATTCGTATATAATCTATAATATATATATTTAAAAAATAATAATAATAATAATGAAATGTAGCAATTGGCGACAAAAGCTTGAATTTGTAAATCTGTAAAAACCTATATTGAACTAGCTGTTGCCTGCGACTTCGTAGCGCCCTTTTTTTTAGGTGTTAAAGTATTAATTTTACTCTTAACTGTAAAACATTAAAGTATTCCCTAAAATAAAATCGTTAAGAAAATAAATGTATATATTTTTACATTTTATGACACTTTGTATATGTGTTGCTAGGCAACGCTTTTTACGGATCATGACTGTTGACTACGTTGACTGTTACTATTAACGCTAATTATTAAGCTAGTTAATAAATTAATAAGTTCGGTTAAGTGTCTAGTACCTCTTTAACCATATCTGAGTTAAGTGTCAAATAGGCTAACCGCCATTTAAAGTCACCTGTCAACGGGAATGATGGAGATGATATACCTTTGTTTGTACGGTAAAAGTCCCAAACATTAAAAAGGAAATAATAATAAAAAAATCGCCTATCGAAGGATGCACTAAACCGGAGTGCATAATTTAATAAAACATAAAATTATTTCTAAAAGTAATTAATCAACATTTTACTTGTAATTGGTGAAAGAGGCCCTAAGGGTGTTAGTCGTGACACAACAGTACTTAATTGGCAAGTGTCCTTATAATCGAGCTTACCAAAGTTGCTCTAGGTCTAAATGTATTGAGTTTAGTTCCTAGTATAATTTTCAAGCAGAATTGTGACAATATTTGGTATGGTCACATTTCTACTCATTAGGAAGTGTAAGAACGTAAGAAAGTGGTTTCATTTTAAAATCAAATATTACAAAAGTCAGATTTGAAAATTCTTTTGTAAATCAGCAAAGGAAAGACATCTTGATACAGGTGTAGCGTCACAAAGCGAGACGTTTGAACACTCCTTTGTAACGTAGTTGTTTCGTTACATAGTGGAATGTTGCATTCAGAAATTCAGAGTGAATTTCACGTGTGTCGGCGACAAATACATATACTGCACACGTAACTTTTCAAGACTCGCAAACAGAAAGCGAATATCGCAGCCAGCGAATATAGAAATTCCTGGACATTTTTGTAGTAAAATTTAATGTTTTTATTTTACTTATACACTTAAAGATTATTGATATAAATATTTAAATAAATTATTCAGTTGTGTACCTATATATTTCTACAATTATGTGACATTTTCTGAATGAAAACTAAATATGTGTCTGGAATTGAGTCTAGATCCTGCTCAGTAGAGAAGCAGACCATAATCTCACAGTATCATACTAGACATATATTTTCGGCAGAACCGGGGTTTATACTAATAAAAATAATTCGAATATCGTCATCATGCCATACATGATTATCGTTTGGAAGTAAGTGTACCATATAGTGCGAAGTCAGCTAAACTTTGGAGGGAACATTACGGCTCGGTTAAGGAAGGGACGACTGATAGCCATCTACGGCTCTACTTGGGACCACAAATATGTGTTGACCCTTAAGTTAAGTTTACTATACAAGTGATTAAAATTTAAACTTAGTTCAGTAAAATTATTTATCAAATTATAAAACTATATTGTACCTTTTAATTAATATAATTACAGCCTTTCCAGAATCCTCCAGGCTATATAATACGCTCAAATATTACTATGCAGAGATCTTTTCGAGGGTGCATAATAATTGTTTTTGTCAATAAATGGTCGATAGGATAGTGTAAAGTAACACCTCATTTTATTGCATACATTATGGTAACGCTGCAGACATAAATACTATCTTCATTTTATAAAAAAATAGCCACTAGAGCCATCTTCCAACTTTTGAAGTTAAGTTAAAGTTAACCTCCCTCCGCGACATAAATATTTAAACTGTTACTTGTCAGTATGTTTATTAAAATTTAATTTATACGTTAATTGATTGGACGTATAAAATTAATTGATTTGATCTCGCAACTTCGCCTATAGCGGACGCGGAGGACGCCAAGAGGTTTAGTCGGTAGGTTTACCCCACTACACATAACACTATCTATTCCTCTTGTAAAAAAAAGGTGAAACACGAATTTATATGATAAATAATTATTTATTTTATTAGAGGTAAAATGATGAATAAACTTTATTATTATTTATTAATATTTTATTGGTCAATGTATACATGGTTTTATAATAAACTTAACGTATATCGGTAAGAGCGTTACCTATAAATAAATTTCAAAGTGTAAGGGCCTCTTTCACCAACTACAAGTAAAGTGTTGATTAGTTACTTAATAATTAAAGAATTTTATGTTTTATTAAATTATGCACTCGGTTTACTGCATCTTTCGACAGGCGATTTTTTTTTTAATTATTTTCTTTTTAATGTTTGGGTGCTTTTACCGTACAAACAAAGGTATATCAGCTCCATCGGAAGCTTAAATTTATATGGCGGTAAGCTTAAATAGGCTCAGAAATGGTGAAAGAGGCCCTAATCATAACAAAAATATTTCAGAAAATTTGTTATAAAATCACTGATTTATTTAAGCGATAATTAAGCCCGGATATAAAGGATTCTGAACTCATACATATATATACTAAGTTTAGTATTGTATATACTGTGACTTGTGTATAATAATTTTAAGAATTTATATATTTTAATTTATAGATGACAAAAGGAATGTCACAAACGCTGGTAAAATTATATAACGATCATGACAAGTGTTTTTTGAAACCTATTTAATGAATAAATAACTGTGTAATTAAAATTTGAATTGTTTTTATAGAACAGGCCCAACTACTGTCTGTTTTATTTGTATTCAATGTTTTTTTTTTTTTGGTATTTTCCTGTTTTTTTATGTGGACAATAAAAATAAATAAAAAAGACGCTTCTCAGTCAGTTCGTCAGTGTGTAGCTATTCCAGGAATACTGAATATAGTGCTCAAAGGAAGAATATTTTGTTCTCAAAGTGTTCTCTGTTGCAAATAAAATTATTTTAATTCTAAAAAATAGATAAAGGTAATTAATTTTTTTGGACCCAGAAAATCCTGGTAGAATAATGTCGCTAAGTCTAAGTTTTTATACAAATTTTGATTAAGTATATTAAAGTCATATCAATTATTGAGTCAATATATATATATATATATATATATATATATATATATATATATATATATATATTTAATTAGCATTTTTAATCTGTTTGACTTCTCCATATTGTTAATATCGTTATCGATAATTTTGGGTTACGAAAAATTTCTTTATACCAATGACAAAGTTTCTCAAGAATCTAGTATATTTTATCTAGATTTGTATATAAATAAATGATTATATTTTGCATCCATCAATATTGTTTCAATTGCATACACTGCATTGAACTGCATCCTATAAAAGTACCTTCTCCATAAATAACCTTTTGGAAAAATAAATTTACCAAATTTCATATTCCAACTAACCTTTTCTTTACATATTACGTACATGTCAAACAGGTCAGTAATCCCTCAAGATCAGCTGTTCTATTGTCCCCTACGGGATCCCAAACAAACATTTGTACCGTTGATCAAACATTCCCAGGGTTCAATCTTAAAAATAAAGTCTGAATTGAACCCTTACAACCCTTATTATGTTGGGTCTGAGCTGACTTGACATTCATAAATGTATTTTGGGCATAGTGACGTCAGCGATACTGTGTCACATGTATATGTTACATGTACATACATACTAGCTCGTGCCCGCGACTTCGTCCGCGTTGAAAAATGAAAAAAAAAGTATATTTAAGCAATAATTATAACGCTTGATCTCTTGTTGCTATAACACTTTGGGCAGGCGTTAGTTTTTTATTTTATTTTAGATTATCTCTTGGGAACAGCACTTTTTTTTTAGATGAAAGATACTCCTTTCTGATTCTAGATTCTAGATTCACTTTTCTTGTTCTAGATGAAAGGTACTCCTTTCTGATTCTAGATTCTAGATTCACTTTTTTTTCTAGATGAAAAGTACTCCTTTCTAGATGAAAGCTATGTCGTTTCCTGTATCCGTGACGATGTGTATGAAAAATTAAATAAATGGAATAATAAATTGTAGGCTACTCCACTGCCGATCAGCAATAACTTCACAATTCTTGGCTACCCTTATTATTACATCCTAGGGGTACCTACAGCAAACGAGCTCCTAAAATTCCCACTACTTATTAATATTACATTGCTCAAATAGCGGGGTTGCATTAAGGTAATTAAGGATTACTTTAAATGCATAGGTACGTCTACGAGAGCTGTAGGAATTGTAAGGAATTACATGAAATACGTGAAGTCGCATCGTCTGGCAGCCTGTCAGTGACATTAGTGCGATTACCGCGCGATCACGTCGCCACCAGATAAAGTACCCACGACTTTGTCTGTAGCACAAAACACGAAATAAAGCGGATTTTTTTTTAAATGTAGATTCTAACAAAATAAATTTCTCAATTTTTTTCGTAATGCTTAGTGCATTGCAACCTGTGCGACAGCAGTAACAATCTTGATTTCCGAAGAACTAATTGAAATTGAAGAGGAGCATAGAACAGAACAGAACAGGAAATAACTCGGTTCGGTACACAACTATTTCATTTTTAATCTAAAAGTCGCCAGACAGGCAGTGATAGAGAAATGAGCTTTGGCACCACCATTTATGCCGATATTTCACGGTGGCTTTCTGTTAGAGGGTGGCTACTGCCGCCACACTGATTTCCCAATTTACAACTACGAAACGCAATGTGCCATGTCACTATTAAAACCACTAACATTGTGTGTTAGTATTGATTTATGTGTCCAGAGACGTAGCCTCTAATTATCGTGTTCTATTTTGTTCCATGAACTGTGCTCAGAGCTTAATTGTGAGATAGGCTTAGTTACGGATGTAAAGGAAATAATCCGTGAAATAAATAAAATCACAATCATAGATTTTATAATTAGCAAATATGTGCTCTAAGGGGGAAACCCATGTAAAGCAGAAGACAATGATAATAATGTGATGATATTCTGATGTTCTATTTCGATGTACACAACATAAGGTTTGTCAGATGCCTTTCCCTTTAACCTAATATCTTCTTAAAAATAAGTAAGCTGCTTATTTTTTCACGTTTGATGTAATTGTACAGGCGGAATTCTACAAGCGTCTATAAAGAACTGGATATATTAGGAGAGAAATCCAGAGGAAAGTTAATAAGCTATTGTTTGAATTTGAAGAATGATGACGCAGGAGAAAACTATAGTAATTAATAATGTAAACGTCTTGATTTAATCGCAAAGGTGCATAGAAAATAAATGTGACCTAACTCTGAATGGGATCTGCTAAAAATGTGACCAATCCTATATACTCGTGGTTAAAGAGGAACCTTCTGACAATTTGTGCTGTGTAGACGACAAAGTATCGACTACTGAATTGTTGTTTAAATCAACAATTTAAATAACATAAAATACTAACACTGCCTTCAGTTTTTATATATGAGGTTCCCTATCTTATTTAGACGAATTTCAAAGCACAGTAAAAGAGCTCAAAGAGATTCAAATAGGCTGTGTATTCGTAAAGCACACACAGCTCTTATGCACAAAAGTGTTTTTTGTCTGGCACCAGTCATTTATAATAAAATCCCGAACAATATTAAACTCAATATTAATATATTTAAGAAGAAAATTAAATAATTACTAGTTGATAAATGTTACTATAATTTAAAACATTATATATCTGATAACTTAGTGGTAGGTGGTGATTAAAAAAATATTTTGTTATATAGTGTTCACAAAATATTTGCACAAGTCAAAGGGTAGAATGTAGCGAGCCTTATTTCATTAAAAAACCATTGTAATTACCTATATTCAGCAAATAAATTATTATTATTATTAAAATCATTAACGTCTCACGAAAAAGCCTCTTTAAGTGTTTTGCCATTTGAAAAAACTACTTACTAGACTATGATCGTCACATTGCGGTCACATTGTAACGTAAAGTTTAGATAGATATTCTTTGTTATATTTTCATAATAACATAATGTTAGATCTCCTTATATGTCTTTGGACCAAACCTGAAAATCTACACCAACTGAATACATAGGTACATAGGAATTGTCTGAGCCACGAGTGCTGAATCAATAATACCAAGACCTCCGCCATTAATGCACGGACACGTTCTTATGCAACTTTACTCACTTGATTATTATATTCTATATACATATTGTTTTTATACAGGCGAAGCCAGAATACACTGTAATGCCTTCATTTGCATCCCTAGATAGCATCGTCCTGAATATTATTCGCTCTTAATTGTTACATTTTATATTTTTTTGATACCAGGAATTTTTTAAAAAAGGCATGTATGTCCTAATAGGATAATAAAACACTAATCAAAAAATAAAGGGGTGGTATAATAAAATACAATTGATAAAATACCAATTTATGACTGCAGAACGCATAAGCTACCTATCATTAGGAATAATTTGTAGAGAAAATAAAATAAATATATTTCTAGGGTCTTGGTTTTTATTAACATGCAATGACTGATATATTTATTGTATTTATTCTTAAGTAAAATCTGTAGATTGTAACTTATTACAATAAATATGACAAAGAAATTTGCATATTGTTGGAATACACTTATGTATTATGTAAAATTAAAAAACGAAATTGTTTTTGATCCCTTGTTTTGATAATAACAAAACTCTTAGCACAATAACTCACAAACTAATGAATAGAATAACATGAAATTTTAACAGCTGTCTTTTAAAGGTTAGTACTAACTGAAAAATAGGTGAATGCAATTAAACTAGCGCCATCTATGTGTTAGGCCCGGGACTTTTCAGTCCATGTAATATGTAACAGCTCTTTATTGAAGTAAATTGGGAAGAATCCTATTACAAGGTATTAATTCCAAGAATACATAAGATTTATATTCTGAGAACCCAATTAATGAGTTCACAATTAACTAATTACTAAACAAACCTGAATTTGAGAAATTACTAAAAGTTGCTTTCAGCTTGGACAAAGAAAAGCTACTTTCAGAAGTCGTTGTATTAAAATAAAATAATTAAAGTTATTTAAGAGATCATGAAATCTTTCGGATTCTTTAAAAGTGTTTTTAATTTATTTAAAATAGTTTATGTTTCTGTAATGTTAAATTTTATGATTAATTAATAATTCAACTTTAAATTTCAAATATTCTTTAGCTATATCTTATAACATTTTAATGAAAGGCTAACTTATAATTGTCTAATAATTTTATCATTAGATTTTCATCGACAACGGATTCAACCAAGTCACAGAATATTTAAAAATTACTTTAAAAAAACACGAGCAATACGTTTGTTTTCTTTTTTATATAAACTTCATTTAAATATATGTCTCCTTTACACATTGCCCTTATATATTATATTACCTCTAATAATTTCCTAATAATTTATGACATTCAAACACATAACTTTTTGATAAATCACAATACAAAAATCACATTATAAATATTGATAATAAACCAAAAATTAACGTAACTATCTTCTTAGATGTTAAAACATTTGTATTCATTTTTTTTAATTTTTTTATTTACATTTAGATTACATACAGTCATAAATTTAAAATATATATATTATAGATTATATACAAATAGGCCTAAATAATAATAAAAAATATATTTTTACATTTATTTAATAATTAAAATTTTTGTTACTCGTATATTTTTAACAAGCTTTGATTTTTTTTTATTTTTATTTTCATATGATCCCTCAGGAACAGTACTTTTATTCTAAATGAAATGTAAACTATATTATTTTCTGTATCATTGACTACGTCTATGCAATATTTCCATTATGATCTGTTAAGTATTTGAAGAGTGAAAGCTTAACTTACAAACAAACAAACTCACTTACGCTTTTATAATATTAGTTAGGATTACGAGTATTACAATTAAGTTTAGTGGCAATAGAGAATTTAAAAGGAAACAAAAAATGAAACTACCAACACATTTTGACGTACGTAAAAATTGTAACATTTTGCGGTAAGCTAGAATTTTGCTCGTCGCAACATGAAAAGGTATTTTCGAAAACAATGGAGCGTATATGGTAAATACACGGTGTATTCTACAAGGCTGTGTTCACAGGATGACTGAGCGTTTCGCCCGTTGAAACAAATTACCATCTCTTAAGTACACGGTGTTGCGAAATATTTCTATGCGAGCATACTTGTTTGAGAAACGTAATGTGGGTAGTTTACTATACAATAAATTTAGTAAAAAAAAACCGTCAATGAAATGTTGTCATTTTTTTATCTTACTTCCATACTAATAGATAAATGTGAAAGAAACTCTGTCTATTTATTATCTTTTCACGCCTTAACTGTTCAAATGAATATCATGAAATTCGCAATAACATTATCTGTGGTAAAAAAGGATACAAGAGCAGTTTTTATTTGGGGTAAAAAAGGGTAGAAGAGCAGTTTTGTTGTTTTGTTTTGAATTCTATACAACCTATGCAACACTATAAAAGGTTATAAGTTTATTGGAAAATAAACAATTACTATTGCCAATGTATTGTCAAGTATGTGAGATCTTATTAAATAATGTTTTATTAAAAAAAATTATGTGTCCTTGGTTGAAACAACTCTTTCCTTTTTGAGGGTAGGCGTTGATTTTATCAATAAGAATTTAAACTTTTTTTTTTACCAAAAATAAACATAATTATTATTTTTGTTGTCGCGTAGGTAAATCTCAGTCCTCACCTGTTACTCCAATCCGACTTTGTTCTTGCTCAATTAATATTCACTCGTCGCTTCCATTATCTGCTAAATTTGGAGAAGCATTTCACCGCACCTTCTATACACCCTTCAATTTTATTTCAGTCATCAATTTTTATTCGAGATTCACTCTCGCTACACGTGTATTGATCATTTTCAGTCTTTCGTATCGAGTGTTACGGATTCTCAGAAAAGTACTTTCTTTGTTTAAAGAATTATGAGAATTTAATTCGTTTTTCAATGCTTAGTAGGATTCGAA
Source organism: Synanthedon myopaeformis (assembly GCA_944738685.1). Classification (NCBI taxonomy): domain Eukaryota; kingdom Metazoa; phylum Arthropoda; class Insecta; order Lepidoptera; family Sesiidae; genus Synanthedon; species Synanthedon myopaeformis. The sequence goes on from OX122921.1 coordinate 408,644, forward strand.
TTGTATGAATAATTTTGGTATCTATATGTTCAATGTGTGCTCCAAAATTCAAACCTCTATCCAATATTTTTTCAGTAAATACATAAGCTTAATTTTTGAAGTTTCTGTTTATTTTTGTCTGTAGTTAATCGTTGAACGATGAGAGGTACCCTATGTCCTCTCTGGTGTCCCATACAACGTGTATGCAAAATTAAATGGTGATCGGTTCAGTAGTTTTTGCGTGAAAGAGTCACAAACATCCATACATCCAAACATACTTTCGCATTTATAATATTAAAAAATTACCGATGTTGTTTAAACCTTTATTCCCAGAAGATTTCACTTTCTACATATATAACAATATCAACTTCATGTTGAGAAGTTGTGGATTGAGAGCACACACTTGTTAATAAAGATTAATACTGCGGAGTAACTTAGATAACTTGAGCACGTATAAATAAATATAATTATGGAACGTGGATGCTTCGTGGATTGAATATTTCGTTGGAAATTTGCATGTGTTGCGTTAAATCTCAAAATGTACAGAATAAGGAGAGTGACTTAAACATACGAGCCTGTATTGTTTCGTAAGAGTTACTCAAATACGTTTCCAATTTTTAGAGTAATAATTCCAAGAAAGGTTCTCTTAAGAATGCATCCTATCCCTTTGTAATATGGTCCTTTTTCAAGATTACCTACTAGAAGGTAATGGCGGTACATTTTTACAGCAATGGAGATTGTTCATTTGGAATTGATAAATGGCATATCTGTCAGGCACATTCGTGATCAATAGTCGTATTTTAATTCAAAAATATCGATACAAATTAATCAACTTTTATAAATGATCGCACATCAATTTCCCATAATAAATCACTCGCGTAAAGAATCGCGTTTAAACACCTATGTTAGTTTTTATTGAAATTTAAAAAAAATAATATACTTATACAATGCTCTTTTATTTAAAAAAAAAATACTATCTGGGCCTCGTGGTTTCGGAAGTCTTCTTGTACATAAAATAAAATTATAATTATTGTCAATTATATAATAGTGACCTATTGATATGAATTAATATAAACATGTGCAACTTTATAAACTCAAAATTATATAAACACAAACTTTCCACGTTTATTGCTCTGTTCTTTAGTAAAATACTATACCGTACCGTACCGTACCGTACCGTACCGTACCGTACCGTACCGTATTATATTATATTATATTATATTATATTATATTATATTATATTACATTATATTATATTATATTATATTATATTATATTATATTATATTATATTATATTATATTATATTATATTATATTATATTATATTATATTATATTATATTATATTATATTATATACGCATACTATATGATTCCTATACGCATAAACTATTTATGCTGAAGTACTGAAAAACTATAACACTGGTGCACGTGCGCCTTTATATCATATTTCAATTTCAACTAGCTACAAGTATAAAAATTTCAACACGAATATAAAAATAATGTTGTTAAGTTAATGTTTTAGTTTTATGGTGTTGTTTTGTTTTTCTTTTTTTTTGTGTATTTTTCTCTGTGTATAAAATTAGTTTAACAATTCGTGGAAAATGTTGTTGATGGTGCTATTATCTTTATTTACGAGTATATTCCCCCCAAAACAGTGTAATATTCACAATTTATTTCTAAATAACAAGTTATTTAATAAGTTTTAAGATACTTAACTTTAAGATTTAAGATTTAAGATATTTTTTAAGATCATACGACATAGATTATTACATAAAAATTGAGGAAAATCCAACGATATAATTCACAATCCTTATTACCGGAGTGGGTCGTTAAAAAACCATAAATATAATGTAAATTGTTGCGTTGCGTTTAAAGCGGACATAAAAGCAGTTGTACAAATTATGCACAGTATAAAACAAATACGTAGGTTCATTCTCCATAAAAAAATCGCTAATATTAAATACTGCAGCGTTTATGAGGCGCCAAATATCAAATGTCTTTAGCCAATTTTGTTGATACATTTTTTTTTATTTTTTAAATTTCTTTAAATATATAACAGCCATAAATTAAAAAAATATATATATTATAGATTATATACAAATAGGCCTAAAGAATTATAAAAAATATATTTATCTATTAATTTAAATAAAACAAAAATAATAATAAAACCAAAGAAGAAAAAGAATATAATATTCTGTAAGAGATAAAAATTAATTTTTCAAAAGTAATTCGACAATTTTCTTTTTGTAAGAAATTAATTTAATTAAAATTTAAATTTAAAAAAAATTCACCAAATGTCAAATGCATTTGGTATATTCCTTACTCCTTCATAATTCCCGATGTGACTAGATATTATTTGTTTTAGAGATAATTTTTAGATTCCACACCGCTATTATGGTTTGTTTTGTGAACAGATTCTCTAATAAGAGTAATATAAAATGAAATGTAGCTGACAAGGTGTTACAATTTCTACTGTTCAAGGCTAATGGGACATCTGGCATTAAATTAACCAGCGTCATTTTAATTAGTTATTACATAACCTATAGCCAAGGTTTAAGTGTTTATCGCACGGGTGCCTTGAGGTTTTCGCAAGTAATACGGGTTAATTAGTCAGACATAAGAGATTCGCGAGTAACGAGGCCTGCCAGCGCTTCTACACGACTTCGGGGCTTGAAAGTGTGACTGTAAGATAGCTGTGTTTAAGGTAAGTGAACATGGGTAATTTATTCGCAGGACTAAATTTTTATACGTTTTGAGTGTCAATTCATTCATTATAATTTCAATAATTTATTTAATTTTTATTCATAAAATCTTTTCTTTAGTTACGGAAGAAATTGGTAAAGTTAATCTACATGGTAATTTTATTTTGAATTTCTTTTATTTTGTGTGTGTTTTTTTTTTTCGGCAATTTAGTTTAAATTGACTGAATTAATTAAGTAATCAAAGGACTAGATTTTTATTAAGTTTTGAGTGTCAATTGTCATGGTGTCCAAGGCGAGTGTTAGTATTCTTAATACGTGTGTAGAAACATCACCAGCGCAGGCTAGCTCCGGTTTTCTCAAAGGCGGTTTTCAACTATTTATAAAACTTATCTAGTATGGGCTACAGCCCAATCATTTTATTCACTAGTTGGATAGCAAGACTAGTCTAAGCCGACAGTCTTTATAACATGAATTTCTAATATTGAATATTGATCGCAGATCTGGTTGTAAATCGACAGTCTACATATTTTAAAATTAATAATAAAAATCGCGTCCCTCGAGGGACTGTTTCTATGGCTGTGTCAAGTGGGGCAGCTGCCATTGTATATAAGATGTGAATCTACTAGTTTCCCATCATGCCTTTGGGCCCCAGTCCAGTCTAACAACTGAGTCATGGAGTCCAAGGAGACTATTAGTATTTTTAGTACGTGTGTGGCGGTAGCTTGCTGGTACGGACTCGTTGCAGGTTTCTCAAAGAGACATTAACCTACTTAAAAACCTACCTACTGTTACTCTTGTGTACTACCTGTGAGTTTACTCATAATATAGTGAAATCTAACCCAAGTAAATTCAATCCTTTATTCCTAACCCAAGTTAATTTAATCTCGTATCACAAACTCACTATAAATCCCATTAGTTTCTTAACATTTAGAGTATATGTACATATTTAATTTATCTAGCAGTTTAACACAAAGCATCACGTACCTCTATAAAGAACTAAAGGATTACTATTAAACACAGCGTAGAGCACTGCTTCTATTGGACGATCACAATTCCAATAAAATATATCATTCTGTATTATGAAAAATAGTACATATTCTTATATGTAAATATTATAAGTATGCAAGAATGTGTGTGTCAAGAAAGAAGTGTTATGGAGTTCGTTTACATATTGATCAGCATATCGACATATGTAACACTGCGTAGCGCTGTAGACTCATAGCATAGTCGATCTACCGAAAATTCTGTTACAAGGATAAAGGGGGGGGGGGGGGGGGGGGTTATTACTGTGCGAAGCCATTGATGATTACTACAAAGTTGTTCTAAAAGTGTATTGGAAAATTTTCTTAGTTGGTACCAATTATTCTTGCTAGAAGTTGAAATCGCATCACAACAGGTGCAGAACATCCTCTGTCAGTAACGTCGCCATCCTCAATAACTTGTATCCCTTGCAGAGTACACAAACAAAACGGTTATTTGTTCTATGTAATTACTACTGTTAAATAACCGTAAACATTGTGTACGGGTAAAACAAACAGCGCCGAATGAAACTTATCCGCACTCATTTCTTTTCAAACAAGAGTTACTCTTTTGGGCTACTAATTTTATTTATTTATCTCATTTACCTTATCGAATTAACTGTATACCTAAGGTATTAAATATTGTCTCGTGAATTTAGCTTCGGGCAGCTATTGAGAGCTAAATATTATATTATGTATTTAAAGTAACATTTCAGTTAATGAGACTTTAATAACACTTACTATAATATCTGTAAATATTATATTCCAGTTTTATGGGACAATGTAAATATTATTTAAATATCATTTTATGTATAATAAATAATAAATAAGTCAATCAATCAAAATATAATAAAATCGTAAAGGAGCCGTACATTCAAATTGGATTAAATTCGATTTGGCAAAAAGAAATTTTATTACCTTTGGGAAAATGTTATGTTCCTGTAGTATTTTTAAAAAAGGAATTACAACGGGTACGAATTTGCGAACACAGCTACGATAAAGAATAGAATGATACATTATCTTAGAATTTATTTTATAACCAACTAGGAAAAACATTTTTCAGAGGATATAACTTATTTCAAGTGCAGTTACTCCAGAAGACTGCGATTGGTTCTTCTATCTTCTTTTATTTAAATAAGCATCGCTCATAGTCTTATTAGAATCGTTCGGAACAGTTTTTGAAGAATCAATAGGTATTTATGTACGAGAATGTTAAAGTAGGTACTCTAGTCATTTTTCTCAAACGTTATTCAACTCAAAGGCTTTATATATTGATATATTGATAAGTTAAGAAGTTATACTTCTCTACTTATCAATATTGAACTTACTCGTAAGTTTGTTGGGTATTGTGTTAGCAAGTTTTGTTCGTTCTATTCCGAACGAAAGCTTATGTCATTCATTCAAATTGCAGAGAGTTCCTATTTATAGTTTATCGCCTAACTAAGAGAGAAATTATGCTTGAACAAAATAATTTAAATTTATTTATTTATATGTACATGTATTTAAAGTGTTTTAAATATATCATTAAACACAATAATTCATCTACTGGATATCCGCGAATGCAATTAACTTGAGTAAACGCCTTCGTGTCGAGGCTGTCTCGTTATTTTAAAGGGTTTACGGCATGGCACCGCTATCTTTTACTTTAAATACTGTTTAGAATAAATGTCGCGACGTTTGTTCCAAACTCCCACAGACACTCGAACAAGAGCTGACAAATTAAACGTCGTATTTATCACCTGCTAACGTCATTAGAGGTGGGAATTAAAATGAGGAGAAGTTGGAAGACGCTGTAGCGCGCGTGGCGCCATCTCTAACTTTCATTTGTTTAAGATTTTACGTTACATAATGTTTGAAAGAGAAATTATTAATTACTAGATGTTGCAGGCGACTTTGTCCGCGTAACTTTATAAAATATAGACTATGTTACTCGCTGATAATATAGCTTTCAAACAGTGAAAGAATTTTTCAAATCGGTCCAATTGTTTCGGAGCCTATACAATGCAAACAAACAAATCTTTCCTCTTTATAATATTATTATTATTATAGATTAAGTGGGCGAGATATTTGGATAATGAAGTGTTGAGGCGAAATAAGCTTTTAAATGTAATATTTTGGTTAAAGTAAAATGAATTACGCTTATATTTAATTACGTCATGTGTCGGCATGATGCCTACCTTTTGAGGTTATGTAGGGTGTATAATAGGTATATACCCTACATAACCCAAAGGTTATACCCTACATAACCCAGAGGTTATACCCTACATAACCCAGAGGTTATGTAGGGTATATACCTATTATATACCCTACATAACCTCAAAAGGTAGGTACTCAAAAGCTGGGTTATGTAGGGTATATACCTGGGTATATAATACTCATTAAATTTCTCTAATAATGCAATAATATGAATACAGGATAATGATAGAAACATCACCTCTATAATCTCGAAAAAAGAGCACAATTACTTTTATTTCGTATTGCTCTTCTATAAAAATGTGGTCACTGCAACCATATAGGATACTCAACTAGCAATGACAGTATCATCTCTCGCTTTCCTTAAGGTGCGTCCATAGTATATAACTGTGTTCTTCTTCATTTAACTTTGCTATATAACATTGCAAAATGAAACAATAACATTTTTTGTCAGGCGTTATATATTTTATTTTTTAACTAGCTGGTGCTCGCGACTTCGTCGGCGTTAAAATTTTAAAAAAAAAAGCAATATAACGCTTGACCTCGTGTTGCTATAACACTTTGGTGAGGCGTTAGTTTTTTATTTTTTATTTATCCTTCGGGAATAGTCCTTTTTTCTGGATGAAAGGTACCCTATGTCCTTTCTGGTGTAGCAGACAACGTGTATACAAAATTACATGGTGATCGGTTCATCAGTTTTTGCGTGAAAGAGTTAAAAACATCCATACATCCAAACATACTTTCGCATTTATAATATTAGTACGGATTAGGTTGACAGACAGAAGGACGTTATTTTTGTAAAATAGAGACTAGACATACTTTGGCATTTATAATATTAGTATAGAAGTATAGACTAGTACAGATTAGTATAGATATACTCGTAGATATATATATAGAAGTATAGATATAGACAAACACGAAGTCGCGGGCACCAGCTAGTGTTATATAATTTTGTATTCATGCTGTATAACTATGTTTTATAACATGTCTGAATTCATCTTTAGAAACAAGAGTATATACTTACCGATTATTTGTGGTAATTTTCTTTAAATGTATGGTCACTGGAGCGGCATAAGCTTCCTAGTTTATGACAACGATACGCAGTCAAGTGAAATGTATGTATTTATTTATGTATTTGTACGACAAGGACACAGTTGTTACCATAGAGTCGTGATCAAAGTTATAAAAGTCTTATTTATTGTTTGCGCCACGAAGTTTTTCCCGGACGCACGTATGAAGCGAGCTGCGAACAGATGCGTATCTCTCTTCTATAGTTGTCAAACTGTTGAATTTATTGCAATAAGTATTGAAATAATTCAGTGTGAGTCGTGTTTTCCTTTAAAAAACATGACATGTCTTTGTGTACTCGAAGTTATTGTGGCTTAAATATTATCAATACTTATAAAATCGATCGTTTCAGCTGACTATCAATGCATAGCTAAAACTACTAAAGCTCGAGTTCATTAACAGACGGTTATTTTTAAACAGCCGATTAAAATTTAAACAGCCGTTTAATAATATTTGGTTGATCACCATCGCTAAACTGCGGGTCAAACACCTTAAACATCAGATTAATCATTAAGTTAATCAGATGTTTAGGGCATTTAACCCGCATTTTAGCGATTTTGAACAAAAAAATATTATTAAACGGCTGTTTAAATTTTAAACAGCTGTTTAAAAATAACCGTCTGTTGGTGAAATCGAGCCTAAGTCTAGGTAGCTGAAAATTGGAACATATATTTATTTTACAGCGTAAGCAATCGCTATGAAAAGTTTTTTTGAAAATTTTAACTCGTATCAGCCGGGAGCGGGTCATTAGTCTATACTAATATTATATTTGCATTTTTGTATGTTTGTAATGAATAAACTCAAACACTACTGGGCCGATTTAAAAATATATATATCACCAATGCCATTTTTTAAATTGTAATCTCTTAAACAATGTTAAGATAAAAAATTATATTCTAAACATTTTGCAACTTGAAACTTAAATTTGATGCTTAATAATGACACGATACATTAAAGCCTATTTAGACTATTTAGTTTGTTCATTTGCTAAAGTTTAAGTAACATCTGTATTGACTTACGAACCATTTAAGCAGCGTGAAATAAACTTTATTGCTTTTTGTGTCCAACGTTACTAACAGACGCATAAATCAGTGAATTTGTGGCTTTTTACATCGCAACTTATGGCGAATAAATTGTCTTGTTTTTCTTTTTAGATACAGCCATTTGGAGCTTTTTGTTCGACCTACAGTTTTGTGCTTTAATCGCAATTTTTAAATGTATTGTATATATTTTTATTATGCGAGAATCAAATTGCCCACTGCATTCATAAAATGGATATAACTTATTTGGAGAGTGTAACCATTACAGAAACCATATTGAAAACAAACGCAAAATATGTAAAAAAAAAATTGGAAAAAATAACTCGTTTATTATAATCCCATTTGGTTCAGAAATGGACATGTACCGTATTTTGTGTTTTTTGTGACCTTCAAAAACGATAACTAACTAGTATGCGAGTGAAACACAAAAAAAGATAAGCGAACCCATTGGTCGAGTAGTTATAGTGCTTGCCTTAGCGCTCTCTCTCTCAGGAATTCTAGGTTCGATTCTTGACAGAGCCAAATTTGAATGGCTCTGGTCTGGATCTGGCAAGTAGTGGCAGGCACATTGCGTTTCGTAGTCATTTGGGCAGCCCGCCTGGCAACATTGGTGTTTACTTCTTACATACGATTATAAAATAGATAGATAATTTAAATAATTAATAAATTTAATAAATAAATAAATAATTTAATAAATATAATTAAAACTTATTAATATAATATATTATATGTATTATATTATATCAATATGTATTGAAGCATATTGTAGCCCGTAACGCGTAACGCGTGACGTGTGACATTTGATTTTACTCCCATACCCCGGGCTTATATATAATAATAACAGCATGGTGTTTCGATGAATAAGTAAGGAAGTAGGGTCATATTTCCCTATCCCTTCCCACCAATCCATAATTATACTATGGTTAGCAGAGAACTTGCAGCACCTGTGGCGTTGCTTGCGTTATAATATAGCCCGCGACTTCGTCCGCGTTGAACGATGAAAAGTACCCTATGTCCTTTCTGGTGTCCCAGACAACGTGTATGCAAAATTTCATGATGATCAGTTCACTAGTTTTTGCGTGAAAGAGTTACAAACATCCATACATCCAAACATACTTTCGCATTTATAATATTAGTATATAGAGTTTATAGTTTTTCTAGTGTATGAACAATTTGAACTTGTGAAATGAACTTTAGCATTATGATTGTGCAAGTCTGATAGAGTTTTGATTTATGCTAACTGAAGTTAAACTGCTATTGTTTCGTCCGAGCTCAAATTAAACATTCATACAGTAGTCTATAGTCGTGTATTTGTTTGATTTACAAACGCTCAGCTGAATAGCACTAGCCAGTACTACGTGTATTTTTTCAAACTTGGAATCTGTCAATTTGCTTCGTGTCTTTAGGTAATATGACTTTTGAAAGAGTAATTACAGTTTATAACATCGAATTATGTTTATAACCCTAGACTAGATGTTTATAGATTTGTGAATAAATAAATATTATTATTATTATTAATTTAAAATGTTGTATTGGTTTGTGTATTACTCAAAAATTCGAAAAAAAAAAATTCACAAGAAAACATAGGGATTAAAGTTAGGTAAAAACGTATACAAATGGGAACATGTCTGAGTATAATTTTATGACGTCACTGATAGGTAAGTGAAATACATATAATGAAGGGATACTAATCTAATTTCAATTTGCAAATGAGGTCCTATCAGTGCGGACCACTCCGAAAACGAAGCGCTCTCGTGTTACGTATTATTATTCCTTTAAGGAGTTTCACGTGAATGGACATGCCCAACACTTTGTTCATTCTGTTTTATGACATCTCATATATTATTTGACCTAAAATTTTATTATGCCAAAACGTTTTTACAAGAAAAGTTCCTAATGGCTCCCAAGACGGTTTTCTTGTATCTCCTAAAGTGTGGAATTTTAGCATTATTGTGCTTTAAAAAAAAAATACTGTAACCTATGAAAGCCAAGTTGACGGTCTGACTGATGGTAGATGGGCAATCGCCTAAAGGGGATACCAGTGCACTCGAAAACTCGAACTGGCTACAGCAGTCAATAGTAGGTTTACTGTTTATCGCAATCATAAATTGGGAAGAACGTCTGGAGGCAGTAACCACCCCCTTACAAAAAACATTACCGTAAATACCGTGAAACCTCGTAGCATTAACCGTGTTTCTGTGAATGAGTGAGCTTATCTAACGTCGCCGCGTACTTTCAACACCTTTGGCGATTCTAGTGTTAATTGGCCATGGTAGCCACCATTTTAAGTATTAGATAGGGATTACATGTTTGTGTCGCTTGCGGAAAAGACCATGGGTCCATGGGGGCCAGCCGCTCATGAACTTTACAAGGAGCTGGCTAAACGGTTGGTAGAGGCATCGAGTGACCAGAATGCTGGCTCTTACTTTGCCCAGAAGATAAGTATATGCATCCAACGGGGAAATGCCTCCAGCATTCTGGCCACTTTTCCGTGTACCAAAGGCTTGATAGGTTTAAATTATTCATCATCATCATCATCATCTCAGCCGCAGGACGTCCACTGCTGGACATAGGCCTCCCCCATAACTTTCCAATAGGACCGGTCAAAATTATTTATAAGTATTTTTTGCAAATAATTAGTTAGTTTTTAAGTTTTTTATATATATTAATTAATTTGTATATAATTCATATTTATAATTTAGTTAGTTAATAATATAATTTTTTGGGAACCAATTAAAATAGTTCACTGAATTGGTGACGGCGGCTTCATTTGTGTTGTCGAAAGGTTATCTCGAGGTTCTTGTCCCATCTAGGGTCGTTGGAGCCCACTCGAGCTGATTACGGCTCCGAATTACCTTATTTACTGCGATTTAATTTAATGTCGACAACGCTGCGGTCGGCGGACGGTCAACGGGTTATAATGAGCTTATAACTGGCGTAAGCGCGCTTAATCATTGTTTATTTATAATTAACTAGCTCTTGTACACGACTTCGTCCTCGTAACTTTATAAAATATATAGCCAATGTTACTTGCTGATAATATAGCTTCCCAAATGTGAAGAAAATTTTTCAAATCGATCCAGTAGTTTCGGAGCCTTATCAATGTAAACAAACAAATATTTCCTCTTTTTAATATTAGTATAAAAATTATAACTGTATAATATTAGTATAGCTGTGACAGTTATATTTTGAAATAACAAAATCTAAACATTAGAACCATAAAGTTGAATGTGCATCTGCAATTTATTATAGATCGGTCCCAGTAGAGCGTAGCATGACTATATTATTATAGTGACACGCAGTAAGAAAAAAGTTCATTTATTATACTAGAACCGCAAACTATTTGTTAAGAATTTTGAGTGAGAAAAAGGAAGCTCACAATATTTTGTTATTCATCACTGTGGATAAAGTTGAACATTATCGGGACGCGCCGCGCGACGTTCAACATTGTGTGTGGACGCGAAATATGAAAATGTCGCTGCTGGGGTTACGTCGGGTCGCACTAACTCGTGCCTTCTTCGCGTGGTGTTAACACAGTGAGAGCAAGTTTATATTAAACATTTTTTTTTTTAAATTTCAATGCAGACCTTCCTAATAAACCGTGGACACATTTATCACAACCTCAACCCGTTTCCACTTGAGCTTAACAATATAAAAACGACTTAATAGATCTTCTGTGCACATCTAGTTAAATACTGTCGTTAGTAAAGAAATTCGAACTTTTATTTGGAATATCTAAGGGTGATCGTAACTTGTCCATTTTATTTACCCTTAACTGTAAAAGAAATGAAATAAACTGAGTGTAATTAATTCCTCCCGTTGTGCCTCTCGTATTCCTTCGAAGCCCCCTTTACTGTCAGGGTCGCGTTAGCACATTGTCGTAAAGTATACGACAGATAATATACTTATATACATTCAATATTATACCTGCCTCGTTGGATAACAAACTTTCGGGTCTTTTTCCTTACTTTCATTCAACAAAATATGTTATATAGACGAATATTTTATCAAAAAGTAATTAGCTATTTATTTTCAAAGTAGTTAGCTATTTATTTTCAAAGTAGTTAGCTCAGTTGTATTAAGTTTATTATTAACTTTTATATAAGTACTTTATACGATTTGAGCAGAATATTACTTCATCCGTAAAAAGTATTTTAAGATTTTGAGACTCTTAACAAAACTTAAGAGTCCTAACAAAATTGATTAACAAAACTCCTATTAAATAATAATTGTATAAGCATGAAACCAGAACAGTATTCGAACTCTGTATGTACTTGTAAACTTAAATTTGTTCTAGAAGTTTTATATGTTGAACAATTTCGTTCAACGAAGTCTCGTTAATTGTTAACTCGTTAAACTAATCGAACTTAGAAACAGTTATGTGCTAATAACACGAATATAATCACGTAAGTACAAAGTTTGACGAAATGACGGGCTTCATGGGTAAAAGTGCGGGCTAAAGTACTTAATATGGGGCTTTAGGTATGTTTTTTATGTGATACTTTTTATTTAACACAATAATAAATAACGAATAGCAGGACACATAATGTTTCGCGGGCGTGATGCGCTCGATGACCCTGTATGGGGCGCCCATATGGGTTGACTCCTTCTCTGCCTATAATTTGGCCCTGCTGGGTCATAGCGACCAGGGTCATCAGAGCGTATCGCACCACCTCGACACTTTCCTGGAAGTTGGATGCTAAGATCCTTGCGGGGGTCTACCATCAGACAGCAAATGCAAGGGCCGGCGGCGCGAGTCCAACCCCAGAAGAGGTAGCACGATGAAGAAAAGAGGCTCAGGAGGAGGTACCCGAGAGATGGTGCGACAAGGCAATGCAGCCGAGGTGGGGTTACCGCACCACGTCTGCGATCGCACCTGTGCTAAAGGAGTCGGCTCGCTCTCCTTCCGGCTTGTGTAGGTGTTTCAGGGGCATGGATTCTTCGGAAAGTACCTGTGCGACATCGCGAGGAGGGAGCGAACCACCACCTGCCACGAATGTAGGGCGCCGATTGATACTGCTGCTGATATGCTGGCGGAGGTTGGGCAAGGTTGGGTCAATGAGAGAGCGGCTCTGACGGCAGCCTTTTTACAGGACTTGTCCTTATCCGCTGTCGTCAGGGCAATGATTGATAGTCTTGATGGCTGGAATGCCGTCTAGACGTTTTGTGAAGCGACCCTGAGTGGAAAAGAGGCCAATGAGCAGGCCCGCGAGGCGGACCCAGGCTGATCCACTCAGGCGTCGAAGAGCCGGCCGACGTGCCCGGGAGTATGAAGCGGCACATGTCGCTTGACAACCTCAGGGCGTTAGAAGGGGATGTCTGCCGCCCTGAAACAAACAACAAGGACGCGTGGCGGCTCACGTCATCTTGGGCCGCCACATTTAAGGTGAGGCGAAGCCATCGCCTTAAGCTGGGTTCGAAGAGAACGTAGCGCTCTGTAGGGATCCAAGGATAAGGTCTTGCTGTGGTCTCGGACCCACACATCACCGCTGATTTTGGAATCCGGGGGGATAGTGCGTAAAAAAAAAGACCCCTTTTCCCGTTTCCCTATCCTCTAACAACCCCTTATCCTCAATCCCACCATATTTGGCAACGCACTTGCAGCACCTGTGGCTTTGCTTGTGTTATAGGCGACGATAGCCACCTCAGCCTGTCTTTCGACCTTAACATAAAAAAGTCATAAAATTGGCACCCCATTTGATTTGGCAGCTGTAACCACCCCATCAAGGAAGACCACCGTGAAATTACAGCATGTGTGCTGTTGTGTTTACTACAGGTACGTTTGCTATTATTTCAAGTGGTCATCTGTTGGTTACCACCGCCAGTTTAAATGGTCATTATTATAAATGCAGAACGCATCTAGTTCTAACAACATATAGAAATACGCTGTTGAAAGATTTCAATATGATTCATTTATGATTTTTTTTTTCGTTATTAGCTTTCGGATTGAACTTTTAATATTATGTTATTTATCAAAAGAAATCTGTGATTTTTTTTTCAAAGAGATAATGTCGAATAAATTGAAAATTGTAAAGAATGGCGTCGTGAAATTTTGGCTCTTTCATTACTGTCACTTAAGTGAAACGCGTTGATTAAGACACTTCATCATTTCCGAAACTGAATTTAGTCAAATATTTGTGAGGAAATTCATCAATGCTGAGTCAAATGATATAGGGAATTATTATTTTTTCAACTGTGAAGATATTCCCTTTGTTTGTGTTTAGTTAAAATTGGATGTGCAGTGTATTACCTACCTATATACATAGGACATACATGTGCCTATATAAATAGCAAGCCTCCTAGCTAGTGGGATCTTTTATGCCATGAGTTAGAATCTATATTTAGACTAGTCTATACTTACTAATATTATAAATGCGAAAGTATGTTTGGATGTTTGTAACTCTTTCACGCAAAAACTACTGAACCGATCACCATGAAATTTTGCATACACGTTGTCTGGGAAACCATTAAGGACATAGGGTACTTTTCATCCAGAAAAAAAATGACTATTCCCGAGGGATCAATAAAAAAATAAAAAACTAACGCCTGGACAAAGTGTTAAGGCAACACAAGGTCAAGCGTTATATTGCATTTTTTTTTAATTTTCAATGCGGACGAAGTCGCGAGCACAAGCTACTTATACATAATATTTTCTCTAGCGGCGAAATAAAACAGCTTGATAACGAGTCACGTTGAGGTGAGGAAAAGCTTATGCTTAGTTGTGGAACGTTTTGTATGTAATACAATATGCGTACATAATATGTATTTGAATTTGAAAAAAAAAATTTTTTTTTAATAAAGTTAATTCATTATAAAATTACAATATTTACATTAAAATCGCTATATATTTGTTATTTTTCTATGTAACCTTTTACTAAATAGAATCCGAGTGTTTTTCTAACTAACTCAAACAATATTTCCAGCGCTCCACTCCACTCAAACAATATTCTTACTTTTAGAGCCGGAATTAGTCATTATTCCCTAAGGAATTGTTGTCAGTTGTTCAATTGAACGAAACGAGGGTTTAAATCTGTCAGACGCAATCAATAAACACCTTAAGGTATACCTATTTTTCCTTAAAACATACATAACTTAACTTAGATTATCTGAGACACAAAAAGAAATATCTACGCATTATGATGAGGTTTTTGTCTATAAAAGAGTAGGTATATTAAAATATTGGTTTGTTTTTAATAAAGTTTATCAATTCGATAATTACAAGATAAAAATCACCATGGGAAATATAAATACTTAATGCTTTGTTGCCAAGTTTTTAAAATTATTGCCTTTTAGGCTTGAGTTCACCAACAGACGGTTATTTTTAAACATCTATTTAAAATTTAAACAGCCGTTTAATAATATTTTGTTGTTCAAAATCGCGAAAATGCCTGTTAAACGCCCTAAACATCTGATTAACTGAATGATTAATCTAATGTTTAGGGTACCTTTCATCGTTTAACGCGGACGAAGTCGCGAGCACCAGCTAGTATTATAAATGCGAAAGTATGTTTGGATGTATGGATGTTTGTAACTCTTTCACGCAATAACTACTGAAACGATCACCATGAAATTTTGCATACACGTTGTCTCGGATACCAGAAAGGACATAGGGTACCTTTCATCGTTCAACGCGGACGAAGTCGCGGACACAAGCTATAATAAGTATTTAACTAATATATAAATACAAATAAAGTTATATATCTAAAGTTAAATAAATAAATACAAGTTAAGGAGACTGTGAAACTATTCCATTAAATGGCTCTACTGTAAAGAATTTTTTCTCAAAAAAAAAATTATCGGAATGAAAAAAATTATAGCTGTAGATATTTTTTGTTCGGCGAATATTCCCCGTTACCAAGTCGGTATAGAAATTATAATTCATGAGGAAAATTTGATTTTACTTGAAGAAGGGGTTGCCAACGACAGAAATTAGGGTGGTACGTTATAATAGGCAAAGGTCAGGGGTTGTTAGCATTTGGTACATCAACTTAGAACTGGTCCTGAGAAATGTGTTCATTTTTCCGAGCTAATTTTTAATCCAATTAAAATAATTATATTTATTCCACTATAATATTTACAATGTCAAAAATTATTACAATTTATTTATATATATTTAAAATTTTGTCATTTACAATTTATTTATATATTTAAAATTTCGTCCTTTATAATGTATTTATATATTTAAAATTTTATCATTTACATATATTAATGTTTTCATCAAAAAATCATTTTTAAATCAGCGTATCGGTTTTTTTATGCTGATAACTGAACTGCATATTGTATACAGATAACCAGGCCAGGCCTGGATGAGTTGTAATGTTGTCATAATAATGTCTTATAATTATTACTGTAATGTTATCATGGCGTAAAATAAAATGTCTAGACAAACCTAATAAAGGTTTACATACATTTTTATCATATTTATTTGTTGGACGTGAAATGTAATATATGTGACACTATACTATATATATTTCAATTATTTATTCTCATTTAATTGTTTAGATTAAATTAGTTTTAAGTGGTACATAGGAAGTTGCTTGGAGCTTTTACAGGTGCATGCTGAGCCTCCTAAAATCCGCCTAGTGCTAATTATTTTGAACATTGTATTTAGTTAAATGCCTGCCTTGTATAATAAATAAATAAATAAATAAGTAATAAATAAATAAATAAATAAATAAATAAATAAATAAATAAATAAATAATTTAGGATATAACTAATAAGAAATTCTAAAACACTTACCTTATTGAAGATATGATATAATATTTTTTTTATACAAATAATATATTTTAATTTAATTGCAATAGCAAACGGCCTGATTAAATAAGAAATCGAAAATTGGGTTAAAAACTATATATAAGTACCAACTTTTCTACTGGAATGATAAATATGTATATTAGAATTATGGCAAGAGATGCTTTGCTATATCAACTAGGTTGAATTAAGGCTTCATTTGAGACATGGAGAAGCTTCTATCACTAAGTTCCTTAGGCTCGAGTTCACCAACAGACGGTTATTTTTAAACAGCTGTTTAAAATTTAAGCAGCCGTTTAATAATATTTTGTTCAAAATCGCTAAAATGCGGGTTAAACGCCCTAAACATCTGATTAACTTAATGATTAATCTGATGTTTAGGGCTGTGAACAGCTGTTTAAAATTTAAACAGCCGTTTAATAATATTTTGTTGTTCAAAATATTTTTAAACAGCTGTTTAAAATTTAAGCAGCCGTTTAATAATATTTTGTTCAAAATCGCTAAAATGCGGGTTAAACGCCCTAAACATCTGATTAACTTAATGATTAATCTGATGTTTAGGGCGTTTAACCCGCAGTTTAGCGATGGTGATCAACAAAATATTATTAAACGGCTGTTTAAATTTTAATCAGCTGTTTAAAAATAACCGTCTGTTGGTGAACTCGAGCCTTAAAAGGATATTTTTTTCTGTAAACATCTTTACTTATTTGACCCTTTTTACTAAAGATTTGACTTCAAACCTAATTCTATTATCATTGAGCATGTGATACTTTGCTATAGGTAGTTGTATAAAAAGCTTTTTCAATATCTATCAAAAGACGTAATGTAATTAGTTTATTTTGAAGTGCTCCTTCAATTATCTTTATGACCTTGTGGAGGACATATCCGGTTAATTTTTACTTGTTTTGTATGCATGTCGATTTGAAAGAAAAAAATTGATATATATTTATAAGTCCATAAATCGTGTTTTCTCTTTTTCTATTGAGTATTCAGAGTCGATCCGATATTGATGTAGTTTTCTACGAAGATCGTATGCATGTTGTGGAATGATAAGACGATTTTTTTTTTATTCGCGCGTTTTAAAAAAATTTAAAAAATAAAGTCTCTGTCCACTTGTCTGTTTCTCTGCTAATTGATCGCTTTATAATTCAATGAGTTTACAAAGGAACTTTCCAAACTAATTCAACGTGGATTGTCGGGACTGAATATGTTTTCAAAAATTTAAATATTCTTGAAAATGTTAGTTTCAACGCATTATTTTTGAACAATCGTCAATTTATAGATAACACATGAAATAGACTGAAATTCTTTTACCCTGGATTACTGATTCCGTTAAAAGAAATAATTTAAAAAAGTATTTAAAAAAAAGAATAAAAAATTATTAAAAGGGTACAGCCCTGACATGTTGTTGAAAATATGTTTTTTACAATATAATCGCTAACACCTAGACGATCAACCTTGCGTTATCAAATCCCAGTGACGTATAAATAGATAATGTGTATCAATAGATGTTCTAACGAGCAGGTGTAATGTACCGAAAAAATGTCTCTCACGGATACATGACAACACGTATCCAACGTAAAGTAGGCTTGGATACAAAACGAAAGGAAGACGTATTTACCTCCAATGAGAGTAGTATCTAAATATTGGCACGTCCTCCGTGTTGGGCCACGAAGTGTAACAATTTCAGACTCGATTTTTTGTCCAAAATTAAAATTTGAGCTCTTATTCTTATTTGCACTTTACAAATATCCTAACGTCTGTATCTCTTCCCAATTTTGAATTTTTATGGCTTCCTTAATTTTGAACGTTTGTTGCTGCTGAACCTTTGCAAAGTGATTTTTAGCAGTAAATATAGTTATCAGGTTGATGACGACATCGTCATTCAGGTACAGTTGCCGGAAGAACTCAAAGGGGTTTTGGATAGCCCAGTGTCGCCTCTCGGCGCGTAGTACGATGAATTTGGACAAGACGAAAGTCATGTTCAATGAGCATATTGTGAAGACCAAGTTATACATATAATCAGTGCATCCTGCCAGTAATATCTTATGGTGCCGAAACATGCCCTCTCAGGACAGGAGTTTCTTTGGTGGATAGAATCTAGAATTCTGAAATTCGCTGAAGAAATAAGGTTGTCGACATAGCCAAAAGAATTAGCAAGTTGAGTGGCAATGGACACTCACATCTGAGTTCTCAAATGTAGACTACGAATTTAAAAGCGCAGCGTTTCACGCCCTGCGGACAGGTAGACAGACGAGCTGAAAGACTTCACAGCAAAGGACAGAAAACCGTACGTGGTAACGAGCCTTGGTTGATGTGTACGTCCAGCAGTGGAGAGACAGAGACTAATGATGATGATCGGAACTGCATCCTGCATGAAAATTTAAAAAAAAATGTATCCAATAACGTCTCTTGTTTCGTGGTTAGACAATAAAGCGAATAGGCGTTCCGAACGAGGGTCGAACAGTCTGCCGGCTGTGATACCGATAAAAGCCGTAACAAAGTTAGTGCAGACCAGTTATTGTTTACTCTTTGACAAAAAGACGTTTCTCTTCGTGCCAACTCCATATTGACATTATCCTTTAATGCTCTTTACTCTTTGATATTCTCACGAGAAAATGTTTTTGGGTGCAACGTTTTAATGTTAGATGCACTCCCTGTTTTTGAACTCCTCGGAGGTTGAAAGTTTAAAAAACCTTCGGTGAATATTAAAGATTCGTTATGTCATTTAACCAATGATATGTTGCATTTGCCAAAATTTATGTTAATTATGAACAGTACAATATAAATTTAAACTTGTACACTACATGTGTTGCTTGTGCTGTAGGCGACGGTAGCCACCTACCATTAAATCCATTTGGATAACTCAGAAACACTCAAATGACTCAGATTTGAGTCAGAAAGATTGACCGTCTGTCTACCTGTACATCACACTATAGGTACATGAAAAAACAGTTCAATCCAAATAAATTTTAAGCTGATAAATATCCAATCGACAATAGTAATTTTAGTTAGCCCCAATCATCTGTATGAATTATCGCACAGAGTACAGTTTATTTATTACAGGTTAATACAAAGTTGGAAGGCTGTTCGCCACAGCAGCTGTCTGATTGTCAGAACTTGTTCCCTATTAAATTATTCCCAACTGCTTCTAGTTATGGTGCAATCCGGATAGAAATTGCATCTATTTTGATATCGCGATCTTACTAAGTTTAAGTCTTTCAGTGTCGGTAAAATAAATAAATAATAAATCATTTTATTGTGATCTAATTAATACGTTAAAATCAATATTTTACAAATACAAAGCTAAACAGCTGAACTAGTCACCAACAAGTACAGAAAGTTAGTTGTCTAAAGTTGACACGCATCTCAATTTCTTATCGATCCTGCAATTAACGCAAAGTTCAGTGCAATTATTTTCATGTAAAAAAGTTAACGGAAGTATGCACTTTTCACCTTAGTTCCGGCTATTATAATAGCTATAACCTCATTTTTTTTTTTAATTTTTACCTACTCACTCACCGTGTGGTTACTGTCGTCAAACAGGATGCTCATTTCCAATTTTATTAAACTTATATTTGAATTTTGCTAACTTGGTGCTAATAATGTGTATATTTTGAGTAGTTTTTCCAAAATAACATTGAATTTTCGTGAAATAATTCAATTTTTACATCAATTATTATAATTCAAGGAAAAGTTCATATTCAGACTTCTTTATCCAAGTCACGTCGACGGCTGATGAAGGGAAGCGATCCCTCGTTACCGATGAATCGGGAATACGATCAGCGTTCCGTAAAATAAACCACATGCCTCCAAAGTTGATGCACCTCATCGAGGCAGATGCCTCAATGAGGCCCTCAATAAATCTCTCGTAACAGAATTAAAATTATACAATTACAAGTTTTCCAGATAGGTTACAATTTTTATTACAAACATCATCTACATACAAAATTTAATTACATCACTCGATAGTTAAACGATTAAAGATTTTTTTGGCATATATGGTATATTCAAATTCGTTGTATACATATATAAATAAATACATTTATAAAATGTCTAATATAGAGGTACGTACATAAAAATTTGTTTCGTTGATTAATAATATAACTAACAATTATATTAAGCTAATATAATAAGATTTCATACATACATCTGTCTAATAATGATTCGAACGAGGTGAGGGAGTGAGTCAATGTGGATCGCCTCATTTGTTAAGCGTAATAAAATCAGTACTCTGTCTTCGAAGGTCATTCTAAAATCCTTTTTTGCTTCGCTGTTTATTTCAGACGTTTACGTGAATTTTTTTTTCGATTTGTTTACCAGTTTAAACCTCTCATTCGAAAAGCGTATTTCATTTTAAATGAAAATAACGTGAAAAGTTTTATTTAAATAATAAGCAAATAAATATTTCCGGTGTAATAATGGGCTGTCCTAACACCGTTGGTAAAATAATTGAATTATTTCATTTAAATTAAATAATAAATAAATGTTGTAAGTTCTTGACCCCACAAGCCGAGCACAAATTATTTTTAGCCTGTCTATTGGCATTTGGAAATTTATTACTCAATTCTCAGAAAACATTGATTATAATAATTATGTGAGATTGATTCTCAGTAAAACTGATAAGAACGATCTCTTTTTAACCACCGACACAAAAGAAGGGTGTTATAAGTTTGATCTGTGTATCTGTGTATGGGCGTATCTGTCTGTGGCATCATATCTCTCAAACGGATGGACTGATTCTGATCCGGTTTTTTTAGTTTTAAAGCTTATATCATCTAGATGGTTCCTAGCTACTATATATTATTATTTTTTTAATATTATAAAGCTGAAGAGTTTGTTTAGTCGAACGCGTTAATCTCTGGAACTACTGGTTCGAATTGAAAAATTCTTTTTGTGTTTGATAGTCCATTTATCGAGAAATGCTTTAGGCTACATAACATTACGAACGCGGACGAAGTCGCGGGCACCAGCTAGTAATTAATAAAGATCTGTCCAGGCGTTTGAAGATAATCACTAATCAGCTTAAATTCCTAACTGAAAAAGTACCATATTTGTGGTTTAATGTGGTCTTCCACCATGACAACGTTCCAGTTCATCGATCTCAATTATCCCTCACAGCAATATCCAAGCTGCAATTAATAGTACCTACTCATTACTTACTAGATATTAAATAAATTATTGATTGCCATTTACATCGTCAATATTATCACGAGAATTTACAGATAATAACTTTTAATCTCAATATCATTATAATAATTCCTAAAAAATTTGGCAAATGTATATTCTATTTCATTGGCGAACATTTATTTGCACGCGAGAGACGTGTGTTTAAAAATAATTTAATATAAATAAAGATAGTAAGGTTACGAAGTAAGGTGAGTTGACAAATATGGAAATGAACACTTATTAATAAGTTTTTTTTTTTAGAATACATTTAAATATTAAATTTTACTTTTACAGGATGACTATAGACGTGAGGAAAAGAGTTGGAGGAGATCACAAAGTTACAGAAAGTGAAGAAACAAAGAGTGAGGACTCAACAGAAGAGGAACAGAGACAATGGGACTTCCTAGTGGATGGAGTCAGATGGATAGAAAGGTATTCGGTCTCATTGGAGAAGTTCTTTGAGAGGATACCGGAGTTTATCACCACATTTATTGCGACCCTAGCAGTATTTACATTAGGAGCCACTTTAAGAGGTAATTTATTAACATTTAATTAATTAATTAAGTTTTTAAACTATTCTCAGCATTACAATGAACATTTAATATTTTAACCTATACAAAAATATTTTAAAAAAGACAGTAGATTCCCTTATAAATAATGTGATTCATGTTAATTTTAAACTCAATCAAATTAACAATAAAACAGTTAAACGAGCGGTCAACAAAAAAAAATTTTTTTTTTGTATTTTTTTTTATTATTTATTTTAAGATACACCAACATTTTAAGTATACATGTTAAAATTATTTTATAATATAATGATACACAGCGTATTTTAGCTGATACGCGCACCAATTATAGGCGTATACATTAGCCACAAGAACGGTAAAAAAAGCAGATATATATATATATATATATAATACAATAATATAATACAAAAACATAGTACAAATACAAAATATAATACAATAACAAATAAACAATTCTCACTCAATGGTGCGTTTAGGCCGACATTAGTTTTGCAAGTTTGAACATTGAATATACCGTCTGCGCTCTGTCGCGGATAGTGTTGAGGAACATTCACTGAAATATTCTCCGTGATCGTGGGACAGTCAATAGAGCAAATCACGAGTGCTCCTCCTCTCTTTTATGTTAAGTTATGTATCTTAAAGAACTCCAAACGATCCCCATACGAGCGTCTATGAGATATACCTGACGAACAGTATTCCAAGGACCAAGTAATAGAACGTTGAACATTTTCAACACGTTGAGAATGCTGAGCATAAAACTGATTCCACGATACACTAGCTTTTAAGAGAATCCAAGCATCTGACTCGATTTTTTTACCATGTGATCTGTATGAGATCTAAAAGTGAGCTTGCTTTTAGATAAGTACACCCAAATCCCGAATCTCACACACCTCCTGAAGAACAGTTCCATTTAAGCTATATGAGAACGTCAGTGGCTTTTTTTCCCCCTAGTGTATTTTATATAGTAGCATTTGCGCATGTTAAGAACCATTCTATATGCTGTAATATCGCTCTGAATAAGATTGCAATCCAGAGAGGACACAACCGTTTTATAAATCTTTAGGTCATCAGCGAACACTGAGTATTTCTAAACTTCACAAGCTACATTCTCACCTGAACTGATTCAAAGATAATATAGATGCCTACTCAGAGGAAAAAGGAGAATGTTTTCACCAAAATAAAATGGAAATTGAACGACGTTAAAGACAGTACAATGATAATATGATGGGAGATTACATTTGGGGTTTTAATACCATACAAACATAAGAGAAACATTAAAAATATTATTTTTTTAACTTGATTTGTTGTTTAATTAAATTTAAATTTATTTGCTATGTTTATCACAAATCTTAAATAAAAAAGACTAGTGTTCAGCAAAAACTTTGCTAATCGTAATTTGAAACAAAATTGTGGATTATTTTTTTTATAAATTTATAATTTTTCTTAAAAAATCAAAAAATTACTCCAGTAAACTTTGATAAAAAAAAATATTTTTTTCTCTTATTTTTAACGTAGGAGAAACCAAAATTTCATATGCAGAAGTCAGACCCAAAAATTGTGTTGACTGATGATTCATTTTAATATTTAGTATGTTTTTTCAACATATATTCGAATAACAACTGTCTGTTGATACAGTTATCTAAAAAACTTCACATTAAAATAACAACTAAGTATTTATGTATAAACATGGTTCAAAACAAATGTTACCAATTAAAATAATCTTTTTAGTATATTATTATTAGTATCAAAAACCTAATTTAAGAATAGTTTATAATATTTAATCAAATATTTTAGATAAACTTAGGTCAAATTAAATATACTTATTGAGGTGAATAAGTTTTATAATTATTATTATTATACAAGAGGAGACAAATTTAAAAACACTTTGTTATGACGAAAATCGCGAATACTAACTTTGATTTCTAATCAAAATCATACTTACATTGTATTTATCATTTATTTATAATTACGTGACCGTCAAGACGTCTATTATCAAATTTAAATGATAACGAACATTAAATTCAAGAACTTTGCATTCACTATCACTAATTGAATGGTAAAATTATGTCGCTCGTAGTATATTTTTTTAGTTAAGTGTAGTTAAAATATTCAAGCAAATCCTGCTTATATATTATTATAAATGCGTAAGTTTTTGAGTAGATATGTTTATGTATGGATGTATTACTTATGCACCCAAAAAACGGCTGAACGGATTTGGATGTAATTTGGCACACATATAGTTTATTAACTGTATTAACATTTTATACTGGAAAAATGTTAGGGTCCTGTGGAATCGTCTAAAAAAAAAAAAAACAGTGGCACTCCGGGAGTGCCGACAGAAGTGAAAACTTTAACAATTACGCGTATATTTTTTGTAGGACGTGTAGGTGTCGGTTACAGTAACACTGTTGCGAATTCAATGGTTTTTTCCCATCTCAAAAAATGTCAACATGCATGTGTATCTATATATGTACATACACAATATATGTATTGCCGACAGAAGTGAAAACTTTAACAATTACGCGTATATTTTTTGTAGGACGTGTAGGTGTCGGTTACAGTAACACTGTTGCGAATTCAATGGTTTTTTCCCATCTCAAAAAATGTCAACATGCATGTGTATCTATGTATGTACATACACAATATATGTATATACTTATATACAGAGGTGTCGGTTACACTGTAACAGTGTCGCGAGTTCAATGGTTTTTCCCATCTCAAAAAATGCCAAACGCGCCTAAAGAAGTTTTCACTTCAATAATGTTAACGACCTTTTTGGAATATCACTGGCCGTTTTCTATATTTATTTGAAATTATTGTGTTCTTTCATAACTGTCAACAGAGGTGTCGGTTACAAGGTGTCATTACAAGTCGCGAGTTCAATGGTTTTTTCCCATCTCAAAAAATGTCAAACGCGCCTAAAGAAGTTTTCAATTCAAAAATTGGGCGCCACCGTCGTCTCAACAATAAAGATTTCGGGCGTTATAATACTATATTTTATCAGGTGTTATATTTTTCATTTTCTAATGAAGTCGCGGTCACCAACTAGTATTATGACCTATTATGACCTTTCACAGTATGAGTCATAACTTTATGACTCATGCTCCGAAAGTAGGTCATATTTAACCGGGATGGATAAAGAAAATCAAGGAGAATGCTTTTTATTTTGCTTTTTGAGAAGAAGTCATAAATTTAAGTAATAAGGCATTAAATGTTATCAATAATTTAATTTTGATAACTTGATATAAAGAAACATTCACAATTTCAAGCAGTGCGTTTTCACTTACTTAAAATCACCTTAATTTCCACGATCTTATAAAATACTTTCTTTTATATGAAAACTAGAGACCCGCTCCCAGCTTCGCACAGGAAAAATATTAATTAATTATTATATAAAAAAATCCGTGAAAATATAACTAACTGATTGTGTTTTCCGCATCAAAAACCGTTGCGAGGTTTAGGAGAAATTAGCGGCCATACAGAAAGATTTTTTTTTTTTTTTTTTTTTTTTTTTTTCGAAATGCGATGCGAAAAAAAATGCGATCGAAATGAAATGCGAAAAGATGGGAAATTCGACTTCAAATTATACTATGTAAAGATAATAACTTCATGCATAAAAGATAATTACTATCAATTTTTATCATTAACAATTTTTATCTTTGTGCCCCACATCATCGCCAGCATACAATTTAGATTCCCATTGTTTTTGTTTATCTATGTTTCTATGTAAAGTCGGCAGGTTAATACCATATTTAATGATAGGTGGCTACCGTAGCCTATTTGCCGTAAGACAGTCATCGCCATAGGCAAGTGCTCTGCCGAAATTGATAGGATTAATCATGAAACATAAATTTAAACAAATTCTATATTTTTTATTTAAAACAATGTTTATTTTGTAAATAAAAAATTATAATATTATTAATTAAAATGTTTTCACAAATAAATAAAATAGCGTGTGCCCGCGACTTTGTCCGCGTTGAAAAATATAACACCTGAATAATACCTGTAATCTGTCGCTGTGGCGACGGTGGAGCCACCGCAGCCACAGATCCCTTGGGAACCTAACATTTTTTCAAGACAAAAAGTATCCTACATGTTAATCTAGGTAATATACTATATGTGTGCCAAATGTCATCTAAAAACCTTCAGTCATTCTTACGTTATTGAGGAATAAACATACAGACTTTCTTATTTATATCTAATATTAATAAATAGGATTGCAATAAAATTTGTAAAATCTTTCGAATGAATTTGCCTTTGTATTAAAATATTTGCACTGGCCAGAAAGATAACATTCGGTGCGATTGTCCTTAAAAAAATGTAACACGTAATTTTTGTTCTTGGAAACGTTGCTCTATTGTTGTTATTATAATAGCTCGATCCTCGATTATCTATGTGACGAATCCTTACTCGCTTTATTCACTAGTACGCAAAAGAAATTTTAGTTTTAATAATTATTTCTGACTGTCATTATTGTCATTGGACGAAGCAGAACTTTACGTCAGAGCAACGTCTTGATCTCTAAAAGACCCACATTAGGCCCCATGTAGAATATACTGTTCTCAACTTAGAGTTCAACTTAGGCTTTTGACACCTTGCAGGGTCAAATTATTCGAAATCGCCATTATTGTTGCTTGTGTGGCAGCCACTTACCATCAAGTGTGCCGTCTCCCTACATGATACTTTTTATAATATAAAAAATTCGTTCATGTTTGTAATAAGATACAGTTTAGATTACACTTTATTTCCGCTTAGGAACAAATAAATCCAAATATTTTTCTTATCAATACATTGCAAATAAATTAATTTATATGTATTGATGTAATATCGTTATCTGCGTTTAGAAATTGGTGTTATCATAATTAAAACACAAGTAGTGTAAATTCATTATTGGTACTCTAAAATTTACACAGGATGGTTTTGACTTGTTCTACAATGTTCCACTAACCGCTAAATTCACTAACACTATTAAATTATATTTCAACGACCGAACACACGGCGAATTTCCATTCTAACTGGCACTTCACATTGCAGCAAATTTTGTACAAATTTCAAACTATATTGTAACTACGAGGTTTGTGATGTGTACACAAATTTTATTCTCAAATAAAGTTACTTTTACAGTAATAAGTTATTTAAAATGTAAATGTTCTTCGGTATGTTCATATATAACATTTATTTATTTATCTATGTAATCTTACGGGTATTTATAGATAGTTAATAAAATCTAACAATTGGTTTAGAAAGCTGAAGAGACTTTCATAGTGCTCTACTTAAACACTTGAAGTAACCAGCAAGAGACTTTCATAGTTAAATACTTAGATTTTATCAGCAATTAAGTAAGTAATTAAGAAGCAAGCAAGCAGCAAGCAAGTTAAGTAATTAAGAAAGTAAGAAAGTAAACGGCGATGAAATGACCGGCTTCGAATCGGCCGGCGATGGAAAGGCCGGCGATGAAATGGCGGCGATGAATCGGCGGCGTTGAATTGTCTTGGACCCTAAAATGCAGTGTGCAGTATTAATGTTAACTGATGAATTTTTTAACCGCGTATGACAGCATCTGAGTCTCGAAATTGAAATTTAGTACTAGTCTAGTATTGAAGTTTTATCGACCACTTACTTTTACCCGCGATTTCGTCCGCGCCCCTTTTTCTTATAGGTGTTAAAACATTCATTCAATCTTTGTTGCTCTTATATTTTTGACCAGGCGTTCAATTTTTTCATTTTTATTTTTAGATACTCGAGAGCAGTAATGTACCTACCCTATGCCCTTTTCTGTAGTTACTTTTAGAAATAATTTTATGTTTTATTAAATTATGTACTCGGTTTACTGTGTCATTCGATAGGCGATTTTTTTTATTATTTTCTTTTTAATGTTTGAGACTTTTACCGTACAAACAAAGGTATATATCAGCTCCATCATTCCCGGTTACTGGTGACTTTAAATGGCGGTTAGCCTACTTGACACTTTACTCAGAGATGGTGAAAGAGGCCCTTAGTGTACAGAATCGAATACATTTTATTTTATTTTTATTATGTACAAATCTTTAATCTAAACCAATAATAAAGGACACGACTTAGATAAAAAGAAACGCTAAACCCATTTAAAAAATACAAACTCTATCTTAACTGTTAGATAATTCTGATAATCGTCGGAATAACAATATGACGCGTTCATCGGTGACTCGTAAGTAATGTTTGTTCATTTTTACGTCAACAATTTTTTTATAGATAAAACATCAAAACTTTTAGTGCAAATAATCTTCTTCTTTCTTCTTTGCCTGGCCCTTTCCCATTTTATTTGGGGTCGGCCCTCCGTATCATGTTTCTCCAGGCAGCTCGGTCCTGGGTCGTCTCTTTGTTGACTTGGATTTCCTTGAGGTTCTTATTTACTAGGGACATCCATGTGATTCGGGGTCTTCCTCGTCCTTGGGGTTTAGTTCCGATATGGTCACATGGTCGGATGGTCGCCTCATAACGTGTCCGTACCACCGCAAACGACTCTCCAGTAGCTTATCCGGGATAGGTCTCACTTTGAAGGTGCCCCTTACGTGTGTGTTTCTGACATGATCCAGCCTAGTTACACCGCCTGCCCACCAGAGCATCTTCATCTCTGCGCAGTGTAATTGATTTTCGTGCTGCTTTTTGAGCGGCCAGCATTCGGCTCCGTATGTCATGGCCGGTCGGACGGCCGCTCTGTATACTCGTCCCTTTATCCGCAAGGGCATTCGGCTGTCGCATAGCACGCCGGATAGTTCTCTCCATTTCATCCACCCGGTATTTATGCGATGGGTGACATCAGTGTCTATTGACCCATCTTTACTGATGAATGACCCTAGGTACTTGAAATGGTCCACTTCCTTTAGCTGGGTGTTCTGCAGACAGATGGTGTGTTTGCTGTTGACGCCACTAAAGTTGCAATGCATAATAATAATAATAATGCATAATGTTTAGTGCAAATAATATAAATATAATCTTACAGTCCTTTTATGAGAACTCCCCTAAAAAACTTGCTTCAATATATTATGTAAGTATAATAGATATTATACGTAAAAATTAAAATAATAAACAAAACGTTTTAATATACAAAAAACAGTTTCTATAAAGTTTCAAAAACTTAAAAAAAAAAATACTTTTCCAAATTTATTTTCTTCTAAAATTCGAATTTTCTTGTCTTTTATTTAATTTTTTTGATCGTATCAGTAATTCACCTCTTCGTGACAATGACAAATAATTCCCTACATATTATATTAAAAATTCAGCAAGAAGACATGTCTAGTCTCTATTTTACAAAAATAACGTCCTTCTGTCTGTCAACCTAATCCGTACTAATATTATAAATGCGAAAGAATGTTTGGATGTATGGATGTTTGTGTTTGTGACTCTTTCATGCAAAAACTACTGAACCGATCACAATGAAATTTTGCATACCCATTGTCTGGGACATCAGAAAGGACATAGGGTGCCTTTTATCGTTCAACGCTGACGAAGTCGCGGGCACCAGCTAGTATTATATGTTTACACTAATGAAGAGCGATAAACTGTAAAAGTTTGTGAGAAACTAAGATTGATTGAGTATGAGTATTGATAGAGGAGGAACATAATAATCAATACAATTAAGGTATTTAAGGTAATTAAGGTCCTTAAGGTAGGTAGTCATTTAAGGAATCATCAGTGCAAGAATTCAAAAAAACAGAAGGATTAAGGAGTATTGAAGAGATTGTTCTCAAAAGTTCTATTTTAATTTAAAAGTGATTAAATTGTTAGTAGGCCTGTCATTTGAAAGGGCGAAAAGTTGTCTCGAGGCTTCGACTCAAGTCAAGAAAAGAATAAAGGGCAAAAGCTTGTGTCCAACTTTGTTTGACAGTTTGCTGTTTGCTAATTTCGAAATCCATCACAGCAAAAGTTGAGCAGTCTTGGGCTATGTCCGTTCATCTGTTGGTAACGAATGAATAAATAAATACAAATACCTTGTCTTCAGATGTTTATTGTTGTTTATAACGAAACAAGTAGATATATTATCCCTCTTAATATAATAATAATATATATGTGAAAGTAACTATAGCTGTCTGTTAATTTTTCTAGCCTACTACTTAACACTTACTTACTTACTTTGGGGGATACAGAAAAGGAGATGGTGTAACTTTCATTCAGAAAATAGTATCTACTGTTCTAAAAAAAACAAGTACACTTACATATTATAGAAAAGTTAATAAATTATAAACAATTGAGACCAGTAACTTTATATATGTATAAATAAACATTGAACAAGATTTATTCGTAACATTCATGTTTACTAGTTTTAGGGCCTCTTTCACCATCTGTCAAGTAGGCTAACCGCCATTTAAAGTCACCTGTCACCGGAAATGATGGAGCTGATATACATTTGTTTGTACGGTAAAAGTCCCAAATATTAAAAATAAAATAATAAAAAAATTCGCCTATCCAAGGATGCATAAAACCGAGTGCATAAAATTATTTATAAAAGTATAAGGTAAGGTGAAAGAGGCCCTTACTACATAAAATCATTTTGCAATTTTAAATAGTAAGTATGTATTTACTCACAGAAGTACCTACATCGAAATGTGTTCAATTTAATATAATAATGCTAATTATATTAAAGGCCTCTTTCACCTTATGTCAAGTAGGCTAACCGCCATTTAAAGTCACCTGTCACCGGGAATGATGGAGCTGATATACATTTGTTTGTACGGTAAAAGTCCCAAACATTAAAAAGAAAATAATTTAAAAAAAATACACCTAACGAAGGATGCAATAAAATGAGTACACAATTTAATAAAACATAAAATTATTTCTAAAAGTAACTTTACTTGTAGTTGGTGAAAGAGGCTCTAAATATTATATGTAACGTGTTCTAATCTTTTGAATTGTAGGAGAATGGGTTCTAATATTGGTAACGGCACTGAAGCAACTCTACGGCCACAAGACACATCCGAATGCGACCTCAACTGATATATACCAGCTCGTCACTTTGGAAAATTTAAAAATGTCCAACTTCAGCACAATATTTATTGTCGCTCAAGTAATATCATTCAGCACTTACTTCCTTGTGGGTGGATTTTTGCATGTAAGTTTTTTTATATTTTTCTGATGATTAATTTCTCATAATTTTCTTCTTAGAAACTCTAGTATATTTGACATATTAGTATATTATCATATTATGTTTATTTATAGTACAGATGTTTTATATAAATAAATAGATATATATTAGAACAACGAACCTAAAACTAAAAACCTTAAAAAATATAATATAATAACTAAAATATATTATTAAAAGGAGTACATTTAGGCAAAGTTAGGTCTAGTGGCTAGTAACCCTAGCTGTTAACCAAACGGTCGCGAGTTCGAATCCCGCTAGGGGCAAATGTTGATGTGTTAACATTTTTTACATTTGTACCTGAGTCATGGATGTTTTGTATTTATAATATAAAAAAAAGTTATTTTATATAAAAAAAAGTTATCTATGTAGTTTATCAACTGTCTGGTGTCCATAATAAAAGCATTAGTTGCTTACTGTGGAACTAGATGGCGGTGTGTGGAATGTGTTAAAATATAAATATTTCAAAAGCACCCGAGTTTCTCAGAAAAATAAGTTTCTATACATAACATTGAAATTTTATATTTATCTAATTTAATAAATTAATTAAAACGTGAAATGTGTGTCGTGTACTAGTACACCCAATTAATTTACTTAATATTAATTTTGTGATCAAATATTCCACTATGTATCTTATCTTAAATTACAATAAAAATTAAATAAAAAATTTGTTCTTCCTTCTGGTGTTAAAAAATGGCTGTGAATAAAGAAATTTTAAATTTTAAATACCCTTTTTCATACTTAATTTAAAATGAAATACTTAATTATTTTATTTAATTAACAACGTTTTAGAGAAATACTCTCGAATGTAGATAACATGTGCTCTTAAAAATATCCAACAATAAATCTCCGGGACGTTCTTTTGTTTTGCTATACGGTTGGATATTTTTCTGATTTTCGCATGAATGTTCTAGTTCAGCTCATTTTGGAATACGGGAACTCTTTTTAGATTTGTCTCGCTGTGCTGAGCTGCCATTGTTTGTTCGTGACTGAAATAGTAAACCATACACACATAAATCCAGCACTATTTTATTTGCCAATAATAAATGCAAACATGTATCAATTTACAATGCAAGAAGAACTGTTTAACTTAAAATGGGATACATTTTATCTCTTATCAATCCAAGGATTACAATTTATAATATCTTTAATTTGATATTTAACTTAAAAACAAAACGATGTGATCGTTCGCTCTTTGTTACATTATTATTAAAACAGTGACAGTACCTATCACGTTTTTTATTATAAAAAAAAATCTAAATCATCTATCGTGAAAAATATTCATACTGGCGAAACCAATGAAATTACTTTAAGTCCCTTTGAAGACTTCAAATCTTTCCACTGTAATTATTTTGTTAGGCCTCTTTTTGCGTGTCCACAGAGATACTGTTTTGCTTTTTAAAAGTAATATTATTTATTTTATATAACGGAGGAGGTCTTTCTTTAAATCTTATCTTTTCCAATTCAATTAGAATAAAAGTAATACATAAATCGTGTTCAATCACTTTTTCTTTGTCTGTCTTTATACAGTATTTTGTCGTGTTAATATGATAGAAATTTGATTCATTTTTATGCTTTTATGGCTCCTTCACTGTGCTTTTTTTTTACCTCTTTAGTATAGCTATAGTTAATTCTATTGTTTCAGTGGTACTTCTACATGAACAGAAGACACCTGGCTCAGGAATGGAAGTGTCAACCGAACAAGTGGCTCTCGCCGGAGTTGGAACGCCACGAGATAATGCTCGGATCGTTGTCAATGTTTTGCGCTTCAACGTTCTCCGCCTTCCTCGCATGCTACATCTATAATGGAAACCCTTGCACCATATACTACCAGTTCGATGAGTATGGTTGGCTCTGGTTCATTCTGCAGTTTCCTGCCATCTTTATTTATATTGTAAGTTTTATATCATCCGTACTAATTTTTTACGAGTATAAATGCGAAAGTATGTTTGGATGTATGGATGTTTGTAACTCTTTCACGCAAAAACTAGTGAACCGATCACCATGAAATTTTGCATACACGTTGTGTGGGACACCAGAAAGGCCATAGAGTACCTTTCATCCTTTAACGCAGACCGAGTCGCAGGCACCAACTAGTATTATAAATGCGAAAGTATGTTTGGATGTATGGATGTTTGTAACTATTTCACGCAAAAACTACTTAACCGATCACCATGAAATTTTGCATACACGTTATCTGGGACACCAGAAATGACATAGGGTACCTATAATCGTTCAACGCGGACGAAGTCGCGGACACCAGCGAGTTACTAATAACTGTAATTAATCATATTTACTAACTAACGGAGTTCGGGAAATTCTGTGACCTCTCCTTGTCAAAAATTCGTTAGTGTTCCATGACAAAAGCTTTCGACCGATATCCAGTGATGACATAGGGCGTTGAAGCGTGGTCTGTAACTATGGGCCTGGTAAGAGAAAGTTCCACATCGATCAATGAGCTATTTAGAGGGCAATGCTTGGGCAGCTGGATTTAAATTGTTACTGACCTGACCTACAGGAAAATACAGGAAAATTCAGAAGTGGACGTTCTACACTTGAAATGAGACCAATGTGAAACAAAAACATGTGTGCTATTTCAATAAAAAAATTGTTATGAAATAAAACCCATGCTTTCAAGAGTTTACATTACTACCTGTCTTACACTTGATTTAAATAAAGTAAATAACATATTTTGAATGGGGATCGATGTTTTTTTTAAATTCAATAAAATTGGCCATAATAAAAATTATTAAATTTTGAAGATAAATTATAATTGTTAACAAATTATGCAGTAATTTATAATACTAATGTATAAACTTTGTGGCTTTGCACACAAATCTCAGCAAAGCTGATTGTCAAACCTTAAAAGTGATTCTGTTTATTTAAAGTTGGTTTATTTATTCCTAGGATTATACCACGTACATCTTGCACCGCATGTATCACACGCCGTGGCTCTACAAGAATTTCCACAAACTTCACCATCTTTACAAGCAACCAACGGCGTTCTCTGTCACCGCCATCCATCCAGTGGAAATTATGCACGTCCAGTTAACAGCCTGTCTGCCCTTGTTCACTGTACCGGTTCATTGGGGTAAGTCCTTGACCGAACTGCTAGGGAGTGGAACTCACTGCCTGAGTCTGTGTTTCCTCAAAATTACAACCTCGTTGTCTTCAAATCTAAGGTAAATGGGCTCTTACTAGGTAAGCGTGGTCCACCTTCGGCCGCATCTGCACCTTACATCAAATGAGATCGCGGCCAAGCGCTGCCTTGACTCAATTAAAAAAAAAGTTGTATCTAAATATCACTCAGAACGACTTGAGTTTATGTTATATGAAATTAACTATACACTTCTATTAATTTTTAATGTGAATTGTATTTGCATGCATTTGGTTAATTCAATTATAACGTGGGATGAAATTGTAAAAAATTTATATGCTGACTAATTTTTCTTTATTTTTAATCTATACTTCTATATCTATAGTATACTAATACTAATTATATAAATGCGAAAGTATATTTGGATGTATGGATGTTTGTAACTCTCACGCAAAAACTACTGAACCGATCATCATGAAATTTTGCATACACGTTGTCTGGGACACCAGAAAGTACATAGGGTACCTTTCATACAGAAAAAAGGGACTATTTCCGAGGGATAAATAAAAAATAAAAATCTAACGCCTGGCCAAAGTGTTATTACAACACGAGGTCAAGCGTTTTTTTTTTTTTATTTTCAACGCGGACGAAGTCGCGAGCACCAGCTAGTAATCAATAACTCGTTAGCTCTCAAAGTCATTTTAAATTTCGTTTAATATATCATCAAAAAATACCTATATCAAAATACAATGAATAATATGTTCATACTTAACAATTTTTCTATAAATTTCCAGTTCCGTTCTACGTCGTGGTGTTGTACAACTTCTATCACGGAATCATTGACCACTCCGGCATCAACTTCAAAGCTCAGTGGTGGCAGCCGTGGCAGCCTGACGTCGAGTTCCATGACCAACACCATGAATTCTTCCATATCAACTTCGGCTTCAATATGAACATTTGGGACAGGGTAATTATCTAGGTTTTCTCTCTGTATATTAATTTTAGACATTTGACGTGTACGAAGTCAATGAAAGATTCTATTGACTTTTTTATGTAGGTATATGTTGTCAGATAGCCGCTGACATGTTGTCTATTATAGGCCATGATGACCATAATCCATCAAGTGAATTAATGATCATACTCATAATTGATAATCTATCGTGATTGCTACACTTTACTATATCTTATATATCTATATCTTTACACATTCCACACAGCACCATCTAGTTCCACATTAAGTAACTAATACTTGTATTATAAATAAATCATAAAATAAATATCTTTACACATTCCACACAGCACCATCTAGTTCCACATTAAGTAACTAATACTTGTATTATAAATAAATCATAAAATAAATATCTTTACACATTCCACACAGCACCATCTAGTTCCACAGTAAGCAACTAATGCTTGTATTATGGATACCAGACAGTTGATATATTACAGTTTATATATTTATAATATGTATGTATTTTGTAAATACATACATATTATAAATATAAAACATCCATGACTCAGTTACAAAGGTAAAATGTTAACACATAAACATTCGCCCCTAGCGGGATTCGAACCCGCGACCTTTTGGTTAACAGCTAGGGTTACTAGCCACTAGACCAAACGTGTCGTCACTATGAAAATATGAATTGATTTCAGTTACACGGTACCATGAGGAAACAGAATCGTGTGTACACTGAAGAAACATTCCACGGAGAAGCACCTCTCGCCGAATCGGCGGAAGGCAAACGACTTCTTGAAGTTGAAATGGAAAAGGAGAAAAATGAATGAACGAATATGAATGACGAGAAAATAGTAAGCAAGACAACTTGAAAAAAAAAAATATCCAAAAATACCAAATTGTAAAGAGGCTTATGGACCATAATCTACTGGTGAAGGCTTGAATTTTTTTAATAGAATAAATAATTGAAACATAGACTGCGTTTATATTTTATCCATCCACAAAACTTCACACGTGACATAAACTATTCTAAAATAAAAAAAAAAATATTAGTTAAAAAAAATAATTTTATACTAGTCGTGAGATCAAGACAGATATTACGTTAATACTTTTATGGTAAATAATGACAGAGAGCCTGAAGGCCCACTTAATGTTAGTTAAATACCATTGCCTATAAATAACTGGTATTTTTTTTATAATTTCAAAGATTTTGATTATTTTTTATTCTTCCATTTTGAGCGATGAAATAAAAATTAAAGTAAATTATAATTTTCGATGATAAATATGTTGAATCAAATTTGATGTTTCGCATTTTGCATAGACACATTTCTACAAAAGTTTCTATTCTTTATAATTCAAATAAATAAAAAAAATTGTCTAACTTGTTTTGTGAAGAAAATATAATATTTACTTATTAATTTTTCTAATACAGCTTATATCTTATGTTTTAGTAAATTATTTATATAAGGGCTTATTTCACCATGTGTCAAGTAGGCTAACCGCCATTTAAAGTCATCGGTAACCGGGAATGATGGAGCTGATATATACATTTGTTTGTACGGTAAAAGTCCCAAACATTAAAAAAAAATAATAAAAAAAAATCGCCTATCGAATGCAGTAAACCGAGTGCATAATTTAATAAAACATAAAATTATTTCTAAAAGTAACTAATCAACACTTTACTTGTAGTTGGTGAAAGAGGCCCTAATAGTTACATACCTGCTCTATATAATAGCACACAATATGACTGTTTTAAGCACTGAATAGTTTATTCTGAAACTCAGTTTCCGGTTTACTGCCCTGGGGTATTAGACCAATTTGCTTTGCATATTGAGAAATATAATGTTCTCTGTATAAATATGACATTGAGCTATTTTTAAATATAAAGTTGGCGAAGTATTACTTTTTATTTTGGTTGTTTAAAAAGCATTTTCTTATTTTGCAGAAGTATGTTGTAGACTTGACATATAGACTAAAACAAGTGTTGGCAGAAATTTATCACCGAAATTTATTTAACATTTCCTGGTCATCTATCTGAATATAGATGACTAGGAAAATACTTCAGAGACTTAATTTACAATGCAACATGTGCTTAACCATAAAGTGACATTGTCCACTTTATGGACAAGCACATGTTGTATTAAAAATGGCACAACACATGGGCAAAGATATGCTATGCTATGCTAGGCCAAAATGTCAATTAATTTAATCTTGAATAAAAACCTTTCATGGAATGATTAAACATTTTTGAGGCTGCCTTAAACACCTATAATACAAGTAACACCACAGATGCTGCAAGTGCGTTGCCATCCATAATATGATAAGGATTAGGATTTGGAAGGGATAGAAAAATCGATCTAATCCTTACTCACCGAAACACAACAGCACACATGCTGTTATTTCACGGTAGCCTTCTGTAAGTGGATGGTTACTGCCATCAGATGGGCTGCTCAAATGAATGAAAAACGCAATGTGTCTTGCAACTAGTAAAGTTGTTTATTTTGACTAATAATAAAGCAATTATCTTCGTTATCACAGCAACATCAAGAGATTTAAAAAAAAATCTATGTAAATTTATTTAATACTTAATAAATATTTTAGTAGGTACTCGACGAGCTTAGATTGAAACAAAACCTTAGAACATAATAAGATCCGTCTCAACGTGCGTAGCTTTAAATTTTTTCTGACGACCTTACAGTCGATGTGCTCCAATCCTATAATCCACGCGATATTCTTATAACATATCTCATATCTTTCGACAATTTAAAGCTATTTGTACGGGCCTGTAGCACCCGCGCATTTGATTAGGCCTGGCTGTTATGGCTTACTGAGTGGGCAGGACCTCCGGCTAAGGAGGGCTCACTGGTCAGCCCGAGGAGGAGAGGGTTTGTAGGTTCCAATACAAGTTTGTACTAGTACAATGGTCTTTATTTCGCCGAAGCAAGAAGAAAACTAAATATTTACAAAAAATGGCCAATCTATATTACAATATTTGCTCGAACAAAGTTTCCACGACCGCCCGAAATAATATACTATTATGAGTGCTCTCCGTTGCACTGTATTTGTCTCTTTCTAACACTATTTATATATTTAAATAATCCACTAGTTCTATGAGTCACTTTCAATCACTATTCTATACACAATTTTTATGGCTGTCCTGAACACAATTAATACTGAATATTTGCAAAACAAATTATTTTATTGTAACTTAAATGATTTGAGAATTGTTTCTCTAAAATATACGAATTTAATTACTAAGTTCGTGTTTCCTAAGTTGACGGACGTGTTCCACGTTCAAAATTTAACTAACTCCTAATTTCATCCAATTTATTATTATTATTTTCAAAACTGTTACTCGTAATACAATTGAAAATATATAAAAAAAAGATTTTCATAAAAAAATTATCACATTAAACACAACATAAATTGTCTTAATAAGGCTGCTCTAAAGTTAAATTCTGATCTTATATATTTATATATCCGAACTAATATTGTATGGATGTTTGTAACTCTTTCACGCAAAAACTAGTGAATTCAGCTGGCTAGTGAAGCAGTACTGGCTAGTGCTATTCAGCTGAGCATTTGTATACCAAACAAATACACGACTATAGACTACTGTATGAATGTTTAATTTGAGCTCGGACGAAACAATAGCAGTTTAACTTCAGTTAACATAAATCAAAACTCTATCAGACTTGCACAATCATAATGCTAAAGGTGGTTTTTATTTATTAAATTGTTCATACACCAGAAAAACTATAGACTGTATTATAAATGCGAAAGTATGTTTGGATTTATGGATGTTTGTAACTCTTTCACGCAAAAACTACTGAACCGATCACCATGAAATTTTGCATACACGTTGTCTGGGACACCAGAAAGGAAATAGGGTACCTTTCATCGTTCAATGCGGACGAAGTCGCGGGCACCAGCTAGTATTATAAATGCGAAAGTATATATGGATGTATAGATGTTTGTGACTCTTTCACGCAAAAACTACTGAACCGATCACCATGAAATTTTGCATACTCGTTGTCTTCGACACCAGAAAGGACAAAGGGTACCTTTCATCCAGAAAAAAGGACTACTCCCGAGGATCAATAAAAAATAAAAACTAATGCCTGGCGAAAGTGTTATAGCAACACGAGATCAAGCGTTATATTGCTTTTTTTTTAATTTTCAACGCGGACAAAGTCGCGAGCACCAGCTAGTATAATATATTATAAGTTAGTAATACAAACTAAATCGTCTATCTGTTAGTTAATACTCGTAGGTAATCATCCGCTTAAATGCCTTTGTCATGTCGTGCGTAATATTATCGTACCATTTAAAGAATAGACCCCCGTTCAGAAAAGAATCCGCCTTTTCACGTCGACCATTTATCACTCTCGTGAGACGGAAAAAATTGCGTTGGTCTTAAGGGGCCAAGTGAAAATAATGTGGAAGAGAGGGCAGCTTCATTTGATTTATACTGTATACTGCCTTCGTCACCTTAATTAAATGTACATGATGAGAATCACGTAGGGAATAATTTATTAAGCAAATTATATCCCAATGTTTATTGCAGACTGGTTTTTATATGCCATGATTACTGCAATGCTCGCATTTATATATAACTAGCTGGTGCCCGCGACTTCGTCCGCGTTGAACGATGAAAGGTACCCTATGTCCTTTCTGGTGTTCCAGACAACGTGTATGCAAAATTTCATAGTGATCGGTTCAGTAGTTTTTGCGTGAAAGAGTTACAAACATCCATACATCCAAACATACTTTCGCATTTATAATATTAATAGTACGGACGGACGTACGGATAGATTGTATTCTTTATTGTACAGTGAAAATGAAAAATCACTAAACATTAAAAAAGATAGGTACACATGAGTGGCTTAAAAAAATAAGGCTTCTTTTAATTTTGCTATGGGGAGAAAGAGAATTAGTGTTAGAGAATTTTTACATTATAAAAATTTCATTAATGCATTAATTAATGGTAATAATTTATATAAAAAATTATGAATAATATTATGAAAATAATATTAGGAGACACCAAGGACACGGCCATGAAGCAATACCTTTTTAAACCATTTAAATGTTCCATAGTATCACTGTTAATAATCTACAAATCTATAAAAAGCTCCCAATTTTGAGCGGATTGTGCCTAACTGCTAATTTCCTCCCTGAGCCTTCAATCCCATACATTGCGATCCTGAATATTAAACCCTACAAAATATGAAAGGTTCGTGATCTTATCTTCGCACACACGATTCCGTTTGTTTTCTATAACAATTTCAGATACAGATTTTGTTACAGGAAATCGTTTATTTAAATCTAATCACGATCTAAAAGCAATTTTTTTTTTAATAAAAAAAAAACAAATACATTATTGTCAATAATACGTTTTTAATTTTTCAAAGCGGACAATGTCGCTGGCACCAGCTATAGTATCTTATAAATACAATACTTAATTATTGTTAATTATTAAAATTAATTTATTTTGCCAACGCTACTCTTGAGAATGATTAGAAAATCTATTGTTTTTCAAATCTCATATTTCCATACATTTCAATTTTACAGTCTACAATAAAATTATATAATGTAGGAAATATAATGTAAAGAAATTTTCCTGAAAACAAAAATACAAATCTTTAAAAACTTACATATTAGATATAGGTAAGTATATAAAATGAAATGACTGCGTTGGCAACTTGCCATCAAAGTATAAGGCACAATCACACTTACCTATAGTCTAACGTTTATGTAAATCATTTGTAACGTACGAATTTATTCTTAGTTTGTAATTAATATTTCAAATTAGGAATAGGAAATCACCCACGACCTAGATCTTAGAATGGTTAAGGCGGAATGGGAATAGATGAACTCCTTAGCTCATGAAATAGACAGAATTTCAATTTTCACGTTGTAATACAAGATGTTTTTTGAAGTATCGATTGTTGGCCCATAACACGTATTTATATAATTAAAAATTGCTATATACATTTGGAAGAAATTAACAAAGAAAATTTTCAAAAATAAAATAAGTAATAATTAAAATAATAATCTGATAAATAATAACAATATCCAAACTTGCTCTGAAAGTTTTCTATAAACAATTACGATATAAAAAGTGATGTATAATCAATCTTCCGCTATCACACAAAAAAATTTTTATTAAAATTGGTTTATAGTTATATTTCAGAAATTTTTAGCTCATACATGCAAAATAAATTTTAAAACGACTTTGGGTCTTTTCATCGCTTCAATGTCATGTTTCATATTTTCTACAAGACTTAAAAATTTAAGACATTTAAAAAATTTCAATACTTTTAAAAATATCGTCGACAAGTTTAAAATATCTGTGACCATTGATTTAAATCGATAGATGCGCCCTTGCCATACTTCAGGCGGCCGAAAATGTGTCATCGTTGGAAAGAGTGAGCTC
Organism: Synanthedon myopaeformis; assembly: GCA_944738685.1. NCBI lineage: Eukaryota > Metazoa > Arthropoda > Insecta > Lepidoptera > Sesiidae > Synanthedon > Synanthedon myopaeformis. Next base: position 450,704 of record OX122921.1, read on the forward strand.
ACCTTTCCCGCCTTTGTCGCTTGTAGAAAGCAGTGAGCGGTTGCATACACATCTTTGATTTTGCTAATTAGGTACGTTTACCTTTAAACATCCTGTGTCTTCAGAAAGTGTTTTCATAATTCAAGAAACACAAACAAATCCAAGGGAATCACATTTCATGCGTAAGTTACAGAATTATTAATTACTAGCTGGTGCCGGCGACTTCGTTCGCGTTGAACGATGAAAGCTACCCTATGTCCTTTCTGGTGTCCCAGACAACGTATATGCAAAATTTTATGGTGATCGGTTCAGCCATACAACCATATATCCAAACATACTTTCGCATTTATAATATTAGCACGGATTTTCACTGTTTCAATAACAATAACAACACAGACATATTACGTGGACATTTTTCAGAAGCACAGGGTGCATCTAACGATTTATATCTTTGTCTGTGACTGAATTAATGGGTTTCCTTGTAATGCTTAGTTTGAGCCCATAACTATTGTCGTGTCATTTGTCTTGCCATATAAAGTGTACTTATGTCTGCCCAACATGCAGCATCGGTATGAATGGAACCTTAAATTTCGATCTGAAATGTCCCAGATAATCTTTTTATTGCTTTAACATGGTGGTCCTTGCCAAGACCAGAATTCTTGAGTAAAGTTATAAGCCACCGAAAATTACCGAGAAGAACCGACATTTGCAATTGTGCATGTCCTGTGGCTTATTAAATTAGACATACCTCTAGATACTTTACAATATCATATTTACTCGCATCATTATTTATCTGATTTAATACTATGAATTTATTAAACGAGAAACGTTACTTTGTGTTGAGGAAATTAAATATGAATCCGTTTTATTAAAATTAATTGTTTGAGAAGGGTTAAACAAAATAAACAAAATTAAACAATTTAATTAATACGAACCGGTGGTGGAATACTTGCAAATTATTAAAATCCTATTTGATGGGAACAAATTGGGATTAAACAAAGCAATTGGGCTTCTAAAAAACTTTTATATGGCAACATTTATTATGAGGAAAATGTATGGAGGGTGTGTGAACGTTTAATGAAGTTGTGTTTTAAAAATTCAATAGCCTTCTTGGACTAACTCAAACTAGGTAAGTATTAAAAATGTTCTATAGCGAGTATAAATTGAAAATCATAATAGGAGTTGCTTTAAGTTACGCGATTTAGTACCAGTTATATTAGAATACACTTACGCTCTTATCCATAAAAAGTTATAGGAGGCTTATAAGTTTGTTATAAAAAAATTACCAAAAAACCTTATTCATAAACGTTCAATAGTAATAAAACGCTCTATAAGTGTTTAATAACGCTTCATAAGTTATTGAAGCATGAACTTACTATAAACCTCATATAAGGGAAAATTCAAGATGGCCGACTTAAAACAGCTGATTTCTGAATGACGTTTGATATAAAGTTTGATGTTTGTAAAGGAATTAGTCATATCTAAGATATTTATTTATACAAATAATATTTTAAATTATTTAAGTAAGATATAACATAACTATTATTCACTTTAATTGGAAAAGAAATATAATTTTGGTTACTGAAAACGACCGGGATTACATGTAAGTAAACTGATAGCCTCTGCGAATTGTTTTCTTTTCGTAAGAAATGTCACAATGTCACATCACAATAATCACTTTACTATCATTTAGAGCGTGGATAGGGAGATTTTAGCTTTTTTGTCTATGAATTCATCAGAACGGCAACATAACAATTATAAACTAACTCATAGCGAATATTCAGTTATGACAAGCTTATTGAACGTGGTCTTAGAGAGTTTTAACTAATGAACGTTATAAACCTCTAATAAGGAATTTTTATGAATAAGAGCGTTACCTATATTCTAATATTAACTGGTTAATAAACTTAATTTTTTTTTTTAAAAGGTGGCAGACAGGCTCGGTCCATTTGATGATAGGATGGCTACCGTCAAATGGACTAAATTTTATATAATTTTTAAAGTAAGTGCTAACCTCTTTATCATTTAGCTCATTCAACTGTTTTCCATGCTAGTATATAACAAATACGTTACAATACAACAAAATTTGTTACTAAAATATCTAGTAACAAATGGCACTGTGTATTTTGCATGTCAATTCGCACATATTAGATACAATCTGTTTTGTGAGTGAATTGGATGAAATATTCAACATTATTTTGACTCATGAAGGGTTAGGCAACCTAGGTCATTAATATTCCAATGTTCGGGTTTAAGTTAGATTTATTTTTCTATCTGTTTACTGTCAATTAAAGTGAACGGTGATCCCGCGTTGTCTTGTTATAAAATAGCAGTGAAGCTTATAACTTGAAACGTTTACAGTAAACGGAGGATGAAGTGTAAAGGCTGTACGGGCGTCCAAAAGCCTCCTGCATAATGCATTGTGACTGCAACAACCTTTGAGCACGGATTATACGGTGGGTTTATTTTAAGAATTTTCCACCGTTTTCAGTTTTCCACGAGTGGGCTTTGAAGTGTGGCCTCCGCTCGAATGTTTACACTTTTTAGCCATACAAATCTTTTGTTGTGGATCCTTTTTAAGCCGAATAATGTACTTTCTGAAGTAACACAATGCCTTTTCAATGCGTTTGTACAAATATAAACAGACGTGTGGGACAATGGATACTGCGTTCGTTTGTTGCACGCTTTTCAAGAAAAATAATAAGATATTTTTTTATAACAGTTATTATTATTTCAATTCTCAAATAAACTCAAGAAATACACATCAGGTAAATAAATTACCTTATTGTAAACTGTTTTGTTTTTACGAACTTAAAATTTAATGTAATTTACTGTTTAAACATTATTGAATATTTGATTATTCATTCAACATTCATTTTTATTAGAAACCCTTTCTTATACTTGTTCTAGATATGCTTAACTTAACCTTTACATCTAAGCCATTCGCTGACCATCGAAAACAGAAAGAAAGATATATTATGTTTTAAATTTGCCCGAGTAAAACACAGCTAAAATATTTGTATACATATATTACATATACAACATATACAATATATATGTACACCTTAATATGTATCTACAATTCTTCTATACGTATATATGTATATATTACTGAAGTCCTCGACGGCTCAGCTAGATCGATTTTTATGATATATTTTATCTGTGTTCGAGTGAGTCCCTAAAAATTTAAGAAGCATGTTAAACGCACAATTAAAATAACTCTCCTGGCCTCAGTTATCTCGCAAAAAAAATATATGTGAATGCCATTGAAATACACTTTAGTATTTTCGTTACGTTGCGCTGAGAGCTTCTTTGCTGAAGTGCTCCGTAGTCTGTAACATTGTTAAATAAAAACTGCGCCCGGGACACGACGACGGTTGTTTGAAAAATTTAAATTCACCATTTTCTAGCTCCGCAATGCAGTTTTTCTTTTGCAATTTTGTTTCAGACTGACAGGCTTTTTATAAGAGAACTTCATTTTATAAGTACACTAGCCGGCGCCGGCGACTTCGTCTGCGTCGAACGATGAAAGGTACCCTATGTCCTTCCCGGTGTCCCAGACAACGTGTATGCAAAATTTCATTGTGATCGGTTCAGTAGTTTTTGCGTGAAAGAGTTACAAATCCAATGGATGATACATCCAAACATACTTTCGCATTTATAATATTAGTACGGATATATATATATATATATATCCTTACATAAAAGTATCCTTATGTATCCGTACTATCCGTACTTATATATAGATATATATATATATATATATAAGTACGGATAGTACGGATACATAAGGATACTTTTTTTAATGTAAAGATCGTCGGATAGGCTGACTATAACAGAAGCAAAGAGACAAGTGCTGCAAGTCCACTACAGACTATAGAAAAACTAAGGGATTAGGAACAGATGTGGAAATAGGCACCTCACATACTGTTTTCAGTAAGAGAGTGGTTACAGCCGCCAGGCGGGCTGCCCAAATGACTGCGAAACGCAATATCACTACTTTCTAGATTCAGACAAGAGTCAACTATGAAAAATTCATTTCCAAATAAATAAATTACCAAATGGCAAATCACCAAATACCAGGAATCGAACCAGGGAACATTGAGACAGAACGTTAAAACCCTAGATCAAAGGTTTTAAGCTCCTATTCTAACGAAGTCGGAGCTTTAATGAAGCGCCTTCAAAGGAGGCGACTTTTTACGAATGTATGTAAAAATAACAATTTGCTACAAAATTTTAGCCTTTAAATATAATAATAATAAAGCTTTATTTTGTTTCCACAAATAATAATTAACAAAAAATAAGTTTTGATGCCTTACGAAACAGAATTCACGATGAATTGAATTTTAAAAGGTTGTCGAATGTAGGGAAAAGTATAAAAATGTAATAACTAGGTAGTATAACAACTTTATTTGGGGATTTCTGTCACGTAGAGGGGAGGCTCTAAATATAGAGCCTCGCAATATTCTCTTATATTTTTATTGTTGAACTTATTATGTTTTATAAGATATATATATTTTTTATATATTACAATTTCAATTCTCTGTTGACTAATTTTGACGTATTGTCGCTTTTTCGATAATTGCATTTATTTATCTATTTCATTAAGACGTTTCAAAAATTGTCTGCGAAATATTATTTTTGTACACAATTAAATTTTGAATAAAATTTTAAAATGCACCTTTTTTTTATTTTTTTATTTATTTATAATATTTAACAATTTTAAAACTAATATATAAAATATTATGTAAAATGATAACACTAAAAACCAATGAGGTTTTAATCTCGTGTTATCATTATTGTAATTATTAATAAAAATCTAACTATATATACTATTACTTACAATTTAAAAAATATTGCTTTAACTTAAATTTAATATTTTTAATTTTTATATTGTTACATATATTATATTTTCCTAAAATAAAATATTCATTAATTCATAATATATTCATACACATCGCATTCAACGTCAAAAGTGAAACAGAAAATTATTAATTTCGGTTGGGCTATTTTTTTTTAAATATTTTTTAGCAAATATGATAAATGTAAATATATTTTTTTTTATATATATATATAAATTTCTACACCTTATTTTTTTTTTAAATCAAAGAAAACGGATAATGGCGACGGACTCTTATGAGAATCATTAAACACAATGAGAATCCAAGACGAACAGACTTGTGTAATTAGAGGCCTTCTGTTGCTCCCAGACACTTTTGGGAAATCTTTATTATTACGAAACGTTCCAGTTTGTTGTCTTAATTTTTGGTTTGTGGTTCCGCACCACAAAGAATTATTAAGACAATCTCTTTTTAAGGTTAAGATATTGTGTTGTGACATGTTTCAGAGCATTTTTTTTAACCGAAATTATAAATTAATTGATCCTCCAAGCTATGTTAGTTTAAAGGTCCCAAAGATGGACTGAATATTGGGTTTAGGAAATATTCTTTGATGATTGGTAATTTTATATTTATGAAGTACAATAATGAAGTACGTTTGGTCTAGTGGGCAGTAAAACTAGCTGTTAATCAAACGGTCGCGGGTTCGAATCCCGCTAGGGGCAAATGTTTATGTGTTAACATTTTATCTTTGTTCCTGAGTCATGGATGTTTTGTATTTATAATATGGTATGTATTTACAAAAAAAAAAAAGTAATCTATGTCTGGTATCCATAATACAAGCATTAGTTGCTTAATGTGGAACTAGATGGTGCTGTGTGAAATGTGTGAAGATATTTTTTTTTTTTTTTAATTTAAGTAGGTACTATCTTGTACGACAATGAAATAGGTAAAGTAGGTAAATCGAAATATAAATAAATTACTATTTCGACACTGAAAACGCTTGAAACAACTTAAGTGATACACTCACTGACACTGCATTAGGTTTTTTTAAGCGGCACAATTTTATTTCGCAACTAATGCTTGTATTATGGATACCAGACAGTTGATATAATACATAGATTACTTTTATTTGTAAATACATACAAATTATAAATAAAAAACATCCATGACTCAGGTACAAAAGTAAAATGTTAACACATAAACATTTGCCCCTAGCGGGATTCGAACCCGCGACCGTTTGAATAACAGCTAGTGTTACTAGCCACTAGACCAAAATGTCGTCGACGTTTTTGGCAAGGGAAGTTTGTGTGTGTCTTTTAAGTTTGTATATGTATCTGTCCTTTGTTGCAAATAAAATTCTATTCTATTCTATTCTATTCTAAACAAAATTGTGCGAAAACACTACTAAACCGAAATTTCGGTAGAGTTACTATTAGGTCTAGTAACCCTGTTTCAGATAAATTAAATGCTGTTTGTGTAATTAAATGCAGTTGTGCACATAAGTAGTTGATGTTACAGATAAAGCAGACAAATGAGGCAAAATTGAAACTAGCCACTAACTATTTTTTAAAAGACTGATCGTAATTATTAATGACAAGTGGTTTACTTGCGACAAGAACTTGCATACAATATCCGGTCCAAAGTAACACTAAGTAAATTATTTAGTAGTGTACCCTACACTGAGTTTCGCAGACATTGAGTTTAAAGTAAAATTAGTTTGTGATTAAAAAAAAAATGCTATCATTAAAAAGATAGAACGAACCCCAGTTAGTTTTTTTTTTTAACGGACAACAAGTAGTAAGAAGAAAGCCTAAAGTGGTCGCTTTAATGAAGTCCACGACAATGCGGGCCACTAACGAGCGATAACGGGCAACGTTTAGCCGACAAATGGCTAAAACGGCCGGCTAGAATTGCCCATAAATCACTGGCAAATTTTATTAACTTGCTGTGACTCATTTGAGTTGGCATTTTTGGGAATTAGTCTGTACTTCTGTACTAATATTATAAATGCCAAAAGTATGTTTGGATGTATGGATGTTTGTAACTATTTCACGCAAAAACTATGAACCGCTGCCTTATTATCTAACAACAGACGTTAGCAGACGACTTGCGATCGCATGTGCTGCCATACAGAAATGATGCACTTTAATTTTAATTATTGTCCGTAAGAGGCCTTATAGCAAACCACACTTTTGCTATGAGTTAGATGATACCAAAAACACGATTTAGTTTGATATTGCACAAATTGATAGAACGTTTTCGCCTGTCGCAAGTTGGTCGCAAGTCGTCTGCTGTTAGATAATAAGGTAGCCGATCACCATGAAATTTTGCATACACTTTGTCTGGGACACCAGAAAGGACATAGGGCACCTTTCATCGTTCAACGCGGATGAAGTCGCAGGCACCAGCTAGTGTTCAATATGTCTTCCGCTAGCTCTTCTATTCTTTGTAATCGTCTGACAGGCAGTCGGTCCATTGATGGCTTGGCTACCGTCGCCTATAAACGTAAGCATCGCCACATGTACAACAAGTGTATTGCCAACCAGTAGGATTAACAATAAGGGATTCTCATCCATACAAACCAGAATACACGCTGTTATTTCACGTAGTCTTCTGTAAGGAGGTCTTTAACTTAATATACCAGTTAATCTCCACAATAGAATATTAATTCAAAAATCGTTTGTAGATACAGTTTTAAGCAAACAATGGGTACATTATGATTTACAAGTAAAACTAAGTGTTACCTTTTCTTGCGTAATCCAACTGTGCCAAATGCGAGTGACTCCAGACAAAGGCAGGGTATTAATAATATTTCAAGTGTTCGCCAGTTGAAGAGATTTCCCTGGCGATGTTCCGATGACGCAGCGTCATTTGTCTCAAACCCGACAAGGGGTTAGCTCCGTTTCAATTAATAGTTGCATTCATTGCACTACTGTGATGTAATGTTGCCCACAAAGATTTATTACTATTTGACATTAGCAGTAATAGGGATCATTAAGGAGACTAGCTTTGTTCTCAACAGATACAATGTTGATATTCGTTCTTCGTGTGTTCAGAACAGAGAATTACCTACCTTTACAAGAAAATATTTGTATAAGTAAGGTTTATTGCGATTTTCAATGTGAGACTGTAAAAGGTCACTAAGAAGTATTTTAAAATACATAATATTTTGCGATATTTTACAACATACTAGCTGGTGTTCGTGACTTCGTCAGCGTTGAAAATTTAAAAAAAAAGCAATATAACTCTTGACCTCGTGTTGCTATAACACTTTGGCCAGGCGTTAGTTTTTATTTTTTATTTATCCCTCGGGAATAGTCCTTTTTTCTGGATGAAAGGTACCCTATGTCCTTTCTGGTGTGCCAGACAACGTGTATGCAAAATTTCATCTTGATCGGTTCAGTAGTTTTTGCATGAAAGAGTTACAAACATCCATACATCCAAACATACTTTCGCATTTATAATATTATATATATAATAAATAATATAATATTGAAATATTAAATATTAAATTAAATTAATATTAATAACATTAATATTACTAGTAACATTAGTAACTAGTAACTAGTAATTACTAGTATTTCTAGTATATATTACTAGTATATTATGGACCCATACGCGGGATAGGTAAAAATGTCCATACGCTATAGTTGTTAGTATTAAGAGGAAAAATAAAATTCGAGCTTTACAATGTTTAAAAAAACAAAAGAGCTTTGTATTATTTGTTCCCGATGATAATATCTCTACATACATATGAGAAGCATAAGGTTGTATGTACTTTCAAACGCGTCTCGTGGGCTTAATTCAGAAAGGTCACGCGTCACGTTATTGGTCGGATTGCTATCAACCTAACTGTTATTAAACCATTAGGTATAATCCAGTATATTGCCACAATACTCTACGAGTATGTGTTCGAAGAAATTCTACTTAGCGAGTTTTTTTTTTTTTTTTTTTTTATTTTATTTATATTTAGTTGGAGTTGGGCACGACTGTGATAGTAATTATTTATGGAATTATTTTTTGCAGATTACTACAGATGATATTATGTCAAAATATAGCAGTTATAGGAGATGGGTTTTTTACGATAAATGGTGGGAAGCAAGTTAACAGATTGAAGCTACCATACATAAGGTAATACAAATGAGAAGGCTACTCTATATTCTAATAATGTAATTGTAATAATTCTTACTCATATAATGAAATATTTGAGTTATCCCTTTTAATTATTCCGTCTTCTGTAAGCGATTGTTTCAGACGGTCTCACAGTTATTAGGACTTCAAAAAACTCTCTTCATTGCATTCTTATAAAAAAATAGCTTTTGCCCGCGACTTCGTCTGCACTCAACATTTATTCAATTTTTATTGCTCATATATATAATATTGCCAAGCGTTGATTTTTTTATTTTTATTTTTAGATGATCTCTCGTGCACAGTTAAGTAGGTACCTATTTTTTTTCTGGATGACAAGTGTCAGTCCCTGACAACGTGTATCTATACAAAATTTCACGACGATCGTTTGAGTAGTTAAGGCGTGAAAGCGTAACAAACAAATTCACTTATGCATTTATAATATTACTAGCTGGTGTCCGCGACTTCGTCCGTTGAACGATGAAAGATACCCTATGTCCATTCTGGTGTCGCAGACAACGTGTATGCAAAATTTCATAGTGATCGGTTCAGTCGTTTTTGCGTGAAAGAGTTACAAATATCCATACATCCAAACATACTTTCGCACTTATAATATTAGTGCGGATTAGGATACCTACTTTAGTTGAGTATGGTCCCCTTTTATGTTAGTTTAGATAAGAAACAGTTGCTTCTTCTGTGTCTAAAGTATTATTGGTTAAATGTAAAAATACAATTTCTTTCTTTGGGAAACATGTTCAATTTTATTTTTCGCACACGAAAACACCGACACACGAATATAAAAGCGTTGTCACGTCCGCGAACGTTGCTCGACATTGCCAACTATGTAATTCGAGTTCTTAGTTCAAATCACTCGTGTAACTGCTTTTATTGAACGCAATTGCTTTTTCTTAACTACCAAAATTCGCTCTTACCCTAACTGCCTACGTTTGGTAAATGTCTGTTATTGTAACCGTGGAATAAAACCGAAGTTTATAAGTTTATCTTTTCTTCTTTACATTGGCCCCGGCTACATGAGAATTGGAAAATTTGTGACCCAATTTCCCAAGAGTTTAATCATCTTGGGTGTGAGGGAAAGCCACAACGATACACAAAAATTGCCCAAATTATTAATTGGGCAAATTATTAATTGGCCCTGGTAAACATTAATTCGTCACGTTTGCTGTTTGCACTTCTTAATAATTTTACATCGGTAATTTAATTTTAACTCATGCAATTATGATATCAGTTGTTATACAGCTGGCTTAGTTGAAATCTATATATATAATTATATATTGTAAAGGTATATCTACCATATACCATATAATAAAACAAACAAGGTGCTCGCTTCTATATTAGCAATAGGCGAGAAATATTTGTGTACAAAATTTGCAGAAAATTATTGCAGAAAAATTACAGAAAAATTTGCACATGCATCATACGGATGGATTCTGTCTGTCGGCTAATTTCTTCAAAATAATCGCTTTATAACTTACCACACTTGGTTACTTGAAGCGATGCGCTTTATAGAAATACTTATACTTAAATGGCTTTTTGATGAAAATGACAGCACCTGCTGAGCTAATAAATAAAGTTGTTATCATTGTGTTGGTGGGCTAATTTATGCTTGACGTGGGTCGGGCCGATATTAAAGTGCAAATCTGTCGTTGGCTAGATACCGGCCTGCTCAAGTTTTCATTACGTATTGGAAATAATCTCTAGTTCTATCGTATATTATTCTTATTATTATTTTTTTTATAACTAAACTAAATGTGGAAGAGAGGGCAGCTTCATTTGATTAATACTGTATACTGCCTTCGTCACACCTTAATTAAATGTACACGACGAGAATCACGTAGGGAATAATTTATTACGCAAATTATATCACAATGTTTATTGCAGACTGGTTTTTATATGCCATGATTACTGCAATGCTCGTATTTATATATAACTAGCTGGTGCCCGCGACTTCGTCCGCGTTGAACGATGAAAGGTACCCTATGTCCTTTCTAGTGTCCCAGACAACGTGTATGCAAAATTTCATGGTGATCTGTTCAGTAGTTTTTGCGTGAAAGAGTTACAAACATTAGTATTAGTATGGACTAGTATGGATATAGTTCAAAGATTCAGTTTGGAAATATAGTCAGCTAATTTTTAATAGGAATAGTGAGACAAAGTATAACGGTAGCTCCAAAAAAGTGATATAATAACTTTTTTATTATATAAACCTATTTAACCTAGTATTGTGAACTCAGGATTTCTTTATAATCTTACATTTAACGAACTAACATAAAAATATCAATTTAATTAACAACTTATAAAATTAATATAAGTGTGTGAATAAAATATATACCTATATAGTTAACAAAATGATAGGTTCACCAACAGACGGTTATTTTTAAACAGGTGTTTAAAATTTAAGCAGCCGTTTAATAATATTTTGTTGATCACCATCGCTAAAATGCGGGTTAAACGCCCTAAACATCAGATTAATCATTAAGTTAATCAGATGTTTAGGGCGTTTAACACGCATTTTAGCAATTTTGAACAACAAAATATTATTAAACAGCTGTTTAAATTTTAAACAGCTGTTTAAAAATAACCGTCTGTTGGCGAACTCGAGCCTAAGTATGTAATACGAAAGACAGTTTTTCATGATGCTCGCCTTAGCGATATAAGTATGTCGTTAATTATTTATTTTGTATTTTCGCTGGCATATTAAAATCCTAAAAAGTAAATTTATTACATAAAAAATTAGGTATAATATAAATATAATTTTTAATTCATCGAACAGACACGTAATGAGTTCCATTTTGGTATTTCCATATATTTTACGTATAATTTGGCCTGGACAGCGCTCCCCAGGTGATGTTCAGACACCTTATCGCTCTTCTGCAAAACTATCAGAGGTTTATTGGAAATATAATTTAAGATATACAAAATATGTTTAACATAATTTATATTAAAATAATATAAATAAGCTATATATTAAGTTGTGTGTATTCAGTTTAATTTGAGACTGGCTGGTGACCGCGACTTCGTCCGCGTTCAATATGTTATATAGCCAAAAGTCTTTCTCGATAAATGGACTATACAACACAAAAAGATTTTTTCAATTAGAAGCAGTAGTTTCAACCGAACAAACTAACAAACTCTTCAGTTTTATAATATAAGTAAATGTATAGATAACCCCTTGTGTCTTATTCGATTGTAAATTTAAATAAATAACTTAACAAAGTTGTATTCGCTGTCTTTTTTAAAGCGAATATAACGCAGAAATAAAATAATTTCTGACGTCAAAACAAAGTTACTTAATTATTGTCAGAATAATCCGTCCGTACTTTACTAATATTATAAATGCGAAAGTATGTTTGGATGTATGGATGTTTGTGAGTCTTTAACGCAAAAACTACTGATCCGATCACCGTGAAATTTTGCATATACGTTGTCTGGGACACCGGAAAGGACATAGGGTACCTTTCATCGTTCAGCGGACGAAGTCGCGGACACCAGCTAGTGTAAATATACGTTAGTAATAAGTAAGCACCTACTTAGCAACATATGCTAACTGTAGGTATTTCTGTACGGTATTTATTTGACTAATTATTTATTATTTTTAGACATGAAACTATTTTAGTGTTACGAAAAGGTTTAATATTCAACTGCGTTAATAAAATGTGTGTATTTTATTATTAGCCTCGACAGAATATCAAATTATAAGTACGAGTGGATTTGTTAGTTACTTAAAAAAAATAGATATCGTCACCTAAGGCACTTAGGTGATATTATTAGGTCTAATATTAGGTAATATGTAAGTCGAATATTAGGTAATAATACTTGGAAATTTTCTTGTATTTCATTCACCTTTACAATACTCCTAGCTTTTGCCTGCGACTTCGTCCACGCCCTCTTTTTTAGGAGCAGTAAAAATTCCTAATAATATTTTTTTTTTTTATTATTAAGGTACAGTAAGCGCTTTTTTTCTTGATGAAATTTCACTATGGTTGAGCAGTTAAGGCTTGAAAGCGTAATAAACCAACAAACAACTCATTTTCGCATTTATAATATTAGTTAGTATTAAGATAATGTTATGTGTTAAGATTCCTAAAACGAAGAAATATGTATTTTATTATTATAATGTAGATGAATATACAAAGAAAATAATTATTTGTATGAGATTGTAAATTTATGAATTTATAATAATGTTGATTAATGCGACATCTGTCGGTTAGCTTATAAACTATGATGTTTCATAGTTTGTGTGATGTCCAAAGTAACAATAGTTTAATGGTTTCTGTCTAGATGGCGCTACTACTCTAGTATTCATAGTGTGATATTTTGCTCATAGATGTCGCTCTTTGCTTAGGAAATAAGGAAGAATTATACTTATGAATATAATTATAGTGGTCTACGTCCGACTTCGGACGGATGCAATATTTTTTCCTGCAAATTATATACACAAACCTTCCTCGTTGTTCGCTCTTTCCATTAGTGAAAACCGTATCAAAATAAAATATCTACATAGAACTTATACAATATAGTATCAAGCAAAATACGAATAGATCTTTTTATATGGCAGTTAAATTAAATGGTTTGAATAATTGAGTACAATTTCGAGTCCAATCTGATCTGTCACAGAAGAACTACTTACTTGGATTTTTTTGTCCAAACTGTTCTATCGTAAAACTAATATGTATAGTAGAACTAATTGGACTAACCAGTACCTACTTACCTACCTACCTACACAAAACAAGGACATTTAAAATATTTTGCAATAAATGTAAAAAAAGTTGATTAAATTTATGTATTTACCTAAGTAATATAATTATAGCAATGTTCACAATTTCTTGATGAATAAAAGGTACCCATAATTTCTTGATGTTCTCAAAAACTACTGAACCGATTTTCATGCGATTTTTATTCATGGAAAGAGCATTAAACAAGGAATGTTTTTATATATAATTTGCAGAAAAAATTTCACCCGTGCGAAGCCGGGAGCGGATCGCTAATCCGTACTATCCGTACTCCCGTCCGTACTAATATTATAAATGCGAAAGTATGTTTGGATATATGGATGCTTGTAACTCTTTCACACAAAAACTGCTGAACCGATCACCATGAAATTTTGCACACACGTTGTCTGGGACACCAGAAAGGACATAGGGTACCTTACATCGTTCAATGCGGACGAAGTCGCGGGCACCAGCTAGTTTAATAGTGTGCATTTGATTTATTCTTTTAATGTTAAAAATCGTGTATCAAGATTTTTTTAGTATAACTTCTCGAGTGAGTGATTATAGTGAGTAGGTACATAAGTACACGCATTTAATTAAGTTTCTTTTGAGTTGCATGATGATTAGTAAACGTAAAGCTGTACAAAGTATTTTGTAGCGAGCGGCGGGAGTAAAGTACACGGATCCGTGCGCCTTACTGTAAGCAACATCTCATTTGAATGAAGGTAGCTCGCTTGGTGGTGTACACATTAATCAAACACACTCTAGGTGGTCTTTTGTGTACGAAATTATGGTTTGAACCCCCTGAGTTATGGCGGCAACAAATTTAATGTAGCCCTCTTACAATGCCTCATTGATTTCAAGAGTAATGGTGTCTGAACATGCTACGAGTTACGCCGTTTATTTCGATAAATTCGTGAAAACTTTATTTGTTTTTAAGAATTGGATATTTTTTTTATTAAAAATCTATAATCTAGAATGTTAGTACAGTAGAAACCGGATATAACGACTTCGGTTATAACGACATATCGGTTACAACGACCAAATGGAAAGATCGCTGTTGAACGTTGACCAAATGGAAGATTGGAAAGTCGATTTAGTATTGCTTATAATGACTAATAATAATCCGTTTATTACGACAAATTTTTGTGTTCCCTTGAAGGTCGCTATAACCGAATTTCACTGTAATATTGTTATTAATCATTATGACACATGTGGAATATATTGTAGACATTTTGTGGGAGGCTAAGCTAATTTTGATGGAACATCAATTCTGCTGCAACAATAGAGCAGCTAGTGACAGTATTCTTCTAATGGAAGGTTACCATTGAATATAATATATCATAGAAATAATTTATTTATTCCCTTATATACCTACTTACTGCATTAAAACAGGTATACATATATATTTGCATGAATATAACAAATAAATTTAATTATGGGCACACTGTTAAATGGGGGCTCAATATTCGACAAATTCGTAATTCTTCAGAATCTATTATACTTATGTAAAAGGACAATGTACTTATCTGGAGAAAATTTTATATTGTATACTAACAATTAATTAACATAACCAGTTTATTTATTATATTATTTTTTTTTTTTTGCCAAATGTTATAATTTATTTACATAACACTTCTTTCAAATATATTGACTGTCATTATAGATACAGATATAATATAGACGTATTACATATTAATCTAAAAAAAAGTTTCGTAAAGTCGTAAATAATTTCACCCCCTAAGTAATCAGTTAAACGTCAAGTCATCGTTACATGTAATATTGATCTTAATGTTGTAAAATAATGCAGCCGATAATAAGTTCGGTTCCCGCGGGGGAGCTGCGTCCCGGGGTTTCCGATATTACCCGCACTCTCATAGAATACATTGAGCGCAGACACGGCGAATAGGTCAAACAGGAAAAAACCTAAATTGACTGTGCAATATAATAAACTAGCTAGTGCTCGCGACGTCATCCGCGTTGAAAATTTAAAAAAAAGCAATATAACGCTTGACCTCGTGTTGGTATAACACTTTGGCCAGGCGTTAGTTTTTTATTTTTTATTTATCCCTCGGGAATAGTCCTTTTTTCTGGATGAAAGGTATACTATGTCCTTTCCGGTGTCACAGACAATGTGTATGCAAAATTTCATGATAATCGGTTCAGTAGTTTTTGCGTGAAAGAGTTACAAACATCCATACATCCAAACATATCCAACTTTCGCATTTATAATATTAGTATAGATAGGTAAACACTTAAATAATAAGTATATTAATACGTGAAGCGAAAACTTCGCATTCCTTTTTTTTTTAATAATTGTTTTTTGAATTTCTTTATTAATTTTTTTATTATAAGCTCTCGACGACTTATAAAGTGTGTATAAAAATTAAATTTGACAAAACTTAGTTTTTATTTATAAAATTAATTTTATAAATGTAAAACTTTATAAAATTAATTTAGAAATATTAATTGTGAATCAAACGCAGGTTAATTACTCTCTGAGGCAAATCCGCAAGACGTCTGCCCTGTGTATAATCTATGAAGTATTACAGGCTTAGGGCGTGCACACAATGGAGTCAGACCACTGCAGGGGGTCAAAATAATCCTACCGCGATTTGAAATTGATACAAGATTTGGTTTCGTTGAATGGCCGTATTAAGTTTTTTGTTTCCCTTTGTCGTTTATATTATGAACATTTTCGAGTGGATTCATTTTTTAATGAGTTCGCCGTAAAAAACTATTTTATTCATTGAATTCTATGTTGAGGACAAGTCGGTCGTCATGTTGCTGTAACTACCTAAATAATTTAAATTGTCTCATCTAAATTACCATAGATTAAATAAAAATACTTGTGTTACTAGTGCGAGAACTTCGATTATGTTTCTTTATTTAAATTTATTATAAGTCATTTTTAATATCATTATAAAAATAGATATGTATAGGTATGTATATGTTCCCTATTATTAGAGATTTTGAAATTCGCTGAAGAACTAAAGTTGTTGTCTTAACTTAAGGAATACAAGCAGAAGTGGATATGGTCGATGGGGTTAACGACCTGGGCCCGTACCATGAACTTTTAGTAAACTATCATGTTTTAAGGAAGTTTTGTTTTAAGCTTAAAGTAACATTACTCAAATTCGTACCATGACGTCCACAAAACAATATTGTTTTATTCCTGCCGTGAACGAATGATATTTGCATGATTGTCTATTCCCTGCTAAATAATGCCACAGAGTCCTAAGTATGACGCCATATCGTATTTGGTATGTTCTGAAACATATTTTATTTCTACGCTACAAAACCAAGATATCATAATTTCTTTCTATTTACAATTGTTTCTCATAGTTATAACAAAGAATTATTGTTGAAACACTGGAATAAAGCTCAAAGATAACATGATTAATGTAAAAATTGACCAAAAATGCCATATCTTCGCGCGACTTCTATTTTCATTTGTTCAGTTTTAGAACGTATCTACACTTGTCAGTGACTGATGTTAAGTGACGATATTTAAAACGAAATAATTACATTATTCGATTCGGTTTATTATATTGAAAATTATCATTTTTTATTTACTTACATACCTAAATATTTATAATTAAAATTAAAAAATGTCAAATATAAAGTAAGTAAACATTTTATTTTTGTGATTTTGTTAAATAATAAGTGTAAAAATTTGATTAGTGTTAAATGTATTTTCTTTACAGTAATAGGTCTCGCCGGGTGTCACTGCGCCAATTACACATTCTCTGGGAATTTCTAAATATAAATAAAGACATAGCATCGGCCTACAACCGTTCCATGCAAGCAAAAGAGTATTCCCAGAGAAAGTGGAGCGCAGTGACTGAGACGCTTAACGCTATTGGAGACGGAGTTCATAAAGATTGGAAAGGCTGGTCCAAAGTAAGATGTTTTTTTTTTTCATGTCTAAAGTATTTTTTTATGTCAGGGTCGACAGAACTGACGGTCGGCTTGATAAAGGTTGCTACCTTCAGCTATAAACATAAGCAACGACACAGGTGCTGCAAGTGCAGTGTCGATTGAATTCTTTATATTAAATCATAGACGATAACTTTTATTTAATTACAACTGCAATTTTTTAGTACTGGGTGGACTACAAAACCAAACTTAAAAAAAGAGTAGCTTCTGTGAGAGCTTCTCAGACCGGCACTGGGGGGGGGCCATCCACGGTTCAGCCTTTGTCTGAACTGGAACTAAAATTTTTAGGAATACTCGGGGACAACTTCGGAGAAGGCTTACCAGGTATAAGAGTAGAACCATTTTCACAAGTAAGATAAAATTTTACATTATTTGTATTTAATAACACACATACATAGGAGTAAAGCTATTTTATTTCAATTTAATTAAAAAGAGTAGATTATTAGACAATATTTTTAATAAAACTTTAAAATACAATTATTATTTTAAGCAGCAATAAATAATGAATTTCAATTTCATGTTCCCAGTGCACAGGAAGTGCCATTGATGAGACTGGATCTCTAGCCTCTCCATGGCCGAATACTTCTACAGTTTCGGAGGTGCAGGAGCCCAGCACTTCGATGGTGGCGGACTCAGTTTTACCACATTCTCCATATAGAACCCGCACCCCATCCCCTTATCCCCTCTCAACATCTACACCTGTCCTTAGAACTGTAGCAGCTGCAGCTGTTACACTTGTCCCCGGGACTGTAGCAGCAGCAGCCGTTACACCTCCCCCCGGAGCTGTAGCAGCAGCTGAAGTAAGACAGACTCCGAGGCGCCGACGTCGGCGACAACTAACAATGTCCCAGGAAGCCGCAAGACGGGCCCTCGTGGAGTCATCTCAGTTGCGAGCTGAGGCTGCCGTTAGGGGCAGTGCAGCTCTTGAAAGAATGTCTCAAACCATGGAGCAAATATCTAACACACTACAAAGGATTGAAAGGTATGTTATCTAAAATCTATGTTATACCTAAACCATCGCCTCATTTCCCATTTCCCTACTATAGTCGATAGCGCACTTGCTGTACCTGTGGCGTTGCTTGTGTATAGGCGACGGTATCCAATTGCCATCAAATGGACCGTCAGCCTGTCTGTCAACACTGACATAAAAAAACTTATTAATTTTCTAAATTATTTATTACTTTGTATCTGTGAAATGGCTAAATAGATTTCTAAAATCCATCTAACTAAAATATCTAATGTACTGAAAATTGTTCTAGATAAACACTTAAATAGTTAAATTTAAATAATTAACACTACCCAATATTGCTGCAGTATTTTATAATATTAAAATTATTTTTATTTATTAATACAATATTTGTATTGATATTCTATAAAACAATTTAAAAAAAAATCATTTATTTTTTAGAATTGCAGGTTTTGCCTTTCCCACAGCAGATTAACTAGGGCATTCCGGGCAGCAGAACCTTGTTGCAGTGCCCTATTATTGCCACGAGGCTGCTCATAGATGTTATTTAGCTGAAGTAGGTTTTCTTGAACGAGCTCTTCATTGCTGAGTGGTACTATCGGAGTATTTGCTCTATTGCAGATGTTGTGTAATATAACACAAGCATTTACAATAGAACCTGCTACTTCTGGCGAATAATGTAACACTCTGTGGACGAGTAAGCAACGAAACCGTGCTTTAAGAAGCCCATTTGTGCGCTCAATGACATTCCTAGCCCGGACATGCAAGTTGGTGTAGTGAGCTTCCGGAGTGTTTGGTGCTGCATTCAATATGGGGGTCATCATGATTCTGCGTAGTGGATATCCAGCATCACCTGTAATTATAACAATTTCAAATGTATACAACTGATGGAAAAATATATTGAAAAATTGAGTAAAAATAATCTCTTTATTTACTTACCAAGAAACCAAGTATTTTCTGTGTTGCTTAGAACTTCCAAGTGCGTTTTTAGTGGATGATTGTTCCATATGAAAGAATCATGACTAGCGCCGCCATAGCTTGCATCTACGCTTAATATTTGCATATTTGCATCACATACCTATGACAAATAATGTGATACAGTAAGAGAGATAATCTATTACAATAGTCAGAAAACTAGTATGTTATGAGTGGCACGTTACATTTAAAAAAATTTAAAACATAACTAATTGTAAAAAGCAGTAAAGCTATTTTTTTTAAATTTTGTTTTAAAAAATAATATCTTAGAAAACTTCTTAATTAGCATACCAATTGAACATTGAGGGAATGATAATGCTTCCGACAAAAGAAATGTTCCTCATTTATTGTAGGCCGTACTATAGCTACGTGGGTACAGTCTATACAACCTAAAACGCCGGGTATGCCATATTTATTGTAAAATCTGAAAAGGTAAGTATTCGTTAGTAAAGTGATATAATTTGAAAATTGTGAAAAGTTTTATTTATACCAAATACAAAAACTTGCTTACTCTGTTTTTATTTGACGACGGCTTTGTTCATTTTCCGGGAAAACTATATATTTTTGCCGCATCTGTGGCGTGTTAAGGCTCGCTGTAATTTGTGCTATTACAGCCGAAACAGTTTGCTGTGCCATCGAATGCCCCTCAATGTTCCCTATAGGACGTTGGTACGAGCCAGTCGCGTAAAATGATAACGCAGTCAGTAACTACAAATAAGTGTAATATAAGGGCTTTTATTAAAAGTAAATAAGTACTAAAAGTAAGTAAATTTAAGCTACATACCAATTATAATCTTGTGTTTATAAATCATTATTATTTAAAATAGCATTAAGTTCATTTACCTTCGTTTCTACATCTAAGTCTGTGCGTTTTGAAGGAGCCTTCATCAATGGTTTTAGCTCATCGATGAGCTCATAAGTGAGCTCTTTTGTAAGTCGATAACGCTTCACAAACTCTACATCGTCCAACTCGAAAGGATCACTCTCGCTGCGCATTTGTCGTCGTCGATTTCTTCGTAGTATATTACTTTGGGCGTTATCGTTTTCCAAAAATTCGAAAATTTCGTACTCACTAGCCATCTACAAACACATTTTTTTATTATTAAAATGCAATGAATAAAGAAAAATACTTTATTCACTTAAAGATCGATGTAACAATAACATTTACTCACTTTTTAACACAGTAATATTATTAATTTTGTCGAAATCACTTTACTTTACTTTAGCAGTTTTGTATCCGTCTTGAAAAGGCAACTTTTTTAAGATTGCTAAATTTGACATTAAAACAATAATGCTTACTGTCAAATGGACCGTCATGGTACGAATTGATTGAACGAAATAGCGAATGACGTCACAAAACTTCTTAATAGAAACAATATTAAAGTAAGCTTACTTTTAAGGGGTCATGGTACGAAATTTGAAAGTAAGATTACAATAATACTGCTATAAGAGGTGGTGGTAAGGCCCCTGAAAGGCTTCGCGGGAAGCGGCTGGATGCGGACAGAAGACCGTGCGTGGTGGTGAGCCTTGTGAGAAGCCTACATCCAGCAATGGAGAGACTTGGGTTGACGATGATAATCCGTACTAATATTATAAATGCGAAAGTATATTTGGATGTATGGATGATTGTAACCCTCACGCAAAAACTACTGAACCGATCACCATGAAATTTTGCATACACGTTGTCTGGGACACCAGAAAGGACATAGGGTACCTTTCATCGTTCAACGCGGACGGAGTCGCGGGCACCAGCTAGTATTATAAATGCGAAAGTATGTTTGGATGTATGGATGTTTGTGACTCTTTCACGCAAAAACTACTGAACCGATTACCATGAAATTTTGCATATACGTTGTCTGGGACATCAGAAACGACATAGGGTACCTTTCATCGTTCAACGCGGACGAAGTCGCAGGCACCAGATAGTATTATAAATGCGAAAGTATGTTTGGATGTATGGATGTTTGTAACTCTTTCACGCAAAAACTACTAAACCGATCACCATGAAATTTTGCATACACGTTGTCTGAGACACCAGAAAGGACATAGGGTACCTTTCATTGTTCAACGCGGACGGAGTCGCAGGCACCAGATAGTATAATAAATGCGAAAGAATGTTTGGATGTATGGATATTTGTGACTCTTTCATGCAAAAACTACTGAACCGATCATCATGAAATTTTGCATACACGTGGTCTAGGACATCAGAAACGACATAGGGTACCTTTCATCGTTCAACGCGGACGAAGTCGCAGGCACCAGATAGTATTATAAATCAGAAAGAATGTTTGGATGTATGGATGTTTGTAACTCTTTCACGCAAAAACTACTGAACCGATCACCATGAAATTTTGCATACACGTTGTCTGAGACACCAGAAAGGACATAGGGTACCTTTCATCGTTCAGCGCGGACGAAGTTCGGCCATCTAGTGAATAATAATTGGAAACAAATCAGAAATTTATTGCGCATTTTAATATTTTTACAAAAGGAAAATAAAGCTTTTTAAGCAGTAGTTGTAATATTATAAGTAAGATGTTCAGTAATACAGGAAAAATGTAGGATACCTAGTGGTAGGTAGGCAGTCAGAAGGCGCACGTATCTCCTGTTTATAGTGCAATAAAGCACAATCCAGCGCTATTCGCTGGCCGCCTATCGCAACGCTATCGCTACAAATTGCGCGTGATATATCACTGGCCGTTATTGCTGTGGCCATCTTTACAGCGTTTTCGCAGACTTTCCTAACAATATTTGAATTTTTTTTACACCAGTGTGTTAGCTACATAAAGAGTACTAAAGAAAAATTAATAAAACCTGCTAACAATTAAAGATTTTCTCGTCTTTAAGTTTTCTTGTCTCGATATTTGATTTTTAAATGTTATTGAAATACAAAAATTTAAAAATTCATAAAAAATATATTTGCTGACAGGATTTTAGAAGCCAACCAACAAGCTTATTTCAGTTGTCACTGGATTGTAACATACTAATCAGGTTTAAGGAACTTAATTTCGATGAATGTTAACTTAGACCAAATAAATAAAGTTCACTAAAGAACAAGTAATATGACCGAGTAGCTTGTACTGTACAGTTTACACTAAATCACTTAGTTACTTGAACGATAATGATATTTGAATAATGCTAAATTAAAATTTCAGTATCAACTTTTTTACAACTATAAATTACTAGCTGGTGCCCGCGACTTGGTCCGCGTTGAACGATGAAAGGTACCCTATGTCCTTTCCGGTGTCACAGACAACGTGTATGCAAAATTTCATTGTGATCGGTTCAGTAGTTTTTGCGTGAAAGAGTCACAAACATCCATACATCCAAACATACTTTCGCATTTATAATATTAGTACGGATTTTTGTTTATACTTAATAGGTACTAGTTATGACCAGAAGTTTTCTCAGCCGTTTAATTGAAATTGACATAAGCACCGCTACGAGTATTACTTCGTTTTCGTTTCGCATTCAAAAATGATAAATAGCCTAAAAATTCTCAAATGCAAAAAGAATTTTTTTAAATAAGCAAAAATTAAAAGAGAGCGTGCTATGAAACCTTATTCCTATATCCACTGTAGTATATATAAAATAAATTTTGTAAAATAATTGAATAATTATTATATTGGATATAATATGTATTTTCTGCGTTTGGTCTATATTAATGAGGTTAAATTACAATTTATTCTGATTACTTATTACTTGAGTCTTATTCGAGAACAATAAAACATAATTACTGCCCCTAATTTGTAGAAAGCTGAAACCAGCATAAAAAATTTTGAAATTTTTTTTTAAGAGAAAAATATTTTTTGGCCAGTATCATATTGGTAAATTGATTGAAAATTTATGAATTACACGTTGTGTCATGTAAATAGTGTCTCAAAATAATTCGAACTGATATGCACAACCGCCATTACTCGGGTCCGCTCGTCCAACCACCACCAGCAAGATTTTATCGCTCCTTCGAACCATTAAACCGGCCATAATGAAGTTTCCTCGACGGATAATGCACTGAAGCATTACGCAATGATTTACAAGGGTGGCAATAAAAAGAATTTAAGGGATGACCCGCGTAAAAATGGCCGAATTCGGGGGTGAATCGTAGTCATAAAGGAGAGGAATGTTGCGGCCGTTGGTGGAACTGACTCCATAACAGTTATAATACAACTTTTATTTCATATTTCATTTGTATTGGACTCGTCGAAAATGGATGTTTGTGCATTTTTCGAATAATCGAATTCTTTAGTTGTTATTTTTCCATTGTCATGGTCATATTATATGCAGTAATAATATGTTGGTAATAGCTTGTACTTATTATGTTTTCTGTGGTAATAATTATGTGAGATATAATTAAAACATTTTAACATGAAGCTTTTGATCAAACTTTTATTTTTAACGGAAGTCACCCCCTCCAAGAAGACCAGCACAAGTGCTGTAGAGTTTCGGCGTGTGATTAAGTGATGGCACATCGTTAATTTTATTAGTAACTAGCTGGTGCCCGCGACTTCGTCCGCGTTGAACGATATGAAAGGTACCCTATGTCCTTTCTGTTGTCCCAGAGACAACGTGTATGCAAAATTTCATAGAGATCGGTGCAGTAGTTTTTGCGTGAAAGAGTTACAAACATCCATACATCCAAACATTATTTCGCATTTATAATACTAGCTGGTGCCCGAGACTTCGTCCGCGTTGAACGATGAAAGGTACCCTATGTCCTTTTTGATGTCACAGACAACGTGTATGCAAAATTTCATAGAGATCGGTGCAGTAGTTTTTGCGTGAAAGAGTTACAAACATCCATACATCCAAACATTATTTCGCATTTATAATACTAGCTGGTGCCCGAGACTTCGTCCGCGTTGAACGATGAAAGGTACCCTATGTCCTTTCTGGTTTCCCAGACAACGTGTATGCAAAATTTCATAGTGATCGTTTCAGTAGTTTTTGCGTGAGAGTCACAAACATCCATACATCCAAAAATACTTTCGCATTTATGTTAGTACGAATTTGTAACCGCCTGCTGTTGTTTGTAATGTCACTTATCTACACATAGGAAAAATATAAGTTCTAATTTTGACACAGCACAAAGTAACGGTTTAGCATATAAAACTGTAAATAGGAGAGAAGCCGCAGTAAATCTCCGTGAAGTTACAATCGCATTCAGCATCTAAACCATAAACAAATATATATAAAAAAAGGAGTAGCACTAGAGACATAAATAATACAGGCGGTATCTGCGGGCATCGCTCGTAAATATCGCGCTCGTGAGCTGAACTGGCAACTGGTAGCTTGTGTCTGTGCTTGTGGCTTACCGCATTGTTTTATTCGATCTCAAATCGAGTTTGTGATCGACGACTTTTCGGAATCGATGTCGACAGATACTTGAATGGATTCCAGTTCTATTTTCAAATAAATATTCACTTTGAAATTATAACTCTCAGGGGCCTCTTTCACCAACTACAAGTGAAGTGTTGATTAGTTACTTTTAGAAATAATTTTATGTTTTATTAAATACACACAGGCACGCACGCACACACGCACGCACACACACACCGAAACCTATTTTGTCTTCTATAAAGTTTAGATGGTTACTGCCACCAAAAGGGCTGATGAATTTATGAATGCAAAACGCAGTGTGTCCTACTTTTACAAAATAAAGTGGTTACAGGGTCTGTGCTAAAAATAAATTGGATTTTATTTATTTAATGTAAAAAAAAAATTCTTTCTTAATTAAAGTTTTTTTTTTAATTTAAAAAAGTGAATATTCAATTATAAAGTAATAAAAACTATAATAAATGATGAAATATATTGCGTTTGAACGACTGTATGTAGAAGCTGATATATTGTTATCAAAGTTGCCAGTCGGTCGCCAATATTCATGTTCGGAGCGTTCCTGAGCTAAGTGATCCCCATAAATAAGTTGGAACATGCACAAGACAGCACTACCACACCGCTATCTCTGCTAATATATTCTTTAGCACGTCAGATGAGCACTTAAGGGGGTGCGTCCAGCGTCATGCGAACCGTCCACATGCGATTTCGTATACATTTGTGTCATTTCAAGACTGTTGCACAACGAGAGCAAATATATAACATTTAAATTAACAAAAAAGTATAAATAAACTCAGATAAGGTTTAATGAAATAAACACTAATTATAAAATGTGTTTGTATTAATAATTAAAAAGTATAGTGAATTCGTTGAGATTTTTCATCGGTTTTAATGTAATTTGATTAAGAATTGTGAGTTAAAAGACCAAGCCAAAAACAAGTTACTTTAAAAAAAGGCCAACTTTAGGAAGGCTAACTGTTTGTTAAGGCAATACAGTATCTAATTTTAAAAAAAATGGTTTCTAAAAAACTTTGTACTGTAGCGTTGACTCAAAAATTAAATATTTTTTTTATGAGTAGGTAACTATTTCTTTTATTATTATTATTTTTAAGTATTGTCTGGAGCACGAAACTTTATCTGTTGCGTGGTCATGTTGATAAAATTATGTTGTCCTAAAGTTTTATTTTTATTCTCATAAAAACTTTGTAATAAATAAAGGCTTTAATTTAATGTTTATAGTTATTTAATTTTATTTTTAAAGTTATTTAAGTAATTGATTTTTAATTAATATTAAAAAACTTTTGTTGACGACCTTTTTTATACCACTGGCTTTTTTTGTATTTTTTATATTCTAATTGTCAATTTTTATAATTTTTTTACAGTTTTTGTCATTAGCGTAAGATTTTCGGACTAAATACATTCGTCTTGACCTAAAACCATCTTTTCTCTTCCTCCGCCCATATTTAGCCTTTAACAACTTTTTTTTTTAATTAAATTAACTACGACGGTTCCATTTTCAAATAGACTAACTGTTTTTGAAGACTTATGATGTCCTGCCAATTTACTGTGGCTTTTTCGTCGAAGGAGAAGAGACTTATATCCAGAACACACTTATATATATATATTTATTAAGATACACCAACAGTACACGTGTTAAAATTATTTATAAGACTTGTAGAGACTTGTATTCAGAACATTGTGAGACGTAGCATCATGTTGGTAAGAGGTTTCTTCGAAGACGCTCTTGTGTTGTGTAGTGCGCTCGGTGTAGCGGCGGGTTTAGTTGTTCGCCGGCGGCTCGCAACGCCTCTTCCATGTCTCCCATCAGATACGCGCCGATTTATAGTGGACCGCCTTAATTGCGATGGGATCATACTTTACCAGAATCGGACGTTTTCAATTTGTTATTATGGCCGCTTAATTTCGCCGCGCAACACAAAATAAACAAAATGCTGTATGTATATCCACTTGAGAGTTTTGATAACGTTTATTTAATTTATGTCCGTGTTCAAAACGCTTTCATACACCCCGTATGTCTATGACACACAATAAACTAGACTCACAATTTGAAGATGTAAAGTAAGGCTTCTTTTTTAAATATTTAGAAAACATTTGTGGTAATTTAAAATTAAATAAATAATCCGAAAACAATATAAAATTCGCCGTATAAATATATAGAAATGGTGTTGGAACAATGCAATGTGCGGTGGAAGCCGATGTCCCGATATGAGCGAATATTCAAAATTCAATAAGGCTCGCACGACCCTCGCGCAGGGCTGCAAAAAATTGGGAAAATTTTCAATTTTCTTTTGCAAATAGTGCAACGCATTCGGTAAATACTCATACAAGTTTGTGCCAAATTATTTTCATTTTTTTATGTGGTGTACAAATAATATCTAATAAGATATATTTGTACAATATTTCTAATAATGTTAGAATTTAATTGTTAATTAGAATTAATTAGAAATATTGTTACAATTTAATTAAATATTAACTGTATCTCATACTTTGATACGCAAAAGTATGGGATAACTTTGAATCACATAAGTTTGCATAAATAGCCTTTTTTTGTTAGGTACTCACACACAAAGTAATAAATATTAATCAAATAAATATCAATATGCGGTTTTAGTGATATTTTGTATATTACTTGCATTAAATATTACATATTACATTACATATTTACTATAATTATTGTATACTAGCTGTTGCACGCGATAATAAAGCTTCCCAACAGTGAAGAATTTTTCAAATTTGTCCAGTAGTTTCGGAGCCTATTCAATGTAAACAAACAAACAAACAAATCTTTCCTCTTTATAATATTAGTATAGATTATTATTGTATTGTTCTCTCATGTACAAAACAAAAATACTTCTGTAAATGTATAAATCTTTGAATGTTATAAGAAAGATTCTAAGGCACAAGTTAATGTGATTAACTTAATGATTAATCTGATGTTTAGGGCGTTTAACCAGCAGTTTAGCGATGGTGATCAACAAAATATTACTAAACGGCTGTTTAAATTTTAAACAGCTGTTTAAAAACTAACTGTCTGTTGTTGAACTCGAGCCTTAGATGACGAGAACTAACACTGTAACTACATTATCAAGTATAAAAAGATTCCTGTATCCCTGTCGGTCTGTATGCATGCGATTATATGTGAATGATGAAAAGAGGGATTTCCGAGGATGGCTTAAGTTTCGAATTCATTTATATTTGTTATGTTATCACGATTTATGTAAAATGAGTCGTTGAAAATACCGGTTTGAAATGGCCGATTATCGTGTGTCCTGTATCTAAACTGTTTGGATGTAAATTGAAATATTATGTATGAAATAAATGTCGACCCCAAATAGATCTAGTCTACAACAGTTTTTATGTATATTTTCTAACAAAAAAAAAGTTGAAATAACAGTTTTTTATGCAAATAAAAAATTAAGCTGTCAAACAGCTAGTTAAGTAATATAACAATTTTGATATTTTGTTTTCGTCTAATTAAGAATCCATAAGAATTCGAAAAAAATCAAGCTGCCTGGGAGCTTTTATCGAAAACATAAAATTTTTATCATTTTATGTGTACAAAAAAGTCGCAATGGCATTATCTCCATCTTTTGATATCAAAATGATCACATATAATGTGGAATTTTGAAAAGCTATAATATTTAGACGAATACATAGTTACCTTAAGCATTTCATACACATTATAATAACCTTTTACACTATACAATATAAATGAATATCGCAAATTAAAAACTATGCGTGAGGAAATAAATTCAAGAGGTCTCTCACGAACGCGATGCGACGACGGGACTCCACTGCAAATTTAAATTACACCCGTGTGAAACCGGGAGCGGATCGTTAGTATAGGTATTATAAAACAGAGTCGATGTCCGCTTTTCTCTGGTCCATCCAACGAATTTTAAACGGATTTCACTGATGGATAGAGCGACAAATGAGGAAAGTTTGAAAATATCATTTGCAGAAAAATGTTGCATTTGTACGAAGACAGAAACGGGTCGCTAATATTATATATACTATGACTTCAGTTCAACTTCAATTACTATAGGGTCTTAAAACCCAGTGCCTTTTTCAAGAAAAAAAAATCTTAGAAATTTTCTTTTTCTTATATTAATATAATTAAATAATAGTTTGGCCTTATTTATTTTATCTCCTTATTTGAAATCTGTTCCTGTAACCATTCAGCAGATGTTTAGTCAAAATAATTATTAATAGAAATAAAATCTAAATTGAAATAATCTTGTCAGGAAAACAAAAACACAAGTGTCCGCTACTGGTTTTGCCTTTTGTCAACCCTTGTCCAGAAGCGCGATGCGCGATAGGTCAGGTCGCGGCCCGGAATGATTTACCGCCCAACAGATTATTTTATCTGGTCAGGCAGGCGTGGTACTCGGCACAGGTAGTCACATACTAGCCACTACCGGTACTACACTCGAGTTTTTGTCCTCAGACACAGTATACACCGTTGCTATCAATAAATATCCGTACTTAATATTATAAATGCGAAAGTATGTTTGGATGTATGGATGTATGGATGTATGGATGTATGGATGTATGTATGGATGTATGGATGTATGGATGTATGGATGTATGGATGTATGAATGTATGGATGTATGGATGTATGGATGTATGGATGTATGGATGTATGGATGTATGGATGTATGGATGTATGGATGTATGGATGTATGGATGTATGGATGTATGGATGTATGGATGTATGGATGTATGGATGTATGGATGTATGGATGTATGGATGTATGGATGTATGGATGTATGGATGTATGGATGTATGGATGTATGGATGTATGGATGTATGGATGTATGGATGTATGGATGTATGGATGTATGGATGTATGGATGTATGGATGTATGGATGTATGGATGTATGGATGTATGGATGTATGGATGTATGGATGTATGGATGTATGGATGTTGTAACTCTTTCACGCAAAAACTACTGAACCGATTACCATGAAATTTTGCATACACGTTGTCTAGGACACGAGAAAGGACATAGGGCACCTTTCATCGTTCAACGCGGACGAAGTCGCGGGCACCAGATAGTATTATAAATGCGAAAGTATGTTTGGATGTATGGATGATTGTAACTCTGTCACGCAAAAACTACTGAACCGATCACTATGAAATTTTGCATACACGTTGTCTGGGACACCAGAAAGGACATATGTTACCTTTCATCGTTCAAAGCGGACGAAGTCGCAGACACCAGCTAGTAGTTTAAATAAAATATCTCAGAATTAGGTAAGTTGTTAAAATATTTTATTTATTTACAAAGAATCAGCAGCAATTATCTGATTGTTATTCCAGAATAGAACGAAAATGCTTAGTTAAAAGCTGTAGACATAATATCTCAAGGGGATGCGTGATTAACAGCTGCCCGAATAATAAGTACCTTTTCTCTGCGTTCATTTGTCAAATAAACGCCTAAATTACTCGGCACGTTATTACAAATGTTCTTCAAATCCCCGCCCCGACGTTCCCTCTCAACTAACAAATAACGACCACCATCATGTTTTCCAATTGAAGCACATTATTCATAATAAGACTCGAAACTGATGAAGAAATCTGACACTGTGTCGACACAGAAAGTGCCGTTTGCAAATGCTAAAGTAATTGGCGATCAAAATATGAAGTGCTCTTTAATTATAGAAAATCTTTTAGACAAGCACGTCGTCAATTAAAATGTTATTTTCACTTTGACCTCTATGCAGATATTTTAAGATCTATTTTCAAATAACTCATTGCTTTAGTGAAAAGTAAGATTATATTGGAGGTTGTCTGCGATCGTTTTGACTGAAGTCTCTTCAGTGTGAAGAATGTTTTTCAGTTCAGTAGTAGGCGTGACTCTTGACAAAAATTTAGTATTATTTATGCAATGATATTTTAAAGAAAATCTTAAATTGCAAGTGCTTAATTAGCACAAAATAAAATGTATTAAAAAATTATAATGTGTATATAGAAAACATTTTTTTTTAATACATTCAAAGAAGTAATCAGAGTTAATAGGGACACCAGAGGGCTTACAGACGATTTGGACAGAAAATATTCGAACAGTTGGTAGTCCTCTTTTAGACTATGTGCACTTGCAGCACTGCTTGTGTTATAGGTGACGGTAGCCATCTACCATCAAATGGATCTTCAGCCTATCTGCGGACCTTAACATTTAAAAAAATGTACCAACTACTGACACAGCTTGTTATCTATTTTATTACATGTATTGATATTGCTTTGTGAGGTTAATATACAAAACTAGCAACATATATAGGAATGCATTTATAGTAATGGTATTAAAAACTATAAGACCAGCAAAAGGGTTTATGTAAAAATGTTGATTACACGCGTGACTGACACCATAATTACAAATAATAATGAATGTCCACGCCCACGTCTCTGGAAGCCATTAGGGGAATATTTAAATGCTGAGTGTTATTGAGTGGAGGGCCTCGTTATATATGGGCGGAGATGGGAGGCTCAACACCGGTGACGGAACATGTTCAAGAGTTCATTACGTGTAAAGGTACCAAGCTCAACATTCTCACATTTAATTTTTCTATGCGAAAACACTGATTTAATGACACGTAACTGTTTTATATGGAAATCGCAATATAACTATAGAATACCAGCTGAAGATCTTTAACTTCTAGATGATAATGAGTGAAATGCAGTTAGTTAATGTACTCTATAATTAAAAATTAATAGCTAAACTCTTTATAAGTTTCTTATGAAACATTCGAACGATTGACTGGAACGACTTAAAACCCATTATCAAGGTTCTTGATGAAAATTCAAATTTTAATCATATATTGACGTCACCTCATCAATAAAAAATAAACTGTGTTCACTGTAATTAATTCATATAAACAAATTGGTCACTATGAATAATTTTTTTTATTTTTTTTGTATAAGTTATTCAT
Source organism: Synanthedon myopaeformis (assembly GCA_944738685.1). Lineage (NCBI taxonomy): Eukaryota > Metazoa > Arthropoda > Insecta > Lepidoptera > Sesiidae > Synanthedon > Synanthedon myopaeformis. The sequence goes on from OX122921.1 coordinate 482,548, forward strand.
CAGCTGCCACTGTCCAATAGCTTTTATCAGTTCAGCTAATTCAAAAATAAATTTGAGTAATAAAAGTCCACTTTAAAAGTAACTAATCATTCTGTAATTTCTAACTGATACCAGTGATTTTTGTTATGAATATTAATACTCGTAGACGATTCAAGAACTCCATCGAAATTAAAGCTCCGAACAAGAGTTTCTCTAAACCGAACAAGAGTCTTTCATTTTTTTCATATTATGTGACCCCATTTACTATTCTCTTGCATTTGTTGATAATATAGCAAACAATAGTTAATGATACCTGACGAGACAGCTTCACTTAACTTTTAATGTCTGAATAGTTTTCAGTGATATTGCTTACAAAGTTACAATAATACCAACAGTAGTATTTCTTTATAAGTAAAAAAATGTGTTTTTTTTTTTTATTTATTAGGAAAGTCAAACGTGCTATTAGCCTTAAATGTGACGTCTCGAGTTCCAAGTCACAGTGTTTCCCTTAACGAGGCCCCCTGCAGCGCTGGTATAGGCGTGCCGCCCCGCCCATCCGGCTCGAAGGACCAACTTCGTATAAATTATAAGCTACCGCCCTATTCATAGGATTTACAAAACCATATTGTGTACCGGTGACTATAGAAGTATGAATGTAAATTATTTAAACACCCTGTGGGTTTGTTTTGATCTTATTTATTTGACGCCGCTGTATATTTATTCTTATTGTTGATGTTTCAAAAAGAAATCAAACAACAGCTTATTAATTTCATTCAACCGAATAATTCCTCACAACAGAGCGGATATTTATATATCTTTTGTTGTTAGACAAAATATAGAACTGGCCAGTAAAGTGCCACCGTATGCATATAATTTAACTGTTTGAGTTTTCTTAAAATATGTTTGCAACTCTGTACAGTTTTCAAGTTGGAACTTGCAACATAAAGCAGTGAAATATAACGCTTTCAGCAGCACATTTAAGCAAAACATATTTCAAAACTTTCAACGTATTAAGCAACATTTATTTTGGCAGTGACTTGGCCATTACGCTGTTACAATCGAAACAGGCCACGAACTTATGAAAAAGCGAATACTTACTATGGGAATGCGAAAGAAAAATTACATTTTCGTCAAATGCATATATTTATATAAGCTAAAACAATACTTTCTACAATTAATATTAACTACAGATAAATATTATTTTTAACAACAGTAAGTAAGTACATTTATTCGTAAACAAGCAACATTAACTTATTATCTTAGACCTATGTTTGAATTCTAAAATTTAAAAGTAATTATTGATGAATCGAAAGTATGCTTGAGCGTCAATAAAAGGTTTAATCAAGCGTAATAGGAATAATTAAGTATGTGTATATATATTTATATTATCTGTCTGTATTTTCATAATATCTGTCTGTATATATATCTGAATGTATATATATATATTCTAAATAACTCTTCAATATGAACATGGTTTGGGGTAAAACTCTAATGAGTTTATGTTTATATAATTGTAAAACTAAACGTATCATTATGCTGTATAAATAAATAAAAAAATAAAATAAAAAAAAATTCATATATCACATGTCAATTCCCATTTCAGATCCCATTTCCCTATCCCTTCCTTATCCTTATCCTTATCCTTAACCCTATTATGGTCGGCAAAGCAATTGCAGCAACTGTGATGTTTGTGTTATAGGCGACGATAGCCACCTACAATCTAGTGGACCGTCAGCATAAAAAGTGTGCTGACCTGAACATATTTATTTTATATAAATTACTATAAAGAGAGGACTTTATAGTAATGAATAAAAAATTTTTTTTTGTATAAATTAGGACTTCTATACTTTTCTGTTTTAGTAACGAATAAAATTTTTTAGACGTTGTCCGTGGTAGGGAAACATTTATGGTAACGTTCTGAAGCAGTGTCTTGCGCCTTCCAAAATATTTTAGGCCGTTCGCCAGATTCTTATTATTTAAAGTCACTTTGTTTAGCGCTAACGTTGTATTATATTTATGAAAGCATTTTGTCCTCCATATTCGCACAAAATGATTCTTGGTTCGCAGAAATTTCAAATGTTCGCAACGAGAATAAATGGGAGCATAATTTACTTCAATATTCTTTTATGTTTCATACAATAAGTTTATGAATATCGAATTGTAGGAATATTATTGTGCCAAGGAGATTTTCTACGAAGAGTACTTTGTAATTTAATGTTATTTTAATGTTAAGGTCAACAGACAGGCTTCATCAAATCAAGTGTCGATACCACTTGATGGTAGGAAGCATAAATTATTGTTTAATGACTATAATAATTGTCTAAAATTGATTATAGTAACTTGATAAAATATTAGGTACTAGCTGGTGCCCGCGACTTCGTCCACGTTGAACGATGAAAGGTACCCTATGTCGTTTCTGGTGTCATAGAAAACGTGTATGCAAAATTTCATTGTGATCGGTTCAGTAGTTTTTGCGTGAAAGAGTTACAAACATCCATACATCCAAACATTCTTTCGCATTTATAATACTAGCTGGTGCCCGCGACTTCGTCCGCGTTGAACGATGAAAGGTACCCTATGTCCTTTCTGGTGTCCCAGACAACGTGTATGTAAAATTTCATGGTGATCGGTTCAGTAGTTTTTGCGTGAAATAGTTACAAACATCCATACATCCAAATATACTTTCGCATTCATAATATTAGTACGGATAAATATTAGGTATAAATAAGGCAATAAAATAATCTATAGTTTTTTTAGTGAAATTTTAGAACACACTGAAACACGGAGTAGCCAGTTGGATAACGACGGTGTTATCAGCTGTTTTCCATATACGACCCTCCTGTATATGGAAATGGCCTGTTGTCAATATCACCGGAACACTGTGCAGTATCTTTAACAGCCTCTTAAGAGCTAAAGCGTCGAGATACGGCCACACTATCTCCTCTATAGCTCTATTGCGGTCTTGTGCAAAACTGTTTCTACGATAGGGTTCATAACACTTAATGCTGGATACTCTAAGGTAGGTAAGTTATTTAAGTTATGAAGTTAGTTTTTTACTAAAATTTATTAAAACCTAAAAAAAAAATTAACTACTACCATTGATCACTCTATATGAAACTACTACCTGGTGCCCGCGACTTCGTCCGCGTTGAACGATGAAAGGTACCCTAAGTCCTTTCCGGTGTCTCAGACAACGTGTATGCAAAATTTCACGGTAACATACTTTCGCATTTATAATACTAGCTGGTGCCCGCGACTTCATCCGCGTTGAACGATGAAAGGTGCCCTATGTCCTTTCTGGTGTCCCAGATAACGTGTATGCAAAATTTCATAGTGATCGGTTCAGTAGATTTTGCGTGAAATAGTTACAAACAACCATACATCGAAACATACATTCGCATTTATAATATTAGTACGGTTAAAATTAATGAGTTTTATTGCTCTTTTATTTATACGGAATTTTTGTGCCTAAATTGAAAAGTTTCTTTTCATAATGATAATTACAGGTATTTCTCTATTATGCATTAATATAGGCACCTATTTATAACCAATGTAAAATAACTGCATTTTTAGAACAATTGCTACTACATGTTAAAATCATTTCTCACCATACTGTTTCATCATCAGATTTTTCCTAGATTTTTCTGTATCAGTTTCAAATCTGAATCAGTTTATATAGTTATTGGTTATAGTATAGTTATTTGCATAATATGAGTAGTTATGAAAATTTGAGTGAACTGATGACTGAAAGTTAAAATATTTAACCGTCTCCTTTTAATATGAAATCAAGTTACGTAAAGATTTTTTTTCTGTAAATATTTTCTTTTGACCAGTAGTCCAGTTTACTATCTACGATTTTTTATTTTTTAAACACAAATATGTAAGTATCCCCCTTTGAGAATACACTCCTCAAATTTCTCGCCCCCCCGTCCGCACAAAGCTCTCCTAACTAGGTTTACGAGTATAACGCAGCAACCCCATAAAACAAGTAATAATCTTAATAACTCTGTGTTAAACTACGAAATTATCAGCCAAGCTACGTATAGCACAGGATAATATTATTGGATTTACGAGGGCGTGCGCCAGCGCTTGATTTACGCCTTCCTTTTGTGATAAATTATGACGGCTGATACGGTTGGCTTACCATTGAATCTCGAAAATGTCAGCCTAAATTATTGCAAATGTTAAAATAACTTATATTATTGCATAATAATGGAGATATAAACTAAATAGTAAATTGTTCATTGCTGTATGGGTGACACGGGTGTGTGTTATTTATAACGCCATTTTTGTTATTTTTAGAGTAGCGTCACAGAACTGATAAGAATGCTTCGTCCAGAAGGACAGTTACAAATATCAATACTAGAATGTTCATAAGCCATGTTCAGAAGGAGAGTTGCCAGCGCGGTCAGCATAAAACCACCGCGTGATGGATTGTTGTTAATAAGAATGACGTCATAGATCTGCTAGGGATGCTTCTTTTAGAAAAGATGATTGCCAACGTCCATACTACGTTGAATACACCGGTTCTCGTCCGATCACCGAAGTTAAGCAACGTCGGGCGCGGTCAGTACTTGGATGGGTGACCGCCTGGGAACACCGCGTGATGTTGGCTTTTTGTTATTATCAGTGACGTCAGAAATATTCTAGGGATGCTTCTTTTAGAAGAAACGATTGCCAACGTCCATACTACGTTGAATACACCGGTTCTCGTCCGATCACCGAAGTTAAGCAACGTCGGGCGCGGTCAGTACTTGGATGGGTGACCGCCTGGGAACACCGCGTGATGTTGGCTTTTTGTTATTATCAGTGACGTCAGAAATATTCTAGGGATGCTTCTTTTAGAAGAAACGATTGCCAACGTCCATACTACGTTGAATACACCGGTTCTCGTCCGATCACCGAAGTTAAGCAACGTCGGGCGCGGTCAGTACTTGGATGGGTGACCGCCTGGGAACACCGCGTGATGTTGGCTTTTTGTTATTATCAGTGACGTCAGAAATATGCTAGGGATGCTTCTTTTAGAAGAGACGATTGCCAACGTCCATACTACGTTGAATACACCGGTTCTCGTCCGATCACCGAAGTTAAGCAACGTCGGGCGCGGTCAGTACTTGGATGGGTGACCGCCTGGGAACACCGCGTGATGTTGGCTTTTTTATTATTAAGAATGTCGACATCATCGAGTATGATTAGCATATGCTAGGACGACTACTCGTGTGATTTTGTAAGGGCCATAATCTTTCTCCTTTGACATGCAGTTTGACTGTGTTCTTGATTTATAACAGGATACCTTTCATTTCAAATTTACGTACAAAACTTTAGTCGTGAAGTTTGTTTTTTTAGTTTAGAAGTAAATTTAACTAAGAAGCAGAAATTGAAGCAATCGATCGAAAGCTAGCTAAGGCTGTACGAACTTACTCGTATTGTAGATAATTGTAGCTCAAACAAAGCCCATTCATCCGGTGATGGAAAGATTATCATATTTAATAGCTGCCTTGTTATTTATGCCACGATGCAACGTAAATCGCTGGCGGTAACGCCCTTAGATCTCAATATGGATGACTCGATACCCCAGGGCTGCCACTTAGTTATCTTTGTAATATTATTCAAAATTTAAATAACAACATTTTCAAAACTCGTACAGCTTTTTAATGTAAAATATTTATATTGGCAGTTGGTTTAAATTTTTTAAGCAATAAATCAATTACCTACAAAATTTCTAAACCTTAACTACAAGGACGTTTGAAGCCCACATTATATTATATTTTAGTACATAAATACAATATATTATTTATATTTGTATTATATAAATATATTTCTTTATTTAACCGGGCTTGTATGTTATTTGTTAATACATATATTTGTTGAATATATAATATGTGCGGTTTTCTAAGTAAACCCTGACTTGTTTTCTTCAAAATTAAACCTGTTAACAGGATTTTACCTGCAACAAGATATTTAAATTAATTATGAATGTTTAAAAACTAATCAAAATATAACTAATTAAAAGGGTCAAATGACTGCCGAGCCGATTTAAATGCAATCTGCCAATTAAATTACTACCTGACAGTTTCTGCCTTTAACATGGCAACAATTTTAACACCTGACAACCCAGAACCTGTCATCGTTGTGTACGAAAGTTCTGCCCACGGCAATGTTCGAACAAAATTTAATCGCCAACGTACAGTTAACCCACCAAACAAAACAACCGAACAGATGTTTACACGCTGATATGGCTCTTATTGTCACGCGTTACGAGTCGAAACAGCGTGACTGTTACCTGAGGTCGGTACAGATGAAAATTGTGGCGTTGCACAGCGATATTTATTGAGATGTGTTAACATACCGTCGGATCGTAACTTCAAATGTGATAAATGACATATGGTAATTACTGACGCAAAGAACATTTTGCAATGAGTTGTGGCCTGTGTTTGATTCCAACTGGTTATTTTAAAGATTAATATATTATAACTATTGAATTAATGTACGAGTATTTATTGCTGTGATTACTAAATTTGATTTTAAAATACTTTTCTAAATCATATTTAACTCGTATTAAGTGTATTATAATTATTCATTTTTTTTAAATTTGCAATTTAAATTATTGAAATAAGCATTATTTTCGTATTTTCTTCACACGAAGGGCAAGTAATATTTAAAAATCAAGTCAATATATTTTCCAAAACAAGATAAGTTGAAAAACTGAGCTGAAACTACTTTTTTTTTAATCTAGTCTCGTTGATTTTAGAAACTTTATCCGATCTATTATGTATTTTTAAAAATCGTTAGCTGTGCAAAAAAATATTATATTTTCATAACCACAAAAAATATTATCAAAACAATATGTTTGTTTTGAATTATATTGCTGTACGACATTGTTTTTGATAAAATCCATTATTTTAGCTCAACATAATATAGAGTTTATAATCATATAACTATCAGTCAGTCATCAGTCAACACACACAGACGGACGCATAGCAACAGTGAATTAGTGTGCTTTGTTTCGGTTTGTAAGGGAATAACAAAACTATCCGTTTCTAATAATTTGCTCATGTCTTTGCTCGTGTTAATTTACAATGTTATCTTTACTTTAAAAAAAAAATAATAAAAAAAAATCTAACTTTAAAAAAAATTGCAATACTCCGGCGTAAATTACACGAGCAACGTTAACCTCAATGTAAGAATTATCGTTAACATTGTAAATTAAATTGTTAATATATTCTCGTTGAACGTTTTAATAAAAGCAATTGATTTGAATTACAAAAGTGATTGTAAACATTGAGAACGCATTGATCACGGGCCGAGCCGTTTTCATAAGTCGTGTATAAACGCTGTAATTAACATCTCACTCGATAGCTATTCGAACGATTAATAATTACACACCGAGACCAATGAATATTCTAGGAGCGTTATTTATTACTCGCCAACTAATGGATTACATGCGTATTAATAACGTTCCTTTTTTAAGAATTGCACATAAGCACACATTGTAATTACATCGTGACATTTATCTTGTGATATCTTGTCTTATGACATCTTGTATCATATGATAATTTGTATCTTATGACATCTTGTATATTATGACATCTTGTATCTTATGATATTTTGTATCGTATGAAATCTTGTATATTTTGACATCTTATATCTTATGACATCTTGTATCTTATGACATCTTGTATATTATGACATCTTGTATCTTATGATATTTTGTATCGTATGAAATCTTGTATATTTTGACATCTTATATCTTATGACATCTTGTATCTTATGAAATCTTGTATCATATGATAATTTGTATATTATGACATCTTGTATCTTATGACAACTTGTATCTTATGATATCTTGTATCTTATGATATCTTGTATCTTATGATATCTTGTATATTATGATATCTTGTATCTTATGACATCTTGTATCTTATGACATCTTGTATCTTATAATAGTTATAAAAATGATCAGTAGCAGTACAATTAAATCTTTCAAGCCGAATATTCCAGCTTGAATATTGAATAATAAATTATTCCAAATACAATCGATTCGTGCCTTAGCCGTGTCAACAAAATATATCACAATCATATTGGGTTGTGTGTTTGTGCAATGCAATTACCTGTTCGCGAAATCGTTTAGATATGATTCGTTCGATTAAGAATGTCTCGATAAATTTCGATGGTGTGTGGGCAGCATTGCTCGCGTGTTGCATTATTGAATAAGGACCGAACGAATCTAATTATACTTTATGTGCTACTGCATAGAGTGGATATTTCAATGGACTGTCGTTTGTGTGGAGCGACTATTGTTTCTCGATTTGTCTCGGACGTTACTTTTTATCGTCTCAGTTTAGAATCGTGATCGGTTCTTTATCGTCGAATATACCCGTTTGTCCGACGGTTGAAATATTAACAATGTTTGCTTCTCTTTCCACTGGAACTACATTATAAAGCTGAATCGTCATTGAAATATATTTAATATAATACACAAAATATTATCTATTTTGTTGGAATTACTCGTATGTCACAATATCAAATTGACATAGAGAGGTTTAGTTTAATAATAATATATTTTAGATCGGTAAAAAATACATTTTATATTTTAAAGAAAATCAATAAACAAATCGTAATAGTCGAATAAGTCGTAAACGGTAAGTGATAGAAAAAAAATTATTCAACAAAAAAGATAGGAAATTTATTTATCTACAATAAAGGTTATTACCATTTTTGGTCTCAAGTGTACGGTTACGGAGATATAGGCCGAAACGGTTTTTGTCAAAATGGCGGCACTTCCGCCCGCTTAATTTGTAAGGCTTTTGTGCATTTAGGGTCAGCACGTGATACTGAACCTATTTTAAAAAAATAAGGTAGTAATTTAGTACAGAAATAAATTCTCTATTGCCTGTAGTAAATTCCGCATCAATAAGCTATTGTTTAATGGATGTCCAGTTGTTTGCCGGCCGATGTATTGCCGGTAATTGTCGGTTTACCGTCAGACGTTGCCGTCAGCAGCGATAAACATTTTTTTTTATATTTATAAAACCGATTTAATTGGAAGCGTTTCGCATCAGTGGTTTTATGATGAATTTACGGGGCTTAATATTTCAGTTTTTTTATTCATACGTTGTAATTATGTCTAGGCGTGTTTCTTTTTGAATGGTTGGATTGGACGTAGATGATTTATTGGAATGATTTTAGTTGTTTGTTTTGAAAGAGTTGTAGGTAATCTTTGGTGAAATGTTGTCTCCATTAAAATTGAACAGATATTAATTTATTTATTTATTTAATAAGCGCTGCAGTAGAACGTCTTTTTTACTCCGAAACGAGCCTCGTCATCAGACGAGAACTTCAACATATTAATGTTCATGAAGGGGAATATCCACATTATGCCAAATGATATTTGACTCTATTTCTGTTTGAATTACACACTCTAATTAAATATTCCGAAATTTAATGCGTTAACGTTTAACGAAGTTAACTTTTTTAGTAACGGATTAGCAAATAACGAAGTTAACTATTTGATTAACGGTGCCCAGCTATGGACATTCGTCATATTACTTATTGGTCACAAAGTACTTACTTACATACATCAAGAGCATTTAATCTATGTAGGTTTGTTACGTCATGAGTGTATGAATCCTATAAGATACACCTTTCAATGTTAGATAGTCAAAAGGTCAAAAAGATGACTATGTTTTTAATATGCTACTTAAGTTGCATGAAGTAATTTTCGAATTTAAGATTACTATGTACATTGTAAATGATTGATATTTTACACTTATTAATATACCTAGTCTTTATATTTATAAACCTTAAATAAAAGTTTTAAAAGGTTTATATTGTTGTAGAATTTTAAATTGACAAAAATATATGAGCAATAAATACGGAATAAGTGTTTTAACAACTAAGAAAATGGATTTCAAGTCGCGGGCAAAAGTTAGTTTTTATTATTGTAGTACCCTTTGTAATAAGTAATTGATGTTATTATTATTACAGATGCTCCGCATCTGACATGAATTATAATAATTATAAAAGCCGTTAAACAAATGTTTAATGTCGCCGTAATGGCAACAGATGCCATTTAGGAACACCAGAACGAGAAGAACCATAGAAAAACCTATGACTGTAACAAACATCCAATTATTCAGATAATATATTATGTACTAACGCACCATCCAACATTGTTGCGTATATAATTCGATAAGTTCAGCAAATTTGGTTTTCACAGGTTTCAAATGTGATTGTGATTTATGTGCGAATAGAAAATATTAGTGAATATATATAGGGAAACAATCACTAGATCGCTCGAGGGCGGTTAGAGGGTTAAGGCTCGAGTTCACCAACAGACGGTTATTTTTAAACAGCTGTTTAAAATTTAAACAGCCGTTTAATAATATTTTGTTGTTGAAAATCGCTAAAATGCGGGTTAAACGCCCTAAACATCTGATTAACTTAATGATTAATCTGATGTTTAGGGCGTTTAACCCGCAGTTTAGCGATGGTGGTCAACAAAATATTATTAAGCGACTGTTTAAATTTTAATCAGCTGTTTAAAAATAACCGTCTGTTGGTGAACTGGAGCCTAAGAGGGACGGGAGGGGAATCGTGGTCACGAATCGTAACAACAAATCTCTCATCGAACTAGCAATTTTCGAATCATAAACAATCGGCCGTAATATGCGGCCAGTACTTACGGTCAGCAAAACAGCACGCAATCCATTGCTAGCAGTGAAAGTACGGTCGTCAAATAAATCAAACTGTACACAATGAGCCGTTAGGCAAGCGAGATTGCCGCTTTATTTGACTTATATTGATATTGTATCAGTTAGCAAAAAAAGTGAAAGGATTTTTATCAATACATACAATTTATTTTAAACAATTATTTAAGTTTGTAAGTTAAGAACACAGTGTTGTGTTTCAGTCCTTAAGTAAATGGATGATAAATAATAATAATTTAATAATAATAATTTATTTGTTGATCATATATATGTACATAATAGGTATTTTAATTAATAATTGATCTATATGACCTACAATTACTGGCATACAAAATCTTTATCTTAAATCTTAAAGTGGCTTCTCAATAGGTAGGTACTTGCCTTTGCGTATGCCAACACTTAAGTTACTTCTGTTTCTAAGTAACAGTGACCCACCATCAAGTGTGTCAGTTTGCCTGCCATAGATAAACATTAAATAATAAGTAAGTACTCACCTATTTAAAAATGTAGTTTTAAAGTTTTAAAGCAGTGTTTAAAACTATACAAAGAAACAATGCAAGCTATTGTAAGTATTTATGGGAAGAATTTTTTTTATTTAATTTTTTTTTTTTCAATATTATAAATGCGAAAGTATGTTAGGAACTTTTCAATTGTTTGGTTAAATTTATGCACAAAAATTCCGTATAAATAAAACAGCAATAAAACTCATTAAGTTTAACCGTACTAATATTTAATATTATAAATGCGAAAGGATGGATGTTTGTAGCTCTTTCACGCAAAAACTACTGAACAGATCACCATGAAATTTTGCATACACGTTGTCTGGGACGTTGTCGTTCAAAGCGGACGAAGTCGCGGGCACCAGCTAGTATGCAATATACCTATACCTATGTTTGTAAGAAATATAGATAATCAGATCATAGGCAGGCATTAAAACATTGCCCTATAGTAAGAAATACAAGGAAAAATGTTAATAATTTTAATGTCTTATTATATGTTAATTACGGCCACGAGAATGAAGGGGAATTATTTAGTTTGATTTATGGCAGTCGTGTTTTTAATGTAATCCATAAAAATGCAATCATTTATAACTTAGTTAATAACATACGAAGCAGTTAGCACGCCACGCCAACTCCGCTCGGTAATTTACTATAATTTTCATATAACCTTTACGAAAATATATAGAGCATGCAACAAGACTTGTTCTATTGCATAATGTTTCATGCAAATTATATTTTATTATATTTATTGTACGATTTTTTAATATAACAGTGATTAACTCACTAATAAAACTGCAATGTCGAACTCCTCATTGAATTTGTATTGGATTTTCATTACCCTTTTATCCAATAAGTACAATTAGATACACTGTCAACCTGTCAGTCACTGATTACAAAGAAAATATACTCAAAAATATCACAAGACATAATTATATCAAACTTCATAAAACCCCTTGCCAAACATAATAGGATAATGAACACTGGTCAATTTATAGCATACTAGCTGCTGCACGCGACATAGTCCGCGTAACTTTATAAAATATAGCCCATGTTACTCGCTGATAATATAGCTTTTTATAGGTGAAAGAATTTTTTAAATCGTCCCAGTAGTTTTTGAGATTATTCATTACAAACATAGAAAAATAATTAAATCTTCACTCTTTATAATTTAGTATAGATAGATGTTTATGCTTCAATAATTCAGATAAAATCAAAGTTTAAACAAAATTCTTTAAAATGAAAAAGAAAAGATTTCAATGTACATATTTAAAAGCGCTAGTAATAATGTGTAACAGGCCTTATGCTAATCCAAGTGTGACAAAAACAATTCCACGCAAAATTATTTATGATAAACTATTAAAAGATAAGCGATTATCCAAATTGCTTGTACTAAATAAAACATTTTATGGCCCGGGGAAGACCGAGTGACATAATAATTATATAGTATGTTCAGATAAACGAATAGTATAGTCTTGAAGTCTATCGAAGAATACTAGTTTATTGATATTTTTTTATTTTATGAATTATAACAGTGAATTTAAATTGAAATGTTTTTTTAATAAAACCAAAATTTATTTTATTAGGATGCATATTAGAATCAGAGGATATATATTATGTAGCTTGCTCTGTACGAGAAGACTATGAGTAATTTTTGGAGATATACATATATATATTTCTGCCAAACATTAGTGGAAATTCAATTACACAGGTAGAAAGAGTAATTTACAAAATTAAAAGAGAAAGAAATCCGTACTAATATTATAAATGCGAAAGTATGTTTGGACGTCAATTGTTTGTGACTCTTTCACGCAAAAACTAGTGAACCGATCACCATGAAATTTTGCATACACATTGTCTGTGACACCGGAAAGGACATAGGGTACTTTTCATCGTTCAACGCGGACGAAGTCGCGGGCACCAGCTATTTAGGTATATATAAGATAAAAATTGATAACCTGTTACATGCAAAATTTAACGATGTGTTCTTTTGAGCTATTTTGGAGTTCATAGGGAAATTTAGATTAATATTATAGCGTACTTTTATCGTGGAAAAGTATTAGGGTCTGTGGAATTTTCAAAAAATGAACTACACTGCGTACGAAGTCGCACGCACAGCCTAGTATTATAAATATTCAATAATAATATTGTGTGATACCACAAAGCATGATAGCGTTATTTATATGTTACACTTATTATTTTGAAAATCTTTTATTAAATTTATTTATACTTGAATATTAATAATTTATTATTATTTAAATCTTAGAGAACGTTAAAAAAAGCGGTTCAACCAATTCAAGCATATCCTATACAACCTAACAACAGTCAATAATCATGATTAGTCGATAATAATCAGGATGTATAGGTATATACATATACATCCTGTATATATACATATACATCCTGTATATATACATATACATATATACATATATACATATAGGATGTATAGGTATATAATTGTTTTGTAATTTATTAGTCTGTCTGTAATCCAATAATTTCCCGACTTTATCGCAAGTATTGATTTATTACATTATAATCTTTATTATAACCCCTGTAAAGCAATTATTTTATTTTAGTAGACGAAGTTAAATCTATTTTTCCATTTGAACAAATTATTGCATGATAGTAATTCTTAAAAAAAAAAAACCTTTATTGCCTCTGGATTTCCGATAAACATTAAAACGTGGAAAATACGTGGAATATATATTACATTTTCATGAAAATAATAAAAGTATTACTGTATCATTAGTATTGTATTGTATTTTTTTATTGGAACCGAATACTTACGATAAAAATTTAAGGAAACTTTATTTTTTTTGGACATTTTCTTTATGAAAAAAGGATTTGAAAATACCACATGAGGGTAGATGGATAATGTAGCCTAATACTAAGGGGATAAAGCTTTACAGGATGAGAATAAACAATTGGTCACAAGCCAGGAAGAAGTTAGGGAATGTCCAACAGTGGACTATTATGTTAATGACTATGATAAGGCATCATTTGTATGAAATCACATATCCAATCTGCATATGCCCTTGTGTAGATACCCACACTTAGTAAACAGTAAACAAAGGTTAAGTTGAACGCACAATCAAAATTGAAACATGTTAATCGAGTGAAAACGTCACAGAAACTCGTATTGAATAGTCGACAACAATATCACATCAGAGTCTCAATTGACAATAAGTCATACAATCTAGCACGCCACTGCCTGACAGACGGCATTAGCATAATAAAATCAAAATGGACGACGCAATAATAGGCGACGTGGAACGAACAGAAGATCGTTATTACTCGTATATCCTCGGCTGACAAACAGCGACGTCGGTTGAGTAGACACGCATCAAAATAATTTTGAAATTTATTTTAATTGTAAAATTTAATATCAAAAGAAATGTTTTAATTTTTTTTATTAATATTAATTATTAATTTTTTAATTTATATATATATATATGTATATATATATATATATATATATATATATATATATTATAACATTCCTGTGCTAAAAAAATTTTTATACCAAAATTACATTTCACTGTATATGATCACTGTATAATAGGACCTATCGACCGTATATGTATATAATCCCCGCAAATTTCAATTGCATAGGAACCTTGTCAAAACAATCCTTGCTTAGCTTATACATTTGGAGGCTGCATTCATAGGAATGTTTAAGAACAAGTTTAAGAAAAACAGTGACATTCACAATTTAACATTAAAAAACTTTATTCCTAGTTACATGCTTCTTCTTCTTTGCCTGGCCCTTTCCCATTTTATTTGGGGTCGGCCCTCCGTATCATGTTTCTCCAGGCAGCTCGGTCCTGGGTCGTCTCTTTGTTGACTTGGATTTCCTTGATGTTCTTATTTACTAGGGACATCCATGTGATTCGGGGTCTTCCTCGTCCTTGGGGTTTAGTTCCGATATCCAGCACTTTTCTGGTCACATGGTCGGATGGTCGCCTCATAACGTGTCCGTACCACCGCAGACGACTCTCCAGTAGCTTATCCGGGATAGGTCTCACTTTGAAGGTGCCCCTTACGTGTGTGTTTCTGACATGATCCAGCCTAGTTACACCGCCTGCCCACCTGAGCATCTTCATCTCTGCGCAGTGTAATCGATTTTCGTGCTGCTTTTTGAGCGGCCAGCATTCGGCTCCGTATGTCATGGCCGGTCGGACGGCCGCTCTGTATACTCGTCCCTTTATCCGCAAGGGCATTCGGCTGTCGCATAGCACGCCGGATAGTTCTTTCCATTTCATCCACCCGGTATTTATGCGATGGGTGACATCAGTGTCTATTGACCCATCTTTACTGATGAATGACCCTAGGTACTTGAAATGGTCCACTTCCTTTAGCTGGGTGTTCTGCAGACAGATGGTGTGTTTGCTGTCGACGCCACTAAAGTTGCAATGCATGTACTCGGTCTTCGCTCTGCTTATTCGCAGACCTGATGTTTCCAGAGCTTCCCTCCACTTTTCTAAAATCTGCTGTAGGTTGTTCACATCTTCACTGATGATGACGACGTCGTCCGCGTATAGGATGTCCCATGGCGGCGTTCGTTGCAGATTTGAGGTGAGATGGTTCATTACAATATTAAATAGCAGAGGACTGAGTGCGGAACCCTGGTGCACACCAACCCTCACATCAAACTCATCGCCTGTTCCGGCCGGACTTCGTACTTTAGTTGATACTTGGTGGTACATATCTTTGACAATCATTATGTAATGCTCGGGGACTCTCTGGGCCCTTAGAGCGTGCCAAATTAATTCTCTCGGTACCCGGTCGAAAGCTTTTTCTAGGTCGATGAATATCATGTGCAAGTCTGTTTTATTGTCTCTGTACTTTTCCATCAGTGTTCTAACCGAATGTATGGCGTCAGTTGTGGATCTACCGGCGACGAATCCGCATTGGTTTTCAGTGACGCTAGTTATTTCAAGTAGCCTTTTGTTGATGACTCTTTCCCATATTTTGAAGGAATGTGAGATTAGCTTTATAGCTCTGTAATTGCCGCAAAGTCTTATATCACCTTTATTTTTATAGAAAGGGATGAGAAAGCTCTTTCGCCATTCGTTGGGAATTCCATCAGCCAGGAATTTGTTGAAAAGTTTCGTCAGGAACAGTACGCCGGTATCTCCCATTCGCTTCCAGAATTCAGCAGGGATATCGTCAGGGCCACAGGCTTTGTTATTTGCCATTCGTTTGATTGCCAGAGTTATCTCTTCAGGCTTTATACATGGGACAGGGCCTTCTGTAGCAGGGATATATTGTGGTGCCTCACTAGGGAATACCTCATTTAGTAATTCTTTGTAGTATTCTTTCCAGCGGTCTCTGATGTCTTCGTTTGATGTCAACAGTTTTCCTTGTTCATTTTTGATAAATTTGTTTGTGGCAGTATCCCTACTACTTTGGTGTTTGCGTTTTGCCAACTTAAAGATTTCTTTATCGTTTGAGGCAGTTTCAAGTTTAGCATAGAAATCATCCCTGGCGGTTGCCTTGGCCTGTGCGACGACTCGTTTTGCGATTTTCTTAGCAATTTTATAAGCCTGGTGGTCAGCATCGTCTCTCGTCTGTTGCCACAGTTTGAAAAGTTACATGCTTCACAGAATAAATTAAGCTCTGAGTTATTACAATAAGATATTAAACGCAGCACAGTAATTTTAAATTATCTATTTAACTAGCTGGTGCCCGCGACTTCGTCCGCGTTGAACGATGAAAGATGCCCTATGTCCTTTCTGGTGTCCCAGACAACGTGTATGCAAAATTTCATGGTGATCGGTTCAGTAGTATTTGCGTGAGTGTAACAAACATCCATACATCCAAACGTACTTTCGCATTTATAATATTAGTAGGGATGTGAGCTTATGTCGACTCCATGGTATTCTATGTGCCGCCCGCGCACGGTGGCCGCTAACCAGTGATTTATCACGAATATTCATTTAAACAGGCGCGCTGTCAGATCTCGCGCGATTACCGCCGCGATTTATGTCGCGCGATGCCGCCGTCGGATGTGTACGTGTGTGGGGGCTTTACGTCACTCATACTGTACTCACACATCATGAATAAATTTGGTATATTATCCTTTTTGAAATAGCGTTGATTGGAATTGTAACATCCTCAACATAACAAAACATGGTGTTAAGCAGGATTTTCTCTATCGACAAACACAAATTCGTACTAATATTATAAATGCGAAAGTATATTTGGATATATGGATGTTTGTAACTCTTTCACGCAAAAACTACTAAACCGATCACTATGAAATTTTGCATACACGTTGTCTGTGACATCAAAAAGGACATAGGGTACCTTTCATCGTTCAACGCGGACTAAGTCGCGGGCACCAGCTAGTAAACCATAAACGACTGTTATTTCAAACAAAATTAATTATTGATATTGGTTTTTTTTTGTGAATATATTTTATTTAAGAGTTTTGATAGACGAATATTCAAATATGACGTTACTTTTTATAATATGTAGGTCTACAGGAATGATAACATTCTGCTGGTATTATAACAGTGTTGATTGAAAAATTTCTATTGAAATGCCTTTTTTATGAAAACGAAATAATATATCTTTCATAGCATATAAAAAGATAGTAGTCATAGAAAGAAATAAATAAATTATGAAAGAGATAAGATGAGCAAAGAAAAATGGGCACAGAATTCCTCGAGCAATGAAACAAAATCACTACAGTAGATATTTATAAATTATGGTTTTCTCTAAGGGTGTGGTCACTGTCGCCAGACTGGCTACCCAGTCTATGAAGTCGGAGCGCGGTGTGTCCTGTCACTCATTGAATTATTCAAAGTTATTCACTGGCACAGTTCATTCTATCCTTTGAAACCATTCTCGGTCTTGTCAAAGGAATTTAAATTTTCAATTTAACAAGTAAATCCGTGGTTTGAATGCTGATTAATTTTTATGACAAAAATATGTGTGAATCGACGCGACGGACAGATCTTCGATAATTATGTTAATATGAACGTGACACAAATGTTAGTGGGACATTTTTTTTAATCCCCATCTCGGTATGCAATCGAAGTACTGGTTGATAAGTTAAAGGTATTCCAAAAGAAGTTTGCAAATGTGGTTTCCAAGAATTAGTTCTTTTAAAACAATGTTTTAATACGAATGTGCGAATAAAAAGGAAGTAGGTATATATTATATCGTTACTAGCTGATGCCCGCGACTTCGTCCGCGTTGAACGACGAAAGGTACCCTATGTCCTTTCTAGTATCCGAGACAACGTGTATGCAAAATTTTATGGTGATCGGTTCAGTAGTTTTTGCGTGAAAAGTTACAAACATCCATACATCCAAACATACTTTCGCATTTAAAATATTAGTAAGATGTAACTCTGAAGGATATTTGATGATATACATACATAATAATATAGAATATAATATTATGGTCACATGTGTAGGTAGTGTAGAACATATTTTTATATGGAAAATCTTGTGTATCAAGATAATGCGTAAAATGTATCAAAATGTAACAACTCAAACACACACACATACTTACAAACGTATATATTAACATAAATATATTGGGTTTTTTTTAATCTTTATTTAAAACATTTTTTTTTATATATAAACATATTGGGTAATCCGTATTAATATTATTAAACGCGAAATAATGTTTGGATGTTTGTGACTCTTTCACGTAAAAACTACTGAACCGATCACAATGAAATTTTGCATACACGTTGTCTGAGACACCAGAAAGGACATAGAGTACCTTTCATCGTTCAACACGGACGAAGTCGCGGGCACCAGCTAGTATTAATATATGTTTAGAAAATAATAATATTATTAGGATTATTTACAGTGACACATTTAATTACAGTTTAAAAACAAAAATAGATTTATAAAATTTATTTTAATAGTGTTATTGATATTATTATTTTTAAAAACAACATGTAAGTATACCTACCATATAATATGTATAACAAACGGAAGCCTCGTATATATTCAAATTAATCGTATAAATAAATAATGTATATTGATTGAATTTAAAATTGTTAACGAAAACTATTAAATAATTTATAAAAACGTTTTATTTAAAATTAAAATTTTATGTTTACACTTGCGCAGGTTCCGTTAATTCATAATTCTCATAAATATTGTAACGTGTTTATGGACATATTGAGTGTTTTGAATATTCAAGGAGCATTACTAATTATATTTGCATATGCTAATATCTCGCTGTTGCCACTATTAAGGTCGGAATTAGGTATTGTAATTGTTTAAAGATATTAACATGTGAAAAAAAAAGAAAAACTATGCATAAAATATCTTGTGCAACAGCAAATTGGATAACTTCGATTAATGAATGTCTTCTATACCAATCTATGTCTTCTATATATCTATATCTGTATCTGTATCTGTATCTGTATCTGTATCTGTATCTGTATCTGTATCTGTATCTGTATCTGTATCTGTACCTGTATCTGTATCTGTATCTGTATCTGTACTTGTATCTGCATCTGCATTTGCATCTCCATCTCCATCTCCATCTGCATCTGCATCTGCATCTGCATCTATATCTATATCTATATCTATATCTATATCTATATCTATATCTATATCTATATCTATATCTATATCTATATCTATATCTATATCTATATCTATATCTATATCTATATCTATATCTATATCTATATCTATATCTATATCTATATCTATATCTATATCTATATCTATATCTATATCTATCTATACTAATATTAAAAAACCGAAAGTATGTGTGGATGTGGTGGTGTACAGCACCACCGCTTACCACCACCACCGCTTACCACCACTTGTAAATAATTGTATTAATCCATGATAATATAGGTCTTATTGTTTTTATTTTTTTGTAATATTATAAATAAATAGATAAATAAAATTAAAAAAAAATTACATCACCATAATTATTATGAACATATCATATCATATGAATTGGTTAAGTAAAATTAAAAATGAAAGATTATCATAAGATCGAATTCAAAATATAAACACGTCAACGTTGGCTAAACAAGAAACACATAGGTTTTTAATAGTTGGCAGTAAAATTAAATAAGTTAAGGTTCCTCCGCCTCCCACACGAACATGAGCGATTAACATTTTACCTTATTCTGGAATTGATGAGCGCTTCGCAAAGAAAGATTAATGTTGCCACTTCGAACGGACGGTCTCGTCCTGTGTGGTCTTTAACAGTTGTCACTCCCACACAAAGCTGGTCTGCTCATTCTTGATTGATAGAACACGTCTCGTCGTGTTTCAAGTCAAAGGATTAACAATAATTTCAGTGTTTCCAAGTTACTTTAAGCTTTGGCTTTGAAAGTAATAAATAAGTCAAAATAATTTTAATGTCCTTTAAGTATACATATATATATATATATATATAGAAAAAACAAATGAATTACGGTTTTCAAAACACAAAAGCATAAGTAAATTGGAATTCCTAACCAAAGAGGAGATATTTGAGATCAAAATGGCCAGTACGACAAAACGCTAATTTCATATGTAAGGACCTAATATTATTTTAAGCAGCACTATGAATATAAGTACTGTAAAAGTCTAAAATATAACTTAATTGAATGCTAACCACTAGGATTTGAACCACCGTATCCCATTTCGGAGCCGAGCGTTCGTTCAATTGTGCTATCACTTCGTTTTTTTTTTTACATTCTACTAAATTGAGACCAAAATTTAAAAAAATTGAGGCAGCTCTAGAATCTTTAGAAGGAGTTTGAGGCTCTCTTTATTTCGTATCTTCACTCTATAAAATCGGTTATTTGTTAACTTTGTAATCTATATTAAATATTTATATAAACACTTTTATTAAATACTAGCTGTTGCACGCGACTGCGTCCGCGTAACTTTATAAAATATAGTCTATGTTACTCGCTGATAATATAGCTTCCAAACGGTGACAGAATTTTTCAAATCGATCCAGTAGTTTCGGAGCCTATTCAATGCAAACAAACAAATCTTTCCTCTTTATAACATTAGTATAGATTAGGATAATATAAGAAATAGTAAGGGATGCTAAGAGCCCATTTAACTATACTAATGACCTTATTATGATGCTAAGTTTGCGTTTAGTATTGCGTTGTTTGTATAAATGAGCGACGACAGCCACCTACCATCAAGTGAACCGTCAGCCTGTCTTCTGACGTTTACTTTAGAAAATTTTGAAGTATCATATAACAATGCTTACTTAATTATTATTATATTGTCATACAAAGAAAACTGCTAAGTGTTTATCTAACAAAACTGTACTAATGTAAATAATTGTCTCGACAAGCTAAACTTTATAATATTTTTTCTTAGATGCAGAGCCTGGCACATAGACGAAAAATTGCCAGTCTATGTGTCTTTTATAAGATGTACTTCGGAGAGTGTGCTCAGGAGCTGCATGAACTCATATACAGCCTTCCCCTTTCTTCCATCCGACATACAGACGTACAAACGGTTACCATCCACATCTTGTCGATATCCCTCTACTCGTATTTTGGACCAAGCGCTTTAAAACATCTTTTATAATGCGCACTGCCAACGTTTGGAACTCCTGACCTCATATAACCCAAATCTTTTCAAAGTTCTAGTGAATTGGCATCTTCTGGGTTGAGAATGAGGTTCTTCGCTCCATCTTAGGCCTCATCCTTGATACACAGTTGGTTGTTGGCCAACAGCAAACCTATCTTTAATAAAAATAAAAAAATAATTTTTTTTTTTAAATAGTTAGCCTTTTTTTAGTAGAAACGCCATTGTCTTTAATATAAATGTTTATAACATATTGTTTAATACATCTTTTTGATGGGGTGTAATTACATTTAATGTTCATATTATGTACGTTACAATGTGAATTTATTAAATGTTAATAGTGGCAATAATTTAACCGATGAGTGGGCAGAAACAAACGATTATTTACACTGACAGCTGTGATTATAATAAATAATTTCACCTTGTGTTTTTTTTTCTCATTGCTTTTAATAAAAACGCGATGGCAATTAAATATAAATTTTTGTTAGTTGTTTAAAAAAAAAATTTTTTTTAATCAATCAATAGCTAATTTTAAATGTTAATCTAAAAATGCTTTTATTTTTTTTTTTTTTTTTATGGTCATCTTTAAATTCAGTTATATATTTTTTATTTTTTTTATTGATTGTGATGTTTTAATAAAAAATTTAAAAAATAAAAAACAATAGACGTGACAGTAGTATTTAAAACTAGTTAAGTTTTCAAAATGTGCCATGATAATTTATATTAATAATAAATGCTTATATATAATATAGAAATTATTATTTAAGCTAAATTATTATGTAATTATTTTTTATAGCTATAAGAAACTCTAGGTATGAATTCTTATACATAGAAAACGAAGTGTGCAGTTTATTGAATATTTTTTATTAATTTTTTTTTTAATAAATCTTCGTTTGCAATCTTCATTTTGAATGATTTATGTTGAATACAAATCGACTGAAACCGGGCACAAATATATTCGCAACGCACTTTACTGTAAACGGGTTCGAAACTGTGAACAGTCTGTCACATTTGTACGCAGTTTGTAGTATGACTGTAACCGCAATTATATTTGTTAAAACACAATAACTACATAAAATCACAATTAATCTTTAAAGTGATAAAAGCAATCGTCGTAGATAATTTTTTTTTTAATTGAGTCAAGGCAGCACTTGGCCGCGATCTCATTTGATGTAAGGTGCATAAGTGGCCGAAGGTGGACCACGCTTACCTAGTAAGTGCCCATTTACCTTTGATTTGAAGACAACGAGGTTGTAATTTTGAGGGAACACAGACGCAGGCAGTGAGTTCCACTCCCTAGCGGTTCGGACAAGGAAGGTGGAACTGTAACGCTTCGTGCGTGATCGAGGAACATCAACTACGAAGGGATGAAACCTTTGTCCGCGCCTCGTGTTATGCAAGTGGAACGGTTCCGGTTGGATTAGATCGTATATAATGGACGTATAGATGATTATATCGAGACATAATCACCTCGGGCCAGCGAGTAATTCCCTTGGAACAATATTTCATATGGCCACACTGGCGGGAGTCGAGTGTAAGCATAAATATGAATAATAGGCTGCGTTCAGTGTTCGACAAGGGACGTAAATCTTCAAGTTTCTCTAGAGGATAATGTCGGACAAAACTACTGACACTTGAATGGTTTTTTTTTTTAATAAAAAGGCTACAGACAGGCTGACGGTTCACTTGATAGTTGTTAATCAGCATTATACAACGAAACTTAATAACACACTGAAACATATAAGCACATGTGCTGTTGTTTAATAGTGATCTCGTGTGAAGATGTGTTGCTTATAAAACTTTGAGTACAAATGACTGAAAAAAAAATTTTTTTTTTAATTATTGCATGATATCGTCCGCGTATCTTTAAAAATTATAACCTATTATATTTGTGATATTATTAACTAATAAGTGTAAAATGTATATAGAAATTTGTTCAGTAGTTTTACCGTAAAAGCGTAATAAACGTCCATATATAAATTCTGATAATCCTTTATTTATAATATTAATGTTTGTAATATTTATATATAGGTTAATAGTGTTTTAGATATTAGAATAAAATGAGTGTAACGTTTTGAGGCAAATCTGAAGCAAAATACTTTCATTATAAAAGTGTTACTTTCATTATAAACAGAGCTTTCGACAGGGAAAGTTCTCAGCGTGTTTATTTATTGATATTGTTCAGCTTATTTACCGTTTCAATAAATATTTTAAAGATAAAATCTTTTTGAATTCATTAATTCTAGGCATTGACTCCACAAAGTCCGAGAAATTAAGATCAAGATGTAAGATTAAATTTCTAATCTCTGATTTGATTAAACATCACCTTATATCATTCGTTTTCTTATCTACACTAATATTATAAAGAGGAAATATTTGTTTGTTTGCATTGAAAAGGCTCCGAAACTACTGGACCTATTTGAAAAATTATTTCACTGTTTGGAAGCTTTATTATCAGCGAATAATATAGGCTATATTTTATAAAGTTACGCGAGCGAAGCCGCGTGCTATAGCTAGTTTAAAATATGCATCTGCTCGCCCAACAGTCATGGTTAATTGGTACATTTAAAATGTTGCTTGTCGTTGGTCGGAGGTGGTGCTCCGTGAAATCATCGCAGTTGTTACTAATGGCGGGGTAATGACATTATAATGTTTGTCGTCATAGTGCCATCACCTGTCACCTAAACATTTGTTACGGTTCAAATATGTTTCACGGAATTCTTCATTTATGAATCACTGGCTGGTGCCCGCGACTTCGTCCGCGTTGAACGATGAAAGGTACCTTATGTCCTTTCTGGTGTATCAGACAACGTGTATGCAAAATTTCATAGTGATCGGTTCAGTAGTTTTTGCGTGAAAGAGTTACAAACATCCATAGTCCATACATCCAAACATACTTTCGCATCATGAAATTTTGTATACACGTTGTCTGTGACACCAGAAAGGACATAGTGTATTTTTCATCGTTCAACGCGGACGAAGTCGCGGACACCAGCTAGTTTTCACTATATTTAAATGCCTATTACTTGAGTTTCTCTCCACCGAGTGGAATGTGAAAACACACACACACACACACAAAAACACACACACACACACACACACACACACACACACACACACACACACATATGATGCTTAAGTAAATTAACGGCCACACATTAACAAGATGTCACTTTGCACTCGTCAACATATAACAAGCGATCTACAATTTAATGGCCGAAGTACATTAAGGTTTAATCGTCTGTACATTGTCAAATGATAGAGTAACGTTACTCTGGTTTGAGGGTAATGGGCGTTGATTATAAGGAGCAGTGTCGATTGGGTGCCGTGTAATGACACTAAATTACACTGAGACATTCGTGTTATAGCTTTTAATGACGTGGCGTTTAGAGAGGTTCGCCAGTGACAGCTGACGAAATAACTGACGCCGCTGCGAACGTTACATATCAAATATGGTTCAACTAGTTTTCGCTAGAGACGCTTGTCAAATTAGTCTTGATCGTTTGTTTGATGAATTATAAAATATTACATCTAAATATAATCATTAGACTTATTAATTAGACTATTTTAAAGTAAATTATATCAAAAAGAAAAAGATCAAACTTAATATTTGCATGTATTTTAAAATAATATCTATCGTGGTAATTAAATTGGAAAATAACCTAGTCAGTAAATCCATACTATACATATTTTAATATTATAAATGAGAAAGTAACTCTGTCTGTCTGTAGGTATGTCTGTTACCTTTTAATGGCTAATAAAATAAAAAAAAAACAAGAGGTCAAGCGTTATAATTTTGCTTACTTAACTATATATTTTATTTTTATTTTTCAACGCGGACCAAGTCGCGGGCACCGGTTAGTTTCTCTATTAAAAAGTGACGAATTTAGTTGTTTGTATAATTTTATAGAAATATTTCTTACATAGAGTGTGTATAATTAAATAGAATATGTTTTCACATTACACTGCATGATGGAAACGACCCAGAGGGCAGCCATAAAGCTTGTCTGGTTATAATTTATGGTGTACATTAGAGTTACAGCGTATTTTACGCTTTCGCAACGCAACGGGGCACCTCATTATGAACCCACTACTGGTACACTTATGTTCCCTATTGATAAACAGCCCGAGGTGTGATCAATTGGTCTCTATAATAAACCATCCGTACTAATATAAATTCGAAAGTATGTTTGGATGTTTGTAACTCTTTCACTCAAAAACTACTGAACCGATCACCATGAAATTTTGCATACACGTTGTCTGGGACACCAGAAAGGACATAGGGTACCTTTCATCGTTCAACGCGGACGAAGTCGCGGGCACCAGCTAGTATTATAAATGCGAAAATATGTTTGGATGTATGGATGTTTGTGGCTCTTTCACGCAAAAACTACTGAACCGATCACTATGAAATTTTGCATACACGTTGTCTGTGACACCAGAAAGGACATAGGGTACCTTTCATCGTTCAACGCGGACGAAGTCGCGGGCACCAGCTAGTATTATAAATGCGAAAATATGTTTGGATGTATGGATGTTTGTGGCTCTTTCACGCAAAAACTACTGAACCGATCACTATGAAATTTTGCATACACGTTGTCTCGGATACCAGAAAGGACATAGGGTACCTTTCATCGTTCAACGCGGACGAAGTCGCGGGCACCAGCTAGTATCTATAAAAGTTACATAGATTAAAATGCGTTTATAGTTTGAAAAAGTTATTTAGTCATTAAACCGCGAAAGAAATTCAATATACCATTCTTTTTGTCATCTTTTAAATAAAATCACATTATACATTATGTAACACTGAAAACAGTTTAAACGTGTTATATATTTTTTTAATATTAAACTCGACAAAGAGGCTGATGATTCTAGTATCCCTTGCTCAATCGTCGAAACACAATAGCACACGTGCTATTATTTCAGGGTGATTTTCTCTAAGGGAGTAAAAACTAATAATTACTGTAAAAAACCTCCAGTGTCTGCCACAAATCGATTTTTACTTACCGTAACTCGATTTATTACTTTAGTTCCTGTAATGTTTTACTGCAAATATTAGATTATATATTTATCAAAACACGTTTAACTATTATCACAGCCAATAAATCATTTTCGACACTTATTACTGTATCGTCGTCGACAGGTGATCTATCATCGTAAATAAGTTATATCAAAATCCGTTTATCATTATATCTTCGATTAACGAACTCCATAAAATTAACACTGATCGATTGATGTAATTAGCCCGGATAAAGAGATTGTTCTTTTACACTATAGACTAAATATAAGTTCACCTAGATTCTAATACTATAATTATAAAAAAATGTCTTAAAACTGTCTAGCATCAATAATTCCCAAAAGCATTTGAGAAATATTGAGTTCACATTGAACGTTTCAATCAATCTTATTCAAACTGTTTGAGTAATGTTAGCTATTAATGTTACCACAAAAATGTTGAAGCGCGAGCAGAGGGCAAAGGTTGGAGCCCTGAGCCACCACCTGACAGAATGATAGATGTAATACTTGTTTTAATGACTTCTCGTGTGTATCCACAGACGTTTCTCATTCGAAGGAAACAGTTGAATGTTTAACAACTTGGCATTGGTAGTTATTTATTCGAGTTTCTTCAAGTTTAGCTTTGATGTCAGTGCAATATTGAAACGAAACGAAAGACTAATATCCGTACTAATATTATAAACGCGAAAGTATGTTTGGATGTATGGATGTTTGTAACTCTTTCACGCAAAAACTACTGAACCGATCACCATGAAATTTTGCATACAAGTTGTTTGGGACACCAGAAAGGACATAGGGTACCTTTCATCGTTCAACGCGGACGAAGTCGCGGGCACCAGCTAGTGAAACATAAAATAGACATATACGTGAAGGGTCAAACGTTATATCTAAATGAGTTTCTAATCACAATTTATATTTAAAAAATTTGTTTGTCCCGACTGACTTAATAACGCACAGCCAAAACTAAGTACTAAGTCTAGAATGCTGAAATTTCGAAAATTGATTATTTTGTAACATAAGCATCCGCTAAGAACAGGTTTTTGAATATTTTAACTCTGTGCGAAGCCGAGGCTTATCGCTAGTAGTGAATAAAGTTAAAACACTCGTTTTAAAATATATTCTAATTAATTTTTAAAGTTTTAATTTTTATGTTTCTAATAAGTATTATTTTGAGTTTGTTTCACCTTTTTTGATTCCTTATAATTTGTTCATCAAAGTATATCCCACTAAAGTCGGCACGCATGGGGTTGCATGTGGTAATAATAAGCGAAGGTGGCCACCTACCACCAAGTTGACCGTCAGCCTGTCTGCCGTACTTTATTATTTGTATTAGAGCCTCTTTCACCAACTACAAGTAAAGTGTTGATTAGTTACTTTCAGAAATAATTTTATGTTTTATTAAATTATGCACTCGATTTACTGCATCCTTCGATAAGCGAATTTTTTTTTATTATTTTCTTTTTAATGTTTGTGACTTTTACCGTACAAACAAAGGTATATCATCTCCATCATTCCCGGTTACCGGTGACTTTAAATGGCGGTTAGCCTACTTGACACATTGTGAAAGAGGCCCTTAAAGTATATATATATTATGTGCAAAGATACTCCATGCAAATTTAACAGATTTTCATAAGAAATGTAGACATATTTTGTATGTAGGTAAAAGTTTTGAACGTGATAAATAATTCACGGTCAAGTCCGAAGTTTAAGCGGTGTCTCGGTGAAGTCGGTGAGCATTAACAAGCGTGCTCGGAGCCGAACAATTTGTCAATGTCAAACCTCATTTTTATTGTAACAAAGTTGACAACTTCGTCGGCTACCCTTATTTCTTTTTAATGACATGTTGCCTTTTAAGTATGACCTTTGTTGTCGCCGCAAGCTGTTTGTGCTTACAGTATAATATATATTCGTTATATAATTAAAGTAGATAGAGGCATTTTTTTCTTCAATGCACTACTTAAGTAAAATAGGTCACTAATTTTCCAATAAAAATTGTTTTTGTCTACGGCTTTACAACAACTTATGTATAACTATATTCAGCAAATAAATTAATTTAAAATTGAATTTGAATTTGGCTTCGCCCTAGTAAAGGACTATCGACATCGTCTATATTAAACTTTTATCAAAATTGGATCAGATATTTATCGTTAAAATTAGCAAAGCCTAATACGCCATTATCAAATATTTCAGCAAGTTATGGCAAAACTATTATCGTTAATATTATCAATAATATCTCTCGTACTTCAATAAACAAATAAGACTGTTTTGAGTCATTTATTTGTCTCAAAAGTTTCTGATAATTTATTAGAAGATGTCTCGCCCTCTTAATATGATTCGCAGACATGTGTTTATTTTCGTGTATACACTCCAATGATATACAGTATCTAATATACATATCAAAACAGAATGGATGAATCTAATAAAATATTTCAAGATAAATTTGTACTGTGTGTAATATGTATATAAATAAAATAATATTCATCATTATATTTAAAAGGTTTATTTTATGTTTATTTTTTCACATTTATCAATACAACAAATTAAGTTTTCAATAAATTTTATTTTATAGGATCAAGAATCAGCATTTATCGTTGAAAAATACCTAATACGAGTACCTAAGTTTAAAATTATTTAAAAAATCACATTGAAAAAATGAGCGTGTATTTTTAATATTCATTCATAATATACTTAATTGAATTTGAGCTCTGTTTCTGATTGACGGTTAAGCATTTTTTTTCTAACTGTGTAAGAAAAGTTGGCGAGTGGCCGTCCGCAAAAACCATTCAACTCTCAAATCTGACACGAGTATGAATAAATCATAACCGGTCCCTGTAATAAAGTAGCCATGTTTATAGCGGCGGTCATTTATCAAAGGTTCGCGTGACTGTCTTACGCTGACCTCCCTCCCCTCCCCTCACCTTCGCGAGTGGGACGGAAGCGACGCAGATGTATTAAAGCTGCAGGTCTTCAAACCTGGTCTCGTGGTTCATGACTGTGGCACTCATCAATCAAGAGCGTTCGTCAAAATGGCCGGTCTATTGCGCGATGTGTTTGAAGAAGCCTTTCGGTTGCTTTGTGATTGTTGTTTGATGGATGTTGGGGAAAATTGTATGACTATCATTTATTTTCTGTATTGCATTCGTTTTTTATTTTATAAAACACATAATCTTTGTCAGTGTTAAGTCAGCCATCTTGACATTTTGAACCTTATTATATCATGAACACCAGGAGGGTCGTTTAAAACATAATTATTAGTTAGTGCAGAAATAAATGAATATAATTCACAGGATAATTCTGAATAATTTTTATTTGACTTAATAATAAAATAACACGGATAAGATATAATTATATATTATATAAAAAAAAACAGCGCCTAATTTAACAACTAGTCACATATTATGAGTTTGGCCAGTCACAAACTCTGATGCCATAATGTATAACAACTTGTCAAATGAACATATTGAAATATCCCCGAGTCAACTCGGCAAACATTCAGTGGGATGTCACAGAGTAACTCGATAATCGTGTACATTTCAAAACAAATATTTGAGGGCAACGAAGATGATTGATGCGCCAAAAATAATATTTCGCTAACGTGACTGATGGTTGCTGTCACACACCGAGAAATGATACCAAAAATAAACAGCGGCTTGGTTGAACAATTGTCAACTTTATTGTTGAAAAAATACAAGTTTTTAACGGTGATAATGTTATAGTGGTTGATGGTAAGTGCCAAGGAATTCGCACTTTTTGCATCTCTGCGGACACATTGCTAATGTGAATGTTGACGCATATTGTGTTGCGATTCGAAATAATACCTTTGAACATTTTTCTGTCGCTTTTCTTACCTCTAGTTGAATGATGAAAAGTTAATTTGGCTTAAATTTTTTTTCTACATAATAATCGAAAAAAAATAATTTCTATTTTTCTGCTCACATAATGTTTATTTGACTTATGGAGCTGCTTAGATAATTATACTGGCTGGTTATTATTTGTTTAATAGCAAATTGATGTTAAAATAGCAATTATTAGGCTTCTTTACAATTCTTCTTCATAATATATATAATTTTAAATGCAAAAGAATTTACTTGTAGTATACTGAAATTTAGTCCTATGCAATAATCTTTAAGATTTCTTTTTATTCCTTGATTAATTCCTTTTAATTGCAACTAATTATCTGTTTTCTCATTTACATATTTTAATATTAATTACAAGCCTGTGTACTAGGTAAATCTAACTAGTCTTTAAGTTAAGTCATAACTAGTCAATTTAGAAATGATTTTTATTGCTTTTAAATTCCACTTGTGATTAAATATGATACAAACTCTTTTTATCAAATTTAACTCACAAAAAGAATGTCCTTGTGAAATAGTCTTAATGGTTCCGTTGATCAAACGTTGATCACAATGTTGTGGTTGTTATAATCATAATAATTTCAGCCGATGTCAATTGCTGGACATCCTTACATCCTTACATGTACCAAGCGCTTTAAAACATCCTTTATAATGCGCACTGCCAACGTTTGGAACTCCCTCCCTGCGTCTGTATTTCCGAGCTCATATAACCCAAATCTTTTCAAAGTTGGAGTGAATA
Source organism: Synanthedon myopaeformis (assembly GCA_944738685.1). Taxonomy (NCBI): domain Eukaryota; kingdom Metazoa; phylum Arthropoda; class Insecta; order Lepidoptera; family Sesiidae; genus Synanthedon; species Synanthedon myopaeformis. The sequence continues at coordinate 513,880 of OX122921.1, forward strand.
GGCATCTTCTGGGTTGAGAATGAGGTTCGCTCCATCTTAGGCCTCATCCTTGCTACACAGTTGGTTGTTGGTCAAGAGCAAACGTCTATTTTCAAGAGCAAACCCTATGTCTATTTTGTGGATACGCTGCGCTTGCCAGTCTCTAATCTCCACTCGAGAATCTTCCAGCTCCAACGGTATAGGTGGATGTGTTCTGGACTTCCTTATTATGAACATGCCCTGTTTATGACTGCGGAACACAATGTACACAAATGAAAGTCACACAATGAAGCTGAATTCGAAAGAGTGGTATACGACACAAAATATAGATGAGTGGAACGATGAACAGACAAATAATGAGGGGAAACAGTCTCCTTCACATGTAAAGCACGTGTTACAAATACGGCATCGGTATAATTACTCACGGGCGGCGGCAGGCGTGATACCGATTGACTTTGATAAAACGGCCCAACCTACTTGTTTAGCACGATTTATTACCTGCGAGCCGCGAGAGGGCTTGCGATCAACGACACGTTAGAAAAATGGAGGCGACTACTAGATCTGACTAGGACTCGATGAAAGCTAAACATTCAAACATACTTCTGCTGTTTGCAATTTACAATAGGAATGTTTATATAACTCGAAGGCTAACACAAAGACTTTATTTTATGACCAAATTTCAGTCGATCATCATATTTTAAAATATTAGCTGTATTTGAGCTATTAGGAAGCTTTAATACCACCATGGGTTCATTATTAACATTGATATAATTGTTGACAGATTGTTAGAATGTTATTTGTAAATGATAAGTTATAATATGATTTGAAATATACGAAATTTCATAAGTTCGTAGCGATTGTTCGATATTAGTGCCACATCCATTGTGCATACCTTTTAAAATGTTGCCGTATTATCCGTCGGCCCTCAACGCGATGATCTATCAAGTTGTCTGCAGAAGATTAATGCGTACAGATGATTGACGATTCGCGTTGCTCCGCCATCGCTTCTACTAACTACAGTCAACGTGAGCCAACTTGGGGCAAACATTACCAACAACTATGAAAAAATGTAAGGAAATCTTATTCAATTAAATCTAGCGCCATTTACCTAGAGATATTTTTTTTTGTGAAGGTCGTCAAGCTTGCGATCCACTTACTGGTAAGCGGATACCGTTGCCTAAACACAAGCAACGTCACAGGTGCTTCAAGTGCGCTGCCGACCTTAGTAGGACTAAGGATCAGGGATTAGGATAGGATAGGGAAATGGGATTTGGCATTCCTAACTCACTCGCCGAAACATAACAGCACACATGCTGGTCTTCTGTAAGGAATTGTAATAGTTTCTGGCGCCAGATGAGCTGGCCAAATGACTTGCCACTACTTGCTAGTTCCAGACCAGTCAATTATGAAAAGTTCATTTTCAAAGTCGGCCCTGTCCAGTAATTAATTACTGAATATAGTAATTAGTTACTGAATGTATAGCGAGGGAAAATAAACTAAAATAAAAACGCCAATAATTTAATAAAAATTACAACCATTAGCTGCAAATATGCAAAATTTGTCAATAATACATTAATTAATCAAAAGAATTTAGTATAAACTCCCTATTGAGGTATTTTCATCTTACCACATCAACATAGTCACTCTTTCAGTCTTTAGTCGCCTATGCACTTGTGATATGCCTATGCACATACAAAAAAGAATTACCAACATTTGATCCATATTTGATCCAACATTAAGTCCAATCATTTATCAAAGGCATTCCAAGTATTTTCGCTTCAACCAATATTTGTTTGAAGTGATGAGCCAACACTGCCAATGGTATGACAGTGGATATTTGTAGACGAGAACAGTTGCTAAACATTGATTGATTAACAATTTGATGGATGCACTTCACGTCTAATCGTCTTCAAATACCGCGGACATGCCTCTGTACAGTCGGCGGAATGTGCAGGCAATGCATCACTGAGTAGTAATGAGGTCTCGTGTGCTGCCGACTGTAAATTCTTCTCCGATACTAATTACTATCAACATTGGATGCTATTCACATTAATTAATGTTGATACTAATAAGCAGAGGTCATACCTTCTATAGATTTACATAAAATAATGTTGTTAATTTTTTTGAGATCTTAATAAAAATGATTTAATTTTGTCAAGTTATATTATATTTTGTTGAAAGTTTAATACATGCAAGGTTGATTTTAAAAGTATGTAATATGAAATCATTCATAACTTTATTATAAAAATTTACAATCTCAAGTTAATTTGAACTCATTATAAATTGTACTGTTGGTAATAATTTTAAAATATTCCGTCTTTACTTATTATATATAGGTATGTATGAAGTTGTTGTATTTTTAAAATCTCAGAGAACTTACATTGTTTTTTAATCAATGTAGGTATATTAAATTTATAGGAATATTATTGGTTTAATTTTGTATTGCTTTATAATTAGGTATCTACCTTTTAAATTCATTTTTGACTTGTATATTGACACTATTCTAATATTTCACATACCTACCTAATTTATAATATTATTCTGTACCAATCATGAAATGCCTTAATTTTCATGAAATTTCATAACCATGAAAGCGAAACAAACAAACAAACATGTCTTTCGCATTTATAGTAGTATATTAGGATTTACCTCATTAATTGTAAATTACCTATCTAGTTTATTTGAGTACTTAACATAATATGTAATAATGGAAATAGCGTAAATCTATACTAATATTAAAAAGAGGAAAGATTTGATTGTTTATTTGCATTGAATACTCCAAAACTACTGGATAGATTTGAAAAATTCTTTCACTGTTGAGAAGCTATATTATCAGCGAATAACATAGGTTATAATTTATAAAGTAACGCGGGCGAAGCCGCGTGCAACAGCTAGTGTAATGTAAAATGAATAAACGACTTCACATTGACAAGTTTGAGTGAATATATTGTAAGCGGCCATTTCACATGCTCGTGTGGCAGCCATTTTGTTGAATGTGAACTTGTTTTATTATCGTGCGTGCAGAACGTGTCTATTACCGTACTTATGTTTTTATGGCGTATGCAATAAATTTTATTAGAAGTGCCTACTCAGAAATTGTAGGTTTAATGTTGTAAATTTAATGAGGCTTGAGTGCCGTGTCCTGTCATTCATATTATTTAATACGACGTCTAACAATAATTGTATCTTGTACCTATTCAAATGTTAAAGTATACTTAACATTAAAATATGTTACCAAATGAATTATTGCTGACATTAATTAATAAATATTCACTTGTGTATAAAATATTGTGACATTACTCTGGCGTATATTATACACTCATACCTAATACGTTTTGTTTTTCAAAAATTAATTTACTTAACAACAAAAATTTTAAGTTTACAAATTTAATAAATACAATATTAATTTTAAGGTACCTTAAAATTGCTCCTATTGGGAGCACATAGGTGTTCCCTCTAAAATTACTAAATGGATAACGAGACCATACATCGAATGCCTTTGAATGTTGATTTTCTTGAATTTTAAAATAACAACTTTCCACATTTTTCTTTATTTTGTATTTTTTTTGACATTTTTTTTAAAACTGTTTTTCGTATTTCAATTTTAACAATAGGTATTTCATTTGTTTGTTCATGTATGAGTGGGAGAATTGCATATTTGCACCGGTGTCGGTGTTTACAGATTAATGATGGTACAGTCCAGTGCTAAAGCCACTTAAGAAACAGTCATCACTCATTCTCAATCATGCAACATTGTGGTACTTACACATGTAGCTAATAGCTATAATATGCAAAGTGAACGTTGCCAAACTTTCATTGTGTTGTAACATTAACTAACCTATAAATAATATAGTATACTTGTATGTAGGTATATAACCTTTGTATAACTACAGACAATAACTCAAGGCTTTCATGTGTAGTTAAAACATTATGTTTACTTATGAATATAAAATCTAGTGGAAGTAAACTTGCAAGTGAAATATTTTAATTTAAAATGGAAATTTTGAAAATAGTTTAAATAAATAATATAACACTAAGGGCCTCTTTCACCAACTACAAGTAAAGTTTTGATTAGTTACATTTAGAAATAATTTTATGTTTTATTAAATTATGCACTCGGTTTATTGCATTCGATAGGCGATTTTTTTTTTAATTATTTTCATTTTAATGCTTGGTACTTTTACCGTACAAACTTTAAATGGCGGTTAGCCTACTTGACACATGGTGAAAGAGGCCCTAAAATAGTATATTAGTAGCACATATATTTATAATAGTAGCGCATATATGTAATATTTGCTTAATATAGTAAAATTTTAAATGATAGAGCACATATTATGTTCCGCAGTCATAATGCATATTTCTATAACATGGTCCCAAGTTATTCAAGTACATACAACCATTACATTATAAAATTTTAGAAGGGTAGTAAAACAGGTTTTGTGTTACATGCAAAAGGCTCGTATTTGATTATTTCACTGATACAACTCGTATGAATATCATGTTGATATAATGATGGAGCTATGAGAGACTGGTGGATTTTTTTTAAAGGTATTAAACCTACCTATGTTTTTTGTACAAGTAAGTAAATAAAATTGATGATGAGAAAATCAACTAGTACATAGGTTTCTTGCTAGTTTTATCTGACAAAATCTGTATTTCAAACTAAATACATCTTTCAAAAGACTAAAGTTTGGCTCTATGGAATAAATTATGTTACATATTTAGGTATTATAATAATACACGGGGTACCCTTAACTTTTCAGAATCAGACTTAGCAACGAACTTGCCGCCTGCCACCAAGAAGACTGTGAGCTCGCCTGTCGATCATTATCATTAAAAATCTTGAAGGTACTAGGGTTAGAAAATATACGCGCCCATAGTTCAGCTTCTAATCGGGAAAATTCAACTCAGTTTTAAAAAAATTACAATTATTACTATGAGAGCAATGATTGAAGTAAAAAAGTATAATAAAAAACTCACATTACAAAAATATCATCGAAACCAAATTCAGTCGCAACAATTATATCAAAAGTGGCAACCCTTAAACTTGCTACGAGTAAACATAGAATAATAAATAAACATACAATATATTTGGATGTTGCACGTCCGTGTTGCGTGTTGAAAAGTTATGTCACAGGCGGTCGTGTTAATGTCACTGTCAATGTGACGCCGGGCCCACTGTCACCGAGACCACTAACTGGGTGACAAGCGACATGTCAAGTAACTGACACGTGGCTGTCACGTGGCCGTCCAATGATTCACGTAATTGACTAATTGCATCAATCTTAATAATATTAATCTTTATATGGACTAATAATATAAATAAATTGTAAAATGGTATCCCGCTATTTTGACACCAAAAATTATGTTTTTAATTATATGTACATAGTACATACTAAAATTATGTAACATCCAACGGTGTCTGCCTGTCCATTACGGATCATATAAAAATATAGTAAGTGACTAGAATCTGTCTATGGTTTAGAAAACAGAAGAATGAACTCTATTTCCAGTGTAATATGTATTAAATTATAACAGATAAATATAATTTCGAATAGAATGGTATCGTACATGTTTGTATTAATTAGACCAATGAATATTATAATTTTTGTGCGCTGATATCGTCGATTGCAATATAGTTTAAAACACGAACAAAGGTTACACGGCTCATAAAACTCTTGAAATCCACGAACAAATTGAATGGTAATTATTCCTTTTCCACTCACATTAATAATTCAAGCATCATTTGAATACGAAGACTTGGCGTGACCGCCCGTGCGCGTCCAATTGATCAATCTTATTGACCGCTGACAGTCCAATCACTACCAATGAATGTCAATTAATTGCTCTTTGTCATACATCGACACCGATAATATTGCGGCTCAATAAATCTACTGTAAACCTTATCGCGTTTCCGTTGAGTTCAAATTGGTATGTGTCCTGTTAATGTGATTGCAAACGCTTTGTTGTTAGTTCGCAATTTAGGTGAATTGTTCATAGATGGCATTAGCAAATTGAGCGTCACATAAATAATTTATGTGATGACGCTCTATGGCTGTGATTGACGGGCATTTGCCGAGTTATTCGCATGAATGATTATTGCTTTTACGGGCCTGTATTTCCTTCACCTATTCCTAAGTACCTACTTACAATCTTAGATGTATAAATTGATTTATAGCCCACTTTTAATGAATTTATTTGTAATTATTTTATTTCATAAATAAACGTGTTCACAATATTGTGAAATAGATAATTAAGTTTTGTCTCGTCATCTCCAATTTAGATAACATAAACAAAGTTCATGATAAGAGGCGGCTAATAGGCTGACAGTCCAAGCATTATCAATATCAAGATAAAAAAAGCAATATCAAGATGTTCAAATCAAATAGGGTCAAGGATGACATCCTTCACTTACGCACCAAAACATTATTATTTTCTTATATAAAGAAATTCACAATTCGGCAGACAGGCTGAAGATTCGCTTGATCGTAGGTGACCACCATCGTCTATTAGCACAATCACTATTCACTGTCATTCGCTGTCGACCTTGATGGACAAGGGATCAATCAGCAAGTGATAAGAGTAAGAGCATTTTTGAATTCGGAACGCCGTGTACCTGCTCTACTACTCTTAGTTTTAGATAATAATGTTAATATATCCTATATAGAAAATTAAATAGTCTAAAAATCTAAAATTAATAATAAACATTTTAACAATAAAGAGGAACAAGTTTCTCCAAAGTGTTCATACTTCTTTTACTGTTTGGTCAATGCAAGTTCCGGTTGTGGCACAGTAGATTTTCGTTGTCCGGGGTGTGACGCCAGAGCAAATAATAAATCACAGCGGTCCTCCCCGGGCTGTCGCCCTGTCACGTTTCGCGGGTGATCTACCCGTCAGGCAGCGCGCTATTCTGTGACAGCGGTTGTCCTGCTAATTTTGCTTTTAACGCTCACTTTAATATTCATGTTCTATGATGGATAATGACACTTCTGCTCACAGAACACTATATACATATAATAACATTTGTCGGTCAATTTCAACATTTTTCCAAGCATTTTCAACATTCGAAAAATTGTATACACACAAGGATCTTCTGCTACTCAATTAATTACATATATACAATATTAAATACTAGATGGTGCTCGGGACTTCGTCCGCGTTGAAAAATTAATTATGTATTTTAACAAGAGGTGGAATCTCTATTTTTAAATAGCTGTTGGCCGCGGCTTCGCCTGCATGGAATATTTAGCCTATGTTTATCGTGAAATTCTATTGTAATTATTGGTGAAAGGTTTTTTAAAATCGGATGAATAGTTTCGAAGATTACATACAAACTAACAAACAAATAAACACACAAACTTTACCACTATATAATATTAATATAGTTTTTTTTTGAAAGCTACACCTAGTCTGTAAATTTAGAATTATTTCTAACTACTGACCATTGTGATGAAACAATACCATTTTAATATTAGGAAACGTCGCTCTAGATTTTTAGTTTTTAACTTTTTCATAAATACATTCAATTTTTTTTATATTTAGTTATAAAAAGCATCTTACTGCAATTACGTGATGTGGAAATAATAGCACAAACTGTCCGCAACTCTCGCGAAACTCGTTAAAAAATCTAGCACATTATGAAGATAAGGTAACATAATAAACTGTTTTATATGTAGATTTTAATCAACAAATTATACCTATTGTTATCAGATGGTCTAGTTAGTCCCTCGTCGTAAGACTATTACGTAAACCCTAATAACACATCGCACATCAGCCAAATGAAATATCTTTTACTTCCAGCTCCCTTTTAAAATATTAAATTAAGTAAGTTTTGTTTTGTTTACATTGTTAATTTTGAATCTATTGGCTACAGACTTAAACAATAATTGTATGCAGTTAAATTTACGAACTTATTATCTTTTTTTTAATATTAATATAGGAGTCCCTCATAAATATGGGCGCAACGGTAGCCACTACTCTAATGAGAGTGGACTTGTCAGCCTGCCTGCAGACGTTTATATAAAAAAAAATGTTTATTCTAATTTAGGATTAGACCTTTCGTTGGATTTTAAGGTTTATGGTGCATGCTGAGCCTCCTATAATTGCGGCGGCATCCGCCTAGTGCTAATTATTTTGTACATTGTATTTAGTTAGATGCCTGCCTCGTTGGGGGCCTTGTATAATAAATAAATAAATTAATTAATTAATTTAAAAAAAAAATTATAATGTGTTCAGACCAACTAGTCTGATGCTATTAATTATTGTTCACGCGTCCGTTCGAACTGACAGCCACGTATGGTCTCCGTCGATGTGAATATCGACACGGCGGCGGTCGGCACATCACATTATAATGACAGAATACATTTCAGTGAAATGGCTGGCATGACAAGATACGGCGCGTCGCGGCGCGGACCGCAAACCGCAACATGCGTCCTAATTGACACGTCTACAGGGACCGGAAATTTAGTGATGTTACACCTCATCATTTAATCATATCGAGATTTACGAGTTTATTTTTCAATACATTCTGTATTCTGTTGAAATTGTTTTAAATTAATAGAAAATTATTTTCATTGGCTTTGCAAAATTTAATTAATGTAATAAAATATAGAGAAATGATAAAATTCTTACAAAGCATTTTAGTTCAAATAAATCATTTAACGGAAAAAATTATAATATTTATAATTTAATTTACTACAAAATTTTAACTAGTAATTCACACGCATTTAAGAAATTTGGACTTCTATACCAAAACACTGAATATTAGCAGACCACGTAAGCCTTGGGAAAATATTAATTTTTTCCCATACACAGTGATTTTCACAGTGATGTTAGTTTTCAACATATTTTCTAGCTCTTAGAACTGAAACTAGGATGAGCATTTGAAAGTATTTACAGAAAATTATTATGACATCAGAATTTAATAACGATATCGATATCGGAAAACGTAACGTTCACATCACTAGTACCCATCATCGCCTGACAGCGGAAGCGGGTGGCGGAAGTAATGGTGCTAGGCTGACAGCACAGGCCCCGTTCGCGGCTCGTTACGACAGGACTACGACACGACTACGACGCGACGCCGCCGTCATCACTGAAACTTGCACAGTTGTATGCAAATGCAACTCTGTTTCAATGTGCTGTTGCTACTTATGTTATTTCTAACAAGACGGAGTGTTATTTAAACGCAAATTTTGTGTTGCCACCTCAAAAATTATGTACGTCTAATATATAATATTTATTCATCACCTATTTTTGTACGTGTGTGTACAATACTAGGTTTGTTTTTATTTTTAATAAAGCAACATTTTTAGTATTTACTTTCATATCTAGCGATGTATTGAATAATAAATAACACTAGGTATGTACATAAATAAATATTGAATATTAAAAGTAATTTCCAGACTCCAAAACAATACCGTCATTCGATGTTATTTCAATGACATTAGACCTTCGATGATTGCATAACATACATATTATCGTGTTTAACATAAAAAAAAATCATTAACACACAAAAGAAATTCACACTTAAAGTTTCATTATAAACATTTATCTTAATGTAAATATTAATTGTAAATTTTATTCAAACACATTCAAATTTATTCAGACACTATACAATATGAATAGTAACTTGTGTTATGGAATTGTCATAACATCTGTTAGCATATTTATAAGTAACAATGACAGTGAAAGCCTTAAAATATAATCAATGGGAAAATAAAACTTTATGAGGTGATTAGAACTAAATATAAAATTATCTGTTTAAATATTTTTATTAATAGTATTTTTATTAATAATTATTATACAATAAAGTAAAGCACATATATAATTCTTAAAAGCCTGCTTAAATAAATCAACAATGACATTTTAATTTCGTATCTTGAAATTTCTAAAATAAAATAAATAAATAAACGAATCTTTCATTAAATACATTACAGACATTTCTGTAGGTTTAGTTATTGTTGGGTAATATATTTAAACAAATTACCAATTCATCTTATATATATATTTATTAGGTAAATATGTTAAGATTTATCAATCAATACATAAAACTTAAAAAAATATACAACACACACACACACACACACACACACACACACACACACACACACACACACACACACACATATTAAATAAAAGAATAGTACGTCAAAATCACAAGTATTGACAAAATTTGGCATACTGGGTTTTACAGTCATTTGGGTAGCCCGTCTGGCGACAGTAACCACCCCCTTACAGAATACCAAACTAACAGCATATTTGCTGTTATGTTTCGGCACAGTATAAGTAATAGTACCTACTTAAAGTAGTAGTTTTGATGAGCGTCGTCTCACGTGACGACCACGTTTCTTTTTGGATTCTAATCATCACGGTCGCAATACAAATCGGTCAAATCACAATTAATTAAGATAACTATAATGTTTTGTGCTGATAAATATCTTAAGGAATTTGGAAATACACGATTAAATTAAGTTATCGATATATACTTATACGATCAAGCATACCGACTAATTTCTCTAAAACTTATTATGGCATGGATCGATCAATTATTATCGAGGAAATCGATTACATTTCCTTTCCACTTTCAATTGATACAGCGTTACTTATATTTCGATCTTAGATTAGCTATTCATATCTTTTAGATTAGTATTTTTCCATTTAAAAAAAGTCCGCCATAAGGCTTTATAATTAAGAAAGAATTAGGAACCCAAATTCATTGATAATTTATCATAAATTCGCTAAAACTAACAATTTCAACATTTAGGATAATAATTTATTGAAATTTTCGGATACTCGTAGTAATTTTTCAAAGTTGGCACTGTTCTTAATTTGAAAAGTAATAGTTTTTCCATTCACTGGGCAGAACACACTACGTAGCCCGTCTGGCGGCAGTAACCACCTCCTTACTAACATCTTGTGTGAACGAGTAAGGGTTGCCAGAGCCCGTTTCCCTATTCCTATCTAATCCCTTAATAATAATAATAAATAATAATAAATAACTTCACACAGCACCATCTACAGTAAGCAACTAATGCTTGTATTATGGATACCAGACAGTTGATATACTACATAAATTACTTTTTTTTTGTAAATACATACATATTATAAATAAAAAACATCCATGACTCAGGTACAAAGGTAAAATATTAACACATAAACATTTGTCCCTAGCGGGATTCGAACCCGCGACCGTTTGGTTAACAGCTAGGGTTACTAGCCACCAGACCAAACGTGTCGTCACTAGAATGAAGCGTTGATTGCACGTTTTTAATATACCTAGATTTTATAATTAGATAATGAGTAATAGTTAATGAAGATTAAATATTATGAATTACTTATATCACAGAATTTGATCTCGAAACGGTCACGAGGATTTTTTCCCGGATTTAATATTAATTATTATTGATAAGCACATTATTATGATATTATCATTTATTTATTAGCTAATTGAAGCCAAAGTCATGATAACTGACATTGTTAAAGACAACATGACACAAGTACCTGAAGTCCAATAACATAATATACATATTTACAGTAAACAAATATTCTGAAAGTATATATATATTAGCTGACCCGGCAAACGTTGTTTTGCCAAAAAAATTAAAAAATAAAATTTTGGGGTGGACACCCCTTATCACTTAGAGGTTTGAAAAATAGATAGTAGCCGATTTTTCAGACTTACTTAATATGCATAAAAAATTTCATAAGAATCTGTCAAGCCGTTTCCGAGGAGTATGGGAACGAACATCGTGACACGACAATTTTATATATTAGATAATAATATAAATATAATTGAAATGCGCTGGGTGAATTCGAAGATCATCAGCGTGAATGAACATCGTGACACGTGATTGTTATATGAATATTACCTACTTCTGCATTGTAGTGTGTTATGAATATATTATATAATAAATAAAAAATGGTGACTCTCAATAGAGTAAAATAGAACTTTCTCAAATTATTATCGCAACAGACTAAGTAAGTACGTGACCGCTCTGTGATAAATATCCCGAGAACTACCAAATTGATAAATACATTTCTTACATTTAATACACTTGAGTTTAGTATAAAACTAATAGGTATTATTTAACTGATTATTTAAGCCTCGATTTAAGCGATTCGGAGCTCATACTATATTTTAGTATTGTATATATACTTTGATATGTTTTTTTTGAAACCTTTGATAAATAATACACCAAGATACAGATTAGTTGTTAAGTTATAGGTACAACTTACAGAAATAATGATATTCCATCCGCCACATGGCTGTTTCGGTAACTGTTTTTACAATTTTTGCACGTGTTTACAGTAAGGACAACTTTGTGCAACTAATTTGAAATATCACCGCAAGCTGTGAGTGCGGTGATATTCTACTATCCACTTTTAGTGAAGCAACTTTTATTTTAACCCATATAAGCATATTTTATATGAATTTCACATGTGGTATTTATTGTCTAAAAATCGTGCAATGATGACAGGAACAAATAAAATAAACAGGACTAATTATTGTAGCCAATGCTCCTTACAGAAGTAATAAACCGTCATCCATATCATTCTAACTTAACTATCTTTATTCGGTAGACGTTAAAATTTGATCAGTTTTAAATTTCATCAGAGATGGCCCCATAAGACTACTTCTAACCCACTATGTTCAACTGCACGTCATAGTGTTGATGATGAATGGGCCGCCGGCTCGTTAATCATGGGGTGGGCCATCGCTCACTAGGGTGGGACCAATTGTATGTGGCTTGTAATTGAATTGCTGATCGTATGAACTTGTTAATTGTTTAGTTGTTATTGGGGAATATGAGATTGACGTCAAGTTCGTGGCAGATTTATGTGAATGCCATTCACTCACAGAAAGCGCGGGGTTTTGACTGCGGAATCGGGGTTTAAAAAGGAAATTGTGTATTTTGTGTTTCACACAATGGACTGAAGCCAACTTTGGAAAGATAATTTTCATAGTTTACTTTGCCAGGAATTATATTCTCGAGCAATTTAATCACTTGACCACTTTTCACGGGGAAGTGCCGTTTTGGAGGTGACATATTAAAAACGTCAATCAAATTAATATCAGGCAGCTCGCGACATGCGTCGGTTCGAGGAGACGACGACGCGACGTCACTCCTCGCTCCGTATTGCTGCCACTATGATGTATGGGACCTTTATACCAATATCAAATTGTATGGATATGCCGCACAATTAGTAAGTCGTCTAAAACTTTCTTCCATCGGACATACTGACGTACACCAAACTCATCTTGTCGAAATCCCTCTTTTTCGGACCAAGCCCTTTAAAACATCTTTTATAATGCGCACTGCCAAGGTTTGTAACTCCTGACCTCATATAACCCAAATCTTTTCAAATTTCAAGTGAATAGGCATCTTCTTGGTGAGCTCGCTTCATCTTAGGCCTCATCCTTGTTGTTGGCCAAGAGCAAACCCATCACTAATAAAAAATAAAATGTCCTAAAGCGTTCAGGAGTTTTAGTAGCGGTAGGGTAAACTCCATAACTTTTATCTTATCCAAATCGGCAGCGCACTCGAATAAATTAAGTTCACTATAAATTAAGTTATAAGCGGTTATAACCATATACCATCACGTGACCTTCATAAGGGCCTGGTAACCTGACACTATCCAATCTAATAATACAAATTAATATCGACACTGACGTTTGTATTAAACTAGATCAAATCCATCGAAAAATATCCTTATATGTTGACGTTCACAAGTTCTTACGTCACTGAGATACATTCGGGTAGCTTAAAAAAGGCTTGGGTTATAAAAAAACGTAATAATATCTAGTTCATTATCATGTCATCTAAACTTAGCTTCAGTTATGTATGCAGGGATTGAGAACTTCTCAAAAGCATAAGTTTCTTGATGAAAATGCGGTTGCTGCGATGGTTCTTTGCTTTTTTATAGTAATTATAAAAATAAGGCACGTCCATTGAGTGAGTGCTGTTTGAAGACTTGTGGCAGTATGATGAATGGGAGTCGTTAATCACGACCGGAGCGGTCATCATTCATCGTCAAGGAAGGGGGAGGAGGCAGTGCGGTGTGGAGGTTGTACAGGGGGATAACAGGTTGCGGGGAGCTCCTCCACTTCATTCTTTCACTGATCACAATTTGTTGCCAAATGGCAACTCACCATTTACGTCTCAATGCATATAATTATGCAAATATATAGATCCATATAGTTGAAGTTTTTGTTACAACTTCTACCTAGGAAAAGGTTACTCCCATTATTAGAAATAAAATAACATTTAATTAAAAAATTCCGTAGAGCGATGCGGTCGTCATGGCGACGCGTCGTCACGTGACGACAGCGTCGCTTTACGAAAAATTCAATACTATTTTTAAAAAATAGAATAAGTACTTTCAGAAATTAGATAATAGGATATTGTCGACTGAAGCCCAAAAGTGCACAAAAAGTCAATTTATAAAAAAAAAAAATTGAAAAACATTGTTTTGAAATTTTCAAATTATTCATTTGACACTACCTGTTCTTTCGGGATTTCTTCTCGGGATCGTCATTTTGGCTTTTTTTCCGAAACCCTGTTAAATTTAAATTTAAAATGACGATCATAAGAGGAACCTAATTGTTAAATAAATATTTTGATTTTGATAGTTTTTCACAGTTACAAATACGGTATTTAACGACTTCCTATAATGTGTATTTGTCTTAAATACTAACACTACATGGACATGGGGCGGGCAAGTCGTGGACAAAAGCTAGTTGCAGTTATAAAAATTGAATTAGATAATGGGTAGATACATTTTTATTTGAACGAAGCCTTCCTTGCAAAATATATTTCGCATTTTATCGCCGTTAATAAAATTGTACATGTAAATACGGTAATCTTTCTGATAATGCTAAACTCAGTGTAAATAGCGGGCGAGGTGATGGATGCGTATTTACAAACGCGCCTCTATTTGCTTACTAACTGACAGGTGGCCGACGATTAACTTAACTGTCTGTGTTTGTTAACACGCCACACAAATGTAGTTGTTACATGCTACGATAAGAGTTGATTATCAATCGTACGGTTGGTATATTACCAAAATCAAAAATAAAAATATTTATTTAACAATTAGGTTTCTACAAGAAAGTCTTATGATCGTAATTACAAATTTAAATTTACTAGGGTTTCGGAAAAAAAGTCAAGATGGAAGGAACTCATAGGATAGTATTCTTTTTGTCATCTTTAAAATATAAAATAACAACAATTACACTTAATTTTTTTTAAAAAAACATTTTTTTTTTAATATCAAAGTGTATATATACAATACTAAAATATAGTATGAACTCCGAATCGCTTAAATCGAGGCTTAAATAATCAGTTAAATAATACCTATTCGTTTTATATTGAACTCCCGTGTATCAAATGTAAAAAAAAATATTAGGGGTTTCTTGCAATTTTAGTTTCATAGGAAACGCAAATAAATAGACATTTAAGGGAAACATTTTATGGAAAAAATATATAAAAATACACACAATAAAAGTAGGTATAAACTATGTTACAATAATATCGGAAATTTATAAGATAAGTTATATTAAGTTCAATTATCGAGCAATTACTTGCATGTTACAAATTGCGACTTGCAAAACAATACAAGAATCGAATAAACTTTAGGTAATTAATTATGGTCTTATTGTTATTTCAAAAATGTTTAAAATCTACTACAGCATAAAAAGTGGACTAGAATTAGAAGTATTAGGGCCTCTTTCACCATCTGTCAAGTAGGCTAACCGTCATTTAAAGTCACCTGTCACCGGGAATGATGGAGATGATATACCTTTGTTTGTACGGTAAAAGTCCCAAACATTAAAAAGAAAATAATAAAAAAAAATCGCCTATCGAATGATGCAGTAAAATGAGTGCATAATTTAATAAAACATAAAATTATTTCTAAAAGTAACTAATCAACACTTTACTTGTAGTTGGTGAAAGAGGCTCTAAGCAATTTATATTTGAACAACATTACATTATTTTAAATGTTAAAATATAATATGTAGTAGGTACAAGATTTTTAAGTATTAGTATAAGAATTGATCGCCTATTGTCCTACCTAGAATTGATCGCAACGCCACCTACTGGATCTAATTGTGAATCTAAACCATCCCCCTGGCTGGATGGTTCCTACACTCAAACACACAAAGAGTTTTCTCAAAACCGGTGCAGCCATTTAGGAGTTCAGTGATATACTTACACATGTATAGAAGAATTACTTCTAATAAAAAAGTAATTATAACATTACCCGCAGCGACCTGATTGCTTGAGGCTTAAGTGCGCATGTACGCTTTAACAATTCGCATAAATCAGACAAAATTTGCAAAAAAATGCAAAAAAAAAACTGCAATTTTGCAATTTTTGCAACATCAAGTGTACTATTGGCGACATCCCAATATGACAAAAAAAAGCAAAAAAAAAAAAACAGCTTCAACGATGAAGCAATAACAGTGACTATGACGACTGAACTCAAGCGGCATACAAATATCAAATAATTCAAATATTTGGGCAGCGCTCATCGATCACTTACTGATGATGGATGGCCTCTTCCCTTCCACACTTCACAACACAAACATCCTTACGTATCTCTAAAACGTGCATGCGAATTACAACTCAAACTCAATGTAAATAAGATTGAAAACTGTGTGGAGTAAAAAACTGGAACTTACGGCCCGTATGGCAAAATGTCTTATCACAAATTTTAAGATAAGTCACTTTGATATGTATTGCCACAATTTTAAAGTGCAAATTCGCTTGTACTAGTTTTTGCATGTTTTCAATAACTGGCAGGTCAGCGTTGGTACAATTGTAAAGGGCTCCCTGTTTGCCCGTTTGACATTATCGTTTATGTATCACTTAGTAATAATTCATTGATGTCACGGCCTGAGGATTAGATAAATGGTTAATTGATGGTGATCACATTAATTATTATTAAGGGAGTAGTTTGCAATTTCTTGATAGCATCTTCATAGTGATCAACATATATCTATCTGTTGTATATTTCTTGGCATATACTCGTACGTAAAGTATATACACAAAATATTATAGGCCTTTGCTCTAAGTGAAGAGTTTTTTTGTATTTTACCAGCTTAGTCCACTTTTGATGCAAGATTATTAGACATTTAGGTCATCTGAGTTTCCTAGACGTTTTCTTTGACTGTTAAAGCAATGATTTTAGATAACTAGTAGAGCCTCGCAGCTTTGCCCGCTTTTAAATTTGTGAGTATTAAACAACATTCACTATGAAAAGTCAAATAATTTTTTTACAGACTTCTTTGACAAAAACCCAGTAAAAGTTACAATAACCAGGATAAATGAGATATTTAGATGATAAACCAATGTTGGGAATTCACAGGAGACTTAGCATGATATAAATTTTGATAATTAAAAAAAAAAATACTTTCACTGTGTATTTCATGAGTATATAGGTATTAATTTTTAAGTATCTTTAAGTGTCTGAAAAATTGTTACAATTTAATTGATTACCAGCAAAACATTGGACGTAAAGCTTTATTGAACGTAAGTAAATATAATTTTTAATTACTGCCCATAATGAATAGTATACAGTTTCATATGTTCGTGTGTTCACTACGAAAACTTAATTTGGTTTATAAAAACACTTAACTTTTATTGTGCCATACAGCTACAATAAAAATCTAATTGCAATACTAAAACCTCGATCCGTGCAAGTGAGGCAATCGTAATCGAAGGCGTATTATTACTCTTGAAATTTAAGGCTTGGACACTTTACACCTCAATTTACTAGTCATAAAAGATAAAGTCGGTGCTTCTTGTTAAAAAAAAATATAGTATACTCGCAGCAAATAAAAGGAATAAACATTTAAATACGACAAGAGATAAAGGCGTGACAGCGGCCGCGGTCGGGGCCGCTCGTAATTTTTATCTACACATAAAAGTAGTCCCAACTATGTTTGTCTGTATGTCATACAACACAACGTGCATTGGTAATTATTTCATTATTATTTCAAAACTTATATCAGTCACGATGAACTTTTTTTATTAAAACTTAAATTTTATTTGTTAAATTTATTTATTTTAAAAATTACTACAAAAAGATTTCATCATTAAATTTTAATGATGAAATCTGTTTTTAATGATTAATCTAATGATTTTAATCATTAAATTTATTAATCTTAAATTAATAATCTAAATTAAATCATTAAATCATGATTTTTATCATTATATTTTAATGATTAAATTTTAATGATGAAATCTTTTTTAAGGTAAAACAGTTTAACTAAAAATTTACTTGAAATATATGGACAACTTACTTTTGCGATAAAATAATATGTATGTAAGTTACTATCAAAATGCTATCGACCCACCTCCAGCACTACACAGATGCAATTTTTTTCTGCAAATTCTATACGCAAACCTTCCTCGTGTATCGTTCTATCCTTTAGTGAAAACCGTATTAAAATCCGTTGGGTAGCTTAGAAGAAGTTAGAGAAGAAACAAACAGAAGCAGACGGCGACTATATAGATAGTTAATTACCACATAATATGTAGTATGTGTAAGTTATAATCGTGTTACAATTCGTAAGTTTCAGTTAGTTGAACATGAATATTTATTTCCACTGTAATCATCATATATATAAAAGCGCAACCACGTTAATAAACTAGTTAAATAAATAAAATATAACTCGAACTCGCTATCAACGCTTTTATTTGTCACGCAGTTCTGTTCAAACAGTGACTTAAGGCGCCGTTATAGGCTGTGCGATAAGCATATTTTATTTTTATAGTCACCAACTCACTACACAGTGTCTGTAAGCAGTAGTTAATGTACTAATGTAGTTAATGTGCGGGAATGCGCATTGCCTCGCACTTGCGAATCAAGTTTGCGTTTGTAGAAATTATACAAGTTCAATTGTATATTTTCGGACAAATAAACGTCATCACAGTTATACAAACAGGGTAAGAACTACAAAGTGTATATCCACGTTAATTAATTAAGAGGTGTTACTTAACAAAGAAACTTAAAATTCCCTTAAAACTTAAACTTAAAATGTTGCAGTTTGATCAGTTGCAGATTGAACTATAATTCAGTGAACAGTTGAGAGAAAACCCTTGATGAATAATATCACGTCAACTTTAGAGTGTCGGTGAGTTATTCTGTTGTCGTCAGTTTGAATTGAAATTATAAACATCAGGGTTGGCAATTTTTTATCAGGGTTGTCAGCGCAATTGAATCCTATTCTGTAGGTATGTGTTTACATTTGATAAGTTAACCATCAAGATAACCATCAAGTGCATCAAGTAGACAATCAGCCTGCCTGTTATCCTACTAGACTGGACTAGGTACTATTAGATACTATAACAAGATGTAAATCAACCTACTGATAATGAGTTATACTGTGCACAGACTTCAGTAGCAAGTTCGTAATGACTTTTGTGTCGGCCTCCCTTTAAGTACCAGATATGGGCACCCATATTTATATGGAATGACACTATGGTATAAATAAATTGTTCTGTTGACACTTTTATGCGTTTTTCTCGCGTTTTACTGCGTATTTACATGTGATATGTCACTTTGCTTTTTGAATATATATTTCGTTCTTTCACTATGTGGGTATACGATAAAAATGTTTTGCCTAATGTTGTTGAAAGCATTCTTTATGACTTCGACATTGTACTGGACACAAATCTGTATTCAAATCGCAACTTTTTAATAATGTACTTTTAGATATAAGAAATGTTAAATCAATTACTATGTACAGATCAAAACTATCGTTGAGGCATTTTATTTTAATTTAATACCTAATTTAACAGCAATTTAAGATAATAATTACACAAAAACATAAACCTTATAAATGAAATAAAATAACCTTTTAAAACATCTATTTCAGTATGTACTACCCGCATATTTTATGTTGAGGCGCATTGGTGTCACATTATGCGCAGCTCGTAAAAATGTCACATTTTTTAACAAGCCTCAATAAAGAGTTAAATATCTGGCTGCCCTTTACTTGTACTAAAAGCCTTATACCGACAAACATATAGCGCGGGTATGTCTGTACGATTCTCGATCTTAAACACATGGGCGTAAGAAACGAATTTAGATTTTGAAACATTTGTAAAAGTCGGTTCACCTCATAATTTATGTACACACGCATTAAAATATAAACACGAGTTCATGTAAGTCATTACATCGATTAAATCAAAAGCCACGACGGCGGTAACTAATGGTATACAAAATATATGACTATATTAAACTGTATTTTTCATACGAAATATGTGCGTTTTAGGTTAATCTAAAACTAACGCTTAGCTTTTAAGAAGATGAGAGTTTATTATATTATATTTACTTAGTAGCAAGAACACTGCGTTACGCAGCCATGAACAGGACATTTAGTTTTGTGACAATAACCACCCTCTTTCTGTGTGTTAGCTAATTTAATATTGTACATTTCAATACAGCCTCATTTACGTCGTTATGATCTGTAACTCACCGTCAATATGTTAAGGTCTGTGTTATATATGACACTTGTGTGTGGATGTTTATTTTAGAGACTGTGTACTTTTTTTACTCTGTGTCTGTAGATTGTAAGGATGACGGAATGAATGATATAGGCTCTGCTGATTGAACAATACAATTGTTGGTGTTTTATTTTCTGTTTTAAACAATTATCCTAATTACTAACTTGAAGTAAGTGTATTCAGTTTGGCCTAAGTTTTATGTGAAATAACCCTTAAACTATCTTCTTTATACATAAAATTAAGTTTGTTTGTGTCATCAAAATAATCCTGATTATCACTCCTGATAGATATTTCATGACTCATTAAATGAATTAATCATAAAAACGCTTTTAATTTCCAACAAGTTATATGTTAACATTAAATGTTACATGACTAATAAATAATAAATAAAAAATTTAATATAAAAGCTAATTGTATTTTATCAGCACTGAAAAAAAGTCAGCACCAAATTTCAATTATTTAGTATAGCGATCGCCTGCAGTTCTGTTTCTGGCTTTGTTTTTTTTTTTAAAAAAAAATTCACCTACATTATATAAATATTATTCTTGCATAGTGTTCAATAATTACTTATACATATAAATCACTTAAATTATTGGCACTGATACCTGTGTGAATTTTGCAACGTGACATACATACATTAATTTTATTTATACACATAAGCTCAATATACAAAGCTCAAATATATTTATGGGAAATCAACAATTGAACTACATTAAAGCGTATGTGAATACAGGAAAGGTGTCATTACATTATAAACGACTTACTATTCATACACAAAACCCACTGACTGCTAATATGAACATTTTAAATGCGCCCTTTATGCCCCATTCACAGTGACTCTATAAAAGCCGGCGACATGAAATGCCACCCACTAGCTCTTCGAAAGACCGACAATAGCCAATCCATTACACGCACACACGCTCCTCTATAGTTTTCAAGAGACTTATTTTCAATATACAATCTGGCAAAGGTAACTCTAACCCGTTAGAGTAAGGTTTAAATTCCTAAAGCTGCCCGTTCAACGTCAAACTTTATTCATGGAAGCCATGTCTCACACTTAGGTTAGTAGTGTTTACACAATTCTGCTGTTTTGAAAGCGAAAAGGTGTTAGAATGTTCGTAAAGAATTTTCGTATAGATTCGATATTAAATTTTATTTTATTTAATTTAAAATTTTTTTACAGCAGTATCAATTTGGACAAATCGTATTTAATAACGCAGCGAATTATAATTTATATACAATTGTTTTTTTTTTTAATTTACATATAATCTGTATAAAATTAAATAGAAAAACATATAGTTTTTAATTTATTATAAGAAAATGGTAAGTAATATATTATGGTGTGTATACTGTGTGCTACTCGTGTGTTTTAAAATGATTTATATTGACGCCAAATGCTGACATTTCTTTGCCATCTGCTTTTAATAGAAAAAAAAAATTGTTTAAGTGCCAATAAACTCGAGAGAGCTACACGTTACTTTGACGTCACAAGATTTTATGATAAAAAAAAATTTACATTGCTATATTGTATGCTTTTTTTATGTAAAAGTTTACAGACAGGCTGATTGTCCACTTTCATACTTAGGATAAAGTTTAAGAGGTTAGAAAGGAACATAACATATCTATATATTTTGTTTTTTTTTTGAACATTAAAATTTTTTTTTTGAATATTAAAAAAAATAAAAATATTAAAAAAATGTTATTAAAAAAATTGGTAATTTTTTTTTCCCCAATAAATTTTTTTCTAATTGACTTTATGTAATCGTTTTAAAAAATATTGGTAAGCCCAAAACAGGAAGCCGGGAGGCCAGAGTCCGTCTGTTTGTCTGTTTGTGTAGTGCGATTGAAGGCGACAATGGAACTGTCGGTGATGCGAACAACACAACTCGCTTTGTCACCGGGAAAATAAACGCCGTGTGAGGTTGATTGGTGCCCGTCTGCCTCTTTCATTCTTGTTATAATACTACTAGCTATTGCACGCGACTTCGTCCGCGTTGAACGACGAAAGGTACCCTATGTCCTTTCTGGAGTCCCAGACAACGTGTATGCAAAATTTCATGGTGATCAGTTTACTAGTTTTTACGTGAAAGAGTAACAAACATCCAAACATACTTTCGCATTTATAATATTAGTACGGATATTTTATTTATTTTAAATAATAACTAGTTCAATTATAGAAAACGAAACAGTTTAGCGGGCATTTAAATATAATACCATTTGAAGATTATTAACAGTATAATGAAAATTGTGTTCATTTCAAAATAATTGCTCTTGCAATATAATATTGGGTCCATTGAGCAATCACGTTTCTGATGACTCATAAAATCCTTGCAGTAAACGATTAAAACAAAACGAACAAACGATTTCTCCTATTAAATTATTGATTGCGTTCGAAACACAGCCTATTAGAAGCAGACAACCGCATCGAATCCGCAAACACCTTGGCGAATTCTCCACCGTGAAATGTGTGTTTGGCTATTACACGGCTTTTACCCTATTTTATTTCGCTTGTAAATCGTGGCCATTGTCGATTTACCACGGCTGTCATTGTGATTCACACCGCGACGATTACCCTACACAGTCCAGAGCATGTTATCTCCACACTAAATGCTCTAAAACTATCAGTGTGTATCTCTGGCGCTTGGTGACGCGGTTGCTCTGTGGCTCCTAGAATAGGGTAGACGCCCCAATGAGTGGCATTGTCGTCGATTTGATGAATCGATATCGGTCGTATTGTCGAACTCCCTGCAGCTGTCGCCTGTCACGAGAGAGAGATGACACTTGGGCTGGGTTTTTTTGACACTTCTCTTTGTGTTCGCTCAGTGTGGAGCTGAGCGAAATGAGCCGATATCGATCGTTCAATATTGTGCCTGTAAAGAGGGTTTCCAGTTTTGAATTGAGCTCATAAATAAACAAGCAGTGTCGTCGTGGTATGTTTGCTTTTTTTTATCCGGGAATGATGTACGCGTCACCATTGTTGTGAAACGTGGGGGATCTCGTGTGGTAGATATATCGGAAGGTAGCAAATTATAGATTACAATAAATATTACTACTAATCTTTCGTACAGGGATGGATAAATCTTTTAGTTTGTTCCAATTTTATTAAACGTTATTTATAGGGGCGCGATTATTTGTACCTATCTAGTATTAGGTAAGAATTAAATTTAAAATTGAGAAATTTAGAACAGCTTAGATTTCAAATATTTCAAATTTAAATTTAAGTTGATATCTTTAGTTAAAGAAAAAGTAATTCGATTTTTTTGTCAATTGTTTGAACCAATTTTCTTTAATTTTGGCTTGCATTGTCACCAAAGCAATTGCGTTGCCTATAACACAACACAAGTAAACGCCACAAAAACCACCTACCATCAAGTAGACATGAGTCAGTCTGTCTGACGAACATTTACTTAAAAATATATTAAAAAAACCTAATATTAATTTATTTCATCGTGTCATTAAACAAAATAAAAGTGCTGAAATCAATCGATGTTTATTTGAATACTATCTAAAGACGTGGCGACAGTAGGCACTGGTGCTAATATTGTATACAATATGAAATTTGTCAAACTGTATTTGATCCGACACCGTTGTCAACAAAACAATTTCATTTGGCAGTGTCAAGTGACGCTGGCTTTTAACTTTTTTTTTTTGTTTGAAATAAAACCTTCTCGCATTACTCGCAAGCCCGCGGGGTGACGTCGCGCAGACTCGTAAACCGGGTAATAATTTTGAATTATTGCCCGGTTACGACGCGTACGGGCGTAATGAAACTGCCTCTATATCACAATTTTGAACCGTGCACCGCCGCTAAATGGTTTCGGTAAATTAGCCTCTTCTCTTTGTGGGGACGAGTCGTTCCTACATCACTTAAAGCTTAAAGCTCATCTCCGTTAAACTTTTATCACTTATCACCGTCGCTGTATAGTTTCTTAATAAGCGATTTCTGTTTTAAAATATTATTGTTTATTAACATCGAATAAGATTTATTGTTAGCATAATAATAATGAAATATTTAAATGCAGACACTCACTCATAAAAATACACAACCTTACACACAAGGTAAGAAACACTATACTGCTTTAAAAATTGGCATTAGTAGCGGTTTTACATAAATAAGTGTTGCCCTACTTTACTACCCTTGTGACATAAATAAACTGTCAAATAAAACTGCGTCAGGGTGTACTGAGACATCATTCGTGCAAATGTAACGTGTCTGCTCCAAATTGAAATATACAGTCAGTATACAGAGGTTCATTAGGAAGCGCGCGATCATAACTCATCCTTACGAGCGCGTTTTACGAGTTTTAAGAGCTTTCCTTGTGGGAAGTCCTGAAAAACAAGCCACGCTAATGTGTTCTTTTACGACTGACTCCCAAATGTTTTTGTGTGTCTGGTTATTGGGTATAAATTGATACGTTATCGTGCGTTAATATTTATTTAATATAAGTTATTATAACAAATAACTTATCAAAATTCGTCACTGTCAAGTAAATGTTTATAGGACTGTGTTCTCTTTGTGAGAGACTAGCGATCCGAACCAGGATTGGCACGGAGTTGAAAAACCTTTTTTTTTTGGTTACATTATAAAAATGAAACTCAGTAAGTATGTTAAAAATTTCGGCTTTTACAAAATTTTTAATTTTAAATAACGCAATTTTGTTTAATTGATCTGCTCACAAGTTATAAAGTTAAAATGAAATAAGGACTTTTTAATAAATGTAAGAAACCCCAGTGCCTAAGTAAGTAGTTATAAAAGAAGAAGGTCGTAACGTGAGTTTGATGTATAAGGTCGTAACTTAAAGGTTTCGGTGAATGCCAATGATAAATTGGTTGTGTGGGAACATGATATACGATCGGATGGTGCGTTATTGTACTCTAATGTTCCAATATATTATCTGCCTTTTGCCGACTCTCTTTAGCGAAACGGCGTGTCATCTTGACACACGACCTAAAAAAAATACCAGGTGATACATTTTTTACATACTAAAGTTGGCAATTGAAAATCTTTAATGATATATTTCGTAGTTCTAAAAGATTTATACAAATAATATCTGTGTTGATTCAGAAAATCAGCTGTTGTACAAAATGTATTGTAACGCTTTTAAAAAATATCATCGTTAAAAATCATAAAATGTTAATAGTAGGTATAATAATGTTGCTATTCACTTCTGATGTCAGCTAAGATGGTCACCATCCACCATTCCATAAATTAAACAATTAAGTACCTATTTATAACTTTAATTAATTTGAACAATACTATCTGATGATTTTTTAATCATTTGATTCTCAACATTCAAACTTAAATGTCCGTTAGAAGTAAAACGTACAACTTATCATTTAACTTATTATATGTATACTAGCTGGTGCCCGCGACTTCGTCTGCGTTGAACGATGAAAGGTACCCTATATCCTTTCTGGTGTACCAGACAACGTGTATGCAAAATTTCATAGTGATCGGTTCATTAGTTTTTGCGTGAAAGAGTTACAAACATCGAAACATACTTTCGCATTTATAATATTAGTACGGATTTCATTTTGTGTGATTTATAATAATGTGTAAGTTGTTCTAGGTATTTTTGATCTCATTTATATTTGTTGATTCATTATAATATAATATGATTTAATTAATCTCTAATAATGTTGTGCTATCCTATAATTTAAATTCATACTTGTAAGTGTTGTATATTGTGATAAAGTTTCATCAAAATGCGTTCAGTAGTTTTTGCGTGATAGAAAAACGAACATGTTTGCAAAATTTTGCTTTTATAATATTAAAATAAATTTGTCTCAGAGGAGGTTAATTATTCGGTCTTTATTATTGTTATTTATTAAAAATATAACATAAGTCCCCATCACCTGCATTTTGCCTACGGTGCTACGCCGTAGGCCGCGTAGAACAGGCGCGCGGCGGCGTAGCAAGTGAAATACGACCCATGTATTATTCAAAGAAATTGCCACATATTTCATCCGAGGGAAATAACTCAGATATGTGCTACACGGTACAAAAATGCAGAGACAAAAGACGATTTGTTTATTTTATTTTATGTATAATCTTATACCGTCAAACGGGGTGGGTTTACTTTGACTTACAGGGGAAATTTGACAGGTTTTGGGGCTAAATTGACAATGGTTTAGAACAGGTCTGTTGGTGTCTTTATAAGTTCCATTGATTGAGCTGGCAAAGAAGTTTATTTCGAACTTATGTTCTAAGTATATGCAAATGCGACTATATTTCTATTAGGCTTATGCTATGTCAAAATAACCCCCTCACTCTGGGTAATTATGACACCTACAAAAAAATAAAAAAATAAATAGAAGAATTCATTTTTTTCCCATTTGAGCATTGGACTGTATAGCCAAAGGACTAATTGTACTGTGAAGATAAAAAAAATATCAAATATCGCAGAAACGCGTGGTAAAAGTACCTCAAAACCCCGTTTGATGGTAATTGTTCCGTTTTAGCTAAGGATGTCCACTCACATGATGGACAAGGCGACTCAAAGAAGGCCACCGGTTGATGAAGCTACCGACTCTACTATTCGAAAATTAAAGCGGAGGCCTGTGCCAAGCAGTGAACATCCTCCAGCTGAGATAATGAAATATATTTAACCAATATAGATATGGAAATCATTTAACCAACAAAAGACTAAGCCCAGTTAAAGTAGTCCAAAGTAAACATGAAAAATTGGAAAAGCTATAACTTTTGGATTGATTTGCGTACCGTGTAGCATTTGGGCTAAGGCCGCTCACAGACTGGCTTCACCTTATCTATGCCAAAGTGATTCCGCTCGCCGCCGGAGCTCCGCGATATTTATATGACGGAGCAGATTTATGGGGCGGGCCACTCGCAAAACTTGTCATGGGGTGGATTCTTGTAATACAAACTTTGGCCTCGGACTAATAAAGTTTTGGGGATGACAAGTAACATTTATATTTACAATGTTACAAGAAAGAGTAGATGCCAGCAGCCAACAGATGATTTTAATAAACATATAATACTCATCATGAATTTCTTAGATAATAATTTTCTGTACAGTTTTGCCAAGTCTATAATTTGACTTAATGATGTCAGCTTGATGCACTTATTTTGTAGACCACCAAAGACAGGCTCAATTTGGAAGATCCATAGCATATTATTCAGCCTGGTCTCGTCCATTCCACCTCGTTCTGCAAAAAAGATGCTCTTTCAGAAATGCATTCCTTGTATACGTGTATATCTGGTAATACTTGCGAAAAGCCTTACTAAATCGTAAGGTTAAATAGCATAAATGTTAAGCATAAAGTTCAACATTAATGTTGCCTTAATAAAAGTTTATCTCTTAAAAAAATATTTTGCTTAGAATATTCCTGTAAGGGTAAAAAGCGTAACATAACGTTAATCCAAAGACCCCATGACTACAGAATGTCTTATCATCCCTTCTAAATAAACCCCGAAGAACCCCTACACGTGAAAAAATACATTTCCTTACGATGCATAATATTTTAAACCTTCCCCTAGCCTCGTGCAAAATGGCTGTCGGCACTCGCTACTATTTTTCCTACATCGTATGGTACAACTTACAATCTTAAAATGTATTTTAATATACTCTATGGATTATTTTTTGACAGGAAAGTTCGATGACAGATGGCTGCCGTCAACAGTGTCAAATCTGCAACACTTTATAAAACATTGTATATTTTTGGTATATCAAATGAGTTTTTGCATTAAGACAAGCGAGATAATACATATTATACCTATATATTGATATTAATATTCTCTAAAAAAAAAGTCGACTTTTATTCATTTTAAAATTTCCTTAAAGAAAAAATATATATAAGGACCATTTTAAAAACAACATTTTTTATAAATTAATATTAAGTAACGTATGCTCATTACATGCATTTATTATAATGCAAAGTGTTTCCAGAACCTATGGATCAAGTTTAGTGGACCGTCAGTCTGCCTGCCAACCTATAATAATAATAATAAAGCCTTTTCATTTCTTACTTGATACAAAATTACACATTTTATAAAATAACATTTTATTTATTAGGTAGCTGGTTTAGTGAGTTAATATTATTTTAATTATCTTAATAATTTTTTTTTTTAATGTTAGTACTTGTTATTGTTATTCTTCTATTTTGATCCAGTAAGAACCCTGGTTTTGGTAAAGGCCTCCTCCCAGCCAACCTATACCTACATATATATATGTATATATATATATATTAAAAATTTATATATTAAAAATGTATATATATATATTAATAAATATATATATATATATATATTTTTATTTAATAGCAAACCTTATAGCACGTAACATTTTAGAAATACATAAAAAGAGTTTAAATTTTTATATAGCCTATTACAAGGTTAGACATATTAAAGTTTATAAGTACAAAAAAAAAGAAAATACTAGTAATTAAAAAAAAATTATACGAGTAACATTATATATACATGTATCTATAATAATATAAACATATATTATGCACATTATATGCAAATACATACCTATAATCAAATATGCGTGATAGCATGCGTGCATGTGTATGTGCATGTATATGTGTGTATGTGTGTGTTTTTGTGTGTGTGTATGTGCATGTTCATGTGTGTGTATGTGTGTGTATGTGTGTGTATGTGTGTGTGTTTTGTGTGTGTATGTATGTATGTATGTATGTGTGTGTATGTGCATGTTCATGTGTATGTGTGTGTGTGTGTGTGTGTATGTGTGTGTGTATGTGTGTGTGTTTTGTGTGTGTATGTATGTGTGTGTGTGTGTGTGTGTGTGTGTGTTTGTGTGTGTGAATATACTTCATATATATATTGCGTGATTAAGAAAGCGTTAGTTGTATCGCCCGGCGTTTATCGCTTGTATCGAGAAGTGATAAATTCTCGCAAAGTTTCGTACACTCCTTGGAGCAGACAAAATAATTTATGTAGCTAGTTTAGTGGGCGCTTTGCGGATAAATGAGCGACGTCTCTGTTGAGTCGGACTCGTGTTGCTCCAGATGAATTGCTTCCTAGTGAGGTGCCAACAAACCGAGTATTCGCTAACTGGATATCAGATATTGACCGGATGTCTATCGTTCAACTGATATAGCTTCTGAGTCATCAAAGCGAAATTAAATAACTTTTAAATAAATTAAGGTTTCAAAATAATAATAATAATTTATTTGCTGAATATAAGTAGGTTAAAATCATCGAATTAATATACCTAAGCTACTCTTGTTACAATGGTTTTATTACAATATATAAAGCTCGCCACATGTAATCCTTTGGGGATGTGCAAATATTTTAGCAATATTGCATAAATATACTATAACTACTATCAATTAAGTTATTAACTTTAATTAATTTATTTTACATAAATATATCCTATTTCCTTAGTGGATTAATATTATAAATGCGAAAGTATGTTTGGATGTTTGTGGCTCTTTAACGCAAAAACTACTGAACCGATCACTATGAAATTTTGCATACACGTTGTCTGTAACACCAGAAAGGACATAGAGTACCTTTCATCGTTCAACGCGGACGAAGTCGCGGGCACCAGCTAGTTTATTAATATATTAACATTGAACCAAACTATATTTTTCCCTTCAGTTTTTATGTACGCAAGTTTTTTAAAAGGCAATATAGTATCCATTGCGATACGAGTATGTTATAGTAATTTCAATTCATGCAAAAATTAATTCATAAGAACATTTAAATTTGCTAAAAAAAGTCGAGAATTCTGGCTTTAAAGCTAATAAGGGTAAAACGGAAACAAGCACCAGCCATTAGTAACATTTGTTCTCGGTTCGAGATTGCTTCGCAGCTTGCTAATGAGCTGTCGCTAACAGCTTTATTCGCTTTGTTATGTGGTCGGTTATATATGTAAAGAGAACAGCCAATTGCTTGTTAAGAACAAGGGCCGAAGAATACTTGAGCTAATTGTTTCGCTCGTATCATTTACCTGATAACACTTCATTTATTGTTATTGTTATGAATGGAATGACTAAATTCCTTTCAGTTATTCTAGACTTTTACTTTATTTTGTATCATACTTAGTAATAACTTCAGGAAGCCATTGTTTCTTTGTTAGAAGGTGAGGCAGATTCGATTCCGACGGCCCTCCGAAGACTATCGTTACCAGAAGGATTGCAGGTACATTGTATACATTACATAAGTAATATGAATAAATAAATCCGTACTAATATTATAAATGCGAAAGTATGTTTGGATGTATGAATGTTTGTAACTCTTTCACGCAAAAACTACTGAACCGATCACTATGAAATTTTGCAAACACGTTGTCTGAGACACCAGAAAGGACATAGTACCTTTCATCGTTCAATGCGGACGAAGTCGCGGGCACCAACTAGTAAAACATAAAGTACAGTCGATAGAACACACAAAGAGTAGCTACATCTCTTTTTAAAATATAAGGTTCTAACTGTTGTTGTGTAAGTAATGGAGCGTCGACAGTTCGACACAGTTGCAGGGTGACAAATGGATGTAGCTGCTACTTTGGCGCGTCAGCCCAAAAGTTAGATCAGTACTCCATATAAGACCTAATCTGAGCCTTATCCTATAACCGGAATTAATGCTAACACGGCCTCATAGTACTAGGTACTAGAGAGGGCAGGTTTTTAGTGAGTAAAAACCACACACTATCGGTCACTTGACCGATTTCTTTTAGAAGATTTTCCTCATCACAATTAAAATAAACTGAGCATTATGTTAACTTAAGCGCTAATCCAGTGTGAAATACCGCTTAGTTCAGTTCAGCGCACTTATTTTTTTGAAGTTGAGTATTTTTGTCTTGAAAAATGTTAAAAAAATAAAAAATCTATTCAAATATCTTGTAATGGACACGTCGAGACTGTGTCAGTTGGGATTTCGTCCATACACCTATGCAACACAGTGGTGATCGCATTAAAAATGTGTTGTTTAATTCAAGAATACTGCTAGTCATGCGCTTTGGTGATCTATATAGTCAGCTGTACCCAGTGGCGAGCGTCTGTTGACAGTTATGGTTGATGGTCAATAATAATAATCACATTCCACACAGCACCATCTAGTTCCACAGTAAACAACTAATGCTTGTATTATGGATACCAGACAGTTGATATAGATTACTTTTTTTTGTAAAACATACATATTATAAATACAAAACATCCACGACTCAGGTACAAGGGTAAAATGTTAACACATAAACATTTGCCCCTAGCGGGATTCGAACCCTCGACCGTTTGGTTAACAGCTAGGGTTACTAGCCACTAGACCGAACGAGTCGTCAATGTGTCATACAAAGTTATTGATGAAGAAATAAAATGTTACTGAATCTCTTGATACGTCCGAGGCGGTACCAGAGATATCCGTCTCTCGTGAATATCTAGAAACATGAATCAGGCTTCGTCAGTTGTTAATCCGCCTATAAAATGGACGTAAAACGCCCGAGCGTATCTTTATTACAAACCTTTATAACAAATGTGGCCCCATTCAATTGCCGACGTGTGGTTATTAACCGATCAGAGATAAAGGCGTAGTGGTATTTTACTGTGGGGTAAGCCTGTCGAGGAACTATTTCATAATGTAGCCTTATTGACGTTTATGCTCGCTGCGGGCGCGATGCGTCGGCCCATTCGCCATTTTATTAAATCAACTATTATACAGTCAGTTAGTGGTTTTAAGATGTGCGAAGGCTACATATATGACCTTATTATGACATATTCTATGACATATTATTATGATCTCGGACCAAGATTATGATATACTAGCTGGTGCCCGCTACTCCGTCCGCGTTGAACGATGAAAGGTATCCTATGTCCTTTCCGGTGTCCCAGACAACGTGTATGCAAAATTTCATGGTGATCGGTTCAGTAGTTTTTGCGTGAAAGAGTTACAAAGTTACAAACATCCGTACATACTTTTGCATTTATAATATTACTAGCTGGTGCCCGCGACTTGGTCCGTGTTGAACGATGAAAGGTATCCTATGTCCCTTCTGGTGACTCAGACAACGTGTATGCAAAATTTCATTGTGATCGGTTCAGTAGTTTTTGCGTGAAAGAGTTACAAACATCCATACATCCTAACATACTTTCGCATTTATAATATTAGTACGGATTATTATGACATATTCTACTCTAAGATTCGTCTTCAAGTATAGGTAATTGCCGACATTGAAAAAAATAATGTATTATTTTTATATGACATGAAGTCTTTGCTCGTGGGACTTCTCGTGTCGTTTTAATCTTTCAAAAGGGAACAAACCATTTAAATTAAGATTAATTAATTAAAATTAATTATATTTATTGATGAGAGATGATAATTTTATTATTATGTGCTTATTTTAATTATTTTTTAACTTAATAAGAAAATACTAAAATTAAATTAAAATTTTATTTAATAAGATCTTACATTGGATAACAAGAAATTAAATAGTCAAAAATCTATTACAAATTGTCTAAATAGTGTTGCATTCATAGTTATGATACTAATATGTTTTATACTTTTAAATAACAATAACATTAAATAAATAAATAAATATCTTCACACATTCCACACACGTTCCACAGTAAGCAACTAATGCTTGTATTATGGATACCAGACAGTTGAAACATTTAAATAACAATCTATACAAATTGAATATTAAAAGTAACATTTTAAATTGAAATATTGCTTTGTGTTACACAAAAAGTATTATTAATCTTTTTAAAATTATTAGCAATAAATAATGTGAAATTAAATGGTTTTTTTTTTTTTAAAAAAAATTACCCTCACACATCGCAACAAACACGGCCACTATTGAATCGTTCGAAACACTGTGCTAACGTAGTCTCAACTAAAAGGGAACGCCTTCATATTATTAATTGCCCTAATAATTTATTTGAGGACAGCTCGCATATATTTCATTGTCGCGTGTTCAAAATAGGAACGCAAAGCGGAAGTGGGTCTCTTTCACCAAGTACAAGTAAAGTGTTGATTAGTTACTTTTACAAATAATTTTATTGTTTTATTAAATTATGCAATCATTTTACTGCATCGATTTTTTTTTTTTAAATTATTTTCTTTTTAATGTTTTGGGACTTTTACCGTACAAACAAAGGCATATAAGCTCAATCATTCCAGGTGACTTTAAATGACGGTTAGTCTGTTTGAATTTTGTTTGCTTTAATATAATCATTTCCATTCGTACTAATATTATGAATGCGAAAATATGCTTGGATTTATGGATGTTTGTGACTCTTTAACGCAAAAACTACTGAACCTATCATCATGAAATTTTGTATACACGTTGTCTAATACACCAGAAAGGACATAGGGTACCTTTCATAGTTCAACGCGGACGATGTCGCGGGCACCAGCTAGTTAAGTATAAATTCAAATCATTTTCGGTGTGCTCGATTTTTTTAAGCGAATTTGAGCAGACGCACTTTAAGTACTGAATCTGAATGTCTTGTAATTTAAAAAAAAAACTAATAATATAACAATTGTTTTATTAGGGTTCTTAGTTAATTTAAACATTTAAATTTTTTCCAAAAAAATTTGCCATTACTTATGGTAATTAGGTAACTTTTTAATATATTAATCAAAATTATTATACATCAAAGTTTGTGTTATATACGTACTCATTTGTATTTTTAGAAATCATTAAGCGTTGCACAAAATGTTTAATGTCGTACAAAAAAGAAACTTATAATAGAAATCAATAAATAATATTGTTATATTCTGTTAGACAACAATGTGTAGTGTCAATCAATCAATCAATCAATCAAAGTTTCAATTTGTTCGATTGCGTTCTTGAATAGTTAGTTTTTATTGTCGATTCAAAATCATTTCAACTCAAGGTTTTAACGTTCATCGCTTAGTTTTTATTAATGTAAATACTGACGTTTACCCGCGACTTTGTCTGCGTGTTTATAAATTATTTATTTATGTTATATTATTATGTATTATAATATTTTATTTTATTGTGTCAGTAATATTACTTAGTACCCTATTATAATAATACCTGGAACGTTAGAGGGAAGATTTTTTTATTTAATACTAGCTGGTGCCCGCGACTTCGTCCGCGTTGAACGATGAAAGTTATGCTATGTCCTTTCCGGTGTCACAGACAACGTGTATGCAAAGTTTCACGATGATCGGTTCAGTAGTTTTTGCGTGAAAGAGTTACAAACATCCATACATCCAAACATACTTTCGCATTTATAATATTAGTAAAGTACAGAAGTAATTTAAAGCTTAAATTTATCTACCTATATAATTAAATTTTAATTAATTTTTAATGTGACGACACGTTTGGTCTAGTGGCTAGTAACCCTAGCTGTTAACCAAACGGTCGCGGGTTCGAATCCCGCTAGGGGCAAATGTTTATATTTTACCTTTGTACCCGAGTCATGGATGTTTTTTATTTATAATATGTATGTATTTACAAAAAAAAGTAATCTATTATAGTATATCAACTGTCTGGTATCCATAATACAAGCATTAGTTGCTTACTGTGGAACTAGATGGTGCTGTTTGGAATGTGTGAAGATATTTATTTATTATTTTTATTATAATAGATAGTAATTTGTTATAACAAATTTTTAAAAAATCAAATTACATTTTAAACAAAACTTTGTCATAAAACCTGTTTGTTATTTAACAAATGCTAGATGGTTTAGATCGATATCAATTAAATTAGGTGTCCAGCTACGTCCGCATGGGTCCCAGGGTACCTACATGGGTTCTAGTCTTGATTCATTAGCCGTCATCAAATATTCAGCATCACCGCACACGTTCAATACTCCGGCAATTACTGACGTACGGTCTAGTGCTAAAATAACGACACTGCTATATGTAAAAAAAAAATCACAACCATCGATTTTCCCATTTACAATGACGCTAATTAATTACTATCATTATTAATATTAAAGTTATAACACTAGTCCCATAATATGAAAGTATAGACTTTTCATCGCAAAAAAAATATTTTGTGCCCATACCTAGGCGACAGTCGTCATTATTTTGTAACATTTTTTGGATTAAAAAATATAAAAAATAATTAAAAATAAAATATATATTTTTCTTGATTTCCATTTTTGTGATAATATTTTTTATAAAATATATTAATGTCAATATTTGTTTAATATGTCTATAGAAACGTACATAGAGTTTGCTTGATGTAAAGCGAAGACAAGATTATAAACTCATTTATTTATTTATTATTAAATTATATAAAAAGTTTGTAAGAGCAAACACAATTAAAGATTGAATGGTTTCTTTTAATAACACACCGAAACAGAACTGCCCTAGAACTGTGTTCAATGTTAATTGAAAATGTTTAATGTAAAATTTAAATGAATTAAATAACTTTTCACAAATATTTGTCTGTAACTAATTTTCGTAATATTACAGTTATGATGTTTTTTTTCAGCGGCCCCTGCAGCATCGGCTGGGTTACGAGCGGTTTAGATTTATTGTTATTACCGCACATTTCCTCCGGGTAACGTTTTAATTACACAGATCGACGATAAAGCATCCTGAGGCGCACTTTTCTTCATTACAAGAAATACCGCCTCCCATACTACACAGAGATTTATGCTCACTTCATAATTGCCTTCAAATAGCTTTTATTGTTATATAATTAAGGTCTATTTGGATTCAAATATCATTCTTATCGTCATCAAGGCGTATCTTGGGGTTTCTTTTATTATTACAACTCTTGACGACACGTTTGGTCTAATGGCTGCCAACACTAGCTGTTAACCAAACGGTCGCCGGTTCGAATCCCGCTAGGGGCGAATGTTTATGTGGTTAACATTTTACTTTTGTATCTGAGTCATGGATGTTTTTTATTTATAATATGTATGTATTTACAAAAAAATAAGTAATCTATGTAATTTATCAACTGTTTGATATCCATATTAGTTGCTTACTGTGGAACTAGATGGTGCTGTGTGGAATGTGTGAATATATTTATTTATATTTATTTATAACTCTAGATTTAGTGTGTACTAATAGTTTAGTATAGTAGTATCTAGTATAGTTTATCTATGTATATAAGACCTTGCTCAATGAGGCGACATGTACCTAAGGGAAAAGCCTTAAATAAAGATTTAAAAAAAAAAAGATCCTTATATATTCTAAAATAAAGTCCTCCGCTTCGTCTGTGTCTGTATGTCTGTCTGTTCCAGATAAACTCAAAAACTACTCGATTTTCATGCTGTTTTTAACAACAGATAGAGTGGTTCTCGAGCAAGGTTTTAATGTATAATTTTCACGCGGGCGAAGACGCGGGCACCAGCTAGTTAAATATATATTTTAAAAATTTTTTTAGATATTTTAAAATTCCAAAACATACCAACTAAAAGGCATCGCAGGAAGGCTTATGATGAAAGAAATTGTAAGAAATAGGAAATCAGATCTTTCATTATAACGTGGTATTCCGAGATTGATTTGATGATGATAATTATAAAACACTATTATTACCAAATTATAGTATTAACTATATTTTATAAAATCTTTATAAAAAGAAAATCAAAAATTTCAATTCAAAGAACACTTTGAAATAACAAGAGACATGAAAACGTTGTTCGGATTTGATCACAAAAGCAATATTTTAAGTTACCAGTCATTGTTGCGCCATCGATCTTATAGTAATATTGTATTATCTGACAACCCTTAAGCTGCTCTAGTGTGCAGGCCATACAATACATAAATCACGGATAGTTCATAACTTGAGGTGACCACTATACACACAGGGCTGTCACACTAAATAAAATAAAATTAAAATATTAAAAAAAAAAATTGAAATCTATTTTTATTTACATTATTAAAATAACTTAGAATGACATAAATTTGGACTAGGCATACTTGAAAATTTGGTTTATTAGCTTAAAATTTCAAAATAAATTCATATGCTTCAACCCTTGCTGTAGCCATATTATGCATTACGTTTTACAATCCATACATGAATCAATCCATACATACATGGATTGAAAAACTGTGAGAAAGTCCTAAATAAATAATACGATTATATTTTTACAACAGAAAACATAAATTTCAGTTAGTTAAAATATGTTTTATTATACTGGCAGCCCTGAGTTTACACTTTGTCATAGTGAAGTGTGAAAGGAAATCAGCGCTGGGAAAACATTTCCCATTTCCAGTCGACGGATCTAGAACCTTTTCCGAACTGGATAAGACCTTTGATCGGTATCTGAGAGCGAACTGAGAAAGCGATCGCCTCTTTCTACATTCACTTATTATTTGTCCTTTACACTTCAATAAACACTCACAAAATTCAACCTTATTACATTTGCAATTTAATAAAATACATTTTAACGATGAATGATAGATTACTGGTTTTATATTGAACTCTTATGACTAGATTGTATCCACAAATGTAAAGTTTATTAAATCATAATAGAGGGGAATAATTTTAGACGAGAATGAGACATTAGTCAGGATATTAAATGATCAAAACGATTTCCTTAAGGCCGACATTGGCTTGTACAGTGGTTGAACTTACGACGCGTCGAGCGACAAAGGGTCGTCCGCAGGCCATTTGTCACGAAGGCCATTTGTACTTGTCGAATCACGACCATTAGACGCGAGTGTGTGACCGCGTGGGGTTACCATTGTCCCAACGACGCTACTTCGTGCGGTCACAGAGCAAAAACTGTACATAAAGGAGACTGTTTAAACTCACAGTTACTGGACTTCGTTTGTACGCGTTCGATTCGATGTGTCTAGCGGTTTGGTCTTTCATTTTGAACAAGATATTAGGGAACAACGAGCCGGTCAATATCGAGTTGTACGAACATAGCTGTCCTGTCGATTTATCTTACTTTGCGGCTATTGTTACAGGCGTCCGCGGTCGCAGCTGATTTATAAGTAGCCTAGTTAATTACACCGAGCGTCGACGCATCGTTAATTTCTCTTTGACGTCCATTTATCTAGTCACCGTCATCTATGTGTGCAGCTTCCTCTCACACCAGACGTTTTCGTATTAGGTTTCTTGAAATATTTTAAAGCACGCCAATACATTCGCATAAAACTAAATTTTATCTCCGCTCCTTTGAAGTACGGCCCGAGAAAACAAACAAAGCAATAAAGAAGGCCTTTATCGGAGCCACGAGTCGACACGCGAGCTAATTTACAACACAGCCGCGGGTTTTATCTTCATTAACCCATCGATTCACAATTAAGACGCGGAATAAATCTCCGGTAATGCGCTCCCCGTCCGCGCCGGTAGATTCAACTTCAAACAGATGTTATGTATAAATAAAGCCGAACGGAGGCAACCACTCGATATATTCCTGTCCGCGGCAAACTTTACAGATCTATCGGCGCCGGCTATTCGACGACAACTAACTCCAGCTCGCAGGCCAATTTCAACTTTATGAACTCCAATCGAAACTTGCACGGACCACTCCAATTATCCAAAATTCATCAGAACTATGGACCGCGGCGGACGCACCGAGGCGACAATTACGTCGACAATCCACTGGTTCTAGATTCGAGTTGTGACTTTGTAAATCGAATCGGGTGGCAAGCTCATCTTATTTCCAGCGTAACGAGTCGATGCTCACATTCGATTATCTGGCTGCGGTATCCGAGGCATTACACTTGATGTATCGACAGCGACTGCGCGGGATTGTCGGACGTCTCTTGATTTAGTATGCCCATTTCTTCCTGGCACTCCATACGGGATAGATCCCCATCTGTCGAAACCGGTGTGACGGATCGCGGCAATCGTAAAGCGTCGAGGCCGCCCTAATGAATTGTCCCAAATAATTGGGACACTGTTTTATATTGACGTCATTTGTCCGCTGATCGGTGCATTTATTACGTGACGCTGATTTGTGCGTTGCCTTAACCTTTGAGCGTGAGCATATTTATTTTCAAAGCTCACTTCTTTTAATAACATTAACGGCAAATAAAACGTATTTTCCTCTTAGCAAAGTAATTTGTACAAAAATAACTTTAGGAGTGCTATTTTTTTTTATAACTTAAATTTAGCCACAATGAACAATAATAATGCCAGGTAAATAGAGAATTCAATAGGTAATAACTTATTTTTCGTACATTAAAGTTACTTAGTAGATTTGTTTTTGTTTGATTTATAATAATAATAACCAAACGCTCTGCAATCACTATTTGGTTTCATTGAATTAGTTGTTTCAGAACAAACCAAATATATGTACAACTGGTTGAATGAAATCTGATCCTGTCATTTACTTCGTATAACTCTCGACATAATATGAAAACGTTTATATAAAAGACGATTCTTTCAAGCATTTTCTGTAAAGGATTTATTATGCTGTTAATGCCAAGAAAATTTGATTTTTGAATATTTTGGAATTCTAACATATGTATATGTAAATCTTCTGCTTGAAATAGTTCAAATTGCTTAAAAGTAATTATTTTGCTCTCATCGGTTAAAATGACTCTTTCAATGACTTTTAAATTGACTTGAATCAATTTGAAAGAAGTTCATCAAATTAAAAACGCACTGTAGATATTTTGTAATATAACATTAAATACTCCTGAATAATTTTTGTGTTTTGTTCGCGGCCAACGTACTCTGTGTCCCTCCATGATACGTAAGTTATCATTACGCCGTTCGTAGTCTGTGTGAATGCATCTCGAGTTGGACGGTTGCTCAGATAAGACGCGGTTGACTTTGATGTATGTCTGCCGCCACATCCAGATAGACATTTGCACCCGTTTCAATAAGCATATGGCGTCTGGAGGTTGACGCTCAATGCAGACCTGCTGCTAAGTTCTAACCTGTTCCGATACATCTCTAAGCTGTCACCTGTCACTTCTGCCGATTGATGTGCCGGATTCGCCGCAATGGATTTCTTCACTTACAGACCTGCATTTATTACATCTTTTAAAGTTTCTACACATTCATAACTATACTATATTATTCTCTAACATTCTACTATTTATACATTTAAACAATAAATGAATTTATTGCACACTAATATACTTTTTTATGTAAAGGTCGTCAGTCATGCTGACGGTTCACTTGATGATAAGTTGTTATTTCACGTTGATCATTGTAAGGGGTGATTAATGGTTACTGCCGCCAGACGAGCTGCCCAATTTATGACGCTGAGTGCTCTGCAACCACTACTGACTACTAATTTGTGTGTTCTACTTATCGTCCCCTTATACGTAAACAAAATAATCTCTTATAATAAAAATAACAGTATATATGTCCTCTTATATATGACAATTAAAATAAACAAAATAAACCAAAAAATATATTTTTACATAGTTGTTTTGTTCGTTTGCCATTCAGATACATTATTGAAAAGCGAAGGAGTAAAGAACTTAAGATGTATATAGATCTATAAAAGTAAAAAAATCTTCTTAAAAGTAAAGTGGATGATGAGTGATGCGTCGACAAGTGTCTTAGAGTCAAGATTACAGACCACCTGCTCGCTGGCAGACAATGGATGGACACAGAGACAGAGGGTCTCAAGTGTGGACACATTATAAGCTGGTGATGATGACGAGTGATGAGTGATGATAAACTAACTGACTACAAATAGTATGGTCAAATTTGAACTACGAATTGTCACTGATGATGACAATAAAATAGATGCTAGTGGAATAAGCGAGCTCTAGTCGCGAACACACGTCGAGTGTTTAAAGGCGTCGCGCGATCCGTCACGTCAGCACGAATTATGTAGGATTTGTGATGGCAAGCACCGCTGCTAATGAGAAATGATACTCGGATGAGCTCGGCTGATTATTCAATTAAAAATTCACGCTTCACGTGACATTTTACTGATTACGCCCAAAGGGGCGTTTGACGGGCGCAATATTTGCGAACGTATAACACTAATCGCTCGTTTAATCTTAAAACTTGTGTCACTGAATTAAATCAAATGTCACTTGTTTATTTACAAATTTTAAAAGTATCTATTGGAATCGTAAAAGAACCATTTTATTAGTTCTTAATTCTCAAAAACTCTCACTTCATCGATGTCTACTAATAGCACATAAGTTATAATACAAGTTAAAAATAAAACTCATCCTAAATTTTGAATTAAATTTTAATAATAAGTAAACCGTTGGTAAGTAAGTCAATCAAATTAATTAATTAATCCATGTATTTAAGAATGATATTATCAAAAATGATTTTAGTCAAAAGAAGCAATGGGGTCATTAATTTACTCCTCTAAATAAGTATGAAGTGAAATCGCTATTTCTCTTTAGGATGATATATTCATATCAAAAGTTAATAGAGAAATTCGATTTATCATTCGACGGACCGTCGAAGCGATAAATCATGCTCATTCACAAATAGACCCAGCGCTTGCACGTCAAAATAATGGACGAGCCCGGCTTCCGTATGGAGTTTCATCACAAACCAGTCTAAAGCCTTAAAATGTAGAGGTTGTAATTACGTAAACAGACACATTGACGTGCGTCTGAAAGCTAATCATAAACTCAAATTTATCACAGAGTGAATCACTCATGCGTTAAGACAGCTGACAGCGAAGCACATATATTATAATGATCGACAGCCTGACGTTACTTGTCACAGAGGAATAATGTTGTTGCCACTCTCGTTTAGACAGAACAATTAAAAATGAACCTTAATGTGATTTTGAAAGGGCTTAGTTCGCGTCGATTCAGTGTGCCAATAAAAGACGTTTTTGTTTTAACAGCTAACAAATCTAGCGAAAAGAACAACGTTCCAGAGTATGTTGCGCAAGTAGAAATAAGTCTTATTGTCGGCTAGATCGCTTGAAAATCCAATGTTCATAGACGGCTTCAAGGAGTTATTCGTGTCGGGAAATGTGACTGTACTCAATACAGTTTCGAGTTAAGGTTGGATTTCTAGTGTAATGTGTGACGGTGCTTAGGCTATTTTGGATGTGAGCAGGCCGGTAGCGCGGTAGCGAAGAGAAGTGTCGTGGCGTGTCATCGGGAGGCAATGAAGATTTATGGAGAGACCGGTACTACGGTTCAGAGTCTTATATTCGTATATTATACTATTAGTAGCATTCAGTTTCTTCGAAAGGAACTCATTTTTGTCGCCTTTATCCAGTTTTAATTTTTAAGAATTGATTATGTATACTTAAATAATATCATATACTAAAAGTTTTAGTAAGTAAGTACTAAAGATTTTATAAAAATTTATATAAAAATATTATTTCAATTTCAAAAGAAATTCTCTATATTATTACAGTAAAAACTGCATCAAATTTGTTTGTTTGTTTAAAAATTAACTGCATACACACACCATGATTTTATTTTATACTATTTATTATTTATGTATCACTTTTGATGGCGGTTTCGCTTGAGCGATTAGTTAAATGTAGCCTGTATCCTTAATTAATATAATAATTTAATAAATTAATAAAAGTATTTTCTTAATCAAAGTAATTAATTATGTTATTACTGTCAGCTTTTTAGAATTACTAGTGTTAAACCAATAAAACTATTTTACATTTTAACCCAGGATTCTTACTATATTTTATGCGTGCCAAGTTTTTTCATCCAAATCATTCAAATATTCATTCTGTAAAGAGAAGAAAAAAGTTTTTCAGCGACTTAATAACAGACATTTCGATATTTAGAATAAATTTCAATTCGATAATATGATATAAATCAATCTTTTTGACAAAGTCATTATACTTTTTTTTTTGGTTATAGTTTTCATGTTTATCTTAACAGAAACGTCTTCAATTGGCATTTAGCCCACAAGCATTCAAAGCCAATATACCAAACAGTGTTGTGAATAGCCTTACTGTTTTAGCCATTATCTAGACAATCTTTGGCGCCTACAATACTCTGACTCTGTCGACTGTTATATTAACAATGCAAGAACATCATGTTGTTATGTAAACATGTTATATACGGAGTGTTGTGTGGCTGGAGAGAACAAGGCTTCAACACATTCATTCTCATTAAGTATTTATAGGTGGCGGACGGGATAAGCCGCGATGTCGCGTCTAGTGAAAGCCGGTTTAAAGCTATCTGTATTTGTACGTCGAGGGTGCATGTTGTATTATTCACATGTCAGATAAAAAGATAAAGGGTTCATGAATTTTTATTCAATTCAAAAATTGTAAAAAGATATATATCTTTTTTAGGAAACACTTGTAACTTAGTTCAGTAATCACGTTCGGATTCAGAAGAGTGTGAAAAACTTTCTATATGAATTAAATTAAATTTGGTTTAAATCAAATCCAAGTAGTTTTATTATTACAATATATATAAAAAAATAACTTTTTTTTTTAAATAAAAAACATAGTTAAAACATTTTGAGAATTGAGCCGATTATACCAAAAAAATATAGTCGAATTCAAGGTTCTGTATTCACCAGTTTTTCCTCCAAATTAGAATAAATTTTAAATCTGTATGTATGTCTTGTTTTGTGTAAATACTAAAATTCGATTCCAACAATATTCGATTGAATCACAAATCTTCGAATCCATTAAGAACAACAATATTATAATCGTACGCATCGGAAACAACTAATTCAAAACTATATCACTCGATCTTTATTATAAATGTCAGCGTTGAAAAGGGAAATTGATTTACGACACTGCATTACGCCATTATTTTATGACGCGAGAACGCCCCAAAATAAAATACTAACAAACATACAACCGGCATCTACGACTATTATGACGATGCCAACCACCCATGCGCTGATCACGATGTCGACAACCCTACAGTTGTCGTGAATAAAGTTGACATTCGTATGAAGACGTATTCTTTAAGAGCAGTCGTAGGGTTGCCGACGGCCGTCATAAAGCGAATAAAATACGGGCCACATAAAGAATAAACGCTCGTATAAACGCTGTTACGTCTGTCAACGTAAAATATTGTATCCTGTAGCGTTCAGAGTGCGCTGGCCTCTATTACACCATTAATCTTGGTGATGCATCGTGTGTGAAGCGGCAGATGATATCGCGCTGTAATGCCACTGTGTTGCAGACGCTATATTTCCACGTGACGCGATGCAACGTACATACAAACTCACCGGACATATTTCACGTTGGCGTATTTCGCAATACTCTCATTATACTATGTCATAGTTCATAAATTGTACTAATATTAATGAGAAAGTTTGTGTTGTGTTGGATGTTTGTCACTCTTTCAGAACAAAAATTACAATAATTTTAATTTTATTGTCATACAAAGTAGATTGTTTACGTTTCTAGAATTTCTGAAAAAAAATAATATATTTTTAAAAAAGCATCCAAGGTTTCGGTGTGACGCTCGGACTGAGATTTCCGTGTCACAGTGGCTAAGTCGTTTGTGTCACAGATTAGACCAGAATGAATAATTCTTCAAGGGCTTATTGTTGACATATAACTTTCTCCAGTCACAACGTAGCTAATGTTATTCTTCTATGTACTTCGTCATCATTAGTC
Source organism: Synanthedon myopaeformis (assembly GCA_944738685.1). Taxonomy (NCBI): domain Eukaryota; kingdom Metazoa; phylum Arthropoda; class Insecta; order Lepidoptera; family Sesiidae; genus Synanthedon; species Synanthedon myopaeformis. Next base: position 558,744 of record OX122921.1, read on the forward strand.
TGTCCGCTTTTTGCGGGATACTTATTTTACCTATGTTTTGGTAGGCTTATATTCTTTTTTTAATATCAATTGATTAACTACTTATCTTAGAGCCTCTTTCACCATCTCTGAGTAGAGTGTCAAGTAGGCTAACCGCCATTTAAAGTCACCGGGAATTATGGAGCTGATATACCTTTGTTTGTACGGTAAAAGTTCCAAACATTAAAAAGAATATAATAAAAAAATACGCCTATCGAAGGATGCAGTATAAACTCAAAGAATTATTTCGTTAGTTCCCCTACAGAGGACCCCTTTCTATTAAAACACTATAATTTTTTATATTACTCAAGCTCGATTCTCTAAAATCTAGATTGCTTTCTAGTCCGTAATTGTACTGTAGGTATTTCACGTAATTGTATATTATTAATGTTTGTAGAAAAAAAAAAGTAACAAGTCGTACAATGATATAATTAAAAAGTCAAACATAAAATAATTTTCTTGCCACATCACAATATTTAAAGATTCAAAAAAAAAAAAATGATACTCGGCCGCCATAATAAGTTAATTATTCGAGTACATTGATTACATAGGCGATACGATACACTGTTGTATTGTGCTTTATAATTAACAATAAGTCGTATTTAATACAATTTAGTATAGTTGTAATTGCTTTTGTTGTGGGACCTTCGGACATATGTCAGGGGCTTGCAACAATTAAACTATCATTGTCAATACGAGGCTTAAATCATAAGAGATCGCGGAGAAGTCAACTTAATCTTCAATACTAATATTTGTATGAAACGTTGATGATTCCTTGCATATGAATAAGCATAAGAAGTAATGAATAAGCATAGGCATAATCACACATTCAGCATAATAGGCAGAGGCTATGTTTTTTTTTTTTTTTTTGAAAGAGTGATTAATCTCCATTGTCAAAGATTAAAAATTTGATTTGATTTAATAGAAAAAAATTTCATTGAATTCAAGATCTTTTGAAGTTGATTTTTCCCATATTTGTTATTTTTATAATGTTGTTAAAGTAATTTCTGATAATTCGTAGAACAAAATAATAGAACTATTCGGACTAACCCAAAAGCTAGGTATAGCTTTAATTTTATTACAGATTTCCTCAATAAGGACTTATAGGGAAACTTCAAGCAAGAAAGTTTCAATAGCACGCTGCTAACTAAAATTTATAAACCTAGAAATTATATAATATGTATATCTTTTTATATAAATTTTTCTATTTTATTTAAAAAGATATACGCATTTTTACTCATAACTAATTCTTTCATTCTTTCAATTTATGTGGACGTAATGTTACTGTCCCAAAGTTATGATTTCTTGAATAAGTCTAACTTTTAAAGAAAATATTTGACTGAGTAAAATATTATTATATTAAATTCGATTGAATCTTACCTTTAAAATTGATTACGCACCAAAGAAGCGGACATTTCCTTTTACAAGGTTCATGCTTCTAATAATATTTGTAACTCAGTTCATTCAAAAGAAGACGAAGTAAATTTGAAAGGCATTCCCATTGATTTATTTAACAATTTTAGCGGAAACTCTTTGTCAGGCGGTGTCTTCAAAAGCGCCTTTAAATGGCCCACTAAATATTGATTTATGGCGTATAGAATGCCAATTTTACACCATTTTATTTGCAAGGTAGTAAAAACTTTACAGCAGATGTGTTTTATTGCTAAAATTATTAGTTCCCCATTTAAGTTACCCTAATAATATAGTAAAAATAAATACTTCAATGAATATTGGTTATCACATAATAATAATTATAGGTCTTCTATGTAGGTATTGGACATTATATTAATTTTGAAGGGTTTTTTCCGCTTTTCTGCTCTATATGCGTTTTTATAGCGTAAATGCCTGTTTTGGTTTTTTTTTTCAAATGACTTATATTCTCTGACATTTTATGATTATTATTTAAAATTATTTTGTATTATTATTTAGTCACTATACATTATTTTAATCATGATTAACTTATTTTTAAATTTTTATTAATAAATTGTTGATATTATTTTGTGCAAACCAAACGGATGCTATTATATATATATATATATATATATATATATTTCTATTGTAAGAACTGGTTATACACTCAATATGTATCAGCAAATAAATGGTTTGAATTTGATTTTGTTCGTAATTTAAATTAAAACAGAATAATAAATATTCACGATATTTAATCTAGTCGCGTCATCAGCTGTGCCCGCGACTTTGTATCCCGCTACTCTCTTATAAATTGGGCTGTAACTAATAAGCCAGCCTTGTAATTTGTATAGCACTCAATACTGTCACATGTCGTTGTTATTAAATTTCACCTTTTTATTATTTCTTCGATAATGTCTACTGTCATTAACAACATGTCATGACGTGTACTGTGTACGTCGGCTTTCTGAAATCACATCAAATATGTAAAATTTTCCATTTCATGGAAAAACCGTTTTTAAAAAAAAACTAATCTAAACCAGTTTTAAAAAAACTGTCCTTTCGAGAGATTAACGTGCACTTGAAAAAATACGTTGTATAAAGTCACAATAGAAACAGGAAACTTAACTATTCTTATTTGAGACTGTCAATAATCACATTCCTTTTAGTTAAATATTTCAATGTTTAAAAGATTAAGGGCCTCTTTCACCATGTGTCAAGTAGGCTAACCGCCATTTAAAGTCACCGGTAACCGGGAATGAAGGAGATGATATACCTTTGTTTGTACGGTAAAAGTCCCAAACATTAATAAGAAAATAATTTAAAAAAATTCGCCTATCGAATGATGCAGTAAAATGAGTGCATAATTTAATAAAACATAAAATTATTTCTAAAAGTAACTAATCAACACTTTACTTGTAGTTGGTGAAAGAGGCCCTAAATATTAAATTAAATTAAGGATTAAATAAAACATATTTAATTGAGTTTTGTGAGTTCACAGCTGTAACTAACTACATATACTAATTATTCCTCAGGGTTGACCTTGAACCTAAGTTTCTGAAACTTTTGAAATTAAAAATGTGTGGCTTCGAATATTGCAATAATAGAATGCATTTATCATTTCAACGACTCATCACATCAAATTGCATTATCTACAAATCAAAACCCCTGACATATGGTTAATTTAAAAAGTACCTACATTTATTATATGATCGTGAACAGACGTCGACGTGTGCATGTATAAATTCGTGTACGAGTGGTAACCCGAAGCGATTTGACAACACAACCCTCTAATTTGACATGCGGGGTCTATTATGGCTGGTATGCATAATTCATCTACTGATAATATGCTAATTCACTCCACCTTATGTTTATGTTAATCGTAATTGGTTATTTCGCTGCACGGATTACGAGCGCCGCATCGATCAACACGCTCTGTCAAACTTAATCTTACCCTCAAACATTATTTAGATAACCACACGATATGAGCATTGTCTCCGGGGTTCGTCTGCAGATAAGAATATCATTAATTATTTGACTTCTTAGAAGTCCCCTTAAAGGTTTATAATAGGTGTTATGATGAGCAAAAAATTAGTCTAAGTTTAAATAAAAGTTCTTAAAAAAGACGGGGGTAGGCATGCAGTGGACTGGACTGTGTGTTTGTTCGTTCGTTGGCTCTCACGCCTTAATTACTCTATCGATCTTCATGAAATTATACTTCAGTTATACAGTTATATAGTTAAGTATATTATATAAAATATTCAACGTCTGACAAAAATATAATGTCAGCGCAAAAGTAACATAAATAAAGACTTTGCTGCTGCTCTTACTGCAAAGGAAATTTATTCCAAGCTAATATTTAAGCTAATCGTGTTAAAAAGAGCGTTATATATTCTATCTCCAATTCTCCATACTATGTTTCATCAAAATTGTTCAGCCATTTGAAAATCAAGAGAATATTTCAAATTCATGATTTGATTTTCAGCAAAGGCACAACTGAAAATCAGCACTGTAACAATGTTGCAGCCTAAGCTGTGTTTTTTTGATGTTCATTTATAGTGTTTTATAATTATGTTTTTTTTTTAAATGTCATTAATTTTTTCTTTCTTTCTTTTAGCGACAGACAGATACAATTATATTCACACTAGCTGGTGCCCGCGACTTCGTCCGCGTTGACCGATGAAAAGTACTCTATGTTCTTTCTGGTGTTCCAGAAAACGTGTATGCAAAATTTAATGGTGATCGGTTCACTAGTTTTTGCGTGAAAGAATTACAAACATCTATACATCCATCCGTACTAATATTACAAATGCGAAAGTATGTTTGGATGTATGGATGTTTGTAACTATTTCACGCAAAAACTACTGAACCGATCACCATGAAATTTTGCACACACGTTGTCTGGGACACCGGAAAGGACATAGAGCACATTTCATTGTTCAACGCGGACGAAGTCGCGGGTACCAGCTAGTACATCCATACATCCAAACATATTTTCGCATTTATAATATTAGGTACGGATTAAACAAACTTAACAATGCCTACCTATTTAGGTAGGTACTCTTTGCCCACAACAATGTATTGAAGTATATTTTTTAATTAGGTTAGAAAGGTTAAAAAGTGCATTGAAAAGAAACAGCTGCGACTTTTACTTGCCGACCATTTTAAGGTGAGCCGCGCATTAATAAAATCAACATTATTATTATCTCAATTAATATCTTGAGATTTATACGTCCCCTTTAATATTTTAATGGCACTATTAATCAAGTGGTAGGTACGTGTAAAAATATCGTTTAACACGAATAAATTATACACGTTTTTTGTGTTCATCTGACATTTTAACGTTGTGCCTTTAGGGAGAAATTTTTGACATTATGCAGTGTCAAAATTGTTTTTACATTTATAACCTTTTTTAAGATATGTCGTATCTTTCGTAACGAGTTTATTTATTATCCTTGACTCTATAATTTTTTTTTAATATAATTATATACTAAATTTTTTACGTAATATATATTTTTTATAAATCACACTTAACGTTACATTTTTGAAGTAATGAACATTACATAGTTGTGCGTTAATAAACATATTATTAATTTCAAACATATTTATTCATTTAAGAGAGATTAATTAACTAATTTCAAATATATATTTACATGACATGAAACGAACATATTTCTACTGTCCTGTATTCTATAAAGGACATCACCCAGCCTCTATACATTTTTGGGCTAATTTTAAAAGTGTCGGCCAACAATATTAAACTTATTATTATAATAGAACACAATATTTTAAACATTTTTCAATATCACAACAAAGTTCTAAATATTAGGTATATTTAGATATATGTTAACATTTTTGTGACATTTTTAGAAGACATTTTTGTGACATTTGGAGAATTATAAGGAATTATAATAAAAAATACATTTTTATTATATTGTTAATTACTCGGAGAAAACGCTTAGAAAGAGCCTTGGCGCCATAGTGAAAAATGTTTGGATCGTTATACTAAATAATAATAACGTGTAAAATATTGCTGGCCGCCAAAAAAAAAAATTAGCGCAAAATGGTTGATGTAATTTGGAAACGCACTTACAGAAAGATTGTGTTAATGGGAGACTGTATCCACTTATGAACAAATGGATCGTAAATCTACTTGTCATGGTTTAACGCTTTGATTAAGAATACACGTTTAACGTAAAAAAAATTAAATAGTTTGTGCATCAAAATTTTTTTTGTAAAATATTAGGTAAAGACTACACAAATCCTTCAATAACTATTCATAAACTGCAGTTATACTTGTTAAGCTGGGCCCATTGGTACAGTGGTTAAGGTGCTGTCTGATATCAAAGGGCTCGATTCCCGCCAGGGCCACCTTGGCAAATAAGTTTGTTATTTATTCCCCATTATACCTATTAAGTCATTGACACATATATTTTTATACAACTGTAATAAAAACAAAAGTTAATGTGAGAAGTTCAGACTGCTACTGATAGATGGCGTTAGTTGCATTATTAAACACGTTTTGTTTTATTAATTTATTATTAATAAAACACATCGTCATAATTATTATTGTCAATTGTTGAACTCAAATTAACAATTTAATAATTGAAGACGTGAGTGATAAGTCGCTTAATTCCAATTTTGAGTAAATCGAGATTAAAGTTTTATTTTGAATTTTTGAGTAAGTCGCCACGGAACTGATTTTTGTACTAAATTATGATGCAAAGTTGTGTAAACAACCTAAAATATTAATGGTATGATAGCAATTAAACACTTGTATTATTTTTTAAAATAAAAAGTGAACATAAAGCTCCTTTTTTCATTGACAAAAGTAAAGTTCTCTGCACTTTTTGCTTTTTAAAATTAACTGTACAATAACACCTTTTTCAACATTCTTTTTTCCAAAATATGTCTTAAATCGACGATCTTAAGGTCTCTTTATATGGACATATTACCTTCATCAACGCAAAAAAAAACGAAAAAAAAAACTCAAAAATGTGACATAGGTATTAACTTCATCCACACGTCTTCAATGTAATAATATTATGCAGGCAAAACCAAAGTATGGCATCTACCTTTAGCTAAACTACTTACCTAATGAAATCAAATATCAAATATCAAATGTCTGCTTTTTTATAAATCCCTTTACCATTATTGATTATAAAAAGCTTTATTTTTTAGATTTTAGTTCAAAGTTTCTTAGTAAAATGTGTCAAAAAATTAAAATGCCAAATAAAAATAATAAATATTTATATTTACTAATATTATAAAGAGGAAAGATTTGTTTGTTTGTTTGTTTGCATTGAATAGGCTCCGAAACTACTGAACCGATTTGAAAAATTCTTTCACTGTTGGGAAGCTTTATTATCAGCGAGTAACATAGACTTATATTTTATAAAGTTACGCAGAGGAAGTCGTATACATTATTATTTTAAATAAAATAATAATGTGTAGGTTAATGTAGTGTCAAAAATTGCTAATCAAAAATCAGGTCAACATGTCATTGTCACTCACTGAATACTTATAGGTACACTCCGCGAGGGAACAGTTGACAGTTGACAGTGACAGCCCTTAGGTATTACAGACAGACGAACAAATATGCACATTCGGGTGTTAATAGTTAGTGTCTAAATTAGACCAACATTTCGAAAGTGGAGTAAAAAACTTCATACACTTACTTTGTCTTAATCAATTTATTAGGAATGTTAACTTCTGTGTTCAGTAAACTTCCTTTCGATTGTAGCGCCACCTGTCCGATTTTGAATCTAAACCATTTATGGACCCATTCAAATCTAATACAATAAATCATCGAAATCGGTCCACCCGTTTGAAATTCCGTGATATAAATGTATAGAAGAATAACAAAAGGAAAATCCGTACTAATATTATAAATGCGAAAGTATGTATGGATGTATGGATGTTTGTAACTCTTTCACGCAAAAACTACTGAACCGATCACCATGAAATTTTACATACACGTTGTCTGGTACACCAGAAAGGACATAACATACCTTTCATCGTTCAACGCGGACGAAGTCGCGGGCACCAGCTAGTATAATATATTTCTTTTTTTATTCCCCATATTATGGGGATTTTACGTTTGCATTATATTTCCAATTTTTCTCTTTATAAGCAATTTTTATTTTTATTTATATACTAGCGGCTCGCCCCCGGCTTGCAGGAATTTTTTCTGTAAAAAACCTTTCACGTCGATCGCTCTTTCCATTAGTGAAAACTGCATCAAAATCCTTTGCTTTGTTTAAGAGCTAGCGGATAGACAGACAGACGAGTATTTTAAATTTATACTATTTAAGGATAATACCTAAATAACGTATAATGTCTCTTTGCTCACTGAATGAAGAAAATGTCGAACTTACTTAAAGAAATTTTCAGATAATCGATAGAACTTTTAATTCCTATAAAGAAAAAAATGTAATCTAATATATAAAATTGTCGTGTCACGATTTTCGTTCCCATACTCCTCCGAAACGGCTTGACCGATTCTTATGAAATTTTTTATGCATATTCAGTAAGTCTGAGAATCGGCTACTATCTATTTTTCAAACCTCTAAGTGATAAGGGGTGTCCACCCCAAAAAATTTTTTTTTATTTTTTTGGCAAAACAACGTTTGCCGGGTCAGCTAGTATATATATAATTACTTGTAAATTGCAATTGCGTCATTTAAGTAGGTACACGCGATAACCGATTCTATTGAAACTCAAAATACGGTTTAAACTTGATTGTAAAATTCGATATCAGTGAAATCAATAATAATGTTTCGAAATCGTGTTACTGTAATTAATTTGATACTATTTACGATACGAAGTGATTAATTAAGAGTATCAAATCAATTAACCTTTCCTCGATATTATCGCCATCACTTTTGAATTAAATAGGTAATTGGTGTTGTGCAAGTGTTATTAAAAAAAAATAACTATAAATAATTTAATTATATTATTTCCACTAAAAAATCTTACCTGATTAAAGATACCTACGTAAACAGTGGCTGTTAAGAGTTTAAAAAAAAAATACTAGCGACCCGCTCCCGGCTTCGGATGCAATTTTTTCCAGCAAATTAATATACAAAAAACTTATTCTTTTATCACTCTTCATTAGTTAACAGCATATCAAAATCCGTTGACTATATAATTTTCGTGTGCAATATTTTTAAAAATTATAATTTTTAAAGTGTCCAATTTAAATATACCTAAATGATCGTTTTAAGTTATAAAAATATGTAAATAATTGTTAAAAACACAATAACAATTAAGTAACTATAAATATGCTTCGAGATATATTATAATAATTTAAAAATTATAAATGGATTATATTAAAATAAATCAACAATAAAAATAAAATATAGTTAGCTAACAGGTGTTAGCGAAAATTACATTATGATAACACACGCTTTAATGTTATTTCATTGAAAAAATACGCGATGCTAATGGACTATTGATTTATGGTGCTAACGTTTGGAAAAACAGCAAACCAACCAAGTGTTGCATAAAAAAAGTTATTTGTGTATAAATTATACCCATATTAAACTGTCTATAAAGAAATATGTTAAAAATATTTAAGTAGGTACATATTTGTGTACATTTTTATTTATAAAAAAAAGCGCCTCTGTTTTTTTTTTCGTTAATCTACAATCCGCCTTTCAGCCTTTTCGTGCGACCAATTATGTTCTTGACAGTTAAATTTTCAACATGACGTGGGCCTAATCAAAATAGCATTTATTAAAAAAAAAACTTGACATTAACAAAGCTGACAGCTCACGGCTTTGTTATTAATGACGCTCGGCTCCACTCGCGGTGCTCACGACAGCTCGTAAATACATAGCAGACCAGCCCGAGCAAATGTAATCAAATGTATGCCTTATTATGTTATGATTAATAAACAGATCCGAACACGAGCGCGACATGGCGAATATAGTTTTGTTTTCGTGTAAAATGAGTTGTCAAGTTTTTCTATACACTTATTAGTTAGTGGGTGGTATATTGCTGTCTTGTTATAAGACGTTCTGTACTTTGATTGACAACGTGTCCGCTATTTTAAGCGATAAAATAAAATTTGGTTTTCCACGTTTCAAGAAACAAGCAAACGCGTTATCCATGGCAATAAATTAACAGTGACTTTCTAATATTTTACGTAACACTTGACCAGTTTCGAGCACTATACGTTAAAAGTTATGTATGTACATAAATACTTATAATGCTTGTTCAATTTTCAACACATGAGAGCCATTTATCAAGCTAATGAACGCCATAAATCTCGAGAGGTCTGTGAGAAAGAAAAAACCTTCTTCATTTGTATGCGGATGTTATATTCGAAATACTTCATTTATTAAACATATAGATATCATTATTTACACATAACATTTGGCTGTACATAGTCGTCAATACATCCAGACATCACTTGCGCAAAACAACTCCCGACGACAACTTTAACTTAAGTAACCGTTACTTAAATTGCACTAATCACTAAGCTTGTCATGGCGGCTCGTGCCGAACAACATGAATATTAGAGTCTATTGATATCACAGAGAAAATTGGACAATACAACATTAATAATCAGTCCATTTCGAGCAACACTTATTGGTGGACAGCGGCGGCGCCGAGTCTCTGTCCGTACATAGCGTATGGTGAGTAGAAAGGTCCGAGCGCGGGGTTAAATGCACCGTAAGGGGAACCTCCAAGACTCGCGGGAAGCCCGGCCTTTGAATAAGGATGATATCGGCTCGCAGATAGCGGACTTAGTGGTGCCGTCGGGTATGCGCCGCGGAGCCCGGCCGTGGTGAACAGCGGATTCAGAGGGTTCAGTATTGACGGCTGGGTCGAAGGCGACGATGACGGTGTAGAGCCATCCGTGGTGTGAGTTCTGAGGTGTTGTAGCAGTTCTTCGGAATTACCGAAACGCTTCCCGCAATAGGATTCTCCGACTATCCAGTTACAAACGTATGGGCGGCTTAGTTGTGAATAAGGCAGGCCGCCGGCGGCTGCGGCAGCGGCGCTCTGCTGGGAGAGGGCCATCGCCATGGCTAAATTGTATTTCTGGTGTTCGCATTGAGTGCATCCGGCTGGACAGTTGCCGTTATTCATTAATAAATGATGATTGTTTACTGAGAATTGACATCCAGTGCAATAAGGGTCCTTGCACACTGGCACTAAGGTTTCTCCGCCCGCAGGTGTTTTAACTCTGGCGTAGCCGAGGTAAGGATTCGGTGAAGCGCCGGGGAAACCCGCGGCGGCTGCCAACATAGCCGCATGATGAGCGCTGAAAGGAGCGCCGGCGTAAGGCGGTCTGAAGGCAGGATTCGCGTGCTGTTCCATTCCGGGCGGACAACAGAGTCCGGCGAGTGGGTTGAATCCTGGCAATCCGGGTAAGTTTTTGAAAGCACCCAGGTGATCCTTTCCGTGTCCTAAAACCTCTAATCCGGAGCGGATGATGGGACTCGTCCCGGACGAACCCGCCGGCGAAGCTTTCTGTTCGTTGGGACTGATTTTTCCGTTTTCTGTGGACGGCGGTGTAGATTTGCGTCCGGGTGTGCTTTTACCGGATTTCTTTTCATCGGAACTGTCGGAGCTAGCTTTGGACGAAGGCCTCGTGTCCTCTGTTGGTTTTTTGGAAACAACGTTTGTCTCGTACGGCTTAAAAGCTAAGTGTTTGCTTTCCGGCGTCGACCGAGGCTTATCTTTGTTCGCGGTATTACTGGGGGACGAACGGCTTACTATATCACTGTTAACACTGTTCACTGTCTTCTTCTTGTCGAGCGGCGGCAGTAACGGCTTAGTGGGAGTCGTATCTGCGCCGATCTGACTGCAGGTTTGCGCTAGAAGCGCAAGCGGGCTTTTCTTCGAGTCCAACTGTAACAAAGGAAATAAACATTAGTTTCATTTGAAATTTTCTACTTTTTAAAATAATTTTTAATACACTTTGTATTTATAATATTACATGTAATTAATACAGAAAGCAGAAAAAACAAAGTGTATTTATTACAGTTATAATTAATGCTGAAAGAAAAAAAAAATACTTACAGAGGACGGAAGAGGCGATAAATAATCGGGCTGCAAATATTGGTTGGGATTGGTGGTCATCATTCCTCCGTTTTCGAGCACGACCATTTGGAGATAACTTTCCGAGCACTCGTAACTGACACTGCGATCACAAAACGTAACCACTCTGTCGACACTACTATTCTATGTTTACTGTGGTGAGAAGCGGTATAATGCAACGCGTGCGCTCTGTACAGCGGTCGAAGCGACTGTGAGCGACCGGACCCCACCACACCGGGGGCAGGCGACGTCTAGCCCCGCGCCTCATCCCTTTCACCGCGCGAGTGAGACAGCACCATTCTTAGTTTGCGTTAGAGCGAGAGCGCTGTACATCTCCGCTGCAGCGCTGAATTGAAAAAATGTAGCGGAAACGACACATAGCTGCATTGCGGTAGGGGAAAAAGGAAAGGCGGATTGAGACGTGCAATGGTGTCGGTGGCTTGCCACCCATGACGTGTAGCGCTTTGAGAGCCGCCGCGAAGGTGCAGTCTACAGTCTACCTGCCAGTTGCCACGCGGCCCGCCGGTCCACTCTCAAAACACTTTTTGTTTCATGTCATTTTTATTACGCCCCTGACTACACGGCGTAACAGCTTCTTTCCTTCGCTGGCGTCATTGCACGTATTTCAGCTCCATTCGCTTTTCGCCGGACCTTTTTGCTTACACTAATACAGCTCTGCTTCTATCAGCGGCGTATTTTTATTATAATAAAACGAACAGTCTCGGCTTCTGCAAATTATACATACCTACTTTTATAAAAATCTTCCACGTTTAACGCTCATTCCTTTAGTGAAAATCGTTTGAAAATCCGTTCAGTAGTTTTTGAGATATACCGACAAACGCGACGGATGACTTTGTTTTAGGTTTTATAACATGTCCTTAAAAATAATAAGGCATGTAATAACTACATTTAATTCACCTGAATTCAGCTTTTGCTCATAGAAAACAGATTTCAAACGGGATAGATTTTTAGGCACGCGAACTACCTTCAATTCAATAATATGTCAGCTCTGTGTATCGGTAACGTCTACACAAAAGCAATATTTATTGACAAACGTAAAGTCTATAACGTTAATGTTAATCTGACACTAAAACCTGTCAAACACGACCTCGTTCGGGCGGACCCTCCGTAGCGATCAAATTAAATATGTCAATTTGGGGACCCATATCAACAGCTGCGCGCGACGTTCGGCGGCCCTTTTAGAAATATTGCTTATTGTGTCCAAACAAAGATACTAAGTATAACGTATGGGCGGACGACAGAGCTCGTAAATAACTGGCCGGCCGTAATATATTTGACAGAGCGCGGACATGCGAAACAAAAAACATGTTTATTGCGAGATCGAACCCTGTTCTTCTATAAATTAGGGTTGCCTCGTGTTTGTTTAGGAGTCGGTGCCTCGGGCGCCTACTTCTCTATTGTTAGACTATTTTGCGGTTAAATCACTAGCGTACGTGTCCCGACTGCACTCCCATTAGGATTGAAATGTACGCGGCGTTGCGCGTTTGTCTCACTCGATCATCGTAAATTGTCTTTATGCTAATCAGTTTGAAGAAAACGCCGCTACGTCGCACTGTTGACCGCTGTGTTTATAAAAAAAATACGTGAGTGCAAACACCAATTGCAAATATATGTACCACACAGTCATATGTCGAGAAAAATTGACTCGCTCGATCAATATTTAAAAACCGTAGGTATCATTGCATTCGATTTATAAATGCTAGCTAAAGAAATGGCTTGAGTGTCAACAACGCTAGAAAAGTCTAAGACCGTGAGTACTTCGTGCACGGTTTGATTGATGTGATAAGATTGACAAGTGACTGTATCAGTCATTAAGTACTATTCCCTTATTCTATCTTCAATCCTTCTATATTCGGCATCCTGTGGCGTTGCATGTATGTTAATAGGTGACGGTAGAGCCACCTATAGTGGACCGTCATAGAGGCAGACGAGGAGCTTTTAACAATCACATTTAGGTTTTTAAATTCTTCTTCAACGAATATTTATGAGTATATTAATAATTAACAATAGTAAAAATTAATATTTTTATCATTTAAGCTGGAAGTTTTTTTAAAAAACAAATAATAATAGCAAAGTGAAACACAAACCTGATAGAAATGTAAAAATATGTGTTTCATATGAGGTGAAACCCCGTTCAATCTAAATATACATTTTAAAAAAATCTACAAGGAAACGCAAAATATTAATTTGAATAATGTTTTGTTAAGTTACACACAAATAGATTTAGAAACTAATAATAATACCTAAATTTGTGGGTGCTATTCAACAATAAAAGTAATCAGATCACATAAAATGTTTACGAAATGAAATGATCCATAAATTACCTACAATTGAAAACCAATACACAGGTAAATAAATATCTATACAAATACGAAAGTTTACATATTGAATAGAATTAAGAGGAAATTGTATAAACGTTGCTTTACATCCAAATAGAATTAAAAACCTTTGTGGGGTCCTATTTCTAAATCGATTAAATTAACAATATAATGTATTACAAAAGCCACAACATAAATAAATGACAAAACATTAATAGAAACATGAAATGCAACCGTGGATAGTTTTGGAAACGCGTTTAGTCAACCAATTGGGTGTAAATAAAGTAATAGGTTCGCGTGTAAGCGAACAAAGACTGGGGAGCAGTGTAGTTAAGTTGGGTGAGACTTGGGCTGATGGGGAACCGAACCGAGATAGAGCGCCATTGTGTTTGCCGGATGCCGGGAGATCAAAGGCGAGACCGACATTCGAGTACACTCAGCGACAGCGTTCTTTATAAAATAATTTTTAAAAAATTTCTATGTATATGTACCATCGACTATCGTTTTTTTTTGCACAGTACATATTATATTTAATTATTATTATATTATTATATTAATTATATTTAATTTAATATTTATTATATTTAATTTTAATTTAATTTAATATTTAATATTTATTATATTTAATTTTGTAAAAAATAATTAAACACTCATGTACAGGCAAATAATGTTAGAGGTTTGAATTTTATACTGGTGATGATAAATTTAAGAAATATAATTTGGAATGTGATTTTAAAAAACAAGTGTAGGAGTTTTTTCAGAATGAATGTCATAGTTGATTTGAAGATATTTAGGAGTGTGTTTTAGAAATTGTATTGAGATGTTTATAAAGTAACTTTGATGAATATGTTTATATCAAGTTATATATATGTATGTATCAAGTTATATATAGCTTGATACATACATATGTATCTATGCTATATATCTATGCAAGCTATGTAAAATGAAGTGATTAAATTTATGATATGGATATATAAGAAAGTTTTCTTATTTAATTATCTTATGGGGCCCATGAAGAAGTTTAGAAGAAACAGAAGTAAAAGTCGAAAATTTTAACAACAAATAAATGGTTTGAATTTGGGTTTGACACCCTACTAAATAACAATTAATTACCAAAATTTTTGTTGTTCTAAAATAGCTGTTTTACTTAATATTTAATAGGATGTGAAGTAAATATTGAGGCTATTTCATATGGAATTAATGTTTAAAAAATAAGGTTTATTAAATAAATTATATTTAAAATAGCTTATAAGATATTAATTAAGTAATTATTTCTTCTTTACTTACCTACTAACTCTATCATAAGTATTTTCTTTATCAACAGGTTCAAATAAAAAAATCTAATGAATCATTAGATATAAAATGATATCGAAGTTATCCCTTCGTAGAATTCTGTGAGCGTTTTGCCAAAATTTTGAAAAAAATTTGTGCCTTGTGAACCTCCAGACCAGAAATTTTTTGCTAGCATAAATGAACATTGATAGTAATCATTAATTAGACTAAGCGAATAAAAACATGAAATCTTTACTCTACAAATATATATATTCATACTAGCTGTTACACTCTACTTCGTACGCGTAACTTTATAAAATATAACCCATGTTACTCGCTGATAATGTAGCTTTCATTTGTGAATTATTTTTTTTTAAATCTGTCCATAGTTTTTGAGTTTATTCTTCTCTGTTAAGTATTTAAAAGTATTTAAAAATTTAAGTATAGATTACAGTTTTGTTGCCGAGTGTACCCCGAAATTACTGTTTACAATGTACATAAAAACCCTTGACAGTTCCCGACTCGGAGCACCTCATGATGGTTTGTAGCGGTTAGTGGCAAGAGCGAGTGCTTTGATGTATTTTATTCATGTTAACGCATACACTAATTTATTGTAATCATTCTAGAACGATAATTAGCTACATATTATGTATTCATTTTCGACTTTCTTTACATTTATTGACGAGGATAAATGTTTTGTGAAAAACTTACATCTAATAAATGATTTATTATTATTTATGCGACACGTTTGGTCTAATGGCTAGTAACCCTAGCTGTTAACCAAACGTTCGCGGGTTCGAATCCCGCTAGGGGCAAATGTTTATGTGTTAACATTTTACCTTTGTACCTGAGTCATCGATGTTTTCTATTTATAATATGTATGTATTTACAAAAAAAAAAGTAATCTATGTATTATATCAACTGTCTGGTATCCATAATACAAGCATTAGTTGCTTAATGTGGAACTAGATGGTGCTGTGTGGAATGTGTGAAGATATTTATTTATTATTATTTATTTATTTATGCGTTATTTATAATTTATTTTATTAGGTAATATAATATTGTTTTATGACCAATATACACTGCCTACTTTAGGTGTATTTGGCAATTAATGAAGTCTTCTATATCAATACTAACACAATTTAATTAGATTTATATTAATGGAAAAAGCTATAAACGAGGAAGTTTGTGTGAGTACCTATATAATTTTCAAAAAAAAAAATTGCATCTATGCAAAGTCGGATCGGAGGCGGGATGTTGAAGTCTGTTTCTCTGCTAATTACTAAACCACCCAACAGATTTTGATATGATTTTCACTAATGGTAAGAGCGATAAACAAGGAAAGATTGTGTATATAGTATATAGGTATAATTTGCGGAAAAAGTATAGGTATAACACTTAGTCTTTTATACACACCATTTTCTACAAATTTAAAATTACATAAGCCAAACAAATGAACTGTACAAATATATTTATTATATACATCGAGACGATATACCTACAATAATTTTGTAATAAATTAAATTCATTAAGAAATTATTATGTAATCAAAGGCCTACGTCTTCTCAGTCGTAGACTTCAATGCTGAATGTCGTGTGCCTGAAAGTCCTTAATGGCTGTGTGCACGATTATTTCTGACTTAATTAGATGTGAAGAAATTTTTCTTCACAATATTTTAATATTGAATCATTATGTTCCCCAGTAGTTGAATGTATATTTTTATTATTAATAATATTTGTTAATTAAAGTCTCTTGGCGATTTTTTCCATGTAGAAACAGCTTTTCGAACTCGCTGTAGAATTATTTTATATTGGGTTTAATTAATTTTTTTTGGTTAAGGTCGACAGACAGGCTGATGGTCCACTTGATGGTAGGTGGTTACTGTCGCCTACTGCAAGTGCAATGCCGACCATAGAAGGATTAAGGATAAGGAATAAGAAAGGGATTGGGTAATAGGCTCTGGCATTCCTTACTGATTTACCAAAACACAACAGCACATATGCTGTTATTTCACGGTGCTTTAATTTGTTTAAAATTTTAAAACATTTCTAGAATTAATCTTCTGTGAATCCACATGCAAAAGCAATGTAATAAAATGTCAGTAATGGCGGCAGAAACACAACGACTTTATGATTGTGATAACAAGTTGAAAAAAAAATCCCAAATGCTTTCTTTAGTTTAGATTTAACAACGATAAAACTTTATGGTACCAATAAACGTTACGATTGTTTGAACATAGAAAAAAATATGGTTTGTTTGAACAGTTTTAGGAGGCCGGTTGTAAAATTTGCGAGAGCTATGAAAATGTGCACAAAATGTAGAGCAATATTTTATACCTATACCTACTAAAAATTCATTGAGATGCCTTCGAAAAATCATCAATGAAACTTTGGGCTCTGGAAAAAAATTCATTGTAATTGGTATTTATGATTTTGCATTTTTTTTTTTATGAAAGGCAATTTACCTTTTATTTACGGTTGGGTCTATTCTTGACAATGTAAAATGTTAAATCAGTATTTTTAAAACTTTCAGTAGGTATGCATATTTAATAAAGTTTTATCTCTGAGACAGCAACTTTATCACTCGACACTGATTTTATTGTTAATGAATTTTTCTTTATTTGGCAGCTTTAATTTAAAAAAAATATTTTATATAAAAATGGGAGTCTAAAATTTTGGCTGTAGGCTTATTTATTTGATTATTTATTTGTATAAAACTTATTGACTCATAGAAATATATAAATAATTCCACGAAACTAAATACAAAAACACAATTCGAATCTCTATTTATTGCAAACCAATAAATAGATAAACAATCAGCAGAACAACACACACCAATCGTACAGCACCAAGATAAGCTAGTGGGGTTTAAAGTTTAAACTATAGAAACAGACTAGGAGAAAAACCCATTACATACTATTACAGTATACATACATTGCCTAGGCTAAACTAGCCAGTTCTGGTGTGCTAATGATAGGATCCTCCTCGACTGCTGAGGAAGACCGTCGCTAGATTTTAGTGGGTAAACTCCCTCATTAGAGGGAGGGGAGTCCCACATACCCTGACAGTTGGTGTATGCACAAACGCATTTCCTAACGTCAAAAAAAAAGGCAAAACTAGCCAGAAATTATTGTCGACACTTTAAACACCTTATCAACATCATCAGCCACAGGACGTCCACTGATCTGATTGACATAGGCATCACCAAAATTCCAATAGAACCGGTCAGAAGATCGTCTGTACACCTTGTGAGTTAACGTATTTTAAACACCTTATCACCATCAACAGCCACAGGACGTCCACTCAATCAGTGGCATCACCATAATTTTCCAAAAAATACCGGTCAGAAGGTGTACCTTGTGGATTAATGTACTATGTTGCGCCTGCTTGCCTCCACTCGAAAATCTTCTGGCCCCAACGGCTGATTAAACTTACTAATCCACCTTAGTCTACAAATCTCCTCCTGATTCCTGATTCGTCTCACAGTAAAACCCTCAGCAGAGTCCTCTCCAGAACTCGTTGAAAGACGTTATATCATATACTCTCGGCCAACGCCTCGTCCATCGTGCTGCAATGGCACAAAGAGACATATCATAAAAGCTGACAAACCAATTTCCCCTTATTGATTACCAACAAGTACACAGCAACACTGAGTCACGTCAAAACGGACCGGAACAAGGCCAATAAATAAAAAGGTAGGGCTTCATAAATTTCCCCCGAGCTGCATTAGTATTTATTGGGGCAATAAACTCAAGACAAGCGTTTGTGGATGCCGCCTGCTGTAAATAATTTTCACTGTGAAATGTTTGCCTACCAACACTTGTGGCGGTATGGCCACTAAATAAGAGGCAATCAAAAGCTGTGTCATATAATTAGTAGTAACAGAAATATGACCACGATACAATTGAAATCTGAATAAAAAAAGTAATATACATTTATATTCTTAGTGGATTTTTACGAAAATTTTCAAGGATTTTAGTAAAAGAAAATAAACAGCGCTATTGTAACATTGAATTTTGCAAAACATTTTCTGTGTGATTTTTACTTGTTTTCTATAGGCAATAAAGAATTTTTAAAATGTTTCTCTTAGTTATTTGCAAGTCTTTAATAGACATTAATGTCAATTGAAACACATATAACATAGAAATTATTTTGAATAGAATTTTTCGTTATACACAATAACGTTTATATTAACATTTATTTGAATATACATCACGAAACAGGCAAAATTAGGTTAAATGTAAATTGCTTTTTCTGTGGCCCAACATGCGGTCGTCGGTCGGCAATACTTAAAAGTCTGACAAGACAATATCTAATAGGGTTTGTAATGAGTAGTGCGTATTGTTGATTTTGGGTGTTTCACAAAGGCCCCCAAAATAGACAATTGTTTAAAATGGCGCTACGGGATGCGGAATTCCAGAAGGAGAACTATTACAAAATATTATTTATGAGTTTATGAGTAATAAATTTCAGGCTTTGCAGCCAGACATATCTTTTGTGTTCAAATAAAAAAAGGTATCTCTTTTCTATGCAATTTCGCCATTAATGTTTTGTTTGGTTTCAGACAGTTTTGTGCTCATAAACCTTTTCTAAATAGTGTTCATTACTTGTAGAATAGAAAATAAAGAAATAATATTATAAAAAAAAATAATGCAAATAACTTAAATAATTAAATTGGCATTAAACTACAATAGTAACTACTGGTTAGTAGGTCAGGTAGTTACTATTGTAATTTTTTATTCCTTTTTGTGCCAAAATCTACTTACAAATAATTTTATGCTAACCATCACAATACACTTTCCTGCAGAAATTCCAGAAGAAAACATCCATATATTAATTTTTATTAATTTATTGATAATTAATGGTATTATATTAAGTATTATGTATGCCAGTTCTAAATATTTAACTAATATGAAAATTCTGTTAGTTTTCTCGTTAATTTACGATTACTTTTTCTAATCTGTACCGAAGTTTGATACGGTTTTCACTATTATTTAGAGAATTGTAGTAAGTAATATTAGTATTTAGTAAATGAATCGTCAATAAGGTTTATTCCCAAAATGTCCCACGAGAAATGTCCCATTGGAAACATTTTGGCAATTTCAATAATAAATATATATATTTATTGTATAATGTCTGCACGTTTGACATTGTTTATATATAGTGTCGATTATAAATTGTATTTAATGATAAACTCCAATAAAAAAGGGTTAGTTTAGTTTAAAATTGTGAAGAATTTTACCACCGTACACGTTTAAAAAAACCGGTGGCAACACGTTTGACTAAATATTTGAACAAAAAAAGTGCTTCTGACAATATGGGAATATTAAATGCATTTAACACGTTCTGGGAAACGTCGACACTGATTTAATTTACAAACACACTAATGAGTTCTAATGCTGGTACACTTAGAAGCTATAATCCAATGTCCGTTCAGTATTAGAAGTCATAATCCAACATGAAGTCGTGTTGTGCCACAATTTCCATAATAAATATTTATGTGACACGACCGAACGTATTCAAAAACATATCGTAAAACAGTTTTTTATCTTAATTCCAGCAACTTTAGGGGTGGTTTTCACAATAAACATGTATTAATCTTTCCTATAAATCTTTACATCGTTTATAGTCTTCATGCAAATAAAAAAAAAACACGGCATTTGACTAGTCTAAAGATAATTAAACATTAAGTCCAAATTAAATACTAAAAATCTTTATTGCATAGATAAATAGACAGATAGTCTGTAATTTAAATAACATTTGAGCAGAGTCTTTAGAAATTTTTTAATTTTATGATATTAGATAGAATACAAGCATACAGATTATACAAAATTTAATAGCTAAGACTTAATTAAAGAGATGGAAAAAATCTTCATTTAGTCAAGCACGAAAGATGGATTGCATTATCTCAATAAACGTTAGCAAAGAAATTATCAGAGTTGAAGAAATGGCTCTGACAGCAAAAGTCTTGGTAATATTTTTGTGCCACTATTTACTTACTCGTAGGCATGCAAACTATCCAATAGGCAATATACCTCTTCATCCCATCCTACTAATCTTATATTACTAGTCTTACTAGTCTTTCTTACTAATATTATAAATGCGAAAGTATGTTTGGATGTATGGATGTTTGACGACACGTTTGGTCTAGTGGCTAGTAACCCTAGCTGTTAACCAAAAGGACGTGGGCTCGAATCCCGCTAGGGGCGAATGTTTATGTGTTAACATTTTACCTTTGTACCCGAGTCATGGATGTTTTATATTTATAATATGTATGTATTTACAAAAAAAAAGGTAATCTATGTATTATATCAACTGTCTGGTATCCATAATACATGCATTAGTTGCTTACTGAGGAACTAGTTCCACACTAAAGCAATTAATGTGGAACTAGTTCCACACTAAAGCAATTAATGTGGAACTAGTTCCACACTAAAGCAATTAATGTGGAACTAGTTCCACACTAAAGCAATTAATGTGGAACTAGTTCCACACTAAAGCAATTAATGTGGAACTAGTTCCACACTAAAGCAATTAATGTGGAACTAGTTCCACACTAAAGCAATTAATGTGGAACTAGATGGTGCTGTGTGAAATGTGTGAATATATTTATTTATTTATTTATTTATTGTAACTCTGTCACGCAAAAACTACTGAACCGATCACCATGAAATTTTGCATACACGTTGTCTGGGACACCAGAAAGGACATAGGGTACCTTTCATCCAGAATAAAGGACTATTGCCAAGGGATATATAAAAAATTAAAAAACTAACGCCTGGCCAAAGTGTTAGAGCAACACGAGGTCAAGCGTTATATTGCTTTTTTTTAAAAAAAATTCAACGCGGACGAAGTCGCGAGCACCAGCTAGTAATATAAATGCTAAAGTTTGTGAGGATGTATGGATGTTTGTTATTTTTAAACGAAAAAACGGTTTAACAGATTTGAATCAAATTGGCATACAGATAAAATATATTAAAAAAATAGGCTCCACCGCCGTCAGATATTTTCTCAAGTGTTATATTATTCATTTTTCAACGCGGACGAAGTCGTGGGCACCAGCTAGTATGTTGTATGTTCATTTTGTACAAATTCATAATTCCATTGATTTCAAGCTGGTATTATACATATAAAGTAAATATAGCCTTTTTTTTCATCTATAACTTAATTATTCTACAGATTTTTATTTAATATCAATATATTGTGTAGTATAAAATAAAAAGTTACCTACCATAAAGGTACCATAAGATGTAATAAAAAATCCAGTTTCTATCTGTCTGTCTGTCTGGGAAAGAAAGATAGTTATATTTATACCTACTATGTAAAGATGTGTACCTAGTACAAAATAAAATATACGAATCTATAGTCGCATATTCACTCCTAAACAAATAACAGTTAACTGTTACATTAATTAAATATTGTTATCTTAATATTACACTATATTTGAACCCACTTCATTTCTGTTTGTCTTTGAATTTAACTTGACAAAATTTTGTTTAACGTGTCAACACATCAAATTATGCGGACGTGTGTCTGTAACACGATAATAATTCACGTGAATGTATCCATTGACGTCTCTATAAGAGGAACAGTAATGTTACAATGTTATATAGAAGCGATGTTAACGCAACAAATCTTTTTTGTACATTAAACTGTTAATTAATGAAGAAGCTATTTCATTGTGGGGTTAAGTTTTGAACACACAATTAAACCTACGTGACGGGAAATAAGAAAGTTGTTTTGGCTGTTTGATTAATGAGAGGGATCAAATTTATCACCAAGGTAACCAAATATTCATAAAGCAGTTAGCATTAAAACTCGACGCTGATTGATGGATTACGTTTTAAACTGCGGTGATTTGTCATGTAAATATAAATAAATAAATATATAATATTAAATAAATATAATATAATATATATAATATAATATAATATAATGACGACACGTTTGGTCTAGTGGCTAGTAACCTTAGCTGTTAACTAAACGGTCGCGGGTTCGAATCCCGCTAGGGGCGAATGTTTATGTGGTTAACATTTTACTTTCGTACCTGAGTCATGGATGTTTTTTATTTATAATATGTATGTATTTACAAAAAAAAGTAATCTATGTAGTATATCAACTGTCTGGTATCCATAATACAAGCATTAGTTGCTTAATGTGTAACTAGATGGTGCTGTGTGGCATGTGTGAATATATTTATTTATTTATTTATTTATTTATTTATTATTTATTTATTTATTTATTATTTATTTATTATAATATATATAATATAATATATATAATATAATATATTCACACATTCCACACAGCACCATCTGGTTCAACACTAAGCAACTAATGCTTGTATTATGGTTACCAGACAATTGACATACTACATAGATTACTTTTTTTTGTAAATACATACAAATTATAAATAAAAAACATCCATGACTCAGGTATAAAGGTAAAATGTTAACACATAAACAATTGCCCCTAGCGGGATTCGAACTCGCGACCGTTTGGTTAACAGCTAGGGTTTTTTTTTTTTTTTTTTTTCTTGTCCTACCGGCTAGGGTTCCTCTGACACATGTCAGAGATCTTGTATAGCTGGCAGTGTAACAGCATAATAGTGTTTTTTAATCTACGTTTGGAAGCACGTCTATACATACGGTACAGAGTACTGATCAGCCACTCTTACTTATAATATGTAATTTAATTTTTTATGATGTATGTATGTTTCTTCCCATTTATTCTCCCCCCCCCCCCCACAGCATAACTAGCAGCAGAACCACCCGAAACAACAAAACAATTACGACCACTGACCAGCGAGAGTGAAAGCAGGAGGACAAGCGAACTAGGCTAAATTCCAGTACATGCATCTACAATATAAGTAATATTATATTAATTTGAATGACTAGACGAGCCATTCGCCTTAGCTACTACTCTCACGATTTTTCCGCAGTAGTCGACAAACCTACCCCTGATTACCTTGTCAAAAAGGATCTCTTTAAGGTAACTTTTGTCTAAAGTTCTATCTATTTCCATTTCAAGATCAAAACGCAATAATGAAAACCTGGGGCAGTCGAGCAGTAGATGTTCAACTGTCTCCTCCACCCCGGGTTCGCATAGACAGTTCGGTGTATCTTTTCTCTTGAAACGGTTCAGGTACTGCCCAAAACCTCCGTGGCCGGTCAGAATCTGCACCATTGCAGGCGTTAATGCTGTCTTTTTAATTAGACTGTATGCCGTCACGGCATCAGGCAGAAAAAGTTTTTTTTTCAGTTTTAGAGCCGCTTCTTTTTGGCAAAAGAAGCGGCTCTAAAACTGAAAAAAGCGAGTGATTACAGCGAGTGTCCGTTATCTTACATCAGAAGGAAAATCAGAAACGACACTATCTTATATTGGAATAAGAGATACATGGAGGGCGATACAGCCGGAGTAACAGCTAGGGTTACTGGCCACTAGACCAAACGTGTCGTCATGTACGATTAGACATGAGTCATTTTGATGAGATAATTTTTATAGAGGACAATAAAATTGGCGGCATTTTTAAAGGAAACGTGTTATTGATTTAGTTTTATCGTTTTTAAAAATATTTACTCAAGTAATATCGCGTTGAAGGCGCCGCCCGCTGTGAACAGGTGACGCCATGCCAATAGTAAATGTTTATAAATAATTAAATAACAAACATTATTTTTTTCCTTTATTATTTATAAGACCTTAGTTTTAGTATTCGTTAGTATTTTTGTAATAAATTCAAAAACTATACTACCGATTTTGAAAATTCTTTCACCTATAGAAAGTTACATTATCAGCGAGTAACATAGGTATTAGGCTATATATTTTATAAAGTTACACGGGCGAAGTCGCCTGCAACAGCTATAGTAGCGTATAAGATAATGAAAATATGCTGAGCTTTTCATTCCTTCTTTGAAGTAACCTCCAGTCATTGTTAATGTATAAGAATTTTTTTATTGTCATGTCAGAACAATGAAAACTAATAAATACCCATATTGATTTAATAATTATGTATCTTAATTATTTCATATTTCATACAAACGAGTTAGACGCAAGCAAAATAACAAGACTTTTGCTATATCTATATATCTATACTAATATTATAAGTATGTTTGGATGTATGGATGTTTGTAACTATTTCACGCAAAAACTACTGAACGGATCACTATGAAATTTTGCATACACGTTGTTTGGGACACCAGGAAGGACATAGGGTACCTTTCATCCAGAAAAAATGACTATTCCCGTGGGATAAATAAAAAATAAAAAACTAACGCCTGGCCAAAGTGGCCAAAACGAGGTCAAGTGTTATATTGCTTTTTTTAAAAAAAATTTCAACGCGGACGAATTCGCGAGCAACGGCTAGTAGGTACCTAATAACATAGGAATTTTAAATCTTTTTAAATAGATGACAACATTGCAGTAAAGATATTTAAAAAAAAAAATGTAGGTACATAAATAAAGTCATTTACAATGGCGTCGAGCAAGCTCAAATTGAAATTATCATTGCCACGGGCGTCGTGTGCATGAAAAATTCATTCGCAACAAAACAAGAGGGCGCCGTGGTATAAAAATTTGAATAAATATCAAGTCCCATACGAGTTACGCGACAAAAAGCTGGTTCAGCCACGCGGGGTTACTTATGCGTTTTGATGGCGTAATTTGGCAGTTACCCGCAGTTGGCAGTTGGCAGTTGGCAGTTGGCAGTTGGACGGTAATGTGAGCCGACATATTCGCGCACGCAACATGTTATTAAGTTTTTAGAGACACATCAAATTAGACAGAGAAAATGTGAGAGAAATTATACTTATTTAAGCTCCTTATTTCCGGTGCATGTTACAAGACACACATTGATACTCGTACGTAATTTTCGGTACTAGGTAATGCATTTGTTTTTGCGTTTCAATGAGTATGAGTTTCAATGAGTATGAGTTTCAATGAGTATGAGTTTCAATGAGTATGAATTTCAATGAGTATGAGTTTCAATGAGTATGAGTTTCAATGAGTATGAGTTTCAATGAGTATGAGTTTCAATGAGTGTGAGTTTCAATGAGTTTGAGTTTCAATGAGTATGAGTTTCAATGAGTATGAGTTTCAATGAGTATGAGTTTCAATGAGTATGAGTTTCAATGAGTGTGAGTTTCAATGAGTTTGAGTTTCAATGAGTATGAGTTTCAATGAGTATGAGTTTCAATGAGTATGAGTTTCAATGAGTGTGAGTTTCAATGAGTTTGAGTTTCAATGAGTATGAGTTTCAATGAGTATGAGTTTCAATGAGTATGAGTTTCAATGAGTATGAATTTCAATGAGTATGAGTTTCAATGAGTATGAGTTTCAATGAGTATGAGTTTCAATGAGTATGAGTTTCAATGAGTATGAGTTTCAATGAGTATGAGTTTCAATGAGTATGAATTTCAATGAGTATGAGTTTCAATGAGTATGAGTTTCAATGAGTATGAGTTTCAATGAGTATGAGTTTCAATGAGTATGAGTTTCAATGAGTATGAGTTTCAATGAGTATGAGTTTCAATGAGTATGAGTTTCAATGAGTATGAGTTTCAATGAGTATGAGTTTCAATGAGTATGAGTTTCAATGCGTATGAGTTTCAATGAGTGTGAGTTTCAATGAGTATGAGTTTCAATGAGTTATCATTTATGCTCGTAATAATAAGAACAGCACTTGTGCTGCACATCCAAGGAGTTGCTTGTTTTATTAATAAGTTACCATCAATTTGCTTGCAGACCTTTATAAAAAATTTTTTAATGAAATCATTAAATATTATGTTTAATTTAAACTCAAAACTCTTTACTTTAAATGCAGTTCTGACTCGTTTATGATTTGTTTTAGAAATCTGGATTGAGAATGCTCAGTTCCGTAAATATTTGTATTTAAATTAACTTTCATGATTGCATTCTCTAGTCGGAGCAGCTTATTTATTACTAGCTGGTGCCCGCGACTTCGTCCGCATTGAACGATGAAAGGTACCCTATGTCCTTTCTGGTGTCACAGACAACGTGTATGCAAAATTTCATGGTGATCGGTTCAGTAGTTTTTGCGTGAAAGAGTCACAAACATCCATACATCCAAACATACTTTCCCATTTATAATATTAGTACGGATTTTAATATGTACTGCTTTGAAATATAATAATTGCTATTCTATTCACATGATGCTTTTCATGGAAAGATTGCTATTGCGACTAGCACACCGGCCTTTATTGGTCGCACATCCCCCTTCCGGGAAGGTCTGGCCGAGCACAAAGGGGTGTTAAGTGTGCTCGCAAACACAAAAATAATAACAAAATCCCCGTGTATTTTGACAACATAATACTCGACGGTCACAAAAGCCGTCACGTCACGAGCAATCGGTTTCGCTTCCTCGCCGCCCTTTGAGAAGGGTTCCAAACAAGTTTCGCAAATAATTTATTAAAAAGTTTTTTTTTATCGCTTTCTGCAGCGGTCTGATGGCCCCTGTGTTGCTACCGTTTGACGGCTCCGATGAAAGATACCGTTCAGATTATAATTGACAAGATCTTTGTTGGATGTGACAATAGGATTTGGTATAAATCTGTCTATTGTGTAGTCTGGTAGATTAGCAAGAGTGGCAGGCCCGGCGTTATTTTGTGGGTTCGTAATACTGGGAATGAGTAATTGAATAGGGCAATGTGAAGTCTCGGATGGAACAATAACGCTCCTTGTTAAACATAATTCTCAGATTGTCCTTTTGACGCGTCTCCGAGATGAAGGTGATTAAATCTCGTTGTTTGGTGAGGCGATACTTATTGTATACTTACTTTGTCGGCGACTTACAACGTACTGAGGATTCTCAAAGTATCAGACAGTCCTGAAGTAAATAACTGAATAATATGATTCCCGAGCAACAGGAGAATGTAAGGTGGTGTATACAAGGAAAATTTCATAGTAGAAATAATTGATACACTTATTTAAAACTCGATTAGGTTTTGCAGGGCTAAATAACACCTAATATGGTAATTATTTGTAGAAATATATTATACGAAAGAATAACTTTCAATGCTGATCGTGCAATGTGTACAGAACGAGAATATTCTGACAGCTTATAGATAGGTACTAATCTGGTATAAAAGCTCTGCTCTATGATTTCACTTCTTCGCACAATTCGTACGAAATAAAATTGTGCAAAATCTCTACTAAACCAGTTTTTTCGATTTAATTTGTGCGATAGAAAGCCATCGATTTCCCAAAACATGAAAAATCTGGGCAGGAATAACCAGCAGTTACAATGAGCATTCTTCCACCAAGACTTTCGTCCAAAAAATGGTACTTATAATAATATACCTAAATTCACGACTATCTATATAATATCACAAAATAAACTCGCTATTCGCCTCTGTCTATTTTTTCGCTAACTTTTTCTAAACCGCCCAATGCATTTTGAAAACGTTTACTCTAGTGGAAGGAGCGATGAACGAGGAAGGTTGTGCAGCAAAAAAATTGCATCCGTGCAAAGCCGAATGCGGGACGCTAGTAGGTATAACATAAAGAAAGTAAGCGACAAATAAAAATGAAACAAGTATTCATGAAGTGTAAAAAAATTAATGAAACTTAAGCGATTATGTGAAGGTATAAACGACCACCCAAGTAGTGCTTGAAAAGTTCATCAGTTCGCAGAAACAGAAGTACAAAGTACATGTTACATTCGCACGAGCACGTCAACTGTCGTGATTGCCTGCATACAAATTTCACGTCACTGTGTGTGTGGCAAATACTGGCAAATAATTCAACATAACGCAGACTCATATGTACTTTTTTTTTTTTAATTGAGTCAATGCGCTTGGTCGCGATCTCACTTGATGTAAGGTGCATAAGCGGCCGAAGGTGGACCACGCTTACCTAGTAAGTGCCCATTTACCTTAGATTTGAGGACAACGAGGTTGTAATTTTGAGGGAACACAGACGCAGGCAGTGAGTTCCACTCCCTAGCGGTTCGGACAAGGAAGGTGCAACTGTAACGCTTCGTGCGTGATCGAGGAACATCAACCACGGAAGGATGGAACCTCTGTCTGAGCTTCGTGGTCCGCAAGTGGAACGGTTTCACTTGGATTAGATCTTTTAGAATGGACGCACACTCTCCATAGTGCAGACGATATAAAAGACAGGCTAAAAGATTATTTGGGAATTGTGAAACCATACTTCATTGATGTCTTGGACACAGTCATTGTCTAACCTCTTTATTTAAAAAACTAGCTGTGTTGCGCGGTTTCACCCACCATTTAATTTAAATTACTCGGTTACTCTTCGTAATTCTCGATAATTCCTATAACCTTGTTAGAGAATTGAGCTATCTATGGAAAGCAAAAATATTTTTCAAAATACGACTGGTAATTTAAAACATTAACTATTAAGCATTCATTATTTTATGGTCAACAGACAGACTGACAATCAACTTAATGTTAGGTGGATAGCTTCCCTTATAACACAAGCAACGCCAGAGGTGCTGCAAGTACGCTTCTGGCTATAGTACTTAGAATTAAGTTTATGCTTAAAACAAGTTTATGCTTTCCAGTTTTATGGACAATGTAAATATTATTAAGACAACTTTTTATATGTAATAAATAGATAAATCATAAATAAATTATAAAATAATAAAAAGGATAAAAGACTAGGTAGGTAAAGGGAAAACTGGGCTCTGGCACTTACCGAAACACAACAGCACACATGCTACTTAAATATATTTTTAAAATGAAAACTAAATTAGTAATTTAATTTACTTAAATTACTGTTTAGATCTAGTATTAGTATAAAATATCAAGCTAGCTGCTAAAAATTTAATTCCAAGTGGCTTTGCTCGACTAAAAATTTAATTCAAACAGCATTTTTACATATTATTTTTATTATAATAACAATTTGTTAATGCTATGAGTTAATAAATCTGCCAATACCTTAGTCGTGCGTTCTAAATTTAAAAAAAAATCTACCTATCAACAATGGCTTATTCATTCCAGCTGCCGTTTAAGGACAGCAAAGGTCTTCGGGATAAACATCGTGGTACAGTAGCGGCATTTGCAAATATCACAGTTCTTGCAGAAAATGTTCAAGGGAAATTAAGCTCTAGATATTTTGGGATAAGATTAAAATTGGCTTGTCTCATTATGGATCTCATGATAAATGACGTAGGGGGTGTTGTTTGCCGATTGACGTTGATCGACAACCGGCTGGATTCGAAACGTCGGCTATCTAGACATGCTAATGACACTGTTTTCCATATAATAACTTGGTTTAACATAAGTGGTCGGAGCACGATTTGAATTTTACATGGAAAGTGGAATGTCATGTTTGAATTTGTTTACAATGCGTCTTTTGATGGGCTTAATTGACGTGGAAATAGGTTATTTTTTTTTTATTGTTGGCTAATTTAATTGAATATAGTAAAGATTGATCCCGATGTCTTCGTAGTACCGTCATTAGTGCGGAATGGGTCATTCCGGTGAATGAACAGTCAACCTGTCTGCAAATATTTGAATTGCATTCAATTTTGATTTTTACATGATATCAATTTTTAATAATAATTGTTTGAGACTAAAATAATCTGTGATTTAATTAAGACAATTTAATTAATTAAGTAAATTATTAAATTGTAGCTATTTACATTTTAGAAACTGCAGCTCAATGAGTTTTTTATATGAGTACCTAATTTAAAAAAATGCGAAGAAAATTTATATATGATTTAATTTTGAATTTAGTCACGTTTCGCAATGTTGTTAAACTTAGCATGAAGGAGATAAATAAAACGGTTTGGTAGCTCTTTTTAATATATTTCATATAAAGGTTTTATTTTCATGTGATACAAGCGTTTGCAAGCAACTTTGTCTGCGTATTTTTATAAATTTACAGCCTAGGTTATAAACTTATTGTAAGCTTCATAAAAGTCCATTCTGATTACATTAAATGTATTTTTTATTTTATTACTAATATTAAGGTCGACAGACAGACTGACGAACCACATGGTGAAAGGTGGCAACCGACGCCTGTAACACAACAGTTCCAGATCAGAGCCAACTTTAAAAAGTTCATTTTCAAAGTGGACCCTGCCGGGAATCGAACCCGGGTCCCCTGAGACTGAGTGTTAAGGCAAGCACACTAACCATTCATCCAACGGACTCGTCAAATTTGTAGGTATATATTTGTTTCAATGTCATCTACAATTAATTGACTAAGACATTTGCTCAGGTTAACTATTAAATAATTTTACAATTTTACAATATGTTAATTAAAAAAAAAAAGAATTATTATAAAACTCAAAATAGAATTTTTAATTAATTATTATACAAATAGTGGCCATACATATTTTATTTATTAGCAACAAAATTAGGTATTTCCATAAATAGAATTCACTCGAGTTCAAAATTGACTTCGGCCTATCAGACTTCATCAAAATCTACATAAAATCAGGCTCGTCATCGCAGCTATATTTCAATCCAAACGTACGGACAGACGAAGACAATTATACTCCAGTTATAAATCCGAATGTCGTTTTACCATATTTTGTATGTACCTAGCTACGGAAGCTTAAAAACTATTACAAATCTTATCCCCTAAATCGTAAGATTGAAATTTGAATGGAGTCTGTATTCAAACATGTTAAGTAATTCAATCTCTTTGCCGAGAGAGATAAGGGCGAAAGCCGTTTGCAGATTGAAATGCATTTAATGGAGTTGAATGCGATATTTGCATTCGCGTTGTGAGTCTGTAACAGACGACGATTGACAGATATCAATATGCTATCAGGTTGCAGTCGAAACGGAATATAAATGATATGCTCCACTCGTTGAAAATGTTGAATTTTAAATTAAATTTTATCTTATAAAAAAAGCTTGGAAAGTGATATACCTAGGTATTGAAAACCTTATCCTCTTTAAAAGGACCTAAGTAACCGTTTAATAGATACTTTTATTTTACTGTCTGTTACACGCGAATTCGTCATAGCAACTTTATAAAATATAGCCTAAATTACTGGCTGACAATGTAGCTTTCGCATGTTTGAAATCGATTCAATAGTTTTTAACTTTTTTCGTTATCATTACAAAAAAAAAAATACAAATACTGTTTTTAAAATTTGTATAGACAAAAAAAGGAATAATATCTATTCTTTAAAAGTTAAAGTTGAAGTTTTATAACTTTTGAAGAATATAAAAAACAATCATTTATATGATAATTTTAAACAAACTAATGTGTGCATTATAATACTTACTTAAATAAGTAGGTATGCTGATACAGTTAAAAATTATATTCTGAAGAATAAATTAATTAAACAATGTTTTAGAATTACATAATGAGTGTTTAAGAATCGGCCTCTGAATAGCAATCATAAGTTACGAGAATAAATTAACATATATTAGCAATATTCTTTACGCCATATAAATCTGCTCTAAGATTTATTGCACAGATTGAAGCAATTATTATGATCTTATCTTACGAATACTATAATCAGCTATGTGCTAATGCCAAATTTAATTTGCTATTAAAGAAATTAATTTTTATTTATGATTAAATTATATGATAATATGGTTAATGTAGTAGCCCATAAATTCTTTTGTTTTGTAAATATAAAGCTAAGTTTCTGTAAACTTGTTTGTTACTCAACTTAAGGAATGATGACACAAAGATTTAAATAGATAGATGCGCCCTTACTAGCGAAACTGTGTTACAAAATTCATATAAGTACATTCACAGTTATACATTTTTATAGCAATGCGAGTCTTTTGTTTAAACACACTTTTAAACACAGACAACATTTCGAACGAGTTTTTTTGAGAGTAAAAGCAACAGAAACAATCTCTTCAAGCGACCGTTACACACTGTAGCTGGTTTTTTTTTTTATTTATTTATTATATTTAACAATTTTAAGACTAATATATAAATAAACATGTAAAATGATAACACTAAAAACCACTGAGGTTTTAATCTCGTGTTATCATTTGTTATCAATTACAGTTTAAAAAATATTGCTTAAATTTAAACAATATTTTTTAAGCAATATAATAACTGCAATTTAATATTTTTAATTGTTATATTGTTACATAGATCTGAAGGTAGACTATTGATAAGGTGTAGGACAATGTTAGCGGTAGTTCTTTCGCTGTACGTATTATTGGTGTGCAACTGTAGTTGGTTGAGCGCCTGCGCTCAACCCATTGTTGGTCACACCATTTTTGGTGTGTTTTAAGTATGGCGCGGGGAGATTAGGGCGCATCTTTCGATTTAAATCTTTGGGCTGACATGCCTTAAGAGAACCAAAAATTAAAAGTCCGTCTTTCCTGCACGGCTGGATGCGCGCTCAAACCTATTATTAATAAATAAAAAAGAAAAACTAGTAATATCTAAATTTCATGTTTAAAATACTAATTTATTTATATTTCGATTTACCTACTTTACCTATTTCACTGTCGTACACGACAGTACTTACGTTTTTTTCTTCTATAAAAATCAAAGTGTGCGAAACAGCCACTAAAAATATATTTAATTTTAAAGTCTTCGCACAATTCGTACGAAACAAAATTGTGCGAAACCTCTACTAAACCAAAAATATATATTTATAACTTAAAACCACATTACGAAAAGTGTGCAGTTCGCAGTCACATAAGTTAAGAAGCCCGTCTGGCGACATAAGACCATCCTGAATTAACTGCATGTATGCTGTTTTGATTTTTCATCGATCGAAGTTGGTATTATTCATCTGAAGGTTGTCAGAATTCAATATAACATACTTTATATCGCTTAATTAAAGTCGGCAGAGAATTTGCAGTAGGTACTTATGACGTTATTCAACTGACTGAAATAAATAATAACTTTATATAATACTGTCACATAAAACTGTACATAAAATCCCATAAAATATAGAAAAAAATATAATAAAAAACGGTTTATGTAATATTTAAATTTAAACCCTTTTTTCTTTAATAAAGTTGTAAAATTAAAATTCTATACCAAGGTTGAAATATTAATATTTTTCTCTTCATAATAATATATCTATTTTTTATGACACAATATTGTATTTGTTTGTTATGATATACCTAATGTTTTGTTGTAATATTTTGTTTATTTATTGTAATTTTTTTTTTAAATTGGTAACACCTAATCATTCATCATAAATGCAGTGAATAGAGAGATTGAAAACTCCGACCGAAATAGATGATAATTTCAATTTAAAAGGCACAATTCGTTTTGCTGTACAAAGATAAGTTGTGCTATACGAGTATTCAATGGTTGGCTTTCAAAATTTATTTCCCATTGTGATACGACATAATAGAGACCGTACCTATAGTCAATAAAATAAGGCAATGTCAGAACTAAATATATGTATGGTTTTGATACAAGATTAGATGGGGCACGTCAACCCTGACGTGGATTTACAGCGGCCCTCTTATATTATTTTATTGTCTACTAGCTGGTGCCCGCGACTTCGTCCGCGTTCAACGATGAAATGTGCTCTATGTCCTTTCTGGTGTTCCAGACAACGTGTATGCAAAATTTCATGGTGATCGGTTCAGTAATTGCGAAAGTATGTTTGGATGTATGAATGTATGGATATTTGTAACTCTTTCACGCAAAAGCTACTGAACCGATCACCATGAAATTTTGCATACACGTTGTTTGGGACACGAGAAAGGACATAGGGTACCTTTCATCGTTCAACGCAGACGAAGTCGCGGGCACCAGCTAGTATTATTATAAATGCAAAAGTATGTTTGGATGTTTGTAACTCTTTCACGCAAAAACTACTGAATCGATCACTATGAAATTTTGCATACACGTTGTTTGGGACACCAGAAAAGACATAGGGTACTTTTCATCGTTCAACGTGGACGGAGTCGCGGGCACCAGCTAGTATTATTATAAATGCAAAAGTATGTTTGGATGTTTATAACTCTTTCACGCAAAAGCTACTGAACCGATCACCATGAAATTTTGCATACACGTTGTTTGGGTCACGAGAAAGGACATAGGGTACTTTTCATCGTTCAACGCTGACGGAGTCGCGGGCACCAGCTAGTATTATTATAAATGCAAAAGTATGTTTGGATGTTTGTAACTCTTTCACGCAAAAACTACTGAATCGATCACTATGAAATTTTGCATACACGTTGTTTGGGACACCAGAAAAGACATAGGGTACTTTTCATCGTTCAACGCTGACGGAGTCGCGGGCACCAGCTAGTATTATTATAAATGCAAAAGTATGTTTGGATGTTTGTAACTCTTTCACGCAAAAACTACTGAATCGATCACTATGAAATTTTGCATACACGTTGTCTGGGACACCAGAAAGTACATAGGGTACTTTTCATCGTTCAACGCTGACGGAGTCGCAGGTACCAGCTAGTATATTATAAAATACAAAAACAACATAGTCTACAGTAACCCTTCTGTGAGAGTTCTTTTAAATTCCTCATAAATATAAGGTTGCGACATTTCGTCCAAGGTGTACGGCCTTTTAAAACCTCATCTTGGATATTTACTATAAACGATCGAATTTCTAGCGGCCTCTTTGTGTCTCTCTTTTGTATTATTTTCATATTATTTAGAGTTGAGAGCCGTGGCGGGTGTTATTGTTATTCTATCTTTGAGGTGTGGCAGCGGTTTTTGTTTGCTCTTCACAGTAATTTATTTGGTGCCTTTTTGTTTTGTTCCGCGTTACGTATAATCCTCTCTTGCTGTCAAGTCGTGCCGCCGTTCGTGGGGAGTAAAAATGCGAGTCATGGCTACCGGAATCTAAAGAGACTGTCGCATTTTTATTAAATTACTAGCCGGTGCCCGCGACTTCGTCCGTGTTTAACGATGAAAGGTACCCTGTGTCCTTTCTGGTGTCTCAGACAACGTGTATGCAAAATTTCACGATGATCGGTTCAGTAGTTTTTGCGTGAAAGAGTTACAAACATCCAAATATAACTTTCGCATTTATAATATTAGTACGGAAGTTTTTGGTGTATTAAAGCTATAACAATAAATAAAAAAGTACTACAGAATACTTATTCCCCTTTATTTTATTTTGAATTTAATTAAGTATATATAAAAGGCGATGTGTGTATGTATGTGTCCTATATACTCCAAAACCGCTGAACCAATTTTGATGAAACTTTCAGACAATCTTCACATTAGTCCAGCGCGTGTTCCTATGAATTTTTGTAGCGATCGGACGCGGACGAAGCCGCCGGCGTATATACTAAGTTAAGTATAATTTCAGTTCACATCAAGTGACATCCTTATTGACGGCACCTATGATTCACAATTTAAATGTTCTCAATCAAAACCACTCCACTACGTCTTTATTCTTCAATGTCTGCTCGGGAGCTACCGGTTTTTAGCTTCTGATTGACGGCTGTCGGCTCCGCTTACAGACTTGCAACATTAACACTACTTACAGTCGCGGCTCTATCACCACGGCATACGGTCTCTTTTTCTTTGACTTCCCCTTCTAGTTTCCCTTGTACCTCGGCATTTGCTGCGGCGCCGGTCGACATGGCTCGATCTCGAATGTCATCCACTTATTCATTACAGGTTTCTATTCAGTTTTAATAATAATCAATGCTTTTATTATGGCCCGTGTGAGTCGCCGCAGTTATCGTGTGTATTATAGCGTTCACGACTGTGTGTACTTACTTAACTATGTTGTCGGACAACTTAATTGGACGCGAAGAACTTAATTGTTTAACCACACTATTTTAAAATGTGCATTAGTTTCATGCATGGAATTTGTATTTAATTGTAATTGGCGATTGTTAATGTATACCTATAGGTATTTGGTTTTTTTTGATTGTGCGTTTTGTACAAGTAGTGTACTTAGTAATTAATGTTTCGAACGTGTTATGTTCTTTTTATTAATGACAGCTATCTCTACCACTGTCTGTGATTATTATTGTGTAAAGGTTTTTTCTTGTTAATAATATGTGCATTTAAAGCTACTTTATGTAACAAATAACTGTTGCACGCGACTTCGTTCGCGTAACTTTTAAAATATAGCCTATTTATGTTACTCGCTGATAATATAGCTTCTAAACAGTGAAATAATTTTTCAAATCGGTCCAGTAGTTTCAGAGCCTATTCAATGAAAACAAACAAACAAACAAATGTTTCCTCTTTTAAAATTAGTATAGAAAATAAATAAAAATATTTTTTTTATTGACTGTAGCAGTAAACCTGAGGTAACCTCGGTGTAAGAAGCTGTTGCTATGCCAGACACTATTTCAAATTCTATTCAGATCTGAATTGTTTAGTATTTAATAGATTTAAAAGCAGGTACCTAACTAAGTACCTAATCTTTTCGGTGCCGAAATATCGCATGCTTCATTATATCATCATTGTATGACATCACTGTGTAAAAAAAAACGGGCAATTTAATGTTATTATTAATGAAGGTCTGTCTAGAGACCGACTCGTACAAAAACGTAATTGAACAGAGTACAACGCTTACACAAACCGCAAATAAATCAACTCGCTTGAGAATATTTTGATAAACAAAAGAAAATTGCTCGGGACGCGCTTCAAGGTTTTGACTGGTGGAATTTATTAAGAAAATTACTCAAAGACAATGAGGAATATTTAGAAGTGGCGAAGAAAAATCGTCCGAGCCATTGTTAAGGTAAACACGCCGCGGACAGATTGACAGGAGGGAAAATCGTTTTCGTAACACATTGCCGTAAAATAATATTAAGGAAAATTCCTTGAAAATTCCTAATTTTTCTTAATGTTATTTTATCGGAAGTTTTATCATGTAAGTTAGCGTGCTTGATTAGTCAAAATTACTTGATTATTAAGATTTCAAAATGAAGTTAAATCTTACGATTGATATCTTTCAAGTAGACTCGCAAAATCTTTGAAATTCAACACACTGAAGAGAGATCTGTGTTGTGGCTCGTATATCTGATATGGTCTGTTGAAGTCATTCATTCATTCATTCTTCATTCATTACTACAAAATGCAAACATTCGTACAGTGGGGATTTTATCCTGCGTACACGCGAATTTTGTTACACTAGCTAGGGATCGCGACTTCGTCCGCGTTGAACGATGAAAGGTACCCTATGTCCTTTCCGATGTCCCGGACAACGTGTATGCCAAGTTTCATGGTGATCGGTTCAGTAGTTTTTGCGTGAAAGAGTTACAACATCCATACATCCAAACATATTTTCTCATTTATAATATTAGTACGGATAACATTTATTTTTTATTTCTATCCAATTATTTATGAACTTTGTACAGATTAATTTAATTAATAATTAATCTGATATTGTATTTATTATCATCACTGTGACTTTAGAAAATATTAATGAACTTTATCGCTTTCTTTTAGAAATTTAATAGCTTTAAAAAATGCGCATTTATTTTGATTATTAGTCACAACAGATAAATATTACATAGGTATGTACTTTACCGTCTTATATTTTTTTAATAGAATTTTCTATTTCTATATATATATATATATTTTAATATTTCTAGTCGCTCGCTTATGACTTGGACGTCGAATTCAGAGAGCAATCATTCATAGGTGATGGATGGTAATAAATAGCAGTTTTATGCAGTCCTTATTTGAAAGCCGCTTTGTTGAAGGGAATTGATTACATAACGCCACCTCTTAGTCTTGTGGCTCGGATTTCATTAAAAACTATTAATCTTAGATACGAGTTTCACTAAGAATAGTGGATAAATGTATATTGTGCACCATCTAATAACACTCTTTTGAGCGTATTTTTTTTTGTATGGAGAATTCGATACTAAATGTAAATTTCCAGACAGTAAAAATGTTGAATTTTAACGGATTTGGGAACATTTTTTTTTTAATAAAATAAATTAATGGATGGATTTTAAATAAATGGAAATAATTCAAACTCTAACAGAAGATAGTTTAATTCGTGTAAGAGTGGGGATAAATACCTACAAAATCTAAGAATTATAAATGGAAAACTGTATAGGAACATACTTAATTATGAAGATCTAAACATTCAGGACATTTTAGACTAACCCGCTTCTCGAGTACTTCAGGGATAGTACACATTGACGAGCACGGAGTGGTTTTTTTTTTTTTTGGTTTTTTTTTAATTTTCTTTCGTAAGTGGTTGCGGACCAACTTGAAGCTCGTGTTTTGTCGATTATTGCTAAATAGTCTAGATCTATACTAATATTATAAATGCGAAAGTATGTTGGGATATATGGATGTATGTAACTCTTTCACGCAAAACTACTGAACCGATCACTATGAAATTTTGCATACACGTTGTCTGGGACACTAGAAAGGACATAGGGTACTTTTCATCGTTCAACGCTGACGAAGTCGCAGGCACCAGCTAGTTGTCTATAAATCCGCCTTTTAAGGTACCTTTAAAACCGTTGGTAATATACAAAGTAGGTAGGTTCCGTTTGACAATGCCAGTCTAGACACTCCAAGCAACGATTGAATTAGTACAATTTCCAAGTAACATAATAATTTGATTTCTTTTATAACAGAACAAAATATACAATTCATTCCATTAAATAAAATTCCATTATGAATTGGCGCATATCTCAATTGTTATACTAATTAACTAACAAAGTTAATAGAACAATGATGGCCCCGTAGCACATGTGCGCTCAGAGTACTATTATAGAATCCACTCAGACTACTAATATTATAAATGCGAAATTATGTTTGGATGTATCGATGTTTGTAACTCTTTCATGCAAAAACATTCAGTAGATTGGGTTTGGGACACAAGAAAGGACATAGAGTACCTTTTATCGTTCAAAGCGGACGAAGTCGCGGGCACCAGCTAGTTGTCGATAAATGTAAATTGAATGTATTGTAGAATGATACTTAGATCCAATAATTCATCAGTTGTAAACATAAATCAACTCCCACATTATCATCGTTCTAAAACGTTCGCTGGCACAATTCCTACAAGTCCCTATACAGACGTACGGACGGAACAAAAGTATACCGCCGTAGTGATTGATGTTCTTAGAGGGCCATACATCATCCGAGCGTTGTCCGCGATTGCCGCTAATCATGAATAATTAACGTTATTAACGTCGTTTGTTTCAGCTGTCTTCGCAATGCTTTCCACAAGATAACTGAATTCCAAATGTTATGTACACGAGTCACAACAAGAGTTATTTGATTTCGTTTTCAATTTACCAATTATACCACAAATTAATTAACAATTACGCCACGCCACACTACAGGTATATCAAGGAGAATATCGTCAATGATTATTCATTTTCCAATATAGTTATTTTATCTATCAATTTTAATAATTTTAACTTATATTTATTTAACAGACGGTTCATAAAAGCGATGCGTTAATTTTGGTTATTCATATGCCGCTTTTAGTATTAAGAAATTTAAAGTTAAAAAAGTTTAAATTTAAAAAGTTATTATCTTTTCGCAAGAGCAAACAATTCTTAATATTAATGTCTAGTGTAGAAATATTTATAAAAATGTTA
Source organism: Synanthedon myopaeformis (assembly GCA_944738685.1). Taxonomy (NCBI): domain Eukaryota; kingdom Metazoa; phylum Arthropoda; class Insecta; order Lepidoptera; family Sesiidae; genus Synanthedon; species Synanthedon myopaeformis. The sequence continues at coordinate 599,283 of OX122921.1, forward strand.
AAAATAAACAACTGTTGATATTTCTATTATATGAATCGATAACGTCAACGTATTTTACATTAAACTAAAAAAAGCAAATAAAAATTTTAAACTTTCAATAATAACAGCCAAGACTTACTTAAAGCATTTTTTCTTACCTAATTTGAAACTCGTTATTAAAATCTACAGAGCGTGACTTTACAAATGGCTCAAACAAGAAAAGTTACTTATGGGTAATGGCAAAAATAAGAGCTTGTATTTGTCGGCGAAATAAATACATATACACTATAACAAGGTCAACAGAATGCATCCGCGCATCGCAGCTGTCAACTTATACATTTAGGCTCGAGTTCACCAACAGACGGTTATTTTTAAACAGCTGTTTAAAATTTAAACAGCCGTTTAATAATATTTTTTTGTTCAAAATCGCTAAAATGCGGGTTAAATGCCCTAAACATCTGATTAACTTAATGATTAATCTGATGTTTAGGGCGTTTAACCCGCAGTTTAGCGATGGTGATGAACCAAATATTATTAAACGGCTGTTTAAATTTTAATCGGCTGTTTAAAAATAACCGTCTGTTGGTGAACTCGAACCTAAAAGACGTGAGACATAACCTAGTATTAATGATTAACTAAAAAAAAAACTTACAAACGACTTGTTACATGTTATGTTACCCTCATCAAGAGCTGTCCAATTAATTGACAGCTCGTACAGCTGACAAGAATACGGACGGTTCGAAATTTAAAATAAAATTAATTATATAATCAATCAGATGACATGTCATGGCCGCTAAGGTGTTGCTTTTCGCGCGGCAAAATGCCAATCAACATACAAAATGCTCATTCGAGCGATGCTCTCGTTGCAACAGATAAAAACGCCTTTTGCTTCCAATTTGTCATCACTAAATGCGACTTTGAATCGGTAATTATAAATGCCATTATCAATTGAACCTCGGAGGTCAGTTAGGTTCGCTTTATCGTCATTGTTGTCGGTAGTTTAACAACCCAATTCGCCACACCATAATCGAGAGTCGCTCAATAAACTGAACTTGTCCAAGGTCTGAACTGAACTGGCGAAGTCAAAAGGTCCATTTTAAAAGGAGAAATTTTTATGGTCGCCTGTCATTTCACGCACATTTTAATGTTAATTCGCACGTTTCTTGTCTTTTACGGAGCATTTTAATTTTGTCTGACGGAAATCGGTCTCGGGTTTATGTGTGCACATATTAAATGTCGGACACCATTTAATTTACGATTGTGATGAAAAAAAAAGAGAAAGAATATTGAGAAATAAAACTGTTCTCGTATTCAAAATAACACGATATAATTTATCGGTAGGTACATTATTTGAAGACAAAATTACGAGAATAGGCATAGAATATAGGTTATAAATCTTATTGAGGAACTCATGAGCTTTTATGATTTCTGTAGCGTGTTAATCCTTCCTGTCTTAGGAAAACAGTAATATATTTTATATACAATTATCATCACCATCACCATTATCATCATCATCATCATGTGAGTGTCATCTTTCAGTGCGTTGCTGCATAGATGATTAAAATTAGGTTATACCTCCATGGGGTAGACGAAAACAGTCAGTGTTATATGACCCTAGAATCATAGACAATATAGCTACGTCCACATGTTCGTCCTCCACACATAGCCCATAAATCTTTAGTTTTTATTTAAGTGTTTTTCAAGTGTTCTTCGACCAGCCCAGCGGAGACACATTTTTCATCAATTCAATTAGAATTATTCTCGTACTCTTCGCACACTTTAGTGAGAAATTTAGCTACTTAAATTATATTAAATTAAATCTAAGTGCAACAAAGAGTTTTTCCTATGACCACGTAACAGATAACTGTCAGTACTGTTGTATAAAAACCTATTATTTACTAAACCCTGACTTTTTTATTGAGCTTACGCCACATGCTATATCTGCTGTAAGTTGATGAGGAGTTGGGTGTTCCGCAGACTACTTGATGTGCAGCATCCGGTCAAGGTTACCATGTGTGATGTCTTTTGAAATTAGTCACTGAATAGTTTTTCTTATGTTTTATTTTTATAAGCACAGTTACACAAAGTATTTTAATTTATACAAAACTTTACAAAAGCCATTCTTGTCTAGTTGCCCGCTTCGCTCAATCCTCATTCCATAGACCAACAATTATGTCACAGACTATAAACATCTCACACCATGTCATGGAAATAATATCATAGAAGTAACAGTATACTAAATTCACATCAATCGAACATATTTAACCTGGTGAAATACCTTCGTTAACTGGGAAATGGGTTGATTGTCTTCAAATCCCTGAATTGATTTTCAAAATAATATATAGCTAAGAACATTCCTGATTACGTCAACTTTTAAACAAAAAAAAGGGATCTATATCTACGGAGCTACGATTACACAGACACAGAGACACGTCAAACTTTCAACGCCCCATTTTTGCGTAGAGCGTCGGGAATTAAAACTGACGTAAAATACTAGTGATTTCACTCATGTTAACTGGTAGGATAAAAATATGACGTATATATAACTTTCCTAATTGCATATAAGTACAAACAGCACAATATACCTATTTCTTGGTTAATTTATTATTGTTTTTTATAAGCAAACATTGAATGTGCACATTGACTAGTTAATCATGTTTTGTTCACAAAACAATGTCTATCAATAGTATTATTTGTAAATTCTAAATAAATTCAGCTCAATCATATTTCTACCAGCGTATTTCTATTAAATAAAATTAGTATATCATTATACTTTTCCATTTAACATTAAATGAACTTTTTGATTTCCATTTATAGCCACTATTTCATTTCAAAAAGTAATGTTTATAGAAACACACAGATGTTTAGCTAAGCCTGACGATTATGTTTAGTTTAAAATATCATCAGAAACAATTTTTTAATACATAGTTTACAATTAACATCACGTTTGCTACGGTCAAAGGCCCTTCGCAAAGCAAAAATGTTATGAATAGAATAAGGGCCACTTTCACCAAATACAAGTAAGGTGTTGATTAGTTAATTTTAGAAATAATTTTATGTTTTATTAAATTAATTTTTTTTTAATATTTTCTTTTTAATGTTAGGGACTTTTACCGTACAAACAAAGGTATATCATCTCCTTCATTCCCGTTTACCGGTGACTTTAAATGGCGGTTAGCCTACTTGACACATTGTAAAAGAGGCCCTAAGTAATTAGCATATTGTACGTTAACAGATATACAACTTATCCTTGTTAATCCTTTTATAAACAACAACATTTATATTTGTCAAGATAACTATCAAACAGTTTGCGTGGGTTTTGCTTGACAGACGTTTAGTTATTAGTATCGGTTCGCAATGAATAGTGGAATATATTTAAACAAATCCAATAACATTGCGAACAACTCTGTTTCAGATTAAACATAATATTCTCGTTTTACATTTATTGATTTATTTGGAGTCACATTTCGTGTTAATAAATCGCTGCTTAAATTCAAAAGTACCACAAATCAAAATTACACTTTTTTAGAGAAGAGCTAATCGAAAAAAATAATATTTTTTTTTGTATATTTTTTTTCTTATTAGATATATATCAAATATAATCATATTATATATAGTTAGAAGCGTATTTTTAAGTAGCATTAAATGTTTTAAGTAATTTTATAATAAACTAAATACTAGAGGAGATATAAGCATATAAGTTACTTTTGGATAAATGATAAAAATGTACTAAATATGGAATAAAAAAACCGTAAGTCTTTTTGCAACATACAATATGAAGGATTGTGATTGTATTTTTGCAAGAAAAACATTTTTGGAAAATTTTGATTTGAATCAAAAAATTTTGAAATTTTTGAATTTTGAATTTAAGCAGTGAAATGTACCTAGGTTTCATAACTAGCAGTATGATGTCCTCGGGATAGTCTCGACTTCTTATCCTAACACCTAGACATACTCAATGCACTAACACCATTAGAATTTCTATGGATTAATTGAAACTCACTTCATAGAAATACATTAAGTTGGTGTCGGAGAATGCCTCAAGCTTTCTAACATAATTTGTGCCTATATCAAATTATATGTATATACAAATATATTATATCCTTCCTTAGGTAGGTACTCGTATTATGGTGATTACCTACCCTATAATAGTGAAGAGTGTTTGGGGAAATTAAAATAATATAGATAAGAAAATTTGGGTTACATATTTAAACGGAAAAATTCTTTCATTGTCTTTTTGCGATAAAACAAAAAAAATGTCCAAAATATAATAAGTTTCTATATCTACTATTTTATCGTAATTATTATTTCGCAATGAGGAAGCTTTTAAGTTAAGTTAATAACAAATAAAATAATAACCCTATAAGAAGGGAATCTCATCACGTCGATCTGAAAACAATTTTAAAACATTAAATCGCAAAGAAGCACAGTCTCATATAAAAGCACTAGCTGGTACCCGCGACTTCGTCCGCGTTGAACTATGAAAGATACCCTATGTCTTTTCTGGTGTCCCAGACAACGTGTATGCAAAATTTCATAGTGATCGGTTCAGTAGTTTTTGCGTGAAAGAGTTACAAACATCCAAACATACTTTCGCATTTATAATACTAGCTGGTGCCTGCGACTCCGTCCGCGTTGAACGATGAAAGGTACCCTATGTCCTTTCTGGTGTCGCAGACAACGTGTATGCAAAATTTCATAGTGATCGGTTCACTAGTTTTTGCGTGAAAGAGTTACAAACATCCAAACATACTTTCGCATTTATAATATTAGTACGTATTTAGGTGCCCCCCAACGGTCTATTAAAGTGATTTCTATCTGGCGTGCACAAATTAATCCGTCAGGGCGTGTAATCCGAGCGGGCGTCGGCGTCGCCTGTCTGTCAGACTCGTCAGGCGAGTTGTCGGTCGACTTGTCAGGTGACCTGTCAAAATTGTGACGCTTGACTGCGCCCACCGCGAAGCGTATTAAAAATCATCCTAAAACGCTGTGAAATTAATACTGTTTATTGTAAATTCAAGCCTCAAATCTGGCAAATGATACAGTTCTATCTTTAACATAATTTTATTGTAATAATAAATTATAACGATCAGTATACTTATAAAAAACACCGAGTATCTATCCTCTCGGTGCTTATAAGCAATAGTGATGTACGGATATCCGTATCCGTTACTTTTTGGCGGATCTTATTTTATTTTTAATTCATATACATTTTCCGTATCCGCGGATACTTTTAACGATCAGGCACATCACTAAGCAAAATTTTAATTATGACTACTAAAACTAAAGTGAGGATTAGCAGAAAGGTCAGAACATTTTAAAAGAGCAACATGAATCCTCTTGAGTACTTCTAGCGACTGTGCCAGAATAATATTTATTTTAGGTATAAGTTTTACAAAATATACTTCAGTAAAATCCACACTACATACGCAAATAAATATATTCTTGTTATAATACCTAATCTTAGACAAACATCACGAGCAGGTAAGTACATTTAGAAGATTTTTTTAAAGGATTATAATTATTATTGTCACAACTTTGCCCTCAGTTACGAACAATACCAATTCGTGCCAAACGCGTAATTATTAAAAAAAGGTTTTGATTCGTGGCAGTAGAACATACTTTATTAGTGGTATAGGGGAATAAATTATTCGTGCCAGATATTTCGTGTGAGCTGAGCGTAAGTCCAAAAGATGACTATTATTATATTATTATTATACGCAGAGCTAGGAGACTTATTGGCGGCAGTACGTTTTTAAAAATTAAGATGCAGAGCCTGGCACATAGACGTAAAATTGCCAGTATATGTGTCTTTTATAAGATGTACTTCGGAGAGTGTGCTCAGGAGCTGCATGAACTCATACCGCCTTCCCCTTTCTTCCATCGGACATACAGACGTACAATTGGTTACCATCCACATCTTGTCGATATCCCTCTACTCGTATTTTGGACCAAGCGCTTTAAAACATCTTTTATAATGCGCACTGCCAACGTTTGGAACTCCTGACCTCATATAACCCAAATCTTTTCAAAGTTCGAGTGAATTGGCATCTTCTGGGTTGAGAATGAGGTTCGCTCCATCTTAGGCCTCATCCTTGATACACAGTTGGTTGTTGGTCAAGAGCAAACCCATCATTTATTAAAAAAAAAGATGCCTAACAGAGACAAATGATTTTCCCCACGAATAAAGGCACTCGTCACACAACAATTAAAACTTCCACGACACGAAATCACCTGTTAAAATATTACCATCAGCGTGTCATGTATGAAAACAGTAATTTACATTGCGTGAGTTCCCACGTGGGTAATAACGTCGATTAATGACCTAGTTGCCACCGTCGTCGTCGAGTTGTAATTATTTTTATTGTGACGTTTTAATAAAACCAACATAAAACACGTCTAATTATTACTTAGAAATAGAAAATAATTTATGTGAAAAGTAATAAGTTTTTTTAACTAAGTATCATGTTTATTGATTTTATTTTATTTTATTTATAAATGTAAAAAAATAATATTAACTAAAAAAATAAATCTTAATTTTAATCCTAATTTTTATAATGTTTGTAGGTACCTAAATAAATAAATATTTTCACATCTTAACGCGAGCACCAGCTAGTATTATAAATGCGAAAGTATGTTTGGATGTATGGATGTTTGTAACTCTTTCACGCAAAAACTACTGAACCGATCACTATGAAATTTTGCATACACGTTGTCTGGGACACCAAAAAGGACATAGGATACCTTTCATCGTTCAACGCGGACGAAGTCGCGGGCACCAGCTAGTTATACATAAACATACAAGAAAAAACAAAAATCAGCAAAGTTTCCACAAAATTACTAAAACATATGAATTACGTTACTAATCTTAGTAAAATATTGGAGCAGGGAATTGGATGAAACTTCGAATGAACACACAATTTTATTCAAATTATAATTGTAAGCATACCAGATAATAAACGGTCGGTCGATATATTATGTTAGTGATTCAATTATTTTGCAATAATTCAATGTATTACGGATTTATATTAAATTTATTATAAGTCCGATGGCCGGCGGTCGCGGTGATTCTATTCTGACACTGCACTCGGCCTACTGTCACTGTGACAGTCAACAACACTGACAGCTCGCGTGACAGATAGCGACCGCTCGGATTATGTCGCATTATATAGTGACGACGTTTAATGAATGATTATTATAAAAGCTTTGAGTGTTTTAATATCTGAGGGCGTAATCTGGGTCATTATTAGAATATTTACACTATATTATAAATATAAATTTGATTAATTATTATTTATTAATTTGAAAAAATAAAAATGTGGATCTTGTAATCTGTGTAATATGATAGGAGGCGATTAAATAATAATAGCCAAGGATGCAAAAAGTAACCAAAGTAATCTCGCCTGATATTCGTAGTAAATGTTGATCAAATAATTATCAAAATATTAATATAATGAGTTAGTTAACACAATATATACAATATACATTACAGTCTTCTTGAATAATGTATTTTAAAATGGCAAAATAATTTATCTGAGTTAGAGTATAAATAAATGGAGAGGTTTTAGAGATGACCCTTCACATAATATGAAATTTACTAAAAAATAATAATAATACTAACCTATCTGGGATCGTATTATTATATGACGTATCAATTGCAAAAGTTGATGATATAGCGGAATTGCATTGTATATCGAAATTAGTTAAATTATTTGTATCCCTTTGTGGCAATCCAGTCTGTCTTACAGACTCAGCGACTCAATTTTGAACCGCTTCTAATTACGACTCCATTCGTCATTACTGTCGAGCTACTGACTCGTGACGTCACCGTATACCCCGTTTATTCGGCGGCCGTCACGTCACGTGACTAGCTGTCACGGTGTATGAGCGATGGCGTGCTATGGCGGCGTTGCCGTCTGATTTATTACTTCCGAGCTACGCCCTGTGTACCTCTACCCACCTACCCACCGCATCAACTAGCTGTACGGACAGCAAGACAAAACCTCTGTACTCCAGGAACTTTTTCAATATTTTTTCAGACATTTATTGAAACCTTATTTTTGTCACCTATTTATTTGTACTAAATATACAATCACAAAAAATGAACCATTATAAAAAGAGGATGTATGGATGTTTGTAACTCTTTCACACGCAAAAACTACCGAACCAATCACCATGAAATTTTGTATACACATTGTCTGGTACACCAGAAAGGACATAGGGTACCTTTCATCGTTCAACGCGGACGAAGTCGCAGGCACCAGCTTGTATTTAATAAAGTACTTAGATATAACCTATAACGGGACCGTCAAGCCTGGCTTGAGTTAAAATGCGGTATATTTTAACCCAAGCCTGTCTGTCAGCCTGTCTGCCACCCTTAATAATATTTAAAAAATCCTGTGCAACTTTTGATACTTTTCAAATATATTATTAGGCTAAAGGATAGGCACAAGGTAGGAATAGGCAAATAGATCCTCTAAGTACTCAATCGCTAAAACTAAACAGCTTAATAACAGCTGACATAAGTGAAATTTAAATAAGTGCTCATGGGATAATAGCGAATCGAGATTTTTTTTACATATTTTTTAATGAAAATATTTCAACAACTCCCTACTCTATAAGTATTAATATAAAAAAAATCTGTTTTCTAATTATTTTCTTGTATTGATTTTGGAACAAATTTAATTATAGATTGAGTAATTTTTTTTTCGTCCTCTTAATTTTTTTCACTCAAATTGAATTTTTTTTCCTGTCTGTACACACATCAGGTGCAGATACAACATGTCAACACTTGTGTTCGTCGACAATGTATTTGCAAAATAATAACGTATTACTTGTATTGGATGTAGGTCTTATACATTATAAATATTGTTATCAAATAAAATAAATAAGTATTATGTATAATGTCAATTAAACACACCAGACAGTAATATTAAAACACATATTAGTTATTACGTTCTAAATAGTACGACCTAGTTTCCACGACTTATTAGTAATTGTCAATTATAGACTTTTGCAGAATGACAAGACTTCTCCAGTCTTTGAAAATTAATAAGGTTAATTAATACTCGTAAGACACGATGTTTGTATTGAAGTATTTTTTGTCAAAAGCAAAAGTTTGACAGTATTGTTGTGAATGGTTAATTTACCAAAAAAAATATATCTCTTTTTAAATACTAGCAGCGCCATCTCTGACCTATGCCAGGCATCATACAACCCATACAGCCCTGCTAAAAGCGGCTACATTCCTCTAGTTCGTATTTTGTTGCTTCGTGTCTAAATATGAAACTTTATAAAAGATATTAAAAAATTGTCTGATTGTGCCGTTATTAATAATCCTTCTCAGTAGATATTTTTTTTTTAAATGTGTGGCGCTAGTGTACCTTTGTAAGCGCTCTTAATTAACTTCTAATAGGCTTCAACTAGCTATGAAATTCAACTGAGTAAGTATATCTTCAAATAGTTGCAATGCCCTTAAATAGACATACAAGCAGACACTCTAATTTTATAAACTCCTTTTTTCATTATTAAGTTGTTGTAGTATTCATTTAAAGTTAGTAATAATGTTTACTTATAAAATTACGAATTGAAAATAAGTTAAAATACAATTTTATTGTTTGATGAAGATTGACGAGTACTAATAGAAAATTTTCAGAAATACTCGCACTAAATTTGAGTGAAATATAATACGTAATAATAATATTGAGGTTATTTTTGAAAAATAGGTTGTATAAGCGAGTTTTATATTAATATATATGAACAAAGAGTCACGATGTAACGTCGTACTGTGGTAATCTACCACCACATATATCATTTTGTTTTATGAATTGTAAATTTTACGTTATATAGTCTTTAGTGGGCCATATTTTAAGTCGTATTAATGCCTCGCAAGCGCATCGTAGGGCTGCCTACGCACAAAGAAAAAAAATCAATTTACTTAAAATTTTTTATAAGTTTTATTTAATATATGCCATTTAGATTGAATAATAATTAATAATAATAATAAATATCATCACACATTCTTGCTGTATTATGGATACCAGACAGTTGATATAATACATAGATTTTTTTTTTCGTAAATACATACATATTATAAATACAAAACATCCATGACTCTAAAATGTTAACACATAAACATTCGTCCCTAGCGGGATTCGAACCCGCGACCGCTTGGTTAACAGCTAGGGTTACTAGCCACTAGACCAAACATGTCGCATAAATAATAATAAATCATTTATTAGATGTAAGTTTAACTTTAGCACCTTAAAGTATTTTATAACACAAGTCGCCCCATAAGTGCTTCAATTATGCTGCCGACTTTAGTAGGATAAATTCTAATAGGCTCTTCTCACTCACAATAAAACAAAAGCACAAATGCTAAAGTACTTATTTTCGTCAAACAGTGACTTGACAGTGAAAAGCAGTTTGGCCAACAACTACTCAAGACAAATAGAGGAACTGAAAAACTGAATTATTATTTCTGTTAGTCACTTTCCTGGCATAGAATCCGTCAGTACTAATATTATAAATGCGAAAGTATGTTTGGATGTATGGATGTTTGTAACTCTTTCACGCAAAAACTATTGAACCGATCATCATGAAATTTTGCATACACGTTGTTTGGGATATCAGAAAGGACATAGGGTACCATTCATCGTTCAACGCGAACGAAGTCGCTGGCACCAGCTAGTATATAATATTTGAAGAAAGTTTGAAGGACAATTTTAGGATAAAGAAACTCCTGTTTCTAACATTCCTTATATTACTCACGAACCAAACACCAGTGCATGTAAGTATACTTTATGATCGCATAATTCAGTGCAATAAAAATAATTCCTTTATTTAATAAAAATAACATTACTATATAGAAGAAGAATATGCCTTTAAATTGATAAACTTAATGTTTTATTCTTATCCTGTGTTAAACTCACTTTGAAACGGCTTACGTTTGAGCATACTGTAACAAAAAACTTCAAGGTCAAATAAATATTTCCAATGAATTAAGATCGAAGTTGTTAAAGCTTCGTTTTAAAATGTAATTAACAACTTAAGAATCATTTGTCAATGTCAGAGAACGTCCATCTTTCATAGTTTAACCGTCAAAAATGAGTATAAGATTAATAAATAAGTATATTACGTTATCTCTAATGATATTTATACAAAAGTCACTTGATTGTTATTTATTTATGTAAAATTTGAACGTGACGAATTAAATAATTTATTATGAGTATTTCATAAAATAAAATATATCACAGAAATTAAGTTTACGACTAAGTTATACCATTGAAAAGATTTTAAGTCAATTCAAATTTAATTAGAAATAATTTAATTAATTTAATTTAACATTTATATTTAAATAAATATAAATCAAAAATAAAAACCAGGGGTACTATTTCAAAAAAATATATTAATTAGAATAGAGAATTATTTTTCATTTACACAATTTTTTCCAAAATAATACGACGCAATAAATCACAAAGAGACACTTATTCTAAGTTACAATATGATGAGAAATCAATGTAAATATTGAGGAAATTAATAACGTTGAATGGAAATTATCCATGTTAACTGTCGTAAGACCCTCATAATAAATAGTCTCTGACAGAGATTATGTTTCAACGCTAATTAATCAATCCATAGAAACAGAACCACATTACTTAAGTAGGAACCAACATGACTGTGGAACTTCACAATGATTGATTCCTAGCCCAAAACAGATATCATTAATATTGTTTACATATGATTGATCATCACTTTTCGGACAAAATGACTCATAAATCAAACAACTTAATGGTAGTCCATAGTCACGTTCAATAGAACGGATTAGTTCTTTTTTTACACGACCAAGTAACTGATAAATACTCAACCGATCAATCAATCATCAGATTGTGGTATTAATTATTTAAAGATAAGGATATTTTAAGCTGGACGGTTGTTATTAGTTTCATTATCGTATCGAGTTTGTCGAGAGATTGTGTCTTAACGGGCCGATAAACATTCGTGACAATAAAGATTAAATTAACTACAATCACAGCGGGGAATTGTTTTTCTATATATAAAACGACGCCATAAAGAGCTAGCTGGAAATTGTGTAGAATTATGTTGTTCGTATGAGTAATAAAATAAAAAAATTCATTGGCAACCCTACGCGAGGCAGCAATAAACAACTTTTGTGTGGAAGGCAGCTCTCCGGCCGATTCATAAATTTCGCAGCGCGCCGTTTAGTTTTATGCACGATATTATCTATTTACACGCACACAGCCCACTGACACGTGTTGTTTCGCAACATTCATAGGTGTAATGTAGGACAATAACAATAGCCAGTCATTAGCCGGTCGTCAAGCTATTCATAAAAGTGGCAGATTGAGGCGAAAGCGGAATGGCGATAAAACGCGTAGTGAGTCGGTAAACAATCCATTAACGACCGCAGAAGAAGAGTGCACGGCAAACGAGATCCTTGTAGGGGGTGTATTAACATAATCACACACATTCGTCGAAGTAATGTATGTAAAGAAGTTTAATGAAACGTCCCCGATAGCAAGCTCGGCGAGTCATGAAATAACTATCATTAAGCACGACACGATACGGACGATAATCATCGGCTGCGCGCAAAGCAAAAAGCTATATAGCATTGGCTGCGATGCAAATTGCACATGCTATAAATCAAGCACTTAATCACTGTGCCGAGACTCTCGACTTAATAATGAGATTACTTGAAAAAATTACACACAGAACATGTTCTCAAGATGTGTTCTTGTGTTCGTGTGATGGGAATCAACAGAGACATTGTTGACAGTTCCGAATACAATGCGAATTTGCAATTAAACGTCGTCGCTCACGGTGAGTGCCGCGAATAAAAACGTCTTTGCGAGACGCAATCATAAAAGCGATGATGTCGGAGCAGATATAAAAATGGCGACACTCAGTGAAGATGTTAAAGGCGATAATAAGAAATTGAACGCAGTGGAAACACAATTTATAGTCGCAGCTAAAAGAACAAGCGGTGACGATAATTCACCGCATACAATAAAGAGCGCTATTGATCTTGCAGAAAGCGAATCGACTCGTAACAGAGAACAAAACACGCTACCGCCGAATGTCGCATAAATCTTTATTATTGCCACAACAAGCTTATACCGAGTCGTTTCAGGTACTCAAACCGGATCTTGCTCGGTATAAACTCACGACTTGGAAGCATTTTTTCGCTCAATGAAATATGCCACATCGCCCCCGGCCCGGAGGAAGGAAACCCATAAATAAATAATAATACAACCATTTATATTACCAAAGGGTTTCACCCGACGCGTCTATTACCATCTGAATTGTTTAAATATGATAATGTATCAAAATAACAGGCCGTTCGTTCGCGGCCACGACTTCTGTTCCGCTATTATCATAAAGATTCACTTAATAGACTGTTCCGAAATTATTATAGTGCTCCGACACTGCTTTATGGCCGACGAAGATTACGGCGTTGACTTTTTGCCCGAATATTTAATTTTAGAGTTACAGGGAAATTCCGAGACGTGAATAATGTCCATTTTGCAATGCGGTTGCGACACGCCTTCGTGGTTATACGGATGTATCTAAGAGCAACAACAGCTGCATTAGCACCTTTATACCATAAAATTATACGAGCTTTATCTACGCTGTTATGAAAATAATTAGAGATTACACTTTCAAGATTCGGTCGTTACATCGAGTTAAAAAAAGCTTTTAAGAAACCAACGTAATAACGGAACGTGTAATCATATTCGCAGATTAAAATCAAATTTAATTATCACCATCCGCTTGCACTGACGTTTTAAGGCTCGAAGGCAATGTTTTTGCATTAAAGACAGCACATAAAGGGGTAATAAAGTACCCCTAATAAACCCCGAAACGCATCGACTCGTCTTGCAATAACCGTACGTAGACTAAACAAATGAATTTCTTGATAATAAAAACTTCACAATAAAAGCGTTCACCAAATGTCGGTCATTAAGTGTATTTACGCAGCGAAACGGATATAGGGGGCCGTAAAAATGTGGCACGGCTTATTGAGACGTTGGCAACAGTCAGAGCGAGATCTGACTTAATCTATGGCCTACACGCTTCGTCGGACTAATTCGGGATCGGAGCAGGCACCCTGCACTAAGGAGATTAAGCTTGGCTGAAAATTTCTGACAAATTAAAATTTCAACACGAGAAACACAATACCAGAGAACAATATTATCAAGATCGAATAAAAACGCCCTTTGTATACGAAATTTACGAGCAGTGTCAAGGAAAAAACGTTTAGGCAAACAAGAGGCCGATAAAAATTACCGGCCGTGCAATTCGCATTCGTGTGCACCTACCGTGAATAAGTAAAACTTAAATATATTCAGTTACTTTATCGCTAACACACAAGTTTACACTCGGTAGCAGCTAATTAAGTCGGTTGAAAGGCGCGGCAATAATAACTTTATATGGATTAACTGTGTCAGATGCATTTAAAGATATGACCGTACGCGTAGATTGGCCTATCGCTGACAGCCCCGCGCTCAAGCCCGATTCAAATGCATAAATTATTATTGAAGGTGAATTTCTCTTAGACACAGTATAAATATGTATAATTTATACTGACAGTACTCTGTCAGTACAATGACAGTACTCTGCGACGTTGAAACGCATCCAAGCCGTAATCTTGCACAATGCAAACATTATTCCGGGAACATGTGTGTGAGATGATTGTCATGAACACTGCTTCTTACTCGTATTGTTACTCTGCTCCACAAAACTATTGAATCCATTCATAATTTATCACTCGATCGTGCTTTGTATTTAAATGTCTAGAAATGAGTTTCATGCGGACAAGAGATTAATGCGGCCGTGGCCCTCGACAAATACATATTTTTCATTATGCGATGATTTGACATAAAACATGCGCGTCATGCCAGTGTTTTCTATTAGGGTGTCGGTGTAGAATTCAGAAGCGAAAGAGGAGATATATATTCTTTCACACTCATTTTTTTTTATCCCATTTTGTCCCTTATCTCGTGTTCATCTGCAGCGTTATCAAGATCTGAGTCAAATGTACCACTGACTCGGTTTAGCTGAGCATGTGATTGTAATAAATTCGAGACCGTCTTATGATTTCCTGCGGCAAACAATGCTAGTTTGTCAGTTCTAGTCGGTTGTTAAGGCGCGTGGGCGGGTAACAGCGTCATCAATCACGCGGCGTGACTCTTTCAACCTGCCTGGAGGGGCAAAGGGAGGACTGACAGGGGAGGGGAGGGGAGTGGAGGGGAGGGGACCTGACAGGGTTGCTATACACATAAATTATGACCGTTTTTGTTTAACTGTCGAGTGGAGACAAAATTTGTTGGCGACACTCTTAATTAATTACATGTTACTAATGTTCATCATTTTCAACATGAGGTTAGTTGAGTTATGAATCATTTATTACATATTTATTATAATGTTTCGAATTTTTCTTTTATGATAAATTAACTACAAGCTGGCTGACAGTCCACTTGGTGGTCAATGGCTGTGGCTACAGTATCCTAAAAACACAAGCAAAACTCTGATAGATACCTACATTAAGGTAATTGATACTTTTTATTCTGTTTCCATATGAATTAAATGACACTTTTTTAAAGTAGATCATACTAAAATAATATTATTTGTGCTATTGTTATTATTTTAGGATTTTGTGTTATGTGATTTTATATGCTTCTCACAATCCATTTACTCTTTCATAAAATTGGAAGTAATAGTATTCGGATCAATGATAACAACTTATCCAAATCTCTAAGTGACTGTTCAAAAAAATATAAATAATTTTAATTCCAGTCTCAAATACTCGTAATCAAAATTATTCTTTAAAACATAAATTCAACAATGCTCGCTACTCAACTGCATTTAAAAGGCCATAGAAAGGCAATAAAAGTTTTAAATCCCACATTAACCCCGTTAAGATTCTCAGGGACTCAACTCTTTTATCGCAGTAAGACATTTGCATATAAATTGTCATGTAGACTCGTCTTATTTTCAATCTATTCACGGCTTCATACATCTCATTTTATATTCAACAGTTAAGTTACTTCCTGTGCATTTATTGAACGTGTCGGTAACCCTAGAAGGCTTAGCTCACTTGATCATAGTCAACGATGGCGCTCAACTGACGTTTTTATACAGCTACCTCAGGATATATCGAGATTGTCAGGTGGTTACGAAAAATTGCCTTCGCTACGGTAGGTATCCAGTTGATTGATACAGGACTTATGAATTTGAGGGCCTCTTTCACCAACTACAAGTAAAGTGTTGATTAGTTACTTTTAGAAATAATTTTAGGTGCATATTAAATTATGCACTCGGTTTACTGTATCGATTCTTCAATGACAGGTCAATAGTTTTGTAATTTGTTACTGTAACTTATAAAATTATTTTAAACTAGACTGATGCGCCGCCCCGACTTCGTCCGGGAGCAATTGGTGGGATTAGTATATCTAATTGTGTATATTATCTAACTATGTATATATGTCTATGAAGGGCCTCTTTCACCAACTAGGTACAAGTAAAGTGTTGATTAGTTTACTGCATACTGTAGGCGATTTTTTTTTAATATTTCCTTTTTAATGTTTGTGACTTTTACCGTACAAACAAAGGTATATATCATCTCCATCATTCCCGATTACCGGTGACTTTAAATGGCGGTTAGCCTACTTGACACACGGTGAAAGAGGCTTTAAGTCTAGTAGTGAACTTGTTTATAATATACTAATAAAAATATGATTAAAAAAAAAAATTTTTAAATGGACTGCATTGACACTATACTGTACTTTGTCTCGCATTCTTTTTAAGATGTTAATATTTAATGTAATTTTTAAGACAATCATCTTGAAATAGGTATCGCTTAACAAGCTGTCAGCGATGTAATCTGACAAGCGGATAAAAACTTCTCGAATAAGGTGGCAAATCCATTATCCAAATCTTTTAAAATCTGAACAAAAAAGCTTACAAAACACGCGTATATTCCTTTTTATCCGAACACAATGAAAGATTAACCGTCGTGTCAAGGCAAGAGTAATGAAGTAAAGAATGCGTTTGACAGCGAAGAAGCTATTGAATATTTTAAAAGCGAGCATCCACGCGAGAATATCAATCTAGAAGAGGGGTTTGTGTAAAATAAAATAAATATAAAATGTATTTAGGAGTCTATAATTGAACAAGAAATGGTATCGAATTTTCGAATTAAGAACTTATAAGGGCCTATTAACTTTGTATGTGACGACATTAAGTTCTTCTTACATTAACTCACATTAACTTCTCTAATTTAATGTCGATTGTAGTAATCGACATTAAGTTAGAGAAGTTATTTTTATATTTTTCTACTAATTATAATATGTTTGTATATTCATATAAGAAGATTATCTTACTAATATTATAAATGCGAAAGTATGTATGGATGTTTGTAACTCTTTCACGCAAAAACTACTAAACGGATCACCATGAAATTTTGCATACACGTTGTCTGGTACACTAGAAAAGACATAGACTACATTTCATCGTTCAACGCGAACGAAGTCGCGGGCACCAGCTAGTTATACATATAAATCTAGAGCCTATGCAATGGCAAGACACAAGACCGCTTTACAGTATAAAAGTGAGCATCACTTACAAACAAACACGTTTCTTTTAGTTTAAAATTAATTTAAGTATATGATTACACATCTATATAAAAAATAAATCTTATAAACAAATTTAATGTTAATAAATCTAATTGCAAAGAATATAAAGGTGGTATAAAGGTGGTGCAATAATTCTTCCATACTCCACGAAGGACGCTCCAAAAAATACATATGTTTAAGGGGTGAGCACAATGCTCGTTGTTTCGCTCGGGAAATTAAACATTTGATTTAGTAGACACATCCGCGGGCGCGACGTGACGTCTCGTGGGAACAACTCTTGACGTGTTCATGTACATACATTCACCACGAAAAATTACAACACGAACTTTGCATTAAGACAGCTAAACCCTCAATTATCTATGCTTATTTTATCAACCTTTTGTAATAATAATATTTGACAACAGAAAGCAATACCGACCAGGATGACTCAAAATCAAAATATTTATTTATCAATTAGTTTTCTACAAGAAGCTCTTATGATTTGTCATTTATAAATTTAAATTTACCAGGGTTTCGGAGAAAAAAACTCATGATACCATTCTTTTTGTAATATTTAAAATAATAAAATAACAACAGTTACAATCATTTCTATTAATTATATAATAAACAAAATCAAGTATATACTATACTGAACATAGTATGAGATCCAGGTTTCATAATCTGGTGTGTCAGTTTTAAAACTCATAATATATCCCATGGCTTGAATAGGACAGGACGGAATTAATTCAAAACGCAACCTAAGTTAAGATATACTTAACTAAGTGCTTCACTTTTAAGGTACATACAAAAGTTTCGTAGTCATTTGAGCAGCCCATCTGGCGGCAGTAACCACCACCTCACAGTGAAAAGATTTGGATGAAATTTGGCACAGAGATAGTTTATTACCTAGATTTTTAATATATATAACCGAATACATTTATCCCGTTAAGTTCCCCAAACGAAGTCGTGGGCACCAACCAGTGTTTAAATATAAATATATTTAGTATTTTTAAAGAAACGTGCCATAAATGTGGTTTCGTTCTGTCTCCCCTTACATTCGAAGTACCAATAAAATTTTTAACACTTTATTTTTAAAGTTAATTGGTGTTTTCAAATTTTAATCGGTGCGTGGGTAGAAAATCAGGCATAAAACGTTAACGGCGTTCCAACAACAAATGAAAATGATTCAACGTTTAATGATTGGCTCGAAATTCCAAATATGTCGCCGTCAAATCGCCACGATCGTATCTCGCCTGTTGTGGAGCTATAAAATACTTTTTATTCGCTTTAATGGCGCTTTGTAAGACGTCAGATACAATGAATATATTACCGGTAGCATGAACAGAATATTCTTTTGAAAAGGTAATTATTTAGAGGAACGATCGTCGTATTTTGATAAACAACCCCGATAACAATACATCTCCGACATCGTTCACGCATTCCCTATCCCCATCCATTACTGTTTCATCTTCAATAACACGTTTCTCCGAGCCAACATCTACGACCTTCAATATTTTACCGAAATACACCGTATTTGTATAAGCACAGGGTTCAGTAATCGATAGAAAATCATCAGCTTTGCGGGAGCGCTAACTCTTTCATCTATCATAATCGTTCATGCTGAAAACAATCAAGATTGATTGTCTTCTCGCGGAAAATTGAACTTTACCGCTGTAGCTGTTAGGATTTGTTTCGGAATGTCAGTGGAGATCTTTGTCGGTTGATAGCTAACCACGGAGCGTAGGAGGTGCGGCGTAACGAAGGGACCTTCGGATCCAGGAAAATGACAAATGACATCTGCCTACCGCCTGTCAAATAACCTGACAGATAATAAATGACCTCGATTGTTTATCGTCAAATATCGCATATATCATTACCGCGGACTCAGCGCGTTGAGCAGGGGCGCTTTGACTTCACGGAGTATGATTAATATTGTTTGGTTAATTTCGAGCTCGTAATATAAATACTTTAGGGAGGTTTCGGTGACGTAACGTCGGGTTGATTACATTGATGATGCGGCCGTTGATACTCTGATTTTCGCTATATTAATCTAATAAGAGTCCATCGATCCTCTGGACGCTTACCTTCTTGTTCATTCTCTGTTTGTATTATTAGCATAATTTATAATAAAAATATTTAATTGGAGACGTAATTTTCCTTAAATTTGTCAATATTATTGATATGATCCATATTAAATAATTAAAGTATTTTATCCTAACGTCTATAAGAAAATGTGTTGCTTCGCTAATAGCTTTGTTTCTGTGTTTCTATTTGTCAAATATAACGATATATTTGACTCATTTTATGTGAAATAGTTACATACATAATTGTATCCATCCATCCACACATCCTCACTAACTTTCGCATTTATAATATTAGTAGAATTATCATTAAAAAATATAAGTTCAATAAGTGATTACATAAATATTACTTCCTTTTACATTGATATTTACATCCTCAATATGAAACTTCGTTCATGATCAAATATTAAAAGTTACTTAAATATTTTTCAGCGTAACATCTTCACCGTTAAAAGCCAAGGTTAATTCTTTTGAAATCTCTTTTAAAGGCTACATCCGTCGGCGGTTAATTATCATATCGCACCGCGCAATGCTTTTAAAAATGATGAAAGTGTCTGATTGTCTGCCTCACAGTGGAATCATTTTTCATACGACCGCCCCTGGTAACGATACGTCAAAATCAGTGTTCGCGTAAATTTCGCCAGCCGCCGCACACTATTTCGTATCGGGCTCAGTTTAAGAGAAAATGGCGGAAAATCTGACTCAATTTCCTTTTCACACTGGTGAGTTTTACCAACTATTCTTGTTAGTGGATCTTAATAATATTAATTACTAGCTGGTGCCCGCGACTTCGTCCGCATTGAAATAACAAATAAAATAATAACCCTAAAAGAAGGATCATCATGTCGATCTGAAAACAATTTTAAAACATTTAATCGCAAAGAAGCACAGTCTCATATGAAAGCACTAGCTGGTGCCCGCGACTTCGTCCGCGTTGAACGATGAAAGGTACCCTATGTCCTTTAAGGTGTCCCAGACAACGTGTATGCAAAATTTCATGGTGATCGGTTCACTAGTTTTTGCGTTACAGAGTCACATACATCCATACATCCAAACATACTTTCGCATTTATAATATTAGTACTTACGGATTAGTACGGATGTGAAAGTTTGTATATTTAGATGTTGTTAAAAACTGCTGAATGCATTTGGATGAAATTTTGCACACATATAGTTTATTACGTCTGGATACGTTTCCTGGATACATTTTATCCAGGAAAAATTTAGGTTCCTGTGGGATTTTCAAAAAAAAACGAACTACGATGACTCTCGTTCAGATTTCCCATTTATTCTTCTTTCTGATACAACTTAAATGTGATAAAAAAGTATAAGCAGACTTTAAGCCTCCAAGTTTACAAATCTAATGTAAATAAAGTTTCTTGTCCGAGTGATATATTATATGGAATTGAAAGCTCGCTACCGTCTTATCAATTGTATGACCGCGTTAATTTCAGAACGGAACAGTAAGCTTGATAAATGAGTGTCGGAATTTCAAAGGGACCTGACCCGCGACAGATCGTTAATCAAAAAAATGTCTATGACGTCATACTCACTATGGCCAATCATTGAGAAAATGATACGAGTATTGATATGATATGATAATATGATGTATATAGACACGGCACAAAGAAAACTGCTTCTTTAATAAAAATATCATTTTAATATTAATTAATGTTAATATTAAAATGATATTTTTTTTGAAATTTACTTACTGATTAAGTGTTGCAGGCATTGAACAACATTCATTCAATGATTATATAATTCAATTATTCAGTAATTCGTCAATTATCCGAATATTCAATTATTAAGAATAAAAATTAAAAAAATGTTTATTCAAGCATAATGAAAATATTTTCTTGGTAAAGAAAATATAATCTCGACCAGTTTTTGTGGTATTCCCTTTTGTATTAATTAATAAATTGTAATAAATTAATATATTATAGATATAACACAACAAAATATTATATTATATGTTTTTTATAGTTCATATAATCCGAAAAGTGCATATAATTTAAATAGGCAAGTACTCTACAAGAACTTTTTTTTAAATCTCTAAAAATTAAATAAGTGTGTTCCTTGAAAAGTTTTTTGGTTCAAACTATTATGTTTTTTTAATAACTAAATATTATATAAATTAAAAAAATATATATTGTTGATTTGGCAATTGACGATGAGTTTGTGAAGACTTAAGACTGTTTAAGTACTTACAAGCGAGAAATTTTAAGCATGACTTCCTTTTATGATCTATACATAATATAAAAATGTTTCAAGTATAAACAAAGTATAGTTGAGTTCTTACGATAAAGTGAGGGTTCAAATCTTACGCCCTATCAGTCCTAACACATCAGTCTCAGTAGTAAACTCAATCATTCTTCCAAGAACGTCTGCCCTTATTATAACGCAACCCCAACGAGGGGCTGCTAATCGGATTACACTTGACACTGATCGTCTATTCGTCATAACACCATATTTATATCTATAGCTTAACTGCACGTACCTATTGTTAAAGAAAAACGATTTTTTTATATTATGTATTTAATTTTTTTTTTATTTATATTTTTTAAAACATCTTTTATAATGCGCACTGCCAATGTTTGGAACTCCTGAGCTCATATAACCCAAATGTTTTCAAAGTTCGAGTGAATAGGCATCTTCTGGGTTGAGAATGAGGTTCGCTCCATCTTAGGCTTCATCTTCGCTACACAGCTGGTTGTTGGTCAAGAGCAAACCCATCTTTTATAAAAATATATATATATCGCTCTGCCAACTAGCGCCATCTAACCCCAAACTAAAAATCTTCAGGGGAATTCAGTGACATGCACAAGTATAGAGGCTTCAAAAGAATTATATGTATGTGAAATGAAAAATATATTATTTTAAGAGAATTCATCTTTCACAGATCTTAAACAGATTTTAATAAAATATAAATTATATTTAAAAAAAAGACACAATACAATATTTCCCTTTATTGCGATTGCCCGAAGGCAGATATCACCTACGCAGACTCAGCTAAAGACAAAGTGCTTTAAACTAAAGTTTAGACTTTTTACGATCGAAAAGCAGCGACTTCACTTATTTATCGCGACGGGGTTTCCTAGAAAAGCGTATAGTTACAAAGCAAACAGGATGCGGGGCGAATAAAGTCGGGCCGGATACGAAAATCGCTCCATCGACAAATTTATGCAGTTGTAAAGGCAGATTTATTCGTGAGGAGGCGACGTGTGAAGCTGAAAATACACACTGACACGTACGTTGGCGTGCCGAAAAAAATGCCGAAAAAAAAAATTAAAAAAAAAATTATCACAGAATAAATACTTTTTTTCTTTTTTGGTCTTATAATTTTTTTTTAAATTAATAGATAAATGTAAATATATATTTTTTATGATTCTTTAGGCCTATTTGTATATAATATAGGCATTATACACTGGACCGCAAAGAAAAAGGGTCGGTTAGAAAATCTTCAATATCTTCAAAAGTACCTAACCTAGCTTTATGAAATAAATATACTAAATTAAAGAATATTTTAATGTACTTAAATATAAATAAAATTTATTTAAATTAGCTTTAATTTAGTCTTTGTTTCATAAAGCTAAGTCAGGTACTTTTGAAGATATTGAAGATTATCTAACCGACACATTTTCTTTGCGGTCCAGTGTATTTATGAACCAAAGGTCAGTATAGCGTTAGTCTTACATACTTATATATTTTTAAGTATTGTCTGTCAATTTAAAGTCTCGTATGTCACAAACGATTTCCATGTCTAATAACGCGTGGAGCTCTCTTTATGTTACATTGAAAAATTTATGTTAGTGAAAAATGACATCAAAGAACCAGTACATATTTGATATGATCGTAAATCAACATATAATTTATGTGCCAGTCTGTTGATTTTATCAAAGACTTTGTAGTTGGATTGTTTTTTTTTTAAATATTAATGCTACATGTTTCAATGTTATTGATAATAAAAATTCATGTTTTTTCTAGACGAACGGCGGTCTGCAACAAATTTGGAATCCACGTGCTGATTTCAAATAATTTGTTTTTTGAAGAGCATAGCGTTTTCGGGGTGACAAAATCTCCCATCGGTGATTTTGTTACCCTTGCAGGAATTGTTTATGGTTCGCTTGAAAAAAAAAAAGTGTTCGTGTGTGTGTGTGTGTGTTCATTTTTTAAGGATGTATTGGCTTTCACTTGTTTATTATTCGTATAGAATTACTTCTTAGCAAAAACTTCTCTTAAATCTCCCAGCGCCTTAGCACACGAAAAAGTTACGGTATACATCATTCATATTAATACCGAATTTTATTTCCACCTTTATCAGTCGTATCGAACTTAATCCCTTCTTTGTCAGTGACATTATTCACGAGTTCCAATATCATTTTGATTATAATTCAAATCAATATCACGTCAGTCAGTATATGTGTCAGGAAATGTCGACGTGCCCTCCGATTGCCATTTGCAACACCTGTTGTTAACACCATTGTTGTGACATTTTGTGTTAACACATGTATTGAAATCTGTTTCACAATTCACATTCAGTTTTTGGACTTTATTATCGATGCTTTCATTAAGTGACAGTCAGGTATACACTTTTGAAGAGAGTTTAAAAGTGAAAAATCTGGCCAATTTATAACAATGGTCGCGATATATGGAGCTGATATCTTACCAGTAAAATGTATTTAGATCTCTCTTTGATGGGAAATGTAATAGTTATATCCGAATAATATGGTCTACACTAGCTAATATAATTAAAAAATAAATAAACAGGCCACATTAGACGAAGATGTGACCTTAGATGGAGACAGATATTATTGGAAAAAAAACCAAAAGCGGTTCAACCAAGTGTCCAAAATAGTGAAGAGTGAACATACCAAAAGAAACTTTGAAAAAATAATCGAGAGTGAGCAGACTAATTGACACTCTTTTATATTTCTCGCATAACTCATAACAGCAATAAAAAACATTTGTTATAAACTAACAATTAAATTATTATAATTAATATTTTTATAATTATATGACTCTTTGTCAAACTAAGATGTTGAGGAAGTCACAGCATAACAGTCATATCGTTTGATATTTGTTTTACAGCGAAGACAAAGATCATGACAATCTCGTAATCCGTACTAATATTATAAATGCGAAAGTATGTTCGGATGTATGGATGTTTGTGACTCTTTCACGCAAAAACTACTGAACCGATCACCATGAAATTTTGCATACACGTTGTCTGGAACACTAGAAAGGACATAGGGTACCTTTCATTGTTTAACGCGGACGAAGTCGCGGTCACGAGCTAGTATAAAATATACAAGAATATGTAATCGCACTTTTGAGGACTCTTATTGGTGGATTGGAGTCATACATTATACAGAAAAGAAGATCATCCTCATTGAATATCATAATTATATCCCTAGTATTGTGTTCCTGTGCATGAATGAAGTTTTATATTAAATTCTGTTATAAATTATTAAAAAAAAAACTCCTATTAAGAAGTCTATGTTTACATACATATTCGTGGCTACATCGTAAAATTCATCGGTAAAAGTATAATATTTTTTAAACACAGTTTAACTTAACTTATCAAGTACCAAGTTTAAGTTTCAAAAGTGTTACACTTAATGTCTCCTTACTAAATATTAAGTTTAAATTTTCGCCCTGTGTGTACAAACGTTGATGTCTTAAGAACGTAAATTACGCGCGACTGCAGTAATTATTCCCACTTCACTCATTCACCAAGAAGGCGTTTAACGTCCTATTGTTCTCAGGATTGCTGTGAAAACTGACAGCTGTACAATCTTTCCCTCCAGTTGAGACAGCTTCTTTTACACTTAATTACCAACCTTCGGTAGTTGTGCAATAAAGCTTTCTTTATGTTGATGAACTTATGCAATTCATTAACAAATTACACAGTTTCCAATTTAATTATTTTTAAAGTTGTCAGACAGAGTGACGGCAAGTTTGATGGTAGACGGCTGCCGTCGAATATTAAGATAAGCAACTGTGTTCTGCAAGTGCGCTGTTAGCCTTATTAGAATAAAGAATGAGGGATTAGAAGGGCTGAGGCATCCTTCAATAACTCAATGAAACACAACAGCATAAGTGCTTCACTAACTCAATGAAACACAACAGCATAGGTACTTCACTAACTCAATGAGGCATCCTTCACTAACTCAATGAAACACAACAGCATAAGTGATTCACTAACTCAATGAGGCATCCTTCACTAACTCAATGAAACACAACAGCTTAAGTGCTTCACTAATTCAATGAGGCATCCTTCACTAACTCAATGAAACACAACGGCATAAGTGCTTCACTAACTCAATGAGGCATCCTTCACTAACAATGAAACACAACAACATAAGTGCTATTATTTCGCGGTAATGAGAATGTGTTTACTGCTGGCACACAGTTTGCCCAATAAATGAGTGCGTAACGCAATATGCCACTCGCTCATTAGATACCCACTTTAATAATTATACATACATACATACATCATAATTGAAACCATAAAGTGGTTTAGCATAAATGATTTCATAACTCATTAAATCCATAGAAAAATATCTTTGTTCAACGGTGAAATCGATTATGCAGAACGATGGATCGAAACTAAAGGGTTCATTATAATCTTCCACGCGAATGCAAAATCTATAAACAGCTTTTTATGTAAGGTCCGTTATTTTAAAATTTAATTAATTTGTTTGCGAAACTTAATTATGTTAACAAAAGTTTTGTTTTGTGTATGTTATATAATTTATTTCTTGGATCAGAAAAAATATAAACTTTTTTTGAACACTATCAGCCTTTTGAATAAAATATTATTTCTTGGATCAGAAAAAATATAAACTTTTTTTGAACACTATCAGCCTTTTGAATAAAATATTATTTCTTGGATCAGAAAAAATATAAGCTTTTTTGAAGACTTTTGAATAAAATATTCATCGCTGAACGCATATTAAGACATCAGAACGTCCACACACAATATTGGCAGATCTAATATGGCTCGACATGAATTCAGGCTGCTTTTGACCGTGCCTTTTTAAAGTTACCTGGAAGACCTATATCTAGCAGTGAACTCCTAGTCTTTCTTAGGCTTCCTAAACCTTAAATTATTTTGGATTCCTCTGTCGGCCTCTTTATCGAAGATCTTCTTACCCGGCTGTAGTTATTTACAGCCGGGTGAGAAGATCTTCGATAAAGACCAAACCAATTTTCAATCAATAAGCATTTAAAAAAAATAACGTCAGAAACAGTTCACATAAACAAATTTGTGATAAATATTAATGGCGTCGGCTAAAAGTAACATAATTGACAACCTTCGTATATTAAATTATTGCGAACACGAATTAAAACATTAATCGATGCCATTTTACACAGACTATATTTCCGGTAAAGATAGGGCTTCAGTGTCAGCTGAAAATCAGCAGCCACATAGGAATGCAAAATTATGTTTCATTTGCGCTACATAAGACATAGGTATTATCGGCACAAGTTTTATAGGTACACTAATTAGGCTATTAGCATTATTTCCCTAGTTTTGAATAACACAAAAAGTATAAGTATGTCAATGAACTATTTGTAACACCTCTCGTTCTAACTTTTATCATAATCAGCCGCAGAATCATCATAATTAAACTAATAATGATATGGTGATCCATATCAGAAGTAGGACGTGCACCGCTGAACATAGGTATTCACAATTTTTCCCAATAGGACCTTAACAAACAGTCTGAAGGCCATTATCGTGTGGACAACTCATCAGCCATTATCTGTCCACAAATGTCAACTTGTGGATGGACTTTCTACACTTCTTATTTGCGTTCTAACTTTAGCTATAATAATTATGAATTTGGAAGCGTAATACTTGTGACCATTGTGAATATTGAACAAGTACAAAGTCTACCTTTTAACTTTTGGTGCTTCAATGTTTCCGCTAGCACAGGAGCCGTACCCAATAGCGGTGATTTATATCCAAGCATATATCTACGGCCTTACGACACTTGTCTCAACTGCCCGCTCACTTTGACAGCCACAAAATTATACCTCAGGCTTTTCCAATTATTTATTGCGTTAACATTTCGTTTCGCTTGTAAATTATTATGTTTATTTAATTTAATGTACAATTCAAATAGTTATTATTTATGTGATATTTCGATCAACTTTCAGATACCTACATATATCAATAATTTTACAGTCTAAAAGATCGACGTAACGTTAAGATTCTCCACAACAGGGAAGGTATAGTCTTAATAAATGTTAACATTAGTTATATTTGTACTGTTGATGTCTAAACGTAGGTATGACATTAATAGGAAATATAATTGACACTATCTTTTGCCCGCGTCTTCGTCCGTGTTAAAACATTTATTCAGAATTTACGGCTTATATAATATATTATTGACAATCATTGAATTTTTTTAGATGATGATGATTCCCTGACAGCGTGTATGCAAATTTTCATGACGATCGGTTGATTAGTTAGTTAAGGCGTGAAAGCTTACAAACCAACAAACTCACCTTTGCATTTATAAATATTAGTTACTAGCTGTTGCACGCGACTTCGTCCATGTAACTCTATAAATATAGCCTATGTTATTCGCTGATAATGTTTATAGCTTTCTATAGGTGAAGAAACTTTTAAAATCGGTCCACTAGTTTTTGAGTTTATTCATTAAAAAAAAAAAATATACAAAAATGCAAATCTTTTCTATTTATAGATTGACACTTAGCATTAAATCTTTGTCAACGTTTACAATATGTCTTCAATTTGTGATACTATAACTTGTCATTAATGACAAGTTTTTTCTATGACAGTTTTATACTATACATTAATTGGCGATGTTGATTAAAATATTCCCCATAATTTGGTGAATAGCGTCCGTCGGCGTCCGTCCGCTTAATGACCGAGTCATTTGTCGAGTTGACTACGTCAAATTAAGGCCAATTCATTTTATTAATGTCCGAACTACCTTCCAACTACTGTTTAGCGTTCATTTAAAACTGGTTTTCTTGGATAAGGTGATAATTTTAAAATTGTCCGCTAATAACTGCGTAGTTCGATGGAAAAATTACTATCTGACTGAATTATAGAGTTTGTCAGTAACACAGTATTTTAAGCTAGCGATTTAAAAAAATATATTTAAATTAAGGTTTTTAGTTTTAGGTTCATTGTTCTAGTATATATATATTTATTTATTTTTGTATTATCTGTAGAATTTTAACAGACTAAGTTAAATGTATTAAGGATTAAGGATTAGGAATCGGTAACTCTCTCCGTAGCTTTTTGATGGACTTTGAGCTTTCTTTGAGGAATCTTCCTTAGTTAGTTAGAGCTTAGTTCCTTACTTGGATAGAGCTTAATCATTTGTAATTATTTTTTTTAAATTTTATTAAGCATTTAGTTATTAAGTAATATGATGTTTTAAATTTATTTGTCTGCATTGTATTAATATGTTTTGTGGAACTTAATTGTTTATTTAAATATAAGTAATTACGTATAAAATGACACGTTTGGTCTAGTGGCTAGTAAACCTAGCTGTTAACCAAACGGTCGAGGGTTCGAATCCCGCTAGGAGCAAATGTTTATGTGTTAACATTTTACCTTTGCACCTGAGTCATGGATGTTTTTTATTTATAATATGTATGTATTTACAAAAAAAAGTAATCTATGTAGTATATCAACTGTCTAGTATCCATAATACAAGCATTAGTTGCTTACTGTGGAACTAGATGGTGCTGTGTGAAATGTGTGAAGATATTTATTATTATTATTATTTATAAAATGAGGTTGCATAGTTGCAACATTGTAAAAAAAAAATTACCACCTTGTTGTCCCTTTAAATTGGCACTGTTGTGAAATGGTACTATACATATGGACATTAAACTAAATTAGTATGTACGATTCATAAGTAGTTAGGGTAAATGGCAATTTGAAGCTCGCTTGGCGTTTCAAATTATCATATTAGAATTTCTTTACAGTACTTAGTTACAACAATGTTGTATTGAGAATGATTAATTAAACACATGCCTACGTCCCATAATTTGGCATCGACCAGCTAAATATGGAGGAAGAATGCCAATCTTCGTTAATGATCAGCAACCCCTTTCGAGTTCAGAAAATTACTGCTTGGATACAATCAACTGATGTAAATACATTAAATTACTGGTAAAATGTACGTAAACTTTCAACAACAATGTAATATTTGTTAAATGAATTACTTACTGTCTTTTGCTACCGACTTCGCCCGCGTTTCTCGAGAGCAGTAGGGATAAAAAAAAATTAAAACTTAATTTTTCTAGAGATCTGTACCGAGTTGCAATAACCAGTCATTAAGTTCAGAATATATAAATATTTTAAAAAAGATCCCTTTCAAGAAATAAAAATACCAATTAAATACTCGATTCGTATATATTGCGACTTTTAAACTTACTGTCTGTCTCTCATTTAACTTTCTACAATAAAACTTTCCAATTAAAAAAAATATTTGTCTAAACTCTCAATCAACTTTCATATCAATAAAATTATGACCGTTAATAATTATTATTAATAAATCTATAAAGACACTCGTAATTTGACTACACTTTCGGAACAGTTAATAAACTTGGAAAACCGGTACTAATTTATTGCACCTAATAATTAATTAAAAATATAATAGCCTTTAACTGCTACTTGGTGTGGAATTAACACGTACAAATTAACATAAATTTTGATGTTTACACTAAGTTGAAGACTTTTATGATATACTAGCGAACTGCCCCCGGCTACGGGTGGCAAATATAGCAGCAGAAGCGATTTTGTTTTGTACTATGTAAAGATATAAAATTATTTAAAATAAACAATTATATACTATCATATTACATATTATTTAAACCATAATTTCAATTTAACCAAATTGTGCATCTTACAGTTGCGAAGGCTATATGAGAAAGGCTGAGGACAGAGTGGAATGGAAGCACGACCTTCAGCAATGAAGAAGCCAACTCTATATAAATATCTTGCGTTCCACTTGTGGACCACGAAGCGCAGACAGGGGTTTCATTCCTTCGTGGTTGATGTTCCTCGATCACGCACGAAGCGTTACAGTTCCACATTCCTTGTCCGAACCGCTAGGGAGTGGAACTCACTGCCTGCGTCTGTGTTCCCTCAAAATTACAACCTCGTTGTCTTCAAATCAAAGGTAAATGGGCACTTACTAAGTAAGCGTGGTCCACCTTCGGTCGCTTATGCACCTTACATCAAATGAGATCGCGGCCAAGGGCTGCCTTGATTCAATTTAAAAAAAAAAACTTCAATTTAACACAAGTCATATAAAAAAATCTAAATAAATTATATAAAAATTTTATAGGGGTCAATATTAATTAATTAGTGGGTAAGCGCCAAATTGCTGTACATTTGTTTCGGGACATAATAACGTGTTTAAATTACCAAAATAGCTTGTAACGGACATGTCGAGTAAAATTATATTTTTAAATAATTACACCTAATAAAAAACGCCATTAAACTATTTAAAAAGCCAACATATCTAATAAGCGAACATTAAATGTATACAGTAGTAGATATATAATTATGAATGTCGGAATAACACGGCCTGTTTTAATTAAAGCAACGTTTAACGCCCCCGAAGCTGTTGAAACTATGTGAACCCACAATTTTATCTGTCACTGATGTGAAAGATAAAAGGCGAAAGTGGACGCATTTTGACTAATTATAATCGTCTATCCAATTAACCAAATTCACAATGGACTGAGGGTTGTCAAAATCTGAATAATATTAGGGCGATTTAGAAAGAAAGAAAGAAAGCCAGCACTGTTTGGCACTTGTCTATATTATTCAGATTTCTTTGGTTGGAAACTATTGAATATTTATTTCGTATCAAGATTGGCCAGTGTTTTGGTGATATCAGAAACTGAAAAAGCACAGCAGTTGTGCTTTCGGTGCTTGATGAGCGATCCTAGAACTCGATTTTCTATCCTAATTCTCATTATGTTAAGGACACTCTGTACTAGTGAGTGAAGTCAGTTATAGGTTTTGAGATAATTTTTTGTCTCAACTTACTATAAAAAGAATAATTGATGACAGAATGCGACGCAAGACATTCGCGCCACTTATTGAACTCGAGAAAATAATAAAACATATGCAAGCAATTATAATATTTTAAAAAACCTTTATAAATGGTTACTATTTGACACCACAATGTTTTGATGGAAAAATATTTTCGGGTTTTTAGTCAGTAATTACCAGAATTCAACCAGCGAAAATGTCACAAATTTTACACATTTTAGAAATTAATTAAATTAGAACACTAGAGTGTCTCCTAAATAATTATTAAATAAACAGTATTGTTCCAAATTACTCAATCGAATTTGATAAAGTACATTAATGTGTAAAATATTCTATTAAAATTTATAAATATTTATTAATTGGCAACCCTAGGCCAAAGCGAATTAAAATGAAGCAACGATGCCACCTTTTAATGGCTTATGAAATTTAGAGACCGACAATAAAAAAATATCATTTCGACCTTATCTCAACGGCGCAAGCCTCATTTTTTATTAATCATTCAATTTTAGTTCCAGGATATGATAATGCATGTTCTCCTTGCGTAAATTTCCATTTGATATATTACTTTTTGGGGTAAATTTAAAGTGGCTTTGTTGTAACTATTGCTCGAAATGAGTTATGAGGTGTGTAATGTGATTTTGTATTATTTATTAAGTCACTTCCTGTTATTTTTTAATGAATAATTATGACAAATATTAGTGAGTTTAATGTGCCTGACCCTCCATGGGATTCACCATATTTTATTGTCGTAATTGGTTTTTTTTTTACTATAAAAAATTACAAGTTTGAACGAATACTGAAGCGAAAGATTATAATGTATGCATAGAAAAATTCTTATAATATTTTTACATTATTATATTAACTACAACCCTGCAATAAGTACTTTGAATTGTGAATTTTATTAAAAAGAATTGACAATAATAATAATGGCACTTGTGCTTCTTTCAGCGTCGTCATCGCTTTTGAAGACCCTTTAGGCTTTGCTTGTAAAACGACGGTGACCACCTATATATATATATATATATACCATAAAGTGTACTTTAGCTTCCTGATAAAAAATATACATAATAATATATGATACTAGTTGGTGCCCGCGACTTCGTCCGCGTTGAACGATGTAAGGTACCCTATGTCCTTTCTGGTGTCTCAGACAACGTGTATGCAAAATTTCATAGTGATCGGTTCAGTAGTTTTTGTGTGAAAGAGTCACAAACATCCATACATCCAAACATACTTTCGCATTTATAATATTAGTACGTATTAGTACGGATAGAAACATTTGAATATTTTCCTTTGTTGTAACATAACATTAAATAAAATATCATTGAACTTTAGAAAATATTTGATTTGTTTTGACTTTCAAAGGCAAGTTTCTATCCCACGGATCTGGCTTTCATAATTTTAAAGATTCATTAGTTAATGTTTTATTTATTGTTGTTATTTGTATTTGTGAATATCATTCATGCAAATAAATAAATAAATAAAACCTAACGAATACATGAACACGATTTTAATTAATGCCAACACTAAAAGAAACTCTCTGCTTTGCTGATTCATAAAAAGTTGCACAAGTTAAAACGTAAAAACTGGTCGCCATTTTGAATACAAGAATTTAAAAAAAGAACTTTATCACTTCGAAAGTGTTGTTAAAGTATATTTATATTTTTATAACTAGGCCACTCCCACGTATAAGGATGATTTAACTGTAAATTAAAAAGTCGAGAATTTTTAGTGAGATAATAAATTAATTTATCATATTTAAGTCGTATTGTTGAACCAGACACATTTGTTTTCTGCATTTGACACTAATCGCCATATTAGTGTGATGCTAGTCCAAAAAAATAAAACAATTATAGAAATCACTTTCAAAATTTCCAACTTTCAAGTTAATTAGCTGTTTTAGCGTTATGTGGACACTTGTAGCAATTAATTTTATGACATTAGAAAGATAACATAATATTTTAGAGTCGACTATAAATATATATATATTTATATTGAAATTCTAAAAGCATAAAAGTTTTGATTTTAAATCTAATACCTACACTATTTTTAAGTTTTAATAAAAAGTGAGACAGACGGTCTGACAGTCCACTTAGTGGTAGCTGGTTACTGGCTACGGTAGCCAGTTTTCTGGCTTTTAGACATAACCAACAATAAAACTTAGGCGTAAAATAATTATGTGTATAATCTTTTTAAAAACAACAGTAAGTCATAATTATCAAATTTTCTATATAACAAAAGACAAAATAGCAGAGCTGAATAGATTTGCTATATAAATACTTTTGAATTAGATTAATTTAATCAATTCATGAAGAAGCTAAAGGCAATAGCTAGATTAGAATAAAAAATGATGTTCCTAAACAATATTAAAATAAGTAAATTAAATTCCCAATGTTTATTCATAATACACGTCAAACACATGCTCCGTCAAAACCTATTGTTGGAGAGAAATGGCGATGCAAGTCATAAACGCAGGCGATAAATACTTATTTTATTAATAATATTAATACCTACTATACGAGTAGATTCTTCTCTATCTGTGGTTTTGCTGTGGTTATAGACTCGATATTTTCTACTTAAGTATTCACTAAGCACTTGTAAAATCTCTTTTTAACGTGGTTATACATGTCGATGAAGTTATTGACGGCTTACTGTGTGATTTTACTTTTGAGAAAGTATTATTTCCAATTTAATGTCGACACAGAGTTGATAGGTTTTAAAAACCACAGATAGAAATTAGGCCCGCAGTTTCGAATCTTAAATGGATTTGCACTCTTGTGGTTTTTTATTAGAAATACACATAAGTTACTTGTTCTAACGGTGAAGAAAAGTTTATTACCATTGGAGTAGCAATCGTCAAGGATTCAAGCGATCAACGCGCCTTAAAAAAAAATTTTTTTTATAAAACTCATATGGTTTTTTATTAAAAGTACATATAAATTACTTGTTCTAACGGTGAAGAAAAGTTTATTACCATTGGAGTAGCAATCGTCAAGGATTCAAGCGATCAACGCGCCTTAAAAAAAAATTTTTGTGTCTGTTTTTTCGCTAACTTTTTCTGAACCACTCAACTGATTTTGATAGGGTTTACATTAATTAATAGAGCAATAAACGTGGAAAAATTGTGTTAGTATACTATTTACAAAAAAAAAATCACCCGTGCGAATCTGGAGTCAGATAGTTAATCCGTACTAATATTATAAATGCGAAAGTATGTTTAGATGTTTGTAACTATTTCACGCAAAAACTACTAAACCGATCACCATGAAATTTTGCATACACGTTGTCTGGGACACCAGAAAAGACATAGTATACCTTTCATCGTTCAACGCGGACGAAGTCGCCGTCACCAGCTAGTATAATATAAACTAACGAGGTAACACAAATTATATTGTTGCCCCGCTTTTTCTTTTGAATTGTGACACGTCCCATCGATCCAGTAGTCGTGTTTTTTCAGTGTAGCCCCAAGCCATTATGCGATATTTACGTGACCCGGCATAAATCAGCGCCACAATAACGTGACAAATAAAATGGTATAAAATAATAATGAAATCATCGCGCCATTGCGTCCATTTGCTTTACTGCATATGAGTTTCGCGCTTCGCCGCTTGTGCGAATTTTATTGCCGACTTAAATGAATACAGTTCTTGCTTTAGCTCGTAAATAACATTTTTTTTTAAATTTTTTTATTATTGCATATCTTAAACAGAGTCATATTTTAAAACACTTTTACGATACCTTTGCCCAACTTTTTGTAATTATTTTTAACATTTGTTCACAACTCAATTTGTTAAGAAGCCTCGGAGTTCTAAACCATCATACAGCGAGTGATCATATCATTATTTTTAATTATTACACACACAAGATGGTACAAGATGATATATTTTTTTTAAATATTTATAACAATTGCTAAAGGACATCGTTAAAAATTAGGATATTGATTTTTTTTTTTTTAAATTACACTGGACAAATTTGTCTTAGTAAATATGTTTCAGATTTTGTAAGTGAGAATAACATTCGAAAAAAAAAAAAATTTTTTTACTTTTTTATACTTTCAAACTTTTTATACCTTTCAAAATATTTTAAACTTTCAAACTTAAATATCCATAAAAAACAAAATTACTAAATTTCGCGATACTGGATAAATTCCAGTAAAATCTAAGTACAATTTCTTCTTACCTAATTGTACAAGTTTCAATCGTTAAAATGAGAATAATATAAATCTGATGCCCTTATCTCCATACAAAACTGATTTATCTCCTTTAGTATTAGGGACTCTTTCACCATGTGTCAAGTAGGCTAACCGCCATTTAAAGTCACCGGTAACCGGGAACGAAGGAGATGATATACCTTTGTTTGTACGGTAAAAGTCCCAAACATTAATAAGAAAATAATTTAAAAAAATTCGCCTATCGAATGATGCAGTAAAATGAGTGCATAATTTAATAAAACATAAAATTATTTCTAAAAGTAACTAATCAACACTTCACTTGTAATTGGTGAAAGAAGCCCTTAGACATTTTACCTATTCATAGTGCCCAAGTGTTTTGCCATAATTTATTACCAATAAGTTTAAAAAAAAATCTAAACTGAATACAGCACAGCAACAAGGAAATATTGGTGTTAATTATTTATCTTGTGAGCGTTATTTAATTAACATAATATCTTAAGCTCATTAATTTTTTTTATTGTCGTGAACTTTGACTATAAAAAATATCTGTCTCCATGAAAGTTGCGATGAAAGTTGCACCTATTATTCAAAAAAACTGGGACAAACAAGGGATTATAAGGACATTAAAAATGCATCTATATACGACACACAAGATACGATCAGTATTTAAACTAATAATAGCTTATTTAGTGGTGATTCGCATACTAATTAACTTATTGGATGAGAAAAATAAAAATAACCGTTAAAATATGTTGTTAGAAAATTTTAACGGAATTCCTGCTTGTCTCTTATTAAGTAGAAATGCTTAAACAAATCAAAAAAAAAATATTACGAAGATAAATTAAGTGAAAGAAAGAAATACTTAGCATATAATAATGACATTAAATTCAAAACAGTTATAAACATAAAATTTATATCTATATCTATATCTATATCTATATCTATATCTATATCTATATCTATATCTATATCTATATCTATATCTATATCTATATCTATATCTATATCTATATCTATATCTATATCTATATCTATATCTATATCTATATCTATATCTATATCTATATCTATATCTATATCTATATCTATATCTATATCTATATCTATATCTATATCTATATCTATATCTATATCTATATCTATATCTATATCTATATCTATATTCTATATTCTATACTAATATTATAAATGTGAAAGTATGTTTGGATGTATGGATGTTTGTGACTCTTTAACGCAAAAACTACTGAACAGATTACCATGAAATTTTGCATACACGTTGTCTGTGACACCAGAAAGGACATAGGGTACCTTTCATCCAGAAAAAAAGACTATTCCCGAGGAATAAATAAAAAATAAAAAACTAACGCATGGCCAAAGTGTTATAGCCACACGAGGTCAAGCGTAATATTGTTTTTTTTTTATTTCCAACGCGGACGAAGTCGCGAGCACCAGCTAGTGTAAAATAAAAAAGAATATCGTTTTATAACGCTTGACTGGATACTCTAAAAGAAATTAGGCCATTCCAAAAAAAAAATCGAAAAGAATACTTTCTAATAAGCTTTTTCTATTACCTACTCGTTTTTCTATTAGTAATAATAATTTAATAAAACATAAGATTACTTCTAAAAGTAACTAATCAACACTTTACTTGTAGTTGGTGAAAGTGGCCCTTAATTTAATAGTAAGTGGTTACCGTCATTTAGTAACATGTTACTAATAAATTTTTTTGAAAATAAAATACTCTCTGATATAATGTAGCTTTCGATATTTGAAAGATGAACAAACATACAAAAAATTTAATCTTTCCTCTTTATTACATAATGAAGGTGGAATCAAAGATTCCCATTTATACTACAAATAAATGAATATATTTTTCAACCGTTAACTTTAAATCAATCTATCGAAACGGGATTTCTTAGAACAATAATTGTTTCGTCCCACGTGCTTTAGCATCGTGTCTAAAGTAAACTCTTTAAAAACTACAAAGAAAACATGAAAGGCGGTACGTTAACGCGGACGTAAACGTTCATAATCACTATACATCACTCGTCGATAGGAAACGTCGCTATTGCCTTTGTGACTTGCTCATTAACGGACCGGTTGACACTTCAAAGCGGACTGCTGTCATGGCACGTCAACTGTCACGGCACAGAACACATGGCACACAGAACTAACAGTAGACTAACTCTGTGTACATTTGTAATTGATTTCTTTCAATTGATTTTATTCACAAAAATTGAAGGAATTTACTCCTTGAGAATCGATTTGCATATATATATATATAATATAATATAAGCCAGTAGTATGAAAATTATGGGAGTAAAATCAAAATTGTCACATAGAATACCTGAAGTTTAAAAAAAGAACAATGTTGTTCTTTCGGCGTGTTCGAATTGTGAAAATTTAATTTTTATAATCGTTCGTAAGGAGTAAACTCCAGTCGTGTGTCGGAGCTGACAGACACAATTTTTTTTTATCAACTATAGAAATAAACGCGGAAATACTTTTTATGGTTCATATATTTTTGTCATGGGTATTTTTTAGATGATCCTACGGAAACAGTAATTTCTTTCTAGTTGAAGATGGGTACCCTATGTCCTTATATGTATCCCTGACAACGTGTATGCAAAATTTCACGATGATCGGTTGATTAGTTAAGGCGTGAAAACGTAACAAACAAACAAACTCACTTTCGCATTTATATTATTTCGTTAGGATTACTTAGCTACCACCACCAATGCTTAGTAAAAAGACTAACTGCGATATTTATATATAAAAATCTTCCCCTTTTATGTGAAAACCTAAGTAAAACAGGTCTCCGGTTTCTCCAGATTTTTAGCGAACACAATCCAACAAAAATTTTTTTAATTAATTTATTTATTTATATACAAAAGATACAAAATATTATTTCCAAAAATGATATAATAAAGTTAATTAATACTTAATTCCAATACCGTTTCGTCGACAATCTGTGGTGCATTGTGCCGTTGACAACCTTTCGAATATGATAAATAGTTACGCCGATTATTCCACTTTTTTTCGTTTGTGTGCGAACACAAAAGCTGTCAAATAACATGTGTTTTGTGACGCGTGTCATGTGTCGCTGTGGATGCGACTTTTGTTACGACTGTGGGCTTTTTTTTTTACGAAAAATCTTGCAACGGAAATCATTAAAGCGCACGGAAAAAGGCGTTCACAAAAAAATCGTTGTTATCATCATTATGCAACATTGATGGAAACCACTTTGTAGTTACAACAGTAATTTGTCATTATATAATAACACTAGCGATTCGATTCGGCTTTGCATGTTTTTTTAATGTAGGTACCTCTACTTACCAACGTTGAATAATATTTAAAGTGAATTATTTATTTTATTTAAAAATATTTAAACTTTAGATAAGTTTTAATATGCAATAATTATTTTTTACAACTTAATCTAATACTTATAAAATCGTTTGTGTTAATAACTGACTATAAGCCTGAAAAGCTGAATTTTAACACATTAATAATTTTAGAACTTAAGCATCCGAAGATAAAATTTTTATATGTACAATTTTAATGCTGCTTTCCTATTTGTGTACTTAAATTTTTTAAATCTTTATTATGAGGCTTTCTAATTATATAAGAAACTAGGTTTTTCCCGCGACTTCGTTCGCGTCCATTTTTCTTATCCGATCGCTACAAAACTTCACAGGAACACCCGCTGGACTAATCTGAAGATTGTTTGAAAATTTCATCAAAATTGGTTCAGCGGTTTTGGAATCCATAGGGAACATACATACACACATTGCCTTTTATATATTAAAAAAAAAAAGATGTCGCTTATTACTTAATAAGAATGCGATTATATAGTTTTGAAAGAAATTATAGCGAAGACCGTATCAAAATCATATTAGTTAGCAAGATAATGTTAATATGACTGTAGTTACATAAATATGCGGAGTCACAGAGTCACACACAGAGTCAAGTAGAGACTTTTCTGATTTTGACATAAGAAAGATAATATAGAAGAGAGATAAACTTCTTAGTACCAATTTAGTATTATTTTCATACTATATTTAAATTATACAATCCTTCTAACAATAATGATTTAAAAAAGAAATCGGATAAATAGTAAAAAAAAAAATATTTATTGTAATATCAGACATGAAACCATCGACATTTTATTGTCGACAGCACCCCATCACTATTTTCATGTCCCGACGTAAATTACTTCAAAAGTGATTTACTCGCGGCGTACAAATCGCTGTCG
Organism: Synanthedon myopaeformis; assembly: GCA_944738685.1. Lineage (NCBI taxonomy): Eukaryota > Metazoa > Arthropoda > Insecta > Lepidoptera > Sesiidae > Synanthedon > Synanthedon myopaeformis. Next base: position 639,459 of record OX122921.1, read on the forward strand.
ACTAGGCTACGCGGTCTGTCTCCGCCTGTCCGGTTACAGATAACGGGCAAAATAAGTGACCTATGTAACAAACAGTATGGTCACAATTATTTTATATATTAATTAAGGTCGGCAAGGCACTGGCACTTTTCCTGCCACTTATAACTTATGTGTTCATAATGTGACAATGGCTATCTTCCACAAGTGAACCTTAAGTCTAAATTAATAAGTACTCTAAAATTAAATAAGTACTTACTTTAACTGGTGTCAAAACTATTGCTTTATAATTTGAATAATTTGAATAAAATTTAAATAAGTGTGAGGGTAAAGAATTATCGGTTTCAATACATGCTATTTGAAAGACGTTTATTGAATTAAATGATAATAAAAATGCTCTATCGTAAAATTTGTGTGCTTCGGCTTCACACGCGCCATCTTTTTTATAAGTTTACAATTAAAACGATGAAAGGTACCCTATGTCCTTTCTGGTGTCTCAGACAACATGTATGCAAAATTTCATGATGATCGGTTCAGTAGTTTTTGCGTGAAAGAGTTACAAACATCCATACATCCAAACATACTTTCGCATTTATAATATTATTATAGATATATAATATATCTAGATATAAATTATTATCGAAGTCGTGTCAATAGTGGATATTTTTAATATATATATATTAAAGTTTGCCTTCTATCTTTTTGGAGTAATACGATTTTTGTGCGTTGTCTGAGTGATGAGTTAAGACGCGTGCCGACTGACAATCGCCTTCACCGAACAGGTTTTCGTGTTCTTTGATGCTAATCACTTTGTTTTTGTTCTCTTTCTCCACTATTGTAAGGAAAACTTTAACTGAGTTTGTATACAAAAACGGATGAGTTAAGATCAAAGTTAAAGAATGGTGTCTGGTTTAAAAGTGGACAAAATTCTTAGGAATGGCGAGATTATTTATTTGGTATTTCAAATGGAAATATTTATTATAACGCTTTTACATTTAAACGTAATGATGGTGATAGTCATGATGAAAAAAATTCAAAAGCTTCTTGAAGTATATTCCATGTGCCATTCAGAATTTCTTATTTTGTAAAAGTATGTAAGGAAACTAAAATGTCACTCTTATATTTAATTTCCATTGAGCTGACATTAAATGAAATATTTAATAAACAAATTAAAAATAAAAATAACCCCATTTAAAAAAAATGTGTTTTATTTTTAATTTATATGATTTTATTTTAGAGTCGCCGGCAGCAATACATACTATATCATTATTAAATTATAATATCTGCTATATATGCCAATAATAGGCATCCACACATTCACAACAGATGACATGCACACATAGATATTTAAAAAGCCGGACGAAACAAAGTGGTCCAAATTAAATATTGTAGGTATAGAAAACACAAAAAAATAAATATAATAATAATATACTGAGAATTAAAAAAAAAACAGCAAATTCTTTTGTTTTGCAAGGATTCTCCTATATAAATTGGTAACATGATAAGTAAGAATTTTATTATAGCTCAATTGTTTTTATAAGGTTTTTTACATGAAGTACATGAAGTTTAGTAAGTAATAGTTATAAAAAAATAAGCATTGATGTAAAAAGGGCAAATAAAAAAATCTATAAAAACATAAAAGTGGTTTAACACAAATAAAAAAAAACCTTCAAACAAGCGCAACAGTTACGTAGTTTGACAAGAAGTTGTAACGCTTACGTACTATAAGCCATTATAAAAAGCATTTGATGTGAAGCCGGTTAAAATGTGCAGTTTTTGCGACCTGTTGACGGCTCTGTCACGTACAAAGGACGCAAAATAAAACACGTGCCGAGTGGCGGCCACAAATCACATTTTTAATCGAACTCACGTCTCTGGTACGACAAAAACGAACTAAAACCCAGAACGTTAGGTATGTGTCCTATACAATGATGACTGTTTAACTATTTTCTTGATAAAGAAGCAGCTCAATGATAGCTGAAATATTTTTTTTTATTAAATTTAATATTTCGCTATTCTCTTAAATATAGAAACGCAAACTCACACTAAACTTGATTGGGTGATTGAGCTCTCTGATGATTTCATTACTAATACCGTAATTAAAAATGAGTCAGATATAATAAATCATTTGTTAAATTAAAATTTAAAAAAAACTTCATGAAAGTTGCAGCGTCAAGTATAATAATATTTAATTATATTATAATCATCATCAAAATCAGCCTATTCATCTTTCTACTGCTGGATGTAGGCCTCTCCCAAGGCTCGTCACCACGCACGGTCTTCCTTGTCTCATTATGCAATACTAGCTGTTTTGCACGCGACTTCATCCGCGTAACTTTATAAAATATAGCCTATATCACTCGCTGATAATATAGCTTCCCAACAGTGAAAGAACTTTTCAAATCGGTCCAATAGTTTCGGAGCCTATTCAATGCAAACAAACAAACAAATTTTTAAGAATTAAGAAAGAAAGATTAAGAAAAGTCTGAAATTCGGATAAATTTTTACAATAGGTGATACTTAATGGAAAACGGTGATAGAAAGTACAAGATAACTCAGATTAACTGTTTAAGAAATAACAAAACTATTTAAAGCTACTTTTGATAATAATCTAATCGCATGTGAGACAAGAGCCTAACGGTTGAATTGTAAAAGAAATTTTAGCGCTAACGGCACGCCATCTTGCGTCTTATTGTAGTGACGTGTGGTCGCGCGGTATGTTATCGACATCCGCTGAACTATCGACACAGGCGCAACACTAATTACTCTTTTTGTACGGCCGTTACTCTCACAATGATTTACACAACCTTCTGTGTAATCGTATCATTAATGTTCGAAACGACTTTTACGGCTCGTTCTAATGATTTAGATTGATTACGTTGAACATAAAGCGAGTATATGAAACTCTCGATATAGGTAGGTATGTATATGTATTTTTAAATAAAATTGTCATAGTCAATTATAAATATTATTATATTTTTCTTAATCAAATGTCTACGATAATTTTAAACAAATTCGCATATCATGTCAGCGCTGTTGAATCTAGGTTTTAGCAGACATTAAGCCTGTCAACTTTTAAAAAAAAGGTGAGTTTGTTCTAGACTAGACAGAGCGTTAAAGCAAGCACCTTAACCACTCGGCCAAGGGGCTCGTCAAATTATTATTTAAGTATAACATATTAATTATTAATCACGCATAAACCTGTTATATAGTGGAATAGGCTACGGACAGCTGCAATGTTATTTTGAGGGAATCATCTTGGGACAGTTTTGAAATACATTACGCGACACTCAAAGAATTTAGCTGTTAAGCTAAGCTATGACATTTGTTTTTAACACTAATAATGTTTAATAATATAATATACTAGCTACCCGGTCCCGGCTTTGTCCAGGGTGCCATTTTTATACGTAAAAGTCTCCGTTATATATCCCCATATAGCCCTCTTTCCATAAGTAAAAAACCGAATTAAAATCGCTCTACCAATTCTCGAGTTTTTGAAGCATACACAAACCAACAACATTTTTTTATATATAGATTACCTACATAAGAGCCCTTTCAGGACTTGCATCTTAATATTTTTTCGTATTACACACACAAGAAGTGTATGTAAGGGTTAATATTATATAAGTTAATAAGTTAAGAAATCAACTATGTAATTGTAACGACATATATTTAACGCCACCTTGGATTCATTAAGTCGCTTTACAAGTAGCAGTTCAGAAAATGTATACAATAAATAACATTAGCCTTTATCTAAATTACCAGAGAGAGACCGACGACATTTTACATTTGTCAACTAATCAAACGGATAAGGTGTACACAGGGCCAATTAAAGTCGTTTGTTTTTTGGAGATCCGCGGATGAATTATGTGGAATAACTCTGGAAGGCATAGGAAGTCGCAGGATGAAAATAGCGTTAATAAATTATCGTGATTTGTTTTTTTTTTTAATGATAATCCATCCAAAAAAAAAAATGTATTTTTCTTCGATACGGGCTTTGTACGCCTTACACATTCGTCAAAACAACTCAATGCTGTTTTTTAAGGTGGTTTCTGTCATAAGGGATCCCACAAGTGTTTATACCATGTTTACACGATAAAAGCTTAATTTGCTAACAGTAATTTTTTTTATGATAAAAGTTAAAAGACAGGCTGACGGTCCACTTGTTTACGTACAGAAGTGAAGGATGTTATTACGCATGAAGAAAAAAAGCCTAGATGGGGGATACTTAGGAGATTGTTTTATCATTTAATAATGCACCAAAATAAAACAAAATATACTTGCTGTTATTTCCTATCTCTGTTCAAGGGTGATTAATAAATTTTTTTATAGAAATTCCATAAGTTTTTCTCACAGAACCCCTTTAAAACGGAGCGTTGACTCATTTGCGGCAGACTCGCCACAATTAAGATATCGCCAGGGAATAGATTATCCGGCGACGTGTTCGTTATCTAACCGAGTGGCGGGAAGCGATTTTCATTTGTAATTAGCTGGCACTTTGATAAAGCGATCGTCCTTGTCACTTTATCGGGGGATGACAGGGACAGACAGAGAGCGATGTTAACATCAGTCAAGGCTTATCGACTGTACCTACCTGCTACTTTTTTGTGGAACAAACATTAGGCGTTATCTTCGAGGCTTTCGAGTTTTTGAGACAGTTATTTTAACTTAAATTATTATAAGCTTTTTTATTTAATTCAATATAAAAATATGTAGTTGTGTATGCAGAACATACAGAACATTAATTAACAACTTATAATCCTGGTAACATGATCCCATGTAATAATGGTTCAATACTTAAGTCATAAACTTATATATTTATTAAGTAACTATACTTAAGAATAAGTATTTTGTTGAAATTCTTTGGTGATTTCTTCGAAATTATATTTGATACAATATGTTCAGTTCGTGCTATGAATGGCTTTAAAATAATTTTTATTAACATGTTTTTACTATGCCACAACAACAACGATAATAATAAGGAACATACACTTACCAGATTATGTTTCAATGTCAAACTGCACTAATTAGACAGACAAACACTTCCCTGATAAGGCACTCATTATCATCGAAATAATATATGTAAACTAAAAGTAATAAATCGTTAAGCGACAGCTTGTTCACCTCTATTTGTCGTTAAACACTTGACATTTCAATGTCTTTTCAATTCTATTTATTTATTTGGAATCACACTTTTTATAAAGGAGGCATTATGTATTCAAGTAAAATAAAATAATAATTAAAGTCTGCATTTTAATTAAAGTAATTTCAACAGAAGTATTTTTGTTGCCATTTATACAGCCATTTTATTGATATTTGATGGAGCCATTTTACTGTCATCTAACATTGCATTTTGTTGTCATCTAATAGCGCCATTCTGTTGCTATCTAATAGTGCATTTTGTTATCACCCAATAGCGCCATTCTGTTGCTATCTAATAGTGCATTTTGTTGTCTTCTAATAGCGCCATTCTGCTGCTATCTAACAGTGCATTTTGTTGTCATCTAATAGCGCCATTCTTTTGCTATCTAATAGTGAATTTTGTTATCACCCAATAGCGCCATTCTGTTGCTATCTAATAGTGCATTTTGTTGTCTTCTCATAGCGCCATTCTGTTGCTATCTAATAGTGCATTTTGTTGTCTTCTAATAGCGCCATTCTGCTGCTATGTAACAGTGCATTTTGTTGTCATCTAATAGCGCCATTCTGCTGCTATCTAACAGTGCATTTTGTTGTCATCTAATAGCGCCATTCTGCTGCTATCTAACAGTGCATTTTGTTGTCATCTAATAGCGCCATTCTTTTGCTATCTAATAGTGAATTTTGTTATCACCCAATAGCGCCATTCTGTTGCTATCTAATAGTGCATTTTGTTGTCTTCTCATAGCGCCATTCTGTTGCTATCTAATAGTGCATTTTGTTGTCTTCTAATAGCGCCATTCTGCTGCTATGTAACAGTGCATTTTGTTGTCATCTAATAGCGCCATTCTGCTGCTATCTAACAGTGCATTTTGTTGTCATCTAATAGCGCCATTCTGCTGCTATCTAACAGTGCATTTTGTTGTCATCTAATAGCGCCATTCTTTTGCTATCTAATAGTGAAGTTTTTTATCACCCAATAGCGCCATTCTGTTGCTATCTAATAGTGACATTTTGAGTATAGTATATATAAAAAAGTGTGTGTGTCAGCTCCGACGCACGACTGGAGTTTACTCCTTACGAACGACTATAAAAAATAAAATAAATATAATTTAAATATATTTAAATAATATTTAATTAGCTAAAAATAATAATATTGTGTAGATGGCGCAATATCTCTGAAACTTCAGAGTTATTCTAAAATATGACAATTTTGATTTTACTTCCATAAATTTTCATACCACGGGCATTCCACGGCTATATATGAAAATGGAGTAAACTCCAATAAACTTCAAAAATATTCATATATTTGGAATATAATACCGTTCCGTTTACAACGTGTATAACACAATATAATGCACATTAACATAGTTAGTTAACAATAAACATATAATAATGCATTAGACATTATAAATAATTAAAATAAAATATCAGATTCTACAAAATTTATACAAATAATTTTTTTTATAGTATTTAAAAAGACTAGGTATTTACTGTGAAATGTTAGAATCTTTATTAAAAGCGTAACCTTTTCAAATGGCCACAGAGCCGTCACATTAAATCATTATTTCAAGATGAAATTTTAGATAAATAAAGCAGAGTCGGTGTCCGCTTTATAGTCGTTTCTCGTGTCAGTTTTGTTTTATTAAACGAGATAACAAACGTCGCTACCGAATGTACCTTTTTTTTTAAATCGATTGATTTTATCTCGAACCGAGTTCCGAATAATCGAATATGTTTAATTGGCTCCGCTTTTTTGAATATATGAATCAATTTCGAATAAATTGATTTCCATACACCATGACTTCGCATTTAATTTTGTGTGACTCAATTCTATTAATTTAATAGTCCCATTTATTTAATGAGATATAATAATTTAAATAATTTTTAATAAATAATTATGTTTCGTGTATAAATAGTTAGATAAGCAGAGTAATTTTATTAAGTAACATTGAATTTATACTAATTTTTTTAAATATATTACTTCATTTAGTATTCCTGTTTGTTAGAAATTTTTGACTTGACTGGTTATAACGTAATTCGTTTAAGAGGCTATGTTTATTAAACCTTTAAAAGTGGAAATGGTTTGAGAAGAATTAAGGCAAATTTAAATTTACTAATTACTTTTAGATTGTTATTGGTAATTGTTGACTAGTTACTTTTAGAAATAATTTTATGTTTTATTAAATTATGCACTCGGTTTACTGCACATCGTTTGATAGGCGATTTTTTTTTATTATTATTTTTTTAATGTTTGGGACTTATTTGTTAAGAGACAACCCTATGGTATAATAATGTTGATTAGTTACTTTTAGAAATAATTTTATGTTTTATTAAATTATGCACTCATTTTACTGCATCATTCGATAGGCGATTTTTTTTTCATTAATTTCTTTTTAATGTCTGGGACTTTTACCGTACAAACAAAGGTATATATCAGCTCCATCATTCCCGGTTAACGGTGACTTTAAATGGCGGTTAGCCTACTTGACACACGGTGAAAGAGGCCCTTACTCTATTAATCTATTCACAATTTGACCATAAACCAAGAGAGTATGAGTCAAACACGCAGCAGCGTGTGTAATGTTTATTTTAATTAATTTAATGTATTTCAAAAGCATATTACTTATATAAAAATATTAGCTCTATCCGGTCCTTTTCTATATATATATAGTTTTCTTAAAAAGATATCCAAATAGGTACTGGATTTGATAGGGTTCAGACTAGTAGCTTTTTTTTAAAAAAATACCAAGAAAATAAAGCGAATAGAACAATATTTATTTATTTATTTATTTATTTATTTATTTATTTATTTATTTATTTATTTAGATTTAGATTACATACAGCCATAAATTTAATAAATATATATTATAGATTATATACAAATAGGCCTAAAGAATCATAAAAATTATATTTTTACATTTATTTATTAATTTAAAAAAAATAAATAATAATAATAAGAAAAAAAAATAAGAGAATATTCTATAAGTATAAAAATTGATTTTTCAAAAGTAATTCGCCAATTTTCTTTTTATAATAATTCAAATTGTTGGAAAATATGTCAATATCATTCAGAATCTTATTGTAGTGATACTTATATATATATAATATATAAGTATGACTATTATACGAGTATGGCTTGCATTCAATTTGAGCTCTTATTCAGTCACACATTAAAAGATAAAAATCATTGCAACAGTCTCCGAGAAGTATTTTATCACAATGATTTATTGTCTCGTTGTCTCGTTCTGTTAGTTGCGCAATGCTCCCGCTCTCGGTCTAGAGTACTTCATCAAATCTTGTGTAAGGTCAGCAAAAAAAGACGGTAGCGTTTTATCGGGCGGGATCACACCGCGACGGAATTCCTACCAATATTTGGATAAGGCGCTACCACTTATTAGCTTTTTCTACTCAATTCTGTGTTAAGTGGGAACGCTAGCATCGTTTTTTCATACAAATGTATTCCCCTGTTTTCTCCCTGGATAATCCTTTTAGAGCATAAATTTTTTGTCATAAAATCTAGGTCTACTAAAGCTATGTAATGTCTTTTTTTCCATCAACTAATTATATAAGAAAATGTGACTTCTCAAAAATCGTAATAAAAGGCCATTTTATGTCACCCTAATCAGAAGACTATGAAAAAAAATTTGAAAAATTTTTTAATAAAAAAAATATATAGGGACATAGATTCGTTCTTCTTGAAAATATTTGTGTAAAAATATTGGGGTATTGGGGGAAGAATGGAGTTGAGGGCGATGGCAATAGTTTCTTCAAATACCTATTTTTCAAATTCTGCTGTACCCGCGTTCCCTCTTAAAGCTTATCATGTATACAAATCAAAGATACTTAACACTGACTTTTGCCTGCGACTACGTTTGCGCTAGGTCTGCGCTCTTTCTTCTTAGATCAAGCGTAATAGGAATCATTAAGTATGTGTATATATTTATATTATCTGACTGTATTTTGATAATATCTGTCCGTATATATTTATACATATCTGAATGTATATATTCTCAATATGAGCATGGTGTGCGGTAAAACTCTAATGAGTTTATGTTTACACCATTGTAAAACTAAGCTTAACATTATGCTGTATATATAATAAATAAATAAAAAAAAAATAAAAAAAATCCCGCGTCTTATATTTTCCTCGTAGTATCCCGTCCTTCGATCTTATCCTAATTGATTTTCTGTTAAGTCACGTGCAATTAATGTAGGTGATATTTTATTTCACTTCAGATGACAGAATCAAGTAAAGTTAATTAATTGAAGCAAGCTAACAAAATTCATATCAAGTATTATATTTGACAGTCAATAGAAGTCGTTCAGCTGGAGAAAGCGATGCTTGACGTCCAATCCATCTAAAAATCAAGGTGGTTGACATTGATCATTTGATAAGTCAGAATGGCCAAAAGAAGGCTGGGCCTTAGACAACTTTTAAGGATCGAAAGGCTCCGTGGGCCTACCATCTGCTCGCTGGATCGATCATCTAGATATGGAGAGAGGAAAATCGCTTGTGAGCTGATGAATATGATGAACATCTTGGAAAGTTAGTTTAAATATTTAAATTTTTAAAGGAAACAATAATGTATACTATACAATATATGTATGTATTATATATTTCAATGTCACATTAGGAATATAATAACTTATATTTTATTGTATATATTTTTGTTATAATTTACAACAATAATCTGATAATGTAATTATAAAGTATTCTTAAAGTGATAAGATGTAAGTACCTACCTAAGTATTAGTCTTATCTTCAAATTTAATCTTGGAACGTGTATTGACAACATTATTTATAGACATTGACATAATAGACCAATGAAATAGACGATAAGGTATAAATTATAATTTTTTTTTTATACATTCAGCGATAAATATTATCGTTATTATTAGATTAATTTGTAATTCTTAAACTATAAGTGGAATTTTTTTATTAGCTATCTATTCAAACTGTTATCATGTAATAATAACTGTAAGTTTCCCTAAAATAAAATAAATAAATATTCGCAATTCTACGTTCAACAAAATTAATTAATAAAACGCCGTTTAAATTAAAGAGTTAAAAAAATACCAAGCAACTGAATTCATTTGCTATAACAAAAACGTTTTTGATGAGGTCAATCAATTGGAACTGACATTCTAATACGATAAAGATCTGTGCATAAAGTCCAAGGAACAATGCGCACGAGTTTGACATTTGTCATTATCTATTGACAACGTAGTTCCGTGCTCAGTGACACTGACAGCTCATATTATGTGTGGGAGTGGTCTGGAGCACTACATTAAAAATAAACAGACAGAATATTAAGAACATTCAAATTGTTTACAATTTAATAATAAACAAGATCAGAACACTTCATTTTTCCATTCAAATATATACAAATCAAATACATGTAGGTATATTTCTGTGTCCGTCTGTGTATTAAAATTAAAGCAGAAATTTAAATAACATGTTTAATATCATTTTATGGTGATTATATACATTTTTTTATTATTAAATATGGGTTTGCTCTTGACTAACAACCATGACCTGTGATGGAGCGAACTCACTCAGAAGATGCCTATTCACTCGAACCTTGAAAAGATCTGGGTTATATGAGCTCGTACATACAGACGTATTTCGGAAATTATTATGTATATAATGAAAGTTGCCAATAGCTAAATTATAACCGTTCAAAGTGAGTCACTACGGACGTCTCTTTCGCACTGAGTCGTGTGTTAAATAAATATCAGTTCTCGCAATCACAAATCGAACATCGAATAAATCATACGTTTATCTTTGAAATGCCACATCCATACCGGATGCGTTACCATCGTAACTCGTTTGGACGTCACATAAATCAAGATGTAGGCGATAACGAGCTACCACTCATAAAGGCAATAGCGAGAACGGTTTTATGATTCATAATTGTACTTTATTAAATAACCCCCACTTGCATATAATGAAAGATTTCTAAGCTATAAACCGACTAAGCAAAGATTAGACAAGTGCGCAGATCATATCTCGCTACCGTCAATCCAATGACCATACGACTGATGTACGAGTAGGTCGGACATACTTGTTCGATTTAATTTGTAAATTACAAGTTATTATTACATAGTGACTAGTATTTGATGACATCTGCCAATCCACAATCGACTATCCAGGTGGAATACGTAACTTATATATCCTTGTATGGAAGAGATGAGCTCTGCTTAGCAATAAGACATTATAATCACTACTTAGCTTCGAGTTCACCAATAGACGGTTATTTTTAAACAGCTGTTTAAAATTTAAACAGCCGTTTAATAATATTTTGATGATCACCATCGCTAAACTGCGGGTTAAACGCCCAAAACATCAGATTAATCATTAATTTAATCAGATGTTTAGGGCGTTTAACCCGCATTTTAGCGATTTTGTACAACAAAATATTATTAAACGGCTGTTTAAATTTTAAACAGCTGTTTAAAAATAACCGTCTGTTGGTGAACTCGAACCTTAGTATAAAGTCCATTCTTTTCTCTGTCTGTCCGCATGTATGCTTATCTTAGAAAGTTTTTAATGGACTGGTTTTTTTTTTATAAATTTCATGAATATTTTATTTATATTTGCTGTTTTGACGCTGTTTTTGTCAAAGAACCATTTTATATTAAGCTGATAAAATATTATGACAAAACCTTCTAACAATAAAGATTAGGAAAAAATTGTATACTGTCAATTTATAATAAATATATGAGTTCTAAAATTAATAACAGTAATAAGTTAAATATATCAAAGACAAAATATGTCGTATCTAGAAAACATTTCTCAATATTAATCTATGGCTCAATAATCCAAACGTATTGCCATTATACTCAGCTATTTATTTCCTCTAATTGAATTATAAATCTTGGTTGGCTTCTTTATTAAGCGAGAGATGCTGGGAATTATTTAAATCATAAAATTAATATTAAAAACAGAAGACTGAAACACTGTTTACCACTTTAAGAGAACTTTTAGTTAGTGCAAAATATTATTTTTTTGAATAGGCAAATTATAATAGATATTTGTACAAACTAAGTAATTACCTAAGCATTTGCTGTCAATCACACAGTAATCGATACAAAGTGTGGCCAACTATGTTTTAAAAGTTTTATTTATTTGTGTTTCATTAGCGTTTCAGACAGGTTGACGATTAACTTGATTGTAGGTAAACACCGTTATCTATGAACATTTTTTTAAAATTTTTTGGAACTGCCTGTGTCCGTGTTTCCGAGCTCAGAATATACCCAAATATTTTTAAAGTTCGAGTGAATAGGTATCTTCTGGGTGAGCTCGGTCCATTATCGGCCTCGCCTTTGCAGCAAGGCTAGATGCTGGGGTCAAGAGCTAAATGCTGGCCTTTGCAGCAAAGCTAGATGCTGGGACCAAGAGCTAGATGCTGGCCATTGCAGCAAGGCTAGATGCTGGGGCCAAGAGCTAGATGCTGGCCTTTGCAGCAAAGCTAGATGCTGGGGCCAAGAGCTAGATGCTGGCCTTTGCAGCTAGGGTAGATGCTGGGGCCAAGAGCTAGATGCTGGCCTTTGCAGCAAGGCTAGATGCTGAGGCCAAGAGCTAGATGCTGGCCTTTGCAGCAAGGCTAGATGCTGAGGCCAAGAGCTAGATGCTGGCCTTTGCAGCAAGGCTAGATGCTGAGGCCAAGAGCTAGATGCTGGCCTTTGCAGCAAGGCTAGATGCTGAGGCCAAGAGCTAGATGCTGGCCTTTGCAGCAAGGCTAGATGCTGAGGCCAAGAGCTAGATGCTGGCCTTTGCAGCAAGGCTAGATGCTGAGGCCAAGAGCTAGATGCTGGCCTTTGCAGCAAGGCTAGATGCTGAGGCCAAGAGCTAGATGCTGGCCTTTGCAGCAAGGCTAGATGCTGAGGCCAAGAGCTAGATGCTGGCCTTTGCAGCAAAGCTAGATGCTGAGGCCAAGAGCTAGATGCTGGCCTTTGCAGCAAAGCTGCGCTGGAGACCTTTACACTTAAGAGATGAGGTGGCATTTTTTACTGCCGCACTGAAACAAAAAAGCACATGTGCAGTTATTTCACAGTTGTCTTTGCAAGTATATCTGTGTACAACTATGAAACGTACTACTTATTCAGTTTGAAATTGTAAATCTGCTGTGAATCTCAATGTGCTTAAAAATCTCACTTTAAACAAAAATATATGACGAAAATTTTTTATTACTTTTTAATTACGAACTCTGTTAATACTTAAGTTAATTTTAATTAAGTTTCATTAATCAATAGTTGGTCTACTAAAAGAAAGGAAATTGAAATACACGTCGCTGTCAACATAATAAAGGAGTGACCAATATACGAGCCGATGTTTACAAATGTAGATAATTAATCAATTGAGAACCGGTGGCGACGTTAATTTACAAAATAATTAAGTTTTAAAGTCAGACTTTTCGAAAAACAAGCGTCTCAATTAATCCGCTACAGAAGAATGATCGCCACTTATAACCATAGATTAAGTTATCGTGGAAGCGATACTTTATAGCGAAGTAGGTACTTTGCGATACTTTAACTAATTATGAATTAGGTATTAGATTGTTAGCTTCTAATGATGTTAAACTGATAACTTAGAGAGCCTATTTCACTATTATGAGTTGTTACATATAAATTGTATATACACTTGCATTTCCCCGGCGATGCTTATATTTATAATAGGTGACGGCAGCCACCTACCAACAAAGTAGGGTATATCGTCATTCTGATGATCTCTGTCATCAAAACAATTATTTATATAATTATTATAAAAATTATTTAAATCATAAAATCTGCATTAATTTGGTTTTTATTTGCAATGTGCATTTTAATTTTCATAGTTCATTTTATTTTATAAATTAAAAATAAATCAAATACACGTATAGGCAATTTAAATATTTTTATATTAAAATGTGACAGACAATCAGAATTTTATTAATATAATACTTTGAAAAACCCTTGATTTTTATTAATATAATATGGTTTATATTTTCTTTAATACAGATGCAACAATAGAAAAACGCTATAATAAATTAGTTTCAAATTGATTATTGCAAATAAAATTTTTAATACACAAATCTATGAAGACCTGTTTTTTTTTTCCCTTATTTTAAGGTACATTTAGAGAATAATAGACAAGATGTAGATAGTAATCTTATGATAACTATAGTCATTACGGTTAATATGTTAGCCAATTGACTGTGTATGTTTTAATATGTTAGTCGAGTATACAAATTTTAATGTACTATTATTATTTATTAATGTACTATTATTTGACGACACGTTTGGTCTAGTGGCTAGTAACCCTAGCTATTAATCAAACGGTCGCGGGTTCGAATCTCGCTAGGGGCAAATGTATGTTGATATACAACTGTCTAGTATCCATAATACAAGCATTAGTTGCTTACTGTGGAACTAGATGGCGCTGTGTGGAATGTGTGAAGATATTTATTATTATTATTATTACTGTTTAACTTCCAGACTTCACTTTGCACAGCACAGGGTTTTAATAAAACTTCATGATTCATAAAATCCAGACAAGCTAATTTATTTATTTAAAAGATGGCTAACAGTTAATTTCGCCGACAACTTTGTTCACTGGCATTTATTTTATAAAGCGACATCTAGTTACAACACATTTCACCTTAGTGCCATTTCTATACAATTATTTTTATAAAACCTGACTGCTTTTTAGTGTCCATAAAACGACGCAAAAGGCAATAGTATATATTTTTGACTATATATAATCCATTACATTTGCAGTCTTATACTTTTGATACGACAAAAAAGTTAGATATACAGACAAATGGCGAGTCTGTTTTTTAATCTTTGCAACAATATTTCAACGCGTACGGCACCACCTGCAACCAGCGTTTGCGGCTGATTTATTATCCTCCCCCTCCCACTCGACGTCCTATTTCACTTCATAGTTAATACTTCAACTGGATATTGCTTTTATATAAGCTTTTAATATAATATACATATACTAGCTGGTGCTAGCGACTTCGTTCGCGTTGAAAATTTAAAAAAAAGCAATATAACGCTTGACCTCGTGTTGCTATAACACTTTGGCCAGGCGTTAGTTTTTTATTTTTTTGTTGATCCCTCGGGAATAGTCCTTTTTTTCTGGATGAAAGGTACCCTATGTCCTTTCTGGTGTAACAGACAATGTGTATGCAAAATTTCATAGTGATCGGTTCAGTAGTTTTTGCGTGAAAGAGTTACAAACATCTATACATCCAAACATACTTTCGCATTTACAATATTAGTATAGATTAACTACTAGATTTGCCCGTGACTTCGTCAGTACCACTTTTTGTTAGGTGTTAAAACATTTATTCAGTCGTTTTTGCTCTTGTATTTTTGCCAAGCATTTAATATTTCATTTTTATTTTTGAAAATAGAAAAAAAAAACTTTTTTTTTATTAATTTGTAAGGAAAACATAGATGTCACAAAATTACCAAATATATAAAAAATATGTTTTCCGAACGCATTTCATCAAAACAAATTGGTTGTACAGTTTTGAAGTCCATGGGGAATATACATCTATGTTTATATTTTATATAGAAGCCAACAATAGCGACCTGTCTGCCGCCGTTTTCCATAAAAAAAAATCTTTATAACTTGCAAGAACTCTTTACAGCTCTTCTGTATAAAAAAATAAATATCTCACATTCTTTGTTGCCTTTGTATTTACAACAAATATATGTAAATATGGCCTCTCAAACCTATTAGTCAAAACATTGAATTTTTATTTCCTCTTCGTTATTCAAAACGTCTCGCCGTATTACCACTAAAATGTTTAACACCTCTGAATTTCATATTCACCGCCAACATTGAAATTTGTTTAGTATTCCAATGCGCGTAAGGTCTATTTTCCAATAACGCCTGAGAATCAAATACACATCTCCAGGGCGTCATAACTCTTGGTCGCGTGCGGCGACTGAGTATTATTTTTAAAATATTAACGTTGTAATGGAATAATTTTGATATGCTAATTTCTTAAATGAACGGGCAACAATCACGACATTTTACCTCGTTATAAAATAAATGCCCGTACGTTTCTATCGTGACTAGTAATAAATCTATACTTATTATAATTATATTATATGTATTAACTAGCTGGTGCTAGCGACTTCGTTAGAGTTGAAAATTAAAAAAAAAAGCAATATAACGCTTGACCTCGTGTTGCTATAACGCTGGCCAGGCGTTAGTTTTTTTATTTTTTATTTATCCCTCAAAAACAGTCCTTTTTTCTGGATGAAAGGTACCCTATGTCCTTTCTCGTGTCACAGACAACGTGTATGCAAAATTTCATGGTGATCGGTTCAGTAGTTTTTGCGTGAAAGAGTCACAAACATCCATACATCCAAATACACTTTCGCATTTATAATAGTACGGATAATTTTTAAAACTAATATCAGTTAATGATGCAGACAATACACGAATCCCCATGACATTTGTGTCTCGTTTAATAAATAGTGAATTATTGTTTAATTAATGAGTAGTGTACAAATTGTAATTTTCATTTCCACACGATGACAATTTAATAGTGTCGCAATACGAATAAATTAAAATTTTAATAACTTAACATCAGCGCTCTCAAAATTTTCAAAATATAGTGATTACAGCAGAATATTATTAATAATAAATTAATATTAAACAAACAATGTTAAAAATAATATACATCTTTCTGACTGAAAGATTATGTTCTTTTCTGTATCCCTGACATGTGTAAGCAAAATTTAACGATGATCGGTTAAGTAGTTAAGGCGTGAAAAGTTAACATACATAAGTAACAGAGTTACTTGCACATAATATGTATAATATTAGTATGAATTATTATGATGATGTCAACAGGTTATTTTTTATATTAAGGTCAGCAAGCAGGCTGATGGTTCACTTTGATGGTAGGTGGTTACCGTCGCCTATTGACACAGGCATCATTATAGGTTGCAAATGTTCTGCCGACCTTAGTAAGTTAAAGGAAAAGGAAAATTGTTTGTTTGTGATGGAAATCAATAATTGATTTTTATAAATGTGCACAGCGGTTCTCAACCTTCGTCGTGTGCAATAAAAACTCACACTTTATTAAATCCATTAATAAAAACAGTTGTAAAAATAATGTTTAACCATGTAACATTAACATTATTACAGTCTCGTTATCGGTCTAAATGTTACATACCGTGTATGCCAAGTCCATTAGTGGTCGTAATTATATATTTGCTTGCAATGAACATCGTTTTCTACGAGGCCTTCTTTAACCAACACATTTATACATGTGGCAAAAAAAATATACAAAGTCGCCATCTAGGGACTGAAAGATGAAACAAAAAATGAATAACAAATATGTGAATTCAGCCAGTATAATGCTAAGTTTATTAGTAAGTTAATAAATGTTTATATATTCAAGCAAAATAATACTAAGAATAATTTCGACGGTTTTAGGCTATGCACTGGCAAATACAATAAATCAACGTATTTTCCCTACTAATATTGTAAATGTGTAAGTAATTCTGTCTCTCTAACTTTCACGCCTTAACTACTCAACCGATCATCATGAAATTGTCAGAGATACTGAAAAGGAACAGTACTTTTTTCTGGATAAAATGTATCCATGTCATTTTCTGTATCCCTGACAATGTGTATGCATAATTTCATGATGATCGGTTGAGTAGTTAAGGCGTGTATTATGATATTTTATTGTATTATATAAAACGCAACTTATAGTGTAAGGTACTTGTGTTAAACGGCCATCAATATACTTTAAAATTTCGCAAGAGTTGATGGTAAGACACGTAAGAACATATTATGAATGCGCAAACAAAAAACAAACACAATTTTCAACGCTTCGCCAACAAACAAGTGTTGAATTAATAAACAATAATTAAAACGACTTATGAATAAACATAAATTGTACTTCAAGTGGCGAGATTATATCAATCTGTTCTTTAAAATGCAAATATTTCATCATCATAGCTATTGAGCTACAATATGGTTACTGCAATAATAGATGGCGTGCATAAATTGCTTTGATAAATAATACACGTTGCATAAATTATTTATAGTCTTGTAGGAATTTAGCAGACAGACATCAAGTGGCTATCGTCGCCTATAACACAAGTAAAGTCACAGGTGCTGAAAGTGCGCTTTCGACTTGATAACTTGACTTGATGACTTGGTAACTTGATGGTCCACTTAATACTACTCGACATGACCACCAAGCAAAGCTTTAGACGCCTCAAGTATGTTAGTGGTATAGGTAAAATTAAGGATTAGGAAAAAATAGATAAATTGGGTATGGCATCCCTCACTGATTCAATGAACCACAAAGGCACACATTGGTTACCACCGCCAACAGGCTGCCAATTATGACTGCGAAATACAGTAAATTTACTAAATATATTTTATGATCTTATTTTCAGATGGTCTGTGGCCTATTTATCTGTTCTATGGTTACACCGCCGATAGAGTGTAGATACACACAATAATTTTACAACTTTATTCGATATACATAACCAGATAGTTAAACAACACCCGAAGCGAGCGATAAATTTTATTACCGTTCTCTAAAATTAATAAGGCATAATCCCAATATTAAACGTTAATGAGCGGTGAATAAAGCTATAAAACTATAATTTACGGCCCGTACAACCAATAAAAAACTCATTTAATTATCCACAAAGGCTATTCCATGATTTTGTTTGCGTCTCGAGTTTATGTTTGATCAAATGTTTGTCAATGTTTGTTTTGTTGGTAATGGGATAAGGGTTGAGCGATCATTTTTATAATAACTATATTATTATTAATCATTTTTATCAATGCACTTATATACCCACCATTTCGTAAGTCAATTAAGATTTAAGTATCTCAGAAAAAGCCCAAATTTGAAAAAAATAATAATTATGAAAAATTTAGAATATATTTTATAATATATATTCTTAATAATAATATATATCTTTTTGGTGTCAATTTATATCCAATTATTTTTTTATATTTTTTAGGCTGCTCATTATAAGAATTTAAGTTAAAAACGTATTTATACTTAATTACAATTTTATTTAATATAGTCTTATGTTGTTATTAAAATTTTTAAGTTAGGTACATACTCAAAATAATAAACTGTAAGAATTATTTGCTATTTGCAAAAATGCAACAGTTGATAAGATGTTGTTATTCGTTGCGTAATTTAAAAAAAAATATTTTACTGTTATAATTTGCTTTAAAAAAAACCTTGTATTAACAGCGGTTCCCAAACTTTTATTGTCGAGGCAATAACTATAAAAGTTTTAACGCCGCTGTTGATTTCCAAATGTTATAAAATCGGCAATCGGCACAGTCGATCGATTAAAACGATTTTTTACGATTCTGTAATAGAATCCAGTCGGTAATTTTGGATCGAACATCGTAACATTTATAATGTTCTGTTTCGATTTTATTCTTATATGTATTCTTTCTGTTTATGCAATCTATACTCTATATCTATATTCTATATTTTTTTTCTATACTAATATTTTAAATGCTTGGATGTATGGATGTTTGTGACTCTTTCACGCAAAAACTACTGAACCGATCACCATGAAATTTTGCATACACGTTGTCTGGGACATCGGAAAGGACATAGGGTACCTTTCATCCAGAAAAAAAGACTATTCCCGAGGGATAAATAAAAAATAAAAAACTAACGCATGGCCAAAGTGTTATAGCAACACGAGGTCTAGCGTTATATTGATTTTTTTTTTAATTTTCAAGGTATATATCTAGGTATACGAGCACCAGCTAGTATACCTAGATTATATTTAAATTTCGATTTTTTTTTTGCTAAGTTACCAAATTCTCTCTTTATTCATTTTAATTTACATCTTCATATTAAACTTAGTCATCTTTTATATTTTACAAATATTATAATTTATTTTTTTAAATATAATACAAAATTTACAAAATTCAAAATTTCAAGTGCTGATTTCAAGTTATAGTTTTTCTTAGTGGTTATTTATTACCCAATAGAGTAGTGTGCATAAAACAGTTAGTTCGTCACTTTTTGGTTCACTTTTTGAAATTCTGTCCTTCTATTATAACATTAAAAAGTTTATAAAAAAATATACTTATTTAGGAAGTGCCAATACTGCTCTCTGTTCTAAATTGATATATTTTTTGTTCATTACTGGACAAATTGGCTCGTATCAGTGACATCAGTTAAGCATTTTAACTATTTAAAGTAGGAGAATGAAACGTTTACTACGTTTCATTCTCCTTAAGGCTTAACTGTTATTGGTTTAGTTGACATTTGTACAGTAAAACGCGGTATGTGACAATTTTTTACCTTTAAACATTCTTTATGTATTGGAAGAGAAATTTATTGATGATTTATTTTATGTTTATAAATGTTTAACGGATTTGGACAAAATATTGAACAGTGTTTCATAGGAATATATTATACCACATTTTTATAGATAATGCTAGCTGGTGCTCGCGACTCCGTCCGCGTTGAAAATTTAAGAAAAAAGCAATATAACGCTTGACCTCGTGTTGCTATAACAATTTGGCCAGGCGTTAGTTTTTTATTTTTTATTTATCCCTCGGGAATAGTCCTTTTTTTCTGGATGAAAGGTACCCTATGTCCTTTCTGTTGTCCCTGACAACGTGTATGCAAAATTTCATAGTGATCGGTTCAGTAGTTTTTGCGTGAAAGAGTCACAAACATCCATACATCCAAACATACTTTCGTATTTATAATATTAGTAAGTATAGAAGTATAAATATAGATATAGACTAGTATAGATATATAATATATAATATAGATATTGAGCAGAATTATGTCTAAGATGATTTTTTTTGTTACTAAAAATAATACCCAATATAAATCTAATACAAAGAAAAAAATAAAAGGTTCAAATACACTAATAGTTAAATATAATAATTTGAGCAACATTAATTATAAATACAAATGTAAAAGGCATAAAAACATTTTTTTTTTTTAAATCTTTGCAACTACTTTTAATCTAAAAAAAAATGTAAAGTGACTGTACTTAATTTTAAATATTTAACGAATTTTGCTCACGTCATAAACAATTTGCGTTTTAAATTAGCTTACACCTAAAAACCTCCCACAGCCTAAAAATAAAAACCATTATAAGGCTTTTAGTGGCGTTCATATAAGTATATATGACTACTGTATTCACCGAGATAATTGCATTAACGTGTCAGGTATTAAATATTTAAAAATTGTTGACAACTTCCGTTCACAAATAAGATTCACATAAACTACAGTGTCGTTTTGAAGGTGATAATTGCATAATCCGTACTAATATTATAATTGAGAAAGTATGTTTGGATGTATGGATGTTTGTAACTCTTTCACGCAAAAACTACTGAACCGATCACAATGAAATTTTGCATACACGTTGTCTGCGACACGAGAAAGGACATAGGGTACCTTTCATCGTTCAAAGCGGACAGAGTCGCGGGCACCAGCTAGTATTATAAATGCGAAAGAATTTTGGATGTATGGATGTTTGTAACTCTTTCACGCAAAAACTAATAAACCGTTCACAATGAAATTTTACATACACGTTGTCTGCGACACGAGAAAGGACATAGGGTACCTTTCATCGTTCAACGCGGACAAAGTCGCGCACACCAGCTAGTCTATCTATAATTTATAGCAGTCTTTAGCTTGTTAAGCTTTTCACTTGGCTTGTGTGAGAAATGAGCTATAAATAGTCTATCAGTATAGTTCGTTATATATATATGTTCGTATGACTACGAATATTTAAATCTCCTAAGAATTACTTTATAGTCTATATTAGGTATTCTATTTTATCCTATTTTATTCTAGGAATTTGTTTTAGTAATGTTTAAGTCTGATTCAAATTTCCAAACAGGTCTCCCGACTTTGAATTCTTATTTATTTATTAATTTATTTTAGAGATTTTTCGAATTCGCAAATTCGCAGAAAATATAATAGACAATATTTATTTATTTATATTTACATTTGATATAGTACACAAACAGATTGCAATTATATACTTGAAAACTATACATTACATGTGTATGGATAATTATCTAAATTGCACTCCTAAACAGTGTACTTAACATGTTTATTTTAACTTAACTACTAATGGTTTTAAATACTTAATTAATTCATAATTTATAATACTTTTTTAAATATATACAAGAGCTTTATACCAATAATGATTTAAACCTGTAAACCTCTGAGCTTTCGTACCATTAAATAATCAAATAAATATTGACAAATAAATTTGAGATTTCAGAAATACCTTATCATTAGGATATCCTATTCCTAATATTAACACATGTAAAAATTACTTCCTAATAAATAAACTTGAAAATATATGTACACAAATGTATATTTTCAGTGTAATAAATGCCAAGTACCCTGTTGTTGGGTTTGCAAATAGAATATCGTCATTCGCCAGCTCAAGATTGTGTTGTACTTGTTGATTCTTAAAGTTTTTGCGCTAATTACACATACCAGAATGCGTGTTAGTGCCTCAACAGTCTGACCGTTACGGTATCAACTATTTTTATGGGAATTATCTTGCGCTAGATCAGAGAAAATACGCGCATTATACACTAACGTTTGCATCTTAATTTTATGCGCAATTACATTATCATAAATAAAATTTAACGCGTTCCTTATGCAACATCACCGCGCCATACTTTACACACAAAAAACCACTGAATACATATGAGAACGTTAAAATATTCCTAAAATTATAATACTGTTTTAAATTTTAAAAATATAAACAGAAATATACAGCGAAGGACACAATATCAACACATTTTATTAACATATTAATTTATAAATGTTATAAATGGATACTATAAGTGGACATTGTTGAATAGTCCCATAAAACATAACAGTTACTTTAGTATTCAATTTGACTCTTTATAATATCACTTTGCAGCTTTTTCTAAAGTAATGTGGTATAATAGGATACCTACTCTATGATGGACAGACATGCAACTCACTCTCACAGAGACATAGAGACTCATAGGCAGACACATAGGGTCCTTCATTTATGCAGGAAAATTATGAAAAACATAGATAATTACTAATTACTGCCCTCAGATCACCTCCTTGTCACGCTTAGAATGTTTAAATATACTTTTTGGAGTTTACTCCTTAAGAATCTATTTTAAGTATACATATACAGGGTAGAATTTTGTAATGCCACCTGAAAGGAAAGTACTCTTAATACTGTAGATAGAAAATTTTACTCAAAGAAAACATTCCTTTATTGTTGAATAGAAAGAAAACTGCATTCAATGATTTTCGAAAATTCGCTTGCCACACCCGGGAATCGAACCAACTAAAATTAAAAAAATAAACACTCGCTATTTTATTATACTAATCGATAGGATTAATATTCAGGATAAAATTTCTCTAACAAACATTTGGTCTTACTCTCGTCTGTCGTATAAGATATCCATGAGGAATGCCTATTTAGTACACAAGTACTAATATTATAAATGCGAAAGTATGTTTGGATGTAATGATGTTTGTAACTCTCACGCAAAAACTACTGAACCGATCACTATGAAATTTTGCATACACGTTGTCTGGTACACCAGAAAGGACATAGGGTACCTTTCATCGTTCAACGCGGACGAAGTCGCGGGCACCAGCTAGTTAATTAATAAAGTAGATTCTCCGTTTCATTCGTCTACTCGATTACAATAGCATGAGTACGATTCCCAAGTTGTGTGTCAGCACAACGTGTAATAAAAATTCATTGAATAGTCAATTACAGACATGATGGATGCTTTTGTTGCTCACTCATATATTTTTTTGTAACGCTATTGTTACAAATACAATTGCTTGCCATTTGTATACACAACTTTTTTTTTAAATATTCATATTAATCATAAGATAAATATTACAAACTTAGCCGGTATCCGCGACTTCGTCCGCGTTGAAATCTGATGAATATTTTTATGAAATCTGAAAAGGTGGTTCGCTAGTCTATACTAATACTCGTATAGTAAATATTTTGTATTTTGTATTTTGTATTTTGTAAGTTTATTTCTCACTGCACGTAATATGCGAAGAATCGAAAAGTTCTTTAACTATTTGAAAGGTAAATTATTACACTTAGGCTCGAGTTCACCAACAGCCGGTTATTTTTAAACAGTTGTTTAAAATTTAAACAACCGTTTAATAATCAGATGTTTAGGGCGTTTAACCCGCATTTTAGCGATGGTGACCAACAAAATATTATTAAACAGCTGTTTAAAAATAACCGACTGTTTGTGAACTCGAGCCTAAGGGCCTCTTTCACGATGTGTCAAGTAGGCTAACCGCCATTTAAAGTCACCGGGAATGAAGGAGATGATATACCTTTGTTTGTATGGTAAAAGTCAAAAACATTAAAAAGAAAATAATTAAAAAAAAACGCCTATCGAAGGATGTGCAGTAAACCGAGTGCATAATTTAATAAGACATAAAATTATTTCTAAACATAACTAATCAACATTTTACTTGTAGTTGGTTAAAGAGGCCCTTAGACATAATATATACATAATTAGATATACTAATCCCCCCAATTCCTCTAGGGCGAAGTCGGCGCATCAGTCTAGTTTAAAATATTTTTTTAAGTTACAAAAACAAATTACATAACTATTGAAGAATAATTTTAAAATGTGGCTTTTCGAAAGAGCTATAAATAAAATATATTCTTAGATAGTCGGCCAAGAGAGTAATTCCATTCTCCTAATGTTGTTTTTGTCTTGAGGTGGCGAAAGTAGCAAAATACCATCAAATTAACTGTCAGCCGACCTGCCACTTTCTTTAATAAAATAAATGGCTGGATATAATCCATTAGTACTAATTCAGTTAAGTCGTTTTCATATTTCTATCGTCGCAGACGACTCATTAACGCTTTGAATAATCCTCATTAATATTCTCAATATACAAATATATTTGTGTGCAGATTTTATTTTGTCACAGAATCTATTTTCTAATCATTAAGAAAGATAATCACTTAGTCATTTGAATATTTTAATTTTATGGCATAACAAATTAAGAACACTCGTTTAATTTCTATACAGTATAACATTAAAATTTTATTGAAGTGCAAATTGGTTTATAGCAGGATTTGTAAAGTAAGTTAATTAAACTACATATTTCTAAACAAGATTTACTGTGTCTTTGTCTGCAAACATATACGTGTGAGATGCAATTTTTTATATACACAAACTTTGCTCGTTTATTCCTCTTTCAATGAGTGAAAACCGAATTAAAATCAGTTGGATCGTTTATAAGTAGTTAGGGAAGAAACAGACAGATGCGGACAGTTTCTGCTTGTATATTATTTTCTATTGATTTTTTTTTCTACTTAAATAAAACCTTTAGTAGGTTTTATTTCATGATTTTATTTTATTTCATGAAAAATTATCTAACTGATGGTGAAAACCGCATCAAAATCCCTTGCGTGGTTTAGGAGGATTTAGCATCTTTAAATATGTAAAGATTAGAAATAAGAGATTTTTGTTAATGTTAAAGTCGACAGACAGGCTGACGGTCCACTTGATGGTAGGTGGCTACCGTCGCCTATAAGTGCAACAAGTGCGCTACCGACCATAGAAGGATTAAGGATAAGGGATAGGGGAAATGGGCTCTGGCATACCTTAATCACTCACCGAAACACAACAGCACATATATGCTGTTATTTCACTGTGGTATACTGTAAGGTGGTGGTTACTGTCGCCAGACGGGCTGCCCAAATGACTGCGAAACGCAGTGTGACCTATCACTACTTTCAAATCCAGACCAGAGTCAATTTTGAAAATTACATTAAAATTTGACCCCGCCGGGATACGAACCCGGGGCCCCTGAGACGTTAGGCAAGCACCACTTGCCACTCATTCAACGGGCTCGTCAAATTGTTTTGATTTTATGGTTACATAGTCGACTTTTCAATAACATACATTGAAGTTCTGTATTATGTATGATAAACTAGTAATATCTAAATTTCATGTTTAAAATACTAATTTATTTATATTTCGATTTACCTACTTTACCTATTTCACTGTCGTACACGACAGTACTTACGTTTTTTTTTCTTCTATAAAAATCAAAGTGTGCGAAACAGCGACTAAAAATATATTTAATTTTAAAGTCACTTCTTCGCACGATTCGTACGAAACAAAATTGTGCGAAACCTCGACTAAACTATGATCTCTTATAATTGTGTACAATCGTACAAAGTTGTAGAAAGCCGTGTATTTCTAACTAAGTAAAACGTGTCAATGTAATTGCACAAGTATTTCAAAAAAATGATCACCTGTCCAAATGTCGGCAGGTTGACAAACTCGACCGGTCATAAATCTGTGGCCACATAAATACATACATACATCAAGTTTGTTAATTGACATTTACAATCGGCTCAAATGCGGCATCAATAAATATCGGACACGCCATGTTTCACAAGTGACAGATCGAGGTGAGCGGAACAACTGTTGCATTTGTGGTACAAACACAAGCGGCGGGCGTCAAATTTATTCCGATTTTTTTTTTTAAATTTTTTTTCTACTTTAATTAAAAAGCTCAAAAATGATTAAAACAATAATTTATAAATATACTAGCTGGTGCCCGCGACTTCGTCCGCGTTGAACGATTAAAGTACCCTATGTTCTTTCTGGTGTCACAGACAACGTGTATGCAAAATTTCATGGTGATCGGTTCAGTAGTATTTGTGTGAAAGAGTTACAAACATCCATACATACATACTTTCGCATTTATAATATTAGTACGGATTTTATTGTCACCACCAATAATCCTGTGTATCAACCTTTAAATTTCAATAAAAATTTACTGTAAGTATTTGAAAACGAATTTAAAAAAAAAAATCTTTTAAAAGAATTATTTGTTTTGTGTATATAATACCCGCACAAAATAAATTTATTTAATAATAATAATAATAATAGACAAAATATATGAATAAATAAATAAGTGACACGAAAATATAATTAATTAGAACTTCATAAAATAACTGACACTCTTAAGGTGGTTTTCCAGTTTGTCAGTGTCAATAATAATAATTTGTCATATAAGAATAATTAATTGTTTACATGTAGAGTTATTATAAATCATTGGGTGTTATTATAAATCACAATGTTTGAAATTACAAAATTATTACCACTCATGACTTGTACCACAAACAAAAGCTTTTGACCGAAATGACACCAGTAAATATTCATAATTCATTTGCAATTAAACGTTGCCCGACGGAAAATACTGGCGGACAGTAAAGTGTGTGCAAATGAAGTTGTTTAATTACCACCATCCTGTTTCAACGGGATACACTAATTAACTATTCGTATACACACGTTTTTGTCACTGTTTATGTTAAATATTTAATTTGCCAACTGTACTTTTGGAACGGGTAACTTGGAAGCGATTTGTATGATTTCGTCCAACGCAAACATTGGCTGGTACACTCATTTGCATACTTTGCGAAAGAGGATTGTTCTTGACCAAATATATATATCTTTTCTGATATATTTTCATTTGTAGGTACGCCAAACTTTTATTCAACAGAGCCTGATATTAGATAGTTATTATAGTTAATTAGATTTTAGTTATCACTATTTAATAATCGACATTTAATACTCACTATTCATCTTAAACAAGTTTTTTATATATGAATATTTTTTAATGAACTTGCCAGGAGATCGATATTTTATGTTGAAACACTACAATTAATTCAAATGTGGATTAAATGTTTCTAAAAACAGAAAACACTAGAAATATGAGGAGTCCCAAGTTAGGTCTAACTGCAGCATATAAAGAAATTATATTTCTGCAGTACAAGTTAATTTGATAATAGCATATATCTACTTACAAGAATTAAACTTGCAAAATATCTAAGTATTAATTATAATGTAAACCCAAGCTTTTTAAACATTTTCTTTTATCAGTTCATCATGGTATATGATTGCATATAAAACAGGCAAAATCTTTTGGAGAATATAGATCCAAGCTGTTGAAACATATTATGTTAAATGTTTAAATGTTTTGATGTGTTTTTGTTACAATCAGGAACAAATATTGTATAATTTTGGTGACATTTGTCTGCCTGTTTGATGTTTCGTTACTTAATTAAGTCTTTTGTTATTTTTCTCATGTAAGTAGCTTTAAGCTTTAACGAGAACAAAGAAATATAAACCTATATTAGACGGGATTATTAAAATTCTGTTGTTTTCGCATATAGACGAGAATATATATCCATGTACAATAAAATACACTGTCGGCCTGCCTACCATTACTTACAAATAAAATAATTAAATTTTCCAATCTGCACACAGAAATGTCTTTAAACTATGCTAAAGATAAGTAAAGTTTACATAGGCATTCTACATTTATGGTGATTACATGATTAGTCACGGTCCTCATCGTAATCTCTTTAAGCACAGTGCGCGATGACGGCCCGTAAATCTGCGCGGAGTTGTTTTGACAGCTTAATGCCATTTGAAAAGATCGCATAGAGTACGTGACATGTACAATTGAACAGATTATGCCTACTTGAGTAATTACTCAGAGAGTCAATGAACCATTAATATATTTGACAACGCCGAGGAAAACCACAGACCTTAGTTACTTTAATGTGATTGAAAGCGAGCTGTCAATGTCAGTCGCACTGAAGCCAACACACATATTTTTGCTATAATCTTACCTAAATATTGCCTCAACACTCACGAAAACGCAGTACCAGTGTTTATCAAAGTATGAGTTATTTTCTCGAGTAGGTAGGTACGTATTTATAACTTTAAAAAAAATCTATAGCATATTTTTCCAATATATTTAGTATGAAATCCGTCCGTACTAATATTATAAATGCGAAAGTGTGTTTGGATGTATGGATGTTTGAAACTCTTTCACGCAAAAACAACTGAACCGATCACCATGAAATTTTGCATACACGTTGTCTGGGACACCAGAAAGGACATAGGGTACCTTTAATCGTTCAACGCGGACGAAGTCGCGGGCACCAGCTAGTCTACACTAAAATAGTATTTATATATACCTACAAATCAAGAAAACTTGGACTTGGCACATAATTTATTAAAATTTCTCGATTTTTCTATAAGATATGTGAAAATGTTATTCTCGATGTACAACAATGTCCATTTACATACAATGTGTATTCTTTGCCGGCGAGCGCCGTCGCCGTAGGCAGGGCTAATACCACAGCCACAGGAAACGCTTCTTACGAGATTACATCTGGAAACAAATCAACTGCGGGCTTGGTCACACGTTCTCGGATAATTATTATTTCGTCGGAACACAATTCACTTTATAAATGCGTTTGTATTATTTTGACTATACCACTATGGCCTGTGATATGTGTGTTCGTTCAAATTAGAAAACTCGACATATTTTCAGAGATTTGTAATGTTTTTTCCCACTATAATAGATATCCTACCAGATTACCAGATTAGAAAGTTTTTTTATTTTTAAATCCTAAACCGTTGTTTTCGCATAAGCGATAGGTGTCACCAGCCAGTAGCAAATGTTAAAATGAATATTATAACAAAATTTATAGCCACCTTAAGCACTTAATGAGAAGCGATCATAACTCGAAAGTGTTAGTAAATAATATCCGATTAATATTCAATAGATGACATAAAAAGTTATGCCGAAATAAACGAGCCACCATAATAAATTATTAATGGCCTCTTATAAAAATATGTTTGGAATTAATTAGCAGTTGATTTCGCCGAATAATTTATGTTAAACCTTTTTAATTTATGTTAAACTTATGCGATCACGAAACGCGATGAGCTACACGTATTTCGTATTCTTTAACATTACGAACACTCCCTTGGTATTTTGTTAAAATTATAATATTTGTTATAACTCACTGTCGTTAAAGTTAAGCTTTTACAAGAAAGCTCGTCATAGGCATATTTATGAAGCCTTTGTTTTCACGTAGAAATTACAAATATTTTTCTTTTAAAGAAATATATTTTCATAATTTTGTTATCAATTTAAAATTAGTAGTAAAGTTGTAACAGCCGCCCGTCTGGTGACAGTGACCACCCCCTTGCAGAAGACCACCTTAAGATGTGCTGTTGTGTTTTTGTGAGTGAGTGAGTGAGTAGGAAATGTGTATGCTAAAGCCTCATTTCCCCATCCTTTCCTAATTCCTTATCCTTGAAAGTAATACTAAGGTTGGCAGCACTTCCAATAGTCGATGGTGGCCATCTACCATCAAGTGGACAGTCAGCCTTCCACTTCACAAGATAATCACAGATTAACTATTTGCCAAGTATTATCCAAATCAGTTCGACAGAATAAAACATTACTCGTATGGTAATTTATGCTTCAATAACTAGCAATGAAATTCTCATAAATTTGCCTATGCGTGTAACAATGTATAAACGATGAACAGATATTTTTTTTTATTAATTTCTTAATTACTCGTCTAAGCCTCGTAAACTTATAAATTATGCCGACGACGTTGGTGGCTTGACGTACAATTTACAAGAGCTATATTGACAGAACAGTTAACACAAATCAGTCGTGTAAAGGTGCGTGCACACGATCCGACAATTAATTATAGAACTATATTTACAAGTGTATCGATGCATGCACGCAAGTGTAAGGGGTCTAAGAATTATAGAGTAGTCAGCAGTATTTCTGTTGGTTTTTTTTTTTTGAAAATCTAATTTCATACAGTAAGCCGGTTGTTGTAAATACCTACTCACAAAATTTGATTCAAATTCAAAATTTTTTTATTAGAAATAAGATTTAAAAAATCGCTTTTCGACGTCAGATATACGTATATATCATGCCGACGTATATATCATGGACAATAACTTATACTCGTATTACATACATTTATTTTAACTAGTAGGTAATCCGCTTCCGGCTTCGTCCGAAATGCAAATTTTATATGCACAAACCTTCCTAATTTGATTGAAAATCGAATTAAAATCGATTCAGCTGTTTTGGAGTCCATAGAGACTGTAAATATAATTATTTGCATTTATTTAATATTTAATTTAATGTCCATACTGCAAATTTTTTCTAAGTAATTTACAAACTTCCTTGATTTACTAATAATAATTATAATTTACTAGCTGTTGCGCGAGACCTCGCCCGTGTAATTTTTTTTTTTTATAAAATATAGCCTATGTTACTAGCTGATAATGTAGCTTTCTATAGGTGAAAGAATTTTCAAAATCGGTCCAGTTTTGAGTTGATTCATTACCAATATACAAATATTTTCTCTTTATAATATTAAATTATTATTATTATTATTAAAACTTTGTGGTAAGTACTATTTTGCAGTATTTTACTATTTTACATATATTTTTACATAAATTAACTATATTTTTTGAGATAAAGATTAATAGACAAGCTAATGCTGCGCTTAATCGATGGTGGCTAACCTAAAAACCATTGGGAACCGGATGTCATATTTTAAATAAAATAATTTCCCTTTAAAAGAACCATATACATTAAATTTGCAATTTTGTAATGTAGTTCATTATATCAACACAATAAATCTACATCGGTTTTAATTATTATGGTTTTATTGCTGTTTGCGTATTTGGAAATCTTTCGTCCACACATCGAACACTCGATTTTAAACTCTGTCACAAGGATCATAAAGTTTCTTTTATATCACACTATCGTATAACATAAGGCAGCAGTTGTTAATTATAATAATTTTTATTGCATCCTGACATGCAACCCGGTGACAACAATGACGGTTATTAAGACAAATTTGTCTGAATTCGTCTCACTAATGTGGTTTTTATTCGTCAACTAATCATATTAAGTCAAATTTGGTAAATATCTTTATAAAAAAAAATAATACTTATACATCAAGTTCGTGCGACAGATAGATAATTTTTTTTTTTCAAAATTTCATTTGCAAGAAATTTAAGTTAGAACACAAAAGATAGAACCACAGCATCTGCAACTTTTATAATTTATTATAATTAAATGCACTTTAATACACTTCACAATAAGTATTACAAATTTTTTAAGGAGTTTTCAGAACGCCTAAAGAATTGTCAGTAATATATTATAAAAAAATTTAGATAACTTAATTTGTTAACTTAGATGCAGGTACAACCAACAACATCTGTACTTAATGTGTATGGGATATGTAAACATCATTCATCGAACTGAACGTCATTCGTTAGCTTTTATTTATTTAAAAATATTTTGATCAATTTTATTCTTAATTTTACTTTTTACTCAATAAACACTAAAGTGTTTATTAATTATATACTTAATAAATTTAATTATATACTTAATAATATATACGTATAATAATATTGGATAATTGATACTTGACATTAAACTAAACTTACAAGATAACTAAACTTAATAATACATTGTTAAAAAATAATTAAAATGAAGCTTTTGTATGCCAATAATAGTATGTCATATATATATCAAATATTAATTGAAATACCTGTATTTACATATTATTATGATCAATAAATAATTCTATTCTATTCTAAAAAGTCACTTTTGTCACTCAAAAGACTCGAGTCGCGACGACCATATTTTAAAGTTGGTAAATTTGTTTTGATAACATAAAACCATTGGAATGTAGATCGAACGTACGATTAAATATATAAACGTCAGTAATTGAATGTAAATGAATGTATGTATTGGCAGTAATCCGATATCCGGCGGCGGGACGGCATAAAAACGATATAAAAACCTTTTTAATCGGTACATAGAGCACGATTTATTGACACGTAAATCATTTTAATTGGTGCCTATGGACATTTTTTAGTGTAATTGGCACATCGCTCGTTTTTCATCGGACCAACGATACAGCTCTGTTTCATGCTGAGCGTACATTGTACGAAACAAAATCGGTTTTTAATTTTAAATTATTATTTGTGTTAACAGGTCATATATATTTTTAGTTCTAACTCGTTCTCTAAACCTAGACTTTTGTCAACAGACTTATGAGCGGTTCGTTCAAGGATTACTGTGTGATTTGCAGCCAGTCAAATTTATAAATATATAGAATACTAGCTGGTGCCAGCGACTGCGTCCGCGTTGAACGATGAAAGGTACCCTATGTCGTTTCTGGTGTCTCAGATAACGTGTATGCAAAATTTCATGGTGATCGGTTCAGTAGTTTTTGTGTGAAAGAGTTACAAACATCCATACATCCAAATATACTTTCGCATTTATAATATTTAGTCTGTTTGGATGTATGGATGTTTGTAACTCTTCCATCACCATGAAATTTTGCATACACGTTGTCTGGGCACCAGAAAGGACATAGGGTACCTTTCATCGTTCAACGCGGACGAAGTCGCGGGCATCAGCTAGTATTTTTATAAAACTAAAATATAAAAACAAAATACCTAATTAAAATCAAGACGGAAGTATAGACCATCTTGACACTTAATGAATTCCTTTGTTTTCTTTCTTTAGATAATAATTTTTACCTTACATATAATATTATAATATTTTATACAGAAATGTCTAAAGGAAAGTGACTAAATAAACACAACTCGAAAGTGTCTGCATGTGTGTAAGCGTAGAATAGTACATTCGCGTGGAAAAGTTAAATTTATCACCTATCAAATATTCACAATAACACGTAGGATTTTTATTAACGACGAACATATTTTTTTCAAATTTATGAGATTTTTTTTCGTTATTTTGTATTATGTACTTATTTCAGTCGTATTTCAAATACCTCCGTCTGAAAGGTTTGAGGTTTTTTTGGGATTATTTTGATAATTAATATTTCTTATCCATATGTTTTTAGATTCTCTTTATTACTATCAATAAAAGTTAATCAATTTAATATTGTTTTTAGCTCTTTAATTTAATCTTAGCGTGAAAAAAAAAATAAAAAAAAATAGCTTTTTATGTAAAATGCGACAGACAAGTTGAAAGTTCACTTCATGGTAGGTTGACGTTAGTCAGCATAGGTAAACACTTCACTTCATAGTATAATAAGTGATGGTAAACTATGTTAAATGAATTTCATTGAAATGATTGAATCATCAACAGTAAGACATTAACAAGAGAGAAACTAATTCGCAAATACTCAAATAAAAATATATAAATCAATCGACATCTTTGACGATTTCGCAAAATTCTAGACATTCCTACGGTATACCTACGGAAATTTCACAAGTCATTATTAGATATAGTGAGAAATAAAAATCTTCTGAGGTAAACAAATACACGTACGCAAAGACTGCCATAGAGTATTGTATGTGAAAATTGTATGTGGCCAGTAATAATAATCATTAGATTATTATTACTGGCCACATACAATTTTCTTAATAACTTGTGTTCGAAAGTGTACACCATTATCGTATTTCTTTACTCGCTAATTACCGTGTAAAGCTGTCTTAATATTATTTTACAGGTTTTAAAATAAGAGAAACAGATAGTTTTGCAACCACACATAAAGAAAATGATCGGGTCCATACGTGTACTTATTTACTCTATGTTCTGGCGCAGTTTTACGAGCGCATCGCGTGTTGTTTAACCATAAAAATTGCTACGTAACCATCATTTATGGGTGATACTGTACCATGATACAATGCATGCAGTATAGAACATGCTTATTTAGTGAAAGATAAAAATTTATTTATATCATTACATCGATCGTCCATGTAAAATGGGACCACCCCATTTTACGCAAAGATCATACCTTTTTGGGGATGTTAGTTTGAACGAAATCGAGCTTTTGCATTTCGATATATAAATAAGTTAAAAATATTTGAGCACAATATCCTAGACTATCCTTTTTTATGTAAATATTAAGTTGACAGTTAAATCTATGTCACTTGATGATACCTAACTGCGTTAGCGATTTTGATAAGATCAAAATAAGGGAAAATCAAAATAATTTGATAACGTTATTTATAAATTGGTAGAATTTTGATTCTGATAGATTATTTGCTATCCGGTCTAAAGTATTAAAGGCTTTATAGGGTTAGATGTTGGCAGGGCTCACTTCTGCCTTTACTCGTATATTTATCACAACTACACTCTACATAGAATATAATAATATATTAAGGAACCAGTCTGGTGGCAGTAACCACTCATTACAAAGACAACACGTGAAGTAACAACACGAGTTCTGGTGTTTCAGTCAGTGATTAAGGAATCCTTATATTTTATATCATCAATGTTGACAGTGCACTTTTGACCTATACCGAGTTGTTTCTATTGATAGGCCACCTACCATTAACCGTCATCCTGTCAGCCAGCATTTACATTCAAAAGGCTTTTAATATTACACTAGCAGTATTTCTACTGTGTGTTTTTGTACTGCACCGAGCCCTGAGGGTGTTGTGCATCTAATTGCATGTGTTCGTCGTGTCATTAAATTATTTACGTTTCGGGTAATGAACACAATTTATTTAGTGATAGTGGCTCTGCCGCACTTAGATCTTTATCGAACTCTAATAGTGACATTTGTATTATTTGAAAAGTAAGTTAAATATTATTTATAAGCTTTAAAAATGTTGCAAGTTTGAAGTTATAAATTTGAATCTGAAGACAACAGGTTTTGTTTGTAAGATGCAAGTGAAAAATATAATTAAGTGCGTCTTGTTATCGATTATCATTACTCAGATTACTAAAATAAATCTTAATAATCATAATTGATATTAAGATAATGAATCGAAGTACAGCAGAAAGAAATATCAAAGCTTAGAGTGCACTTTTTAAAAGTCGTTGTTTGTGGCGGGGGACGTTTGCGTGTCTTTCTATATGTTACTTAAGTATGTCTTAAATGTCCTTTGCTGCAAATAAAATCTTCTATTCTATTCTATTCTGTTCTGTTCTATTTTATTCTAATATATCAGAATGCATATCTTTACATGTAACTTATCATAGGACGTTGTTACTATACTCTTGTGCATTCTGTGGTGATTTAATCAAGGGTTTATATATTTTGGTGCAGTTCAAGCAGAAAACTTCCGATTTTTTATCGCCAATTATGAAGTATGGGTGTTGTTATTCGACAATTGTTATCGTGTCGTACAATCTTAAGGGCGCTAACCATAGCACCACTATCGAAAAGGAAAAAGAGTCAGGTCAAAGACAGCCCGTTGATCAATTACAACGAAACGACTTATCAACTCCTAAAAAAACCACGAATCCATTAAAACGACTTAACAAACAAATGTTCACACTTAACCTTTCTTACGTATGCGATATACATCTTTCGACCGAACCTCATTATTACTAAAACACCGCGCTAACTTTGCCACAGCCTGAAACTTACGGGTCTCAATCTAAAGTTGAAATTTAAGCGAACAAGTTCAGGGGCAAAGTTGTTGTTGTTTTTAACTCAGGGGGGCATCTCAGGTGTCGTGGATAACTTAATTTATGTTAAACTCGTCCGCGAAGCGATTATTTAACCTGGCCGCGATCGTTTTGATAAGAAAGATTAATAGCATACCGAGGCGGTTAAAAAATGCGAGGACAAGCGCCCCGTGTGGTACTGTCCACTGGAATAACTAATGATAGTTACAGATTTGTAAAAACTACTTTTAAATTTGTTACAAGGACCTTTTTGATTCACGAAAATATCCTAACTGTAGATCTTGTTAGAAATAGATGATCAAATTAAGTCATATTCTGTACTTTTGTGCGGACATGGCGTATTTTTTTCTACACTAATCATAATTCTTATCAATAAGGATTCTAACTAAAGAATGGCACCGAAAAGCGAAGATCCGACTAAATCAAGATATGTACTCATAATAAACTAAAGAATCTGTCAGCTGAAGTAAGAATAGGAGAGCAGATTAGTGTTGAAGTAAATGTTGGTGTCTTGAAGTGAAGACCCCTGATTGCTGGGCTGATGTCCTTAAGAGAGAAGCTCAGTTAAAAGGAATGACTGATGATATTTTTGCTCAATTCCAAAGTGAAGGAATTATAAGATAGTTAAATTACGAACCTAACACGATAGAGTCTAAGCAGACTTTATATTGTGTTGAATAATTGTCATTCTAAGATTCAATTTCATTTGCAATTATTTTGTTGCCTACTTATTCCTGCTTATTCAAATGTACTCGGCAAATTTGTGGCTTTTGAAAACGAAGCATTCTTTCTCATCTGACTCCGCTTTTGTTACTACAATTAAATCATAATCACTGCTATTTCCATTAGCATTTTCTATGGATCGCCTATTATTATCAGTTTTCCATTAAATCAACTTCATTCTTCATAACATTTATAAAAATTTTAAAGAGGATAATTAACGCTACATTGAGTGATAAATGCTTCAGGTTTTGTGGAACAACATTCTACCAAATTGTAACCATTATAATTGAAGTGTTATTTTCCACGTTGTATTTCGTAAACGTGTACACGATTTGCCTCATCAATTAACGTAATTATTGTGCTTACCTCGCTCGTGCTAATGTTTGTTGTGTTAACAATAGTTGTATCAATTTAGTTACATTAGCGACTCTCTGCTATGTTTAGAATCTTTGTAAAGTGATAATGAACGCCTCGTATTCCAATTTCGTTTTGGACCACACTCGCGTACAGCAGACGCTTGCTCAATATGCACTCCTCATTTTCTATTTGCTATACAACATTGTAGCGTTAAAGGTTCAGAAGCAAGATCATTGACAATTATGCAAGTTTCACACTTTTCAACTTGCAAGTTGCAAGTGCAACTTTTCGGCGATTAAAAATGAAGTAAATAATAAATAGAGAAACTTAGCTGTTTTTATGTTAAACTTTACAGACAGACTGACAGTCCATTTGATTGTAGGTGACTACCGTCACAAAGGAACGCCATTACTCACTGACTGAAACACAACAGCACACAGTACTCTTCTTTAAGAGGGTGTATTGTCGCCAGACAGACTGTAAACAGGCACATCCAGATCAGAGCCAACTTCGAAAAGTTCATTCCAAAGTTGACCCTACCAGGAACCCTGGGTTCCTTCATTACAATACATCAATACATCAATACAAAAATACAAATCTTTTCTTTTTATAATAACAGTATAGATTTATAATGCATAAGGCTGTAATTATTTATCAAAGCTACTAACATTAAAGTTAACATTAAGTGAGTTTTTCTTAATAAAGTAGGTTAAAATCTTATCTAATAACAATTGTAAACAGTATAGATGTAAATAAATGTGCAGGTGTTGCAAGATGGAGGTGGGTCGGAGTGGGGGGAGGTAGTAAAAAGTGTCAAGTTACCGAGACGTGTTACAAACGAGCTAAGATCGGATGATAGTGGACTGAGCTGGTGGGCGGAACTGGGAGGTTCGCGTACACATTAAAAGTCTCTAAGATTTTCTAAACGAATTTAAATTCACATATGAAATTTTAATAACACTAGACATTAAAACTGTTCGATCTTTGGACAGACTAAGCTATTATGTTTTGGCTCGAGTTCACCAACAGACGGTTATTTTTAAACAGCTGTTTAAAATTTAAACAGCCGTTTAATAAACTTAATGATTAATCTGATGTTTAGGGCGTTTAACCCGCATTTTAGCGATTGTGAACAACAAAATATTATTAAACGGCTGTTTAAATTTTAATCAGCTGTTTAAAAATAACCGTCTGTTGGTGAACTCGAGCCTAATAAAATAAATACCTAGTTAACGGATTTTTGTCTTTGTCTCCAAAGATCATTATGAAATTTTTCATACAAGTTAACAGGCATACAGAAAAGGATATAGGGTACCTTTTATACAGAAAAAAGTACAGTTACCTTGTTAACCATCATTTAAAAATTTAAAAAAATCAAAGTGTAATAAAAATAAATGTTCATTAAAAATGGAATATATATTTTAATACTTAGAAAAAGAGGTGCGGATGAAGTCGTGGGCAAATACATAGTACATATTAAATAAAATAAAATAAATCAATAAAATGATTTTGTATTTGTCTGTACATGCCAAAAAATTAAACATTTATGTATTTTTACAATTACACACTTTGGTCCGAATGTGTTAATTTAAATTAAATTAACATTAGATATTAACATTTGAAATTATACATTTTTTTTATTTATTATTAATTTATTCAATAAACAAATAAACATTTCAATGAAATGGTGGATAATATTTTAAACTTTTGATAGCGTTTTCTAGACAATGAATGTTCGTAATCCGTACTTCAGTACTAACATTATAAATGCGAAAGTATGTTTGGATGTATGGATGTTTGTAACTCTTTCACGCAAAAACTACTGAACTGATCACTATGAAATTTTGCATACACGTTGTCTGGGACACCAGAAAGAACATAGGGTACCTTTCATCGTTCAACGCGGACGAAGTCGCGGGCACCAGCTAATATTATAAATGCGAAAGTATGTTTGAATGTATGGATGTATGTAACTCTTTCACACAAAAACTACTGAACCGACCACCACGAAATTTTGCATACACGTTGTCTGGGACACGAGAAAGGACATAGGGTACCTTTCATCGTTCAAAGCGGACGAAGTCGCGGGCACCAGCTAGTTGTTAATAAAATTCCGAGCTCATATAATCCAAATCTTTTCAAAGTTTGAGTGAATAGGCATCTTGAATCGCTCCATCTTAGGCCTCATCCTTGCTACACAGTTGGTTGTTGGTCAAGAGCAAACCCAACTTTTATAAAAAATAAAATAAAAAAAATACCTACTTTATTATTATAGTAAAGGTAGCGAAATGTGTACTAGTTGCGAGGACACAATCAGAGGCGGTGCTAACGTTTTATTGTTAGTATCCGGATAATCCTCGCGATATCGGGACAAACGGCGATCCAATTTAGCGAGGGGTCGACTCGGACACGTCGAGAGCTTTACTGTATTTGTGGAAATAGTTTTTCTAACTTGTAACTTCGACACGTTCTGCTGTTTTCTCTTTTATGGTTTATCCTCTTTAACATTAGTTATTGCGTACTCTTAATTCAGGTTAGTTTCTGTTCATAGATTGTTTATTTATTTTAATAATAGGCGGCCGACAGGCTAAGGCTCGAGTTCACCAACAGACGGTTAGTTTTAAACAGCTGATTTAAATTTAAACAGCCGTTTAATAATATTTTTTTGATCACCATCGCTAAACTGAGGGTTAAACGCCCTAAACATCAGATTAATCATTAAGTTAATCAGATTTTTTTGGCGTTTAACCCTCAGTTTAGCGATGGTGATCAACAAAATATTTTTAAACAGCTGTTTAAATTTTAAACAGCTGTTAAAAACTAACCGTCTGTTGGTGAACTCGAGCCTAAAATGCTAAACGGTCCATTAAGGTC
This sequence comes from Synanthedon myopaeformis, assembly GCA_944738685.1. Taxonomy (NCBI): domain Eukaryota; kingdom Metazoa; phylum Arthropoda; class Insecta; order Lepidoptera; family Sesiidae; genus Synanthedon; species Synanthedon myopaeformis. The sequence continues at coordinate 679,838 of OX122921.1, forward strand.
GGCAGCGCACTTTCAAAACCAATCTGTTAATATGTAATCAATGGTTGCCATCGAGTGGGTTGTCAACTTGCCTGTCGAATTTCTCATAAAAAATCGTATTCAACTGTATTAGTAGGTACGTTTAGTTGAGCTATAAACTAGTAATAAAATAAAAACGATGACTACTTACAATTATTGATAACCATCGACCCGACCCTGGCTTTACACGGATGTAATTTTTCAGCAAATTACATACAAAAACCTTCCTCGTTTATCATTCTTTTCATTAATCAAAACCGTATAAAAATCCATTGAGTACTTTAGAATAAGTTAACGTTGAGACCGACAGAAGCTGACAGCGACTATATTTTATAATATATATGTATAGATATAATAAGGACATTTCTGATACGTGCATCTAGCACGAATCAATTTACACAATTATTCTGTTTACAGTAAACATTACAAAATGCGGCACCTTTTGTGCGTTTTTAACATATTTATATGAAAAAGAGGCAATAATGGCGTGTCTGCTTCGTGACGGTCCGATATCGATGGGTTTGTTCAAAAAATTTGATATTTGAGCACACTTTTCGTGTTGTGTCCTTCTGGGAACAAGTGTAAATGTGTCTGCTTGCGTGCAGTTTTAACATTCACACGTTAAACATAGTCGGTGGACGTCCAACGTGTAAAGAAGTATAAATATTGATCTATGCTGATTCTAATTGTAATAGTAATTCTACGGAAAGAAGTCGGCCTTTTCTTACGCGGCTACCATTCCTGTCGCATGACTGTTTATATAGAAATACCTAAGATTTCATGAAAAATACTGCCTTTTTAAGTTTACTCAGTGGGCCACGTTAGTTTCATAATGGCATAGGACGATTTATATTATTTTAAATAAATAAATATCTTCACACATTCCAAACAGCACCATCTAATACCACAGTAAGCAACTAATGCTTGTATTATGGTTACCAGACAGTTGACATACTACATAGATTACTTTTTTTTTGTAAATACATACATATTATAAATAAAAAACATCCATGACTCAGGTACAAAGGTAAAATGTTAACACATAAACATTTGCCCCTAGCGGGATTCGAACATGCGACCGTTTGGCTAACAGCTAGGGTTACTAGCCACTAGACCAAACGTGTCGTCAATAATATAATAATATTTGGTATACTATGCTGCTGAGCTCCTGGTGGCGAAAGGTTTTAGAGTTATTAGAAAATTATTAGGGAGAGGGAGGCTTATAATATCTAGCAGTGGACGTCCTGTGGCTGAGATGATGATATTGTATCATCGAGATTCTGCCATCGTCATCTGTCCAAATTGAGAATAAATAGTACTAGATAAACAGTCATATGCTAATGTTGTGATATGCTGTGTGCCGCTGACATAAATTCATTATTTATGCTCCAAAAGCGAGCTGTTTCTGCTATCTCTAAATAATGACTCACATTAAAAAATAAAAAATCTTTCACCATATCTGAGTAAAGTGTCAAGTAGGCTAACCGCCATTTAAAGTCACCGTTAACCGGGAATGATGGAGCTGATATACCTTTGTTTGTATTGTAAAAGTCCCAAACATTAAAATGAAAATAATAAAAAAATTCGCCTATCGAACTAATCTAATTTCTAAAAGTAACTAATCAACACTTTACTTGTAGTTGGTGAAAGCCCTAAAAAGATCATTTAAAATAGCTTTCCAATTCTCGTAGAATAGTTTGTAACCTTTTTTTTCCTACTTGTTCCTTGATAAATTATGCTTGCTATTTGACGACACGTTTGGTCTAGTGGCTAGTAACCGTAGCTGTTAACCAAACGGTCGCGGGTTCGAATCCCGCTAGAGGAAAATGTTGATGTGTTAACATTTTACCTTTGCACCTGAGTCATGGATGTTTTTTATTTATAATATGTATGTATTTACAAAAAAAAGTAATCTATGTAATATATCAACTGTCTGGTATCCATAATACAAGCATTAGTTGCTTACTGTGGAACTAGTTCCACACTAAAGCAATTAATGTGGAACTAGTTCCACACTAAAGCAATTAATGTTCCAACTAGATGGTGCTGTGTGGAATGTGTGAAGATATTTATTTATTTATTTATTACATATAATTATGCTTGCTGTACAGTGAATCGCTGTAAGCTAAATGCCCGCTTGTACTGTGACCACGCATTCTTAATGTTTGCTGACAACTTAACATAGGGTTTCTTGGTTGGTTAGCGTAACTATACTAAAATAACTGTTCAAACATTTAATGTATGATAATTTATTAATATGCCTAACCGTTGTTGAGTTGTTTGTGAAATTCTTAGAAATGTTTAACGTCTAGTAGGTATAACTATTTATTTGAAAATCGAAATTGCATTCATGCTGTCATTTCTACCCTACGTTAAACTAACTGTTCATTTATGTATTTTTTTTTTAATTATTTATATTACTGCGACATTTAAAAAAAAACACTCATTTTTGTTTGATTACTGCTTTTGAAGAATAAGTGAAATTTTTAAACATTTAAGAAAGGGATAAATATTTTTTATATATATATTTAATTAGAAGGAGCTTTTAAAATAGGGAAAGAAAATATTTTGCATACAATATTACACGATAAGGATATTGTGTATCAATTGATAAAACATAGTAGATACCTTTCAGTTTTTTTTTTCTTATTTGCTTGTGAAATGATTTTTTTTTTTGTTTTTGTTTAGTTGCTATTGACGAACTTTAATATTATTGTTGCGGCAGGTTTTGGAAGGGTCAAGACAGACTTACCGATAGTTAAACGGAGGTTCGCCTGCTCTTCCAGCGCTGGTTCGGTTCCACCACAACACAGAGAGTTTTTTATTGATTTAAGCGTTTGATTCTTAAGATATCACATACCACACACACGCGTAAAGAGTTAAATTTAGCGGAGCGATATGCGAGCGCGGCGACAACTAGTAAGCGTCTGTCTTGTTTTTTAAGGGTAGGAAAAGGAATAAAAAAAATAGATAAATATGTAGGTAGATATGCGTGTGATGCGTTTGTTTGCATGTGTGAGGTGTGTAGCAAAAACGGCGTCAACATTATCCCCCGGCCTGAAGGTATCCTTCAGAACAAGCGGCAATAATGCGAAAGTATAAAAATATTAGCGAAAAGAGATTAAATAAAAATAAGGAACAATAGCGAAACAGAAAAATAAATAAATAAAAATTAATTAATTAATACAATTTATTGAGTTGGTAGCGGGTAAAGTTTAACCACTGGCCGCACATAACTGCCAGTTTTAGTTTTCACTTTGACTGTACGAGTGACTCCATCCTTGCCGGGATAAAGTTCCTCTACTACGGCCAACGGCCAAGTAAGCGGTGGCGATTTATCGTCCCGTACTATTACAATGCAACCCCTTTCAATTGGATTTGTAGGCGTATTCCACTTTTGTCTGCTTTGAAGTGAAGTTAGGTATTCTAAACTCCACCTATCCCAATAGGATTGTACGAGTTTACTTAATAATTGATAGCGATTGAGTCTATTTTCCTCTGCGCTTAAATATCACTTAAATCCTCTGCGGGCAAGTAATTTAATGGCGTTATACTTAAAAAATGAGCGGGAGTCAATGCTGTAGGGTCAGATGGATCAGAACTCAGTACACACAGAGGGCGAGTATTTAAAATTCCTTCTATTTGAATTAAAACAGTGTTAAATTCCTCGTATGTTAAGACCTGAGTACCTATCACCCTATATAAGTGCGTTTTAACTGATTTAATATTTTTGACGTAATAATGTTAATAGTAGGCTAGGGCCAGCGTGAAGATTAGATAAATGATAAAAATCTACAATTAAATGTACAATGGGATCTTTAGCGGGTAAAACAATAGGGTGTTTGCGTGAAAAAATCAAGTTGAGCGTTATTAAGGCGACCACCTACTCTAATTATATTATATTCGTCAATAAAAGGATTTAACCTCTGCAAACCAGTACTACATAGTTTGCCTTGTTTTAAGTTATGAAATTCAGACAAAAAATGATTTTGTTGAATTGTGCGTATTATAATTTCTTCAGCGTATTCTAAATCCAGAACTGTTATAGACCCTTTAGACTTCAAGACTTTTGTAAAGCGTAAAATATATACACAACAATGCAAATATTTATTCCACTTTGACATGCGAGTGGCTAAGTCATAGAAAATACTTTCGGATTTTTCTTCTACGTGTGACAGAAGAATGGTGGGTTTAGATTCAGGAAGCGTATCTAACGACTTATTTATAAATTCCTGTATTGGCCATTTTGCGATTGGTAGCGTTGCCCAAAATGGACCGTGAAACCATAATTTATTATTAGCCAATTTACTAGGCGGTACAGGACGAGAAATTATATCCGCAGGATTTTCTTTTCCCGGGATATGATACCAATGTTCAGCGGAGAGATTTTCATTAATTTTTGATATTCTGTTTGCTATAAAAGTGTGAAATTTGTATGGTTGTGCGTGAATCCAAGAGAGTGACACCGTAGAATCTGAGAAAGCGAAAATATTATCGATTTGAACGCGTTCACTTATAGCATCCTTCACCGAAACAATTAAATTCGATAACAAAAGCGCAGCGCACAGTTCGAGTCGCGCTAATGTTACGTTTTTCAGCGGAGCAACCCTTGACTTAGAACACAGAAGTGTCACGTGACCTATGTCACTATCACCCTGACTAACTCTTATATAGACAACGGCACCATAACAAACTTCACTAGCGTCTGCGAAACCCAACAGATGAATATTTTTAGAGTTGGATAAAATACCTACATGACGTGGTATTTTTATTTGTTCTAATAGCGGTAATTCATTTTGATATTGAGACCATTTAATTTTAATAAAATTAGGAACTTCGTCGTCCCAATCTAAGTTTTGTTTCCAACATTCTTGGATTAACAATTTTAGAAAAGCGGTAACAGGACCAATCAGAGATAAGGGGTCAAATAAGCGTGCGGTAACAGAGAGAATAGAGCGTTTAGTATATTTAAAATTTTCAGCGTTTATTTTGAAAGAGAAAAAGTCTTCAGTAGGTAGCCACCGTAAGCCTATAATTTTTGTATGCGTGTTTTCGTCAAAAGTTACGACCTCAGAAACGTGTTGATCTCCAAGTATGCGTTGCCTAAATTCAGAACTATTAGAAACCCATTTACTAAGTTTAAACCCCCCGGCCATGAACATCTGTACCAGCTCATGGTATAACCTTTCAGCTTCGTCAACAGAAGAAACGGAAGATACGTAATCATCCATGTAGAAATGTCTCTTAGCCGTCCAAGCGGCTAGAGGCCAGCGTTTGTTCTCATCATCGGTCAACTGTTTGACTACTCGCATAGCTAGAAAGGGGGAGCTAGATAATCCAAAGGACACGCGGTTAAATTCATAAGTGGAAATAGGGTCCTTGGAATTAAACCTGAAAAGGATTCTTTGAAATCGGTTATGTTCTGGAATCACTTTTACTTGGAAATACATTTTTTCAATGTCAGCGGTCAAAGCAATAGAATAAAGTCTGAGGTTGAGAAGTAAATCGAATATATTGGCCTGTAGATTTGGGCCTGTATATAAAATATCATTAAGAGAATTATTATTTGAGGATTTACTACTAGCGTCGAGTACAATTCTAATTTTTGAAGTACTTTTCTCAGGTCGGTATATAGCGTGATGGGGAATATAATAGCACGGACCTTTAGCGGGAGTAGAAATTAAGTTAAGGTAGCCGCTGTCTATATATTCCTTAATAGTTGCGTTATATCCTTCGCGTAATATAGGATTCGAATCGAGGCGTTTTTCTAATTTTTCTAAGCGTATTCTAGCGTTTCTTTCAGAGTTCCCTAAGACAGTAGGTGAAAATTTAAATGGTAATGCTACAGAGTAACGCCCGGTGTCATCGCGAGTATAATTCTGAACAAAGTCGCGTTCACAAAGGACGTCGTCAGGGCTCATGTGTTTTTTGACTGGTACATTTTCCAATTCCCAAAACCGCTGCGTTAAATTTTCTAATATAGAATTATCAATAGAGTGAAAGGATTTATTATTGGCTTGGAAAGTTGGATAATGACAGTCACCTGACCCCATAACGACGTAGCCTAAGGATGTTTGGACACCCGTCACGGAAGAGTTAGATGCCGTAACCCTATTTGTACCTAAGAGGATTGGAAACAAATCAATACCTATTAGGCAATCAATATCTCCTGGCGTGTGGAAATCCTCGTCGGCTAAAGGCAGGCCGCGTAAATGCTGTAAATCATTTGTATTTACAAACGTTTCAGGTAATTTGTCCGATATTATATCTATGACACGTGCGTTAAGCGTATACTTGGAGCGGGAGTCCAAGCGTGAAAATATTGTAAATTGCGTGTGTCCTAGAACTGACCTTTCTGTCAGCCCTATACCCTTTACGGTAGCGGGAGCGGAGCAAATTTTTAAATTTAAGCGGTCGCAACACGTCTTCGTTATGAAGTTCGACATCGCACCACAGTCGAGAAGAACCCGTATTTGAAAGCGTTCCCCACTATCATTAACAACGTAAACAATAGCAGTAGGCAATATCTTCACTGAATTCGTTAAATAATTTTTATTCGAAGCGGCGAGCGAAACATTATTCAGTGCGTGAGTGGGCGCAGGCGATGACTCATCGCTGTGAGCGCAGCGCGCCGAATGGTTCAGCGGTTGAGTTGACGAAGACGGCCGCGCAGCGGGTTCGATGCCTCGTTGCGTCTGAGCTCTTTGCGTAAAATCAATGTGTAACTTTGTATGATGCGGACGATTGCAAATAAAACATTTATTTGTTGATTTGCAATTTTTGAAATTGTGAAATCCCAAGCAATTTACACAATAATTATTTAAGCGGACGAATTTATTTCTCTCGCTGGGATCTAATCTCAAAAAAGATTGACATTTATATAGCGGATGAATATTATCTATTTTACACAAAGAACATTTAGCTACATTGTTACTATTGACTATAAAAGATTGCGTATTAAATTTATTTTTTATTTTAGCGTAATTATTAGATTGCGGTTTATTACTTGAGAATTTAACTGAAATAGCGTTATCCGAGCGTAGCATTAATATTTTGCTTTGTTCCTTAATAAATTTTAATAAAGAATCAAAAGTGGGTATTTTCTGATTTCTATTCGCTTGTTCGAACAAATTAACTGTTTCCTTATCCAATTTAGTTATTGCTATGTGGGTAAGAATAAAATCACTCAAGTCGTCTATACCTAACTGTTTTAAAGCGGCTTGAGATGAGCAAAAATGTTCTAGAAAATTGTCTAATGACTGCGATGTATGACATTGACTACCCTTGAAATTTAATAATTTATCCAGGTACATAACCGCCAGCGAGCGTTTGTCCTGGTATTTATCTATTAATGCGTTCCATAATATACTGTAATTACTAGCGATTGGAGGGATACCCGCACAAACGGCAAGCGCTTTATGGGACAATCTACCTATTAAATATTGTACTTTTTCTGCATCTGACAAACTAGGGTTATTATGAATTAATGCACAAAAATTTTCATAAAATAGCGTCCAGTCGTTCGGTGAGCCATTAAACGACATTAATTCCAAAGCGGGCAATTTTTTGTTAATAATTTCAAAATTTAAACAAGATTCTACTTTGTTAGCGGAAGTATTAGTACTCGTAGGTAGCCTAGATTGCGATAATACGGGACAGATGTCACCTTCCACGGCCTTAATGCGGCAATATAACTCGTCAAATGCAAGTATGGATGCAAAGTTACATTTGTACGAAGGGTCACTATTTAATAATGCAATATTTAATTGTTCAGTAACCTCCGTAAATTCTGTCCGTAATTTTTCTAAAGAGTTTAATCGCGTAAGGAAGTTTTGTTTAACTTTTTTATCGGACACATTTTTACTTAGGTCGTATATATTTTGAAGGAGTTCGAACATACTTTTCTGTTTGGCTTCCAACATAGCTATTGTATGTTCTAATTTAACGGACTTAACAGATTCAAATTCCTTAGACATTTTGAGAAATAATTAAATAAATTAATATTGCGTTTAAAATTAATCAAAATGGTAGGTAAACGAATAATGTTAACAACCGTTATGCGTTGAGTAAATGTACGTATTAATTTGTGTATTATGTTAATAAATAGATAAGGAATTTATAATATATATGCGTATAAGGAGTGTGTTAGCGTTTTAAGCGTGTATTTTGTATGAAATATAAGCGTTAGCGTTTTTTTTTTTTTTTTATATATATATATATATATATATATATATATATGAGTAATGTGTAGGTATGTGATTGCGTTGCGTGAGTTTTATAAATATTATAGGATAGGGAATGCGACTACGAAGGACCAGGAATACGGCTCGAAGAGACCAAAATGTTGCGGCAGGTTTTGGAAGGGTCAAGACAGACTTACCGATAGTTAAACGGAGGTTCGCCTGCTCTTCCAGCGCTGGTTCGGTTCCACCACAACACAGAGAGTTTTTTATTGATTTAAGCGTTTGATTCTTAAGATATCACATACCACACACACGCGTAAAGAGTTAAATTTAGCGGAGCGATATGCGAGCGCGGCGACAACTAGTAAGCGTCTGTCTTGTTTTTTAAGGGTAGGAAAAGGAATAAAAAAAATAGATAAATATGTAGGTAGATATGCGTGTGATGCGTTTGTTTGCATGTGTGAGGTGTGTAGCAAAAACGGCGTCAACAATTATTTAAATGTAAAAAAAGTTCTTTCCTCCATCTTCCAAATTGATTTAAATATTAAAAAAAATCTGCAAATTATATATTCTCTCTACCTCGTTTAGCGCTTTTTCCATTCGTGAAAACAGCATGAAAATCCGTACAGTACTTCTTGAGATTATCGCGAACATATAGACATTATAGACAGACAGATGTGAATTTATTTTATACTGTATAAAATAAAATATTTAAATATAATAAGTACTGAATGCAGACGAAAGATATTATAGTAAATGATTATTTTAACTTATACAATATAAATAATAATACTGTTATAAGTCTAAAATGTGAAGAAAAAATATATGTAGTTATACTTAGGTTAAACACTTTTATATGAGGCATTTTTCTAAGAGAGAAACAGTAGGCGTAAATCGTATTAAACTTCTCCACTTACTGGAAAGTTGATTTGTGAAAGTCGTTATAAATGTAATACGATTTTTGGGGTGTTCAAAACGTGTTACGTACAATGTAACAACGTACGTAATTTTTCTGACATATTTTGTATTGGTTTTAAAGCTAAATGGATAATAAATACTATTGTAATTGGTCATAAAATTCTCATGCTTTTAATGAAGCGAAAAATTAAAGATTTAAATAAAAATATCAAAATCATAAAATATATCATTATTTATAATCAATTTTAACAATTGATATATGAGGAAATATATCGTATAATATACTGATATTATAAAGAGGCAATGTACGTTTGTTTGTTAGGATGTAATCTTCGAAACTATGTACTCATCCGATTTAAAATTATTACACCATAAGTTAGAATAGAATTTCAGAATGGACATAGGCTAAGTAAATGTTCCAATGGGCGCCGGCTATTTAAAAAAAATAAAGATTTAACATTTGGAAAAAATTACAATAAGTATCAGACGTCAATGTATTTTAAGCGCTATATTGCCAAGCGTTAATGATATCTTTTATATTGCAAATAAAAGATTATTTTATTTTTCAAATAAAATAATATTTTATTTTTCAAATAAAATAATATTTTATTTTTCAAATAAAATAATATTTTATTTTTCAAATAAAAGATTATTTTATTTTTCAAATAAAATAATATTTTATTTTTCAAATAAAAGATTATTTTATTTTTCAAATAAAAGATTATTTTATTTTTCAAATAAATAAGGCAAATATTTATTTGCCTATCGATTTTCTATCGTCTGCACTATGGAGAGTGTGCGTCCATTCTAAAAGATCTAATTCAACTGGAACCGTTCCACTTGCGGACCACGAGGCGCGGACAAAGGTTTCATCCCTTCGTAGTTGATGTTCCTCGATCACGCACGAAGCGTTACAGTTCCACCTTCCTTGTCTGAACCGCTAGGGAGTGGAACTCACTGCCTGCGTCTGTGTTCCCTCAAAATTACAACCTCGTTGTCCTCAAATCTAAGGTAAATGGGCACTTACTAGGTAAGCGTGGTCCACCTTCGGCCGCTTATGCACCTTACATCAAGTGAGATCGCGGCCAAGTGCTACTTTGACAATATAAAAAAAAAGCGGACATAGTCGAGGGCACCAGCTAGTATATTAAATAGAAGTGAAGATACCACATTAGGAACATCGCATCTGTACCAAACTGTGCTCAAGGGAGTCACAAAATATCCGAAACTATAATAAAACAAACGCTTACAGCTTTCATCTGATATAGTTTTGGTTTTAACGATGTTATTGCTTTCAACTAGATATCGAGTGTGTCTCTGTACGATTAGGTATTATTTTTTTTTTATATTTTTTTCCACCCATTTTTTCTTGAATCAATAATTAGTAAAAAAAAAAACAAAATATTATTTAATAATTTTTAATAGGATTAAAAAATTTGTGAGTAATTGCATGAAAAAATTGCAGAAAAAGTTATAGTGTCTTTAGAAAATTGGAGCTCCAATATTTTCGTCAAAAGTACTTAACAGGAGTAAAATATTTTTTTTTTTTTCGTTAAGAGTGTATTTTGATATGTTCTAAAAAAATCCTTTATACTGAACTGAACACTCAGTAGGTTCAATAATTATGATTATTTTTGTATAGAAGTTCGCCGTGCATACAAATTGTGATGAATTAGGCTGTAGTTGAATAGCATAAGTATAAATCTCACTTTCAGAGTAGAAATGCTTTGGATCTTAACCAATAGGCATATATTATGCTTATATGTCAATGTGGTCATCTGAAAAGGAATGGTCACCGTCAAATGGTCTGTTCAGTTTAGACTGCAAAAATAATTGCATTATTAATTATCTGTTGAACTTATTAAATCAATTTTTTATTTTATTTTTGTTAATACTAGTAACAGAGCGCCATCTAGCCATCAAACTAAGCAAAGGTTTCGTTATGCGTTTTAGACAATCAATAAATATACTATGTTTGAATAGAAAACATCCAGTCCAAGACAAACAGACGTATTCATACATACAAATGTTTGATTTGAACGGTTATCGAACCCGCGACTTTACGAGTACTTACTGGCACAGCGGACAGAGCTGAGCCAATCAAGTCATCAAAGTTATAGACAAAGAAAAGTGCAACACATTCATGACTGTGTATCCGTATTAATATTATAAATGCGAAAGTATGTTTGGATGTATGGATGTTTGTAACTCATTCACGCAAAAACTACTGAACCGATCACCATTAAATTTTGCATACACGTCGTCTGAGACATCAGAAAAAACATAGGGTACCTTTCATCATTCAACGCGGACGAAGTCGCGGGCACCAGCTAGTGTAACCATAAGAATTTAGTATAATTGATTTTCATGAACAAGACGACAATGATTTAATAATAGTTTTTATGCAATCCGGTAGGTTAAGGCGCAAAATGAAATCGCAAAGTTCATTTCAGAGTTTTCTGGTGCCCCTGGGCGACACCGCCACTTCCGGTTCGCGCCGGAAGCAGGCAGAGGGCGCTCGCAAACACGAGCTCTATTTCCGGCGAGGAAGAGCGCAATGGCGTCGCTTCCGGCAGCCGACTGATTGGGGCTTTATTAAAAACGGACACCTGAGGCGATTTTGTTGTGGGCGTGCTTTGGCCTTTTTATTCCATTGTTAGGCAAAATAGCTTTATTTGAAAATCGTATGTATGTGATTAACGATTGTACTTTGAGTTTCACATCCTATAAGAATATTTTAAGGTTTAACGATCTTCAGATTATAATTCTTCTTATTACTATTTTTGTAAATAAGATATGGTTATTTTAGGAATATAAATTACATGTAAATAACAAGTTCGAATTATTAATTATTAATATATCATTATAAAACGAATAATATTTAATAAAAACTTTATTAAAAATTAATTTTATAGTTAAAATTTATTAACTATTTTTAGCGTTTCATTAAAAACTAAAAAATTAATACTAGAAATTTGAAGGTATCTATTCAATATCTATTCAATTGGAATGTTAAATATTAGACACTGAGGATTACATAATTCCATTTAAAAGCCAGTTTTAGTAGAAGTAAGTAAAAAGGTCTTTTTGTCAGTATTATATTATTATTATAATATTAAATAATCAATTTAATCAAACATAACTAAGTTTTTAAGAACCAGATAGTATATATATTTTATTCAAATAATAATATAAATAATGTAGTTGTGAATTTATGGTCTGACCAATTGATATTGCTGATTGGATTGTTGTTGATAAGATTAAATTGTAGTGTTGGATATTGCTTTGACTTGTACCTATAATGTAATTAATTTAATTGACTTATTATTATTATTATTTTTTTTCTAAATTTTTAACAAAGACAACATGTAACATATTATTATAGCTGTATATACCAGTAATTGGTAAGCAAATGTAAACGTGTTTTAATAAATAATGTATGTGACTTGATAAATTTTGATGTGCTGTTGGTATTTCTTTTTTTTTTTTTTTTTTTTTTTTATTACAATATGGATAGCCAACGCAACAATGTACATACAAATTTAAAAAAAAAAAAAATCGCATAATATAGTTCAGCTTGCACAAGTCACACTTACAGGCTACCACAGCATGCATATTCATTGCTTCTTAGGCACATATTCAATTTTATTATTTTATTTTATTTATTTCGATTAAATAAAATAAAATAATGTAATTTCCATACACCAACAATATAATTTTGTAAAAAATTGAGTTCAGTGAAAATGTGTAGTTATAAAAAAATGTCATCTAAAACGTGACACTATCTTGCGGGGGAATATTTCACGAAGTCGCAACAAACAGCGGCGCTTAATCAAAGGGTAGCATCCGTGTGAAGACTTCCCCTACTTAAGCCCACCGTATAATTGTATACAGACCAGTGAGTGATCTCCGAAAAATTACTCGGAATATTATAGGAAAACAGAAATTGCAAACACCCAAAACTAATTTTATTTCATAGTATTTTTATTTATCAATATAGTATTCAGCCTGTGTGTTATATGATGTTGAATTTATTTCAATTATACCATCTTGTACTGTTCTGAGAAAAAATTTAATATAAGTACCGAATTAAATGTCGAAAAAAATTAATCCATAATAGATATTATGGATTAATTTTTTTTTTCGAGCATTACTAAGAGAGTGAATAAGAAATTTAACGGCAGTTAAAATAGCTAGTTTAAAAAAAAACTTAACAATTTTTTATTACTGGATTGTCTACTGAAACATTATTTATGTTTCATAGTGGATATAATTTTTTTTATTACTTTTTTAATTAACAAATAAATGTAAAAATATAATTTTTATGATTCTTTAGACCTATTTGTATATAATCTATAATATATATTTTTTAAATTTATGGCTGTATGTAATCTAAATAAATAATTATGAACATAAATAATGTTGTGTCAAATGTTAAAAATTACTTACCGTTTGTCTGTGGTTACTGTGATAAAGCCCTCACTCCATCGAGTGACAAATGCTAGCGCCGAGCTCGCTTGCTACATTCATTCGTCACCGTTCGCGAGACAAATGCGCGCGAATCTGTTATGGCGTCGCCAACATGGCGGAAACGTCAGGTACACTTCAAAATGGCAAACATTAAACTATGATTGACGACACGTTTGGTCTAGTGGCTAGTAACCCTAGCTGTTAACCAAACGGTCGCGGGTTCGAATTCAGCTAGGGGCGAATGTTTATGTGTTAACATTTTACCTTTGCACCTGAGTTATGGATGTTTTATATTTATAATATGTATGTATTTACAAAAAAAAAGTAATCTATGTAGTATATCAACTGTCTGGTATCCATAATACAAGCATTAGTTGCTTACTGTGGAACTAGATGGCGCTGTGTGGAATGTGTGAAGATGATTAAAGTCACTCGGTTTTACTAATTCCATCTTTACAATTGGTCTAACTACTTTCCATAAAACAAATAAATTTTCTAAAGGAAATTCACTAAAACAATTTAACATTTTATATGATTAAAATGCATAAGAGTGCATTTTGGTATTATTTCTAATATTTAATATCTGCAGATCTAAACGCACAATGGAATTATTCGATACGAGCGAAGTCGCGGTGCACAGTTGGTCTGTAATAAAATGAAAATAGCGTTGCTATACAATTATCAATAAAATATAAATAAATTTCCAGTTGATCGCTAATCTTTATTTATAACACAATAAAATACAAATTTACGTATCATTCATAATGTCAATAATACCAACAGTGTCGTAACATCAGGAAATATTTTATGTAGATTTCTAATTTTCACTTTTTATAAGTATTTATGTTTTTTGCAACTAAATATATGCATTATATTAACAGGTAATCTCAGATGTTATTAAATATATTAGTTAAATAAGACCTCAACTTCAATATTTGTCAATATTTATGATTGCAAAGTATTGATTAGTTACTTTTAGAAATAATTTTATGTTTTATTAAATTGTTCGATAAGAGATTTTTTTAAATGTTTGGGAATTTTACCGTACAAACAAAGGTACAGCTCCATCATTCCCGGTGATCGGTGACTTTAAATGGCGGTTAATTTACTTGACACTTTACTCAGATATGGTGAAAGAGGCCCTAAGTCTCATAACTAACCCCAGAATTCTGTGTGTCAGTAATCCTTGCAAAATTAGATAGGACACACTCATTATTAAAATGGCAGGACAAGCAACAACCACCTAATTTTGAACTGAGTATCCCATATGGCCTAAGTGATCAATCCTGTTTACAGAAGATCACTGTGAAATAGCAGCTCAAGTGCTATTCTTTATTTCTTTTTCCAATACGAATATCTGTCATTATTTACAGGTCTATTTATAATTAGTTATAATCAACACCTAACGATACACAAGTAAATATTTAATAAATTAGTCTTATTGGAATATCTAGAAAAATCTAGAGAATTTTATAGACATTACCTATATACTTGTAATATCTACGTGATGAAAGTATTTAATTAATTTAAATATACGATAACTTTCAAGCCTGTAAATACTAAGTTCAAAGTAGAATTTTAAAAAAATACTAGATACTATAAAGCACTTACTAAAATAGGTCAGTTTGCGTCCATTTGAGTGATGTCAATGAAAACCTTATAGACTCAGTCAATTTAGATTGCATGCCAGTAAAACAAGTTTAATCTCGCTGAACATATCAACGAGAAATATTAAAATATATACATTTTCTTTATTAAACAGGTTAACGATTGTCCCACTAAATATTATAGTATCATTTGAATAATCAATAAACAATCAATGCTCGACCGTTGTTGAATAAACCTGTTAAGAAGATAACACATTAGCCCACATGTTTTTCTTATTCTAACGACCTACACCAATATAATATGTATTTTGTTAATTTTTTTATTATTATATTAAGGTCGACAGACAGGTGGACAGGTCCACTTATGAGGGTATATGGCTACCGTCGCCTGTAACATAAGCAAGGTGCTCCAAGTGCGCTGTATTTATCATTTTATTTATGTTAAGGTATGCAGGCAAGCCTATTCACTTGATAGTAGGTGCGATGGCTACCGTCGTCAACAAGCAATGCAAAATGATCTGCGTGTGCGCTGCTAATTAGGAAATGCGCATAATTATTTTATTACAAGCTGGTGCCCGCGACTTCGTCCGCGTTAAACGATGAAAGGTACTCTATGTCCTTTCTGGTGTCACAGACAACGTGTATGCAAGATTTCATGGTGATCGGTTCAGTAGTTTTTGCGTGAAAGAGTCACAAACATCCATACATCCAAACATACTTTCGCATTTATAATATTAGTACGGATAAATATTATATTATTTTACGAAATTTTCCCGCAAGTGGGTGGTTATTGCATATATAACTTTTAAATAACTGACTCACAATATTATACTACGTATGTTTAAATTATAAATTAAATTTATTTTCTAATAACATTTATCCACGTCATAGTTGAATAATTTGTATAAGGAAACTTCTATTTTAATTGGATACATAATTTATGAGATGTCTTAAACGTGTTGGGCGTAATTAAAAAAAATTAAAAAAAAAAAAATATAATTTGATGAAAATTTAAACGTTACCGGTCATAAAAAATGATATCTTACAATCGCTAATTTCTTGTTTCCAGTTACGGGTGTGTCAAATTACCATGTGTATGCGGCATGTAAAATATTATGGCCATTCGATATTTACGAGTGTCATAAAAATTATAATTGTCAACGGGTTATTTTAAATGATAATTTACGTTTTTATGAGACACGATTTCACAATATACAGAGTGATTATTTTTTACCTACCAAATATTTCTTTGACTTTTTTAGTCAAATAGGAGATCAATTTGTGTGGATTGAAAAAAATATATAAAAACTCTGTCTAAACAGTTAATTTACATGGAAGCTATGTTAAAATAACTGTTTGTAACATTACAATGCCAATGTATACATATGTGCTTGCATAAAAATGCTATAAGTTGATGCTTAATATTGATAGGTAACAAAGCTATTAAAAATATATTTATTTTTTAATAACTATAGTTTTCACCAACTTAATCAAATTCGCCATAATCATTTTGAAGAAAAGGGAAAAAAATGTTTTCAATTTTTTTTATTGAACTAATGCTTGTCTGTAAAAAAAAGAAATTGGTTGAGAGAAAGTTGAAAAGGGTACTTTTATTACCCATTATTTATAATTATATATATTAATGTTCGCCTACTGATCGCCTACATACTAATAGGACATACATAATAATAGGCATAGACTAAATCGTTTTTCTAATCATTGCAAAACTTCGGAAAAAACTTAGTTTCAAAAGGCTTTTATTGATACTTAAACAAAAGACTAATGGGTTGACAAATAATAGTGAGACATTTATTTCTTCACTTAAAATTTTTAATACATTAAAAACAGTGCATTTTATCATCATGCTGTAGATAATATGTTAATAAGTGTTCGCTCAAAGATGTCATTTAATTAATAATTCCTGATTTGGACGTGTCGTATATTTATGACGATTCATATAGAAATATACATAATGCAAGCGTGGGCTAAACATGGGATAAATGTTTTATTCAAAAAATTTATAATAAAAATGCAAAATGTTGTTTATTCATACCTAATGCTTATTTAAATGAACATGTGTGTGATGTGACATGAATCATTAAACATGTGATGTAAGAAATTTTCGCTTATTTTTTTCTATAAATAAAGAGAGAAGGCGGATTTTGTATGTTTGTTTCTTAAATATCTTATATGACAAACTAAAATTTAGTAAATCAACTTATAACTGATTTATAATCAAGTTTCTTGACATGTTATGTAACATTTATCTTTGTAACTGAGTCAAAGAAATCAATTGTCTGGTATCCATAATACAAGCATTAGTTGCTTTATTTGGAACTAGATGATGCTGTGTTGAATATGTGAAAATATTTTGACAACCTGTTTGGTCTAGTGGCTAGTAAACCTAGCTGTTAACCAAACGGTCGCTGGTTCGAATCCAGCTAGGGGCAAATGTTTTAAATGTGTTAACATTTTACCTTTTGGTACCTGAGTTATGGATGTTTTTTATTTATAAAATGTATGTATTTACAAAAAAAAGTAATCAAATGTCTGGTATCCATAATACAAGCATTAGTTGCTTAGTGTGGAACTAGATGGTGCTGTGTTGAATATGTGAAGATATTTATTTATTTATTATTTATTAATTTAAAGAACTAGTTCTTCAAATATTCCTCACTAATTACCTACTGGGAATTACTTAGTGGGGCGGAAATGTATCTATCGATAAAAAAAAACTAGACATTTTAATTTCTATCGTAAACATCGGTGAACGCAATAAGAATCCCAACCTTATTATATAACGTAAAATATTAATGGAACATTATGTCAAATTAAAAGAGTTGACATTTCATATCGGTTATCAAATGAATGTATTTTACGACAGAAATAAAAATATTTATTAAACATGAATCGACAGTAAAATTTTAATGCACACTTGAATGTTTAAGTTTTGTAGTAAACGTAAATTTTAAAATTATTGCAACATTCGCTGGAATATCTACACTGTAAAGTGGATATTCAAAGGGACAAAACATGTTTTTATAAACGTCATTTTATATGAGGGTGTTTGATAAAATTAACATATTAAACACTAGCTGGTGAAAGCCACTTCGTCCGAGTTGAAAAATAAAAAATATAACGCCTAACATAACACATAATTATATGAGCAATATAATTTCTGACAAATTTTTTGCTGTCATACTTTTGCCAGGGGATTTTTATTTTACTGCTTCGTGTACAGTACTTTGTTCTAAATGAAATGTACCTACTCTATGTCCTTTTCTGTATCCCTGACAATGTGTATGCAAAATTTCATAAGAGACTTTGACACTTTGACACTTGACACGTTGTTGTAACGTCAAAATAAACGTTTGACGTTACAATAACCAATCACAGGGTTGTCTCTTAGCGTTCTCTCTTTCGTTTTAAAAGTACGCAACGAAGCAATTGCATCTTGGCTTAGGTACACTATTGACATGTCAATAATAATATTCAATATTTTGTTTTCCATAGCAAACGTTACGATACCAAAAATGTGTAAAATCTGACACTTCCAAATTTGTTTAAATATCAAATGTTAATAATAATAAAATTTATCAATTATTTGGTATTTGTTTAGCATTCAAGCAAAATTAAGCAATTAAATAACAAGGTTTTTTTTAGAAGGAATAAGAGAATCTTATTAAAATTTTGTGACCTTTTAATTGGAATTATAAAATATGTTATTTATTTCAAATAGCGTTTTTTTAGTATTGATTAAATGATTTCATAAACTTTCTGTCGTATTTTTGACCTTCTATAAACGTTGTATTTTACTCAGAGACAAAGTTTAAAATGTTGACGCAACACTTACAAAATTATCGATTCAATATAAAATAAATGAACCCTTTCTTTCATCGGACATACAGACGTACAAATGGTTACCATCCTCATCTTGTCGATATCCCTCTATTTAAAACATCTTTTAAAGTTCTTTAAAACATCTTTTATTAAAATCCAAGAAATAATTTAAAAAAATATATAGATTTGTTTTTTTAATAGCAATTAAAATCCAAGATAGAATAGAGCATAAATACTATATTTATATAATGGAGTCCTATGTTTAAAATGAATTAACACTCGAAGTATTTCGGTGTCAGTGCCTAAAACGCAGTCATTATCTATGAATGGAATGAAGCCAGAGGAACACGCATTATCGCAAAAATCGTTATAACCAGCTACTTAAGCCGAATGTGTCGATTAAGATAAAGGTTGAGAATGTCATCGAGCTTCTTACAAGCTCAAATGGAGTCACAATTCCCTCCAACATTTTTATGACGACATTTATTTTATTTTTATGTGACGACTTTTTACCGCCAGCTCTGTATTTGAGTATTGCGTGGTTCACGAATTGAATATGTGATAATCATATATAAATATATAAATTGGGACTGTTTGAGAACAGAGTAAATAGGCTAATAAGGGGCAAGCAAACTCCACCTTCGACCATCAGGTCAACCTTGCCATCAGGTAAGGTATGACGTCATTTGCTTGGCCGTATACAAATAAAAAATCCGTACTTCTTAAATGCGAAAGTATGTTTGGATGTATGGATGTTTGTAACTCTCACGCAAAAACTACTGAACCGATCACCATGAAATTTTGCATACACGTTGTCTGGGACACCAGAAAGGACATAGGGTACCTTTCATCGTTCAACACGGACGAAGTCGCGGGCACCAGCTAGTAATAATATAATCTTTTCAGTGCTGGTAGCGCACTAGCTAGCATATCATCTTCACATGCATTACCAAAGTCTGCGTGCAACCAACGGGATCCTTTTAATAAAGAAATAATCATTAATATTTCAACTAATAAAATCAACATTACACAAAAGTTCGACATGTACATATCTGGCAGCTTTCCGAGCCATAAATTATTTCAATTCCTGATTCCATTCTTGGTAATACAAACGGTGATAGTCGCCATGGACTATACTTTATTTTTGGATTTAAAATTAAAAATATTTTTGCATTTAATAGCACAATTCTTGAGAAAATTTATGACCATCCTATGACCCTTAGAAGCCGAGGTGAGTAAAACCGAAGACACAGCTAGTTTACAAATTAAAGATTACAGAAGTCTATATGGTTGTACAGATGGAGACTAATTATACAAAATAGTGGCTATTTTGGCTTTAAGGGAAATATTTTCTGTGACAATTATAAATTTTAAAATTTACTTATTGAAATAATACCTATTTTCTAGTTTAAGACATTTATTTAATATTTAATGTTCTAAAATTAGTTATAATCTACTCGACAGATTTGGATGAAACTTTACATTGAACAGCAAAATAACGTATAGGCTATAATTAATATATAGATGGGCTAACGAAGTCGACGTCAAAGGAGAGTTTATTATAATACATACATTATGGAGGTTGTTGTTTTTTTTGAATTTTTGTAACGTGTTACATAAATTTCGTTGATGGCGTATGTGTATGTACGAAGGCTTCAAAGAAACTCCGTTTACGGTTTTTTAATAGCAGTCGAATGGAAATGACTTCGAATTATCGTTCTGGCTCCGAGTGACACACTTAATGACGACGTGTTGCCACATAATGTGCCAATAAATAAAACAATAAACGCTTTACTGTTCGCTAATTTGTTTTAAAAATCAATGATAAAAGAATTTTATGTGCAACTTTCACGGCAGTCTAAATTTAGAATTGTCTTCACCTGGTTAGGTCACTAGAATTATGGTTGTTGGGTAATTTGATACTATATAAATTACCCATAAATAAATTTCACAATTTCTGGACAAAAATTTGTAACCTAAAGACTTGTTTTTAGAAACTTGCTTAGAACTAAATTTGATTAGAAAATTTTTTAAATATATTTTTTTAGATTATTTATTAACTACTTTTAGTGATATCTTTATATAAGGTTAATGTCGTCACATGGATTATTAATTCTTCTAACGAATGATTATATTTTAAATTCTATAATATATTATACATACTTTTAAATCATCAAGATTTAAGTATTGGTTTATTGTGTAGGCAAAGTCTTCGATTACTGTAACACTTATATACTATTGCCTATACGACCTTATGTACTGATTTCACTTCCTTAAAATAAATATTTATATGGCGGCTGTCTGGCGACAGTGACCACCTCACAGAGAACCACTGTGATAAGTAACAGCACAACTCACATTTGATCACTGAACCTATTCTTCTGTCGAGAGTATGATTAATAAATTATAAATAAATAAATATCTTCACATATTCAACACAGCACCATCTAGTTCCACATAAAGCAACTAATGCTTGTATTATGGATACCAGACAATTAATTACTTTTTTTTTTGTAAATACATACATATTCTAAATAAAAAACATCCATGACTCAGGTACAAAGGTAAAATGTTAACACATAAACATTTGCCCCAAGCGGGATTCGAACCCGCGACCGTTTGGTTTACAGCTAGGGTTACTAGCCACTAGACCAAACGTGTCGTCATAATGTGTGTGTGTCGTGATAATAAGAAAAGCTACGGTAGCCATCTACCATAACAAAGACTATCAACCTTCCTTCAACAACTTTGTCATAAATAAATTTAAAACTTCTGTGACAGTGAACAAAAAAATATATTTTTTCCTCCGCCTGTTTAAAAAACCATTGTGCGGTTATTAGCATTGAAAATACACCGAATCCGGAGATTGACATGATACATTAATGTTGTGATTTGAGAAATGATCCAGACACTGCACTCGTTACTGTCACCGTCATGTATAATGTACACGGAATAACTTATAGTCAGAAAAGCACGAATTCAAAATATTAACAGAGGTTCTGTATAAAAGGCTCACTAGGTATATATTATGTCAGTGACGTCCCTTATAGGTTGGACTTTCTAATGGAAGATTTTTTCCCTTAACCCATTAGGCTATAGGGTTATTCATTAGGTTATAGGCTATTATATAGGTTATTGCATCCTTAAGAATTGGGAAATTAGGATAATACACCCAGTATTATCCTAATTTCCCAATTCTAAGTTAAAATTTTGCAGTATTTGAGACTTTGTTTAGTATATTGTACTAGAGATTAAAGAATATTTTTATGTCAAGATTATTATTTGTTCCAAGAAATATATATGGTTAGTTAATAGCACGCGTGCTGTTATTTCGTATTCGTATTCTGCAAGGGATGTTCTTCAATAACTGCTGCAATAAGAGCTGGCTTAATTTATGACTGCAAAATGCAAATTGTTCAATAATTTTAAAAATGTTTTAAAATGTGCTACTAGCAATAGTTGTACCTAGTTAAAAAGAATTAGATATATTTATTAAAAAAAAATTATTATGGTATTTTGCTGTGAAAAGTCCTCAGCGAAATAACCATAATTAATTAAGTATGTCTAATTAGCCTTATTATGCATACTTAGTTAGTCTCATAAGAAAATAATAATTAATTAAACACAAATTTATAATTTTGATTATTATAAAATTAAGATGTCACAGTTTCTCAACAAGAAAACCTTAAACTAGGTACCTATTTAAATTTTGAACCAAAGAAGTGTTCGAAAAGATTACAGATTTATGGCGTCTCATGAACTCATGAAAAATTCAAACTTTGAATACAATGCATTTGCTATTGGAGTGGAGTTAAATGACGTAAGTGTTATGAGGATTTAAAAAAAAGATTTACCTTGTTTTTTTTTTATGTATTAACATCTGTAAAATATTTATTTATTATTCAATGAAATGTCAAACTCGTACTTAGTGTGTAAGTAATTCAAAAAAATATGATAATAAACATTTTGTTAATAGTTTTTATTTAAGTATATAATTTATGACCTTGAAAGCGTTTATTTAAGTATATATGTATTATAAAATTAGCAGCTGGAAAAATTTGGATTTTTTTCTCCATACAAACTTTGTCACCCAAGGGGGATTGAATTTTGAAATAGTCAAAATTCATGACCAAGTTTCATGTATTTTTTTAAATGTAAAGGTCGTCAGGCAAGCTGATGGTCCACTTGCTAAGCAGTCAATTTAACCGTCAGCCTGCCTGCCACCTCTTTTCAATTAAGAAACAAAGAATATTTCGATTTAATTTATGGCTGTGTTCATAAATTTAATTTTAGCCTATAAACTTCCTCATGACTTAAATTCATGACTCATGACTTCCTCATGAAATCAAATTAAACAATACTTAAATAATGTCATTAACTCGAAACTTACAAAGCATTACTTGCGGTTTTAATTTAAAAAAAAAAAACAACATGCAGACATTTTATTCAAACAAATGATTAATTCATTAAGTTCGGAACTGAATAATTCGTCCGCCATGTATGTCTTAAACTTAGTATTAATAAATTCAAACACTTAGCAAGAAGGTGAACGTTGCACTCGGCCAAAAAAGTATATGTATCATTCATGAATAACACCAAAATCGATATGTCTGCGACAGTCTCGAATGCTTGACAACAGATATGTGTTATATGCAGCCGATTGCAGACTAAGGCTCGAGTTCACCAACAGACGGTTAGTTTTAAACAGCTGTTTAAAATTTAAACAGCCGTTTAATAATATTTTGTTGTTCACCATCGATAAAATGCGGGTTAAACGCCCTAAACATCAGATTAATCATTAAGGCTCGAGTTTACCAACAGACGGTTAGTTTTTAACTGCTGTTTAAAATTTAAATAGCCGTTTAATAATATTTTGTTGTTCACCATCGCTAAAATGTGGGTTAAACGCCCTAAACATCAGATTAATCATTAAGTTAATCAGATGTTTAGGGCGTTTAACCTGCATTTTAGCGATGGTGAACAACAAAATATTATTAAACGGCTGTTTAAATTTTAAACAGCTGTTTAAAAACTGACCGTCTGTTGGTGAACTCGAGCCTAAGTAAGGTATAATTCCGCCATTTAGACGTCCAGGTCAATGTTGCATAAGTCAATGTTATTCATGGAATAAATCTGCATGACCTTGGTTACTATGCGCAGACGTGACTTGTTTTCGACGTTCGCAACCATAATTCGATATGTGTATATATAAAATGGATGCATTTTTTTATTATAATAATTCTGCTGTTGATATATGATTTGAAATCTTACAGATATGTGTTTATGCAAATAAAGATTTATTTGTTTTAAACGTATACCTTATATTTATATTAAAACTTATTACAATATTATACGAATTTAAGTAACAGGGGCAACAGAATAAGCGTTAGTTAAATGGTAAGAACGTTGACATCTCAGCAGACGCAAGTTCGATACCCGATTGAGTCTGTACCTGCAGACCTATATAGGAAAAGAAAAACAATAATCATAAAAACATATTAAGTTTCATCAAGAACATGACGATTTTAATAAAATATATTTTAGGTAATCTTCAGATTAGCCCAGCGTGTGATCCTGTGAAGTTTAGTAACAGATAAACTTACCAACTTATGATTTTTTGGAGTGAATCGATTTGCATATATATATTAAGCCCGTGGTATAAAAATTTATGGGAGTAAAATCAAAATTGTTACACGAATGCGTTATACATAGTTACGTTTTTTTTTAATATTTAATAATATCTGAATTTTCAGAGATATTGCGCCATCTAAACAATATTATTTAAAAAAATAACAATGTTGTTCTTTTGGGGTGTTCGAATTGTGAAAATTTAAATTTTATGTAAGGAGTAAAATCCAGTCGTGTGTTGGAGCTGATACACGCAATTTTTTTTTCTTTTAAAGCGATAATCTTCGACGTTAAAAACTATTTTCCCAAAAAGTACATTTCACAGGTTAAAAGTTTGGTCATCCCTGATATATGAGTTGGCATTTTGTTTATGATACAAAAACATTATAACTCACTTAACATTTATTTTTTAAAGATCACAAATCTAAAAACAAATATTATTTTAAACTGATACAGTTAGATTGACACGAAGTTTACTTCTTTAGCTTTTAGTGTATGTACGGTTTTTGCTGTCTATAATTAAAAAAAAAAACCGATTTCTTTTGAGTATATACAAACAATTCATTTGTCAGACGTTCGGACGTCTGACCTATTCATCACTTTCCATCCTGGCTACTTGTCTTGTCAAGGGATACTCTTACTGGGGCATTCTGCAAACCGTTCACTCTGTCGATACTCTCAAATTACACTTCATACATTGCTGGCTTAAAGGGATATTCTGAATAACCGTTTAGTTCCCATAGAGCGTTGTGTCACGTGCAATGCGATAAATGTTTCGACTTTTAAATGTTGCTTTAATGACTGTTGGCAACCGTTCCGTCATTTTCTTTGGCCCCAATTTTTTTACACTTCGGCAGTTATTTGATTGATGGCTGTAAGGTGTCCGTTAATTGGTTGAACAATTAGCGAACGCTGACGACTTTTGTTACAATATTTTCGACTCCATTTGTTTTTGTTTTTTTTTTTTTTAATTAGCAAGAATCATTTATCAGCATCTTAAGGAAAAAATGTATTTGGATTACTTTTCTGATAAGTTATGTAAATTTATATATATTTTTTATGTAAAATTCGACTGATTGATTACATAATGTTAGATGACTACCGTCGCCTATTAAGACAATTTGCCTATCTCTTCCCAAACCCTTACTCTTAATCCTACTGTCGACGGAAGCGCACTTGTAGCACCTGTGCTGTTGCCTGTTATAGGCGATGTTAGCCACTTACCATCAAGTGGCAGTCTGGTGTGTTCTTCCTTTGAAGCAGTATAGGTACTGCCTGAAACCTCCATGCCCGATCAGAATCTGCAATAATGCAGGTGTTAATTTTATTTTATTGATTACTAACTGGTGCCCGCGACTTCGTCCGCGTTGAACAATGAAAGGTACTCTATGTCAAAAACTTAAAAAATCTCCAATATTAAAAAAAATCTTAAAAATGCGAGCCCACTGTCGTTTATCAAAATACAAAACAGATACGATACAGTGCAAATATGGAACAACATATACATGGAGGGCGACACCGCTGGTATACAACATAATTATTCTTTTCTTAATATTATAAATGCGAAAGTATGTTTGGATGTATGAATGTATGGATGTTTGTGACTCTTTCACGCATAAACTACGGAACCGATCACCATGAAATTTTGCATACACGTTGTCTGGGACACCAGAAAGGACATAGGGTACCTTTCATCGTTCAACGCGGACGAAGTCGCGGGCACCAGCTAGTACAAATTAAAAAATATTTTTTTTTTTGTTATGTTTATTAGAGGCTGTCCTTTGAAGAAAAGGGAATTGTTGAGTGCAAATTGGTTCAGTTAATTTGCATTTACCATAGAGACGTGACAAGGAGCCGACTGGTGTCCGTGTACCAGTAACAGCGGACATCTTAATTACAGTGGTTGCATGGACGCCAACAACGTCAACACATCCACTAGGAAAGTTAACTGGCCAACTACTTAGTTAGTTAAATGTTTGTTTAATTTAAAAGTGATTTTTTTTATTAGTACATTGTATTTCTAATTACTTAACAACTATATAAATGTACAGCGATTAAATTATATTTTATTTGTTATATTATATTGTTATTGTTATATTAAGATCATAAAGTTCAAAAATTACAATTTAGTATGAAGAGAAAACTTCAGGTCTTTTTTTTTAAATTTCTTTGTTAACCGATTTTATTTCGTAGTAACTATTGATGAGCTAAAGGGTTACAAAAAAAGAATCATAATTTTCATCTTCTTTTTAATATATAAAAAGCGATGTGTGTATGTATGTGCCCTATAGACTTCAAAACCGCTAAACCGATTTTGATGCAACTTTCAGACAATCTTCTGATTAGTACAGTGGGTGTTCCTGTGAAGTTTGGAAGCGATCGGACGCGGACGAAGTCGCGGGCATATACTAGGTAATTATATAAAAATTATTAAAATTTATAAAAATTATTTTAGAAAATTTATATATAATATTTATAACCTAATTATGTTTCGATATCTGTTTATCCACAAGCTTCTCCTAAACTACCCAACGGATTATACTAATATAAGGAAGGAGGAAGCTTTACGTTGGGATAGCGATAAAAGAGCAAATCCACTTGTAACTTCAATTTTGGTTAAACATTAAAAAAAAATCCTTGGGAAAAGCAACCATTATGATCGAATGTTCATTCGCACATTTCAAATGCCGTGCGAACACTAACTGTCGTTACCGACCAACAATGCATACTAAATCTTCTTAAGACATCGCAACAAGCAATCGCATGAATTATGCATCTACACGCGCGACCGCTGCGATAAATAACGATTATAATTTTATCGCGATCGGCAATAAATCGCGCGATTGAACGTGTGCGCAAGACCTTAGCGTCTCTCTGTAGTAGGTGTCGGTAATTTTCCTTTCGCGCCGTGACACACTGACGTTTAGTTTGCTGAACATTTCATTGAACCAAATTGTATGGTGAAGTAAAAAAATTACACATTTCATTAAAAATATTTCCATGAGGTTTAATAATTTGTTTGATAACAATTTTTTTATTACTTAATACATTAATTATTAGTCATTTAGGTGTCGTCTTTCATTTAGTACTGAATTAGCTATATATATATATGTACGTCATTGACAATTAATTTGTTTTGTATTTGCAGATTACAAAATTTATTTATTAAATTATTTTATTAATAAAATAATAATTTCAACTGTTTTATTACAGATTTTAACATGAAGACGTTGCGTACGTAAGACCTACAAAGTGACCTGATGATAGAATAAGTCATAAATTTTAAGCAGGTTTATATTCGGAAGTGGACGTACTACGGCTAAAATAATGATGATTAGAAAAAGGCAATGTGTTATAAATTTAAATATTAGTATAATATAAAAATATTAATATAAATCAATATGACTAACGACTCGGCTTCAAAAGTTGCAGACTCTATCGGGCCTGCGTCTCTTGAGTATTTTTGGATTCTTGTGTGTATTTTTAATAATGATCACATGCTCTACAAATTAAATCATGACATATCAATATGTAAATATTAAGGTGAAATTCAAAAGCTGGTAGGATGACTAACTTTTGAAAATGCCACAGAAAGTGTAGCTTTGTAGGGATAATATCGGAGATAAAGTGTCGACATCTCATCATGTAAGAAATATCATAAATATGAAACAAGTTCAACAGAACACCTTGACAGTGTGTCTCCGAACCTAGCTATCATTCGTCGTGAGTTTTTGCACTATTGTGACGAGATTTATGGTGGCAAGTATCGAATTTATGAGCGGGGAACAGACATTGTGAGTTAATCGAACACTGTAGAAATCAGCTGACTTCGCTTCATAAATACCAACTAATCGTCGACTTTGATTCCCATAGCGGAAAAACCAAGAAATAAATGTGGAAACGATGTTTCTAGAAAATTCTAAACGTTTGGATTGATATAACAAAAGGAGTTTTAATTGTAGATCAATGCATGCAATGATGTGACATCAAAATATTATAAATGCGAAAGTTTGTGAGGATTGATGGATGTTTGTTACTTTTTCATGCAATTGGATAAAATTGGGCACACAGATTGTTTATTAACTGGATTAACACTTTTTATCCTGGAAAAAGTTTTTAACAGTTTTTTATACACTAGATATTAGTTTGTAAATACTGTAAAATTATTTTTGTTAATATTGCTGCAACTCTGTTTAAAAAATAAATGTTATATTTAGTTTTATCCTGGAAAAGTGTTAAGTTTCCCAGGGATCGCTAAAAATATAAAAAAATTGGACGTATATTAATTTTCCAAAAAGTGAATGTGAATAAGTCATACACATAAACTTTATTTTTTATACATTATACAACACTAATAGGTATGAGACCTACATGAGATATTTACATAAAATTATTATCCAAATTTAATGAAGTCGATTATTAACGAGAGTTGAGCGTAACTGAGAAAGTAAAATAATTCGACGCTTATTTAAAGATATTACAATTAAAATGTTTCTCGAATGTCCATCCTGAATACTAGCCATTACCGTCAATATCGTAAACAACATAGCACGGCTATACAAGGCAACAAAAATCCACCATTCACGCTCCTCATTGCAAAAGAAATTAAGACTAAATACGCCAATAGTCGCCTTAAAAGGGACGCTATATAAATTAATAATTAAAGGAGGCGCAAAACATGGAATAATGATACCACATTGTTGGCAATTAATTCGTTTCTTGCCG
The DNA here is from genome assembly GCA_944738685.1 of Synanthedon myopaeformis. Classification (NCBI taxonomy): domain Eukaryota; kingdom Metazoa; phylum Arthropoda; class Insecta; order Lepidoptera; family Sesiidae; genus Synanthedon; species Synanthedon myopaeformis. Next base: position 709,227 of record OX122921.1, read on the forward strand.
GCACAAAATGGCAGAATGGCATGGTATGTCCGTGGCATGCCAGTTATCGGGGAGCCTGCCAATTAAAATGGCATCGGCAGTCAATTCATTTTTGACTGCACGGAGGAATGTACAGTCGAGAACAAAAGATGCTATTGTGTCATTTTTTGTGAATAGAATTTCTTATAAATTTTAACACAGAATGTAATCTGGTGTAAGCACAATACAACTTAGTGCTAGGGTTTAATTTGTTGTGTATGTTACTTAGTAATAAATAATTGAACAAAAAACTTGTTAGAGAAAACTGTACTGTAATTTTGCACGTGAAAATAATTATTAAAAAATCATTAATAAAAAATATAATTAAAAATAATTATTAGAATTTATTAAACAAAACATTAGCTGAATACATTTTTTTGTACAAATCCGAACAAAAAAAAAAAAATCCAATCGCCATCTACCGGATCCTATAGTGAATCAAAACTATTTAGGGGTTTACTCAAAACTCAAACATACACAGAAATTTTTTTATCAAAATTGGTCCAGCAGTTTAGAAGGAATTCTGTGACGCACACACACTTACAGAATAATTACATACAAACATATATAAAGAAGGAGAAGATAAAGTGTTAATATTAATATACTGCCCTATATGAGTTACATACAAGTTTGGAATGTAAAAATAGTGTTAAGCGTTTTGTAGCTGTCTGTACTCACTAGTAACTGGACAAATGTCACAATGATTATAATTTTATCTTAGATCATATATTCTTCGCAATAGAGTACAAAGTATAGTGGTCTTGATAATTCTGATATTAAGCCACCTTATTGCGAAAGCAACAATTACAAATTCTTCGGATATAAAATTGCATGGCACGTTAAAATAATAATTGCTGCGGCATGACTTTGCTTTGTGGATATTTCAATTTGTTCGTATATGTGAGCTTTTTAGTGGTTCAAAGGCTTGAGGGCCGAAGCCGAACTATAAATTTTGTATTAACTCTACACCTGCCTCTAGAAACTAATATATGTTATATGTTTAGATGGTTTTTACACACTGTCTAACTTCTTATCAACTATTAACCTACATATAACGCTTATTTTTTGTCGTTGTCAACAAAATATTGAAAAATCTAACTTTTTTTAAAAAAAAATTTCTTAGTGTTTTGGTATTAAATGGATCCCAAAGCCTATTGCCTTATCACCTCCTAATCCCTTATTCTTAAATCCTACTAAGACCAGCAGCTCACTTTCAGCACCTGTGGTGTTATTTAGATTAGCATATAAATTATATAAATTGATAATATATAATTAGCATCGACCCACATATTAAATTAAGTGTTCCATAATCAAATCAAACAATTTTCTAAGACTTACAATTTTTTTTATAAACAATAACAAATCCGTGTATAGATATGTTTTACAGTTTTAAGCATAAATGACTAGGCGTAAATTTGACAATGTTCCATTAGATAAGCGATGGCGAAACAATTAAAATTCCCATCGCATAGCCACGAAGCGATTTCGTTGTGCGAGAGTGCGGTGCGTTTTTCAATTAAAGGCGTTTACGCGGCATCGACATGGTGGTCATGGCGTGCGGTTCACTGCATGGGCTTTGAGAGCGCCGACAGGGTTGTCAAAAATATATTAATATTTTTGACTTAAATTTATTGAATAAAAAAAAATCTCTTTTAATATTATGACATATTTACAATAAATTAACAATCACTACACAGAGTAAGTATATTATGTAATATACACTTTTGACATTAAAGCCTTATTTTGTTAAAATTAGTTTAGTTTGTTCTATAAGAAATAATCCACGAAGAAGCCTCTTAAATGCTTTTTTCAGTTATTAGTAATTTTAAAACCGAATTATGACATTAGTTCGTAATTCATATGATTATTATTTCAGGACTACTTCAAACTTATGTCAAGTTTGCGACTTTTGGAATAATTTATGTTGATAAATTTGGAGCAGTCACTATTTGACAGGCATTTTATATTTGTTAAATTTATAATTAATATTTATTAATGCATATTGTATAATTAAAATTTTATTATAATTATAATATTAAAGTATCTTCATTTTGAGTAAATAAAAAAATATTTAAGATAATTTAACAATAACCCTTGCTCCGATTAACATAAGTTATCGTCGCAAAAACGTTCCTTCTGCAATACCTATTTATAATATAATATTATGCACTAGCTGTCATTCATTTTAAATAATGCTACATATATTACATTTAAATATAAACAGCATTGCAAAAATTAATTAACTTATACAAAGAATAGTTACATGTAATTTTGTCTCTGTTAATTATTTTTAAAAAAATATATAGTCAATCCTACTTAACCGTAAGTAAATTACTGTAAATAAATTAACAATTACAAATAGGTAGTATTTATAGGATTGACTATATATTTTTTTAAAAATAATTAACAGATATATATATATATTCAATTCATTTGTAAAGATAGGGCTTGGTAACCCTGCGGCCGTTCCGAATGCGGGTGGCAGCCACTCATCTCAAACAAACCGACTCGCACCTAAAAGGGTTTGACGTCTCCCGTCGTTCACCGAAAAAGAAAATTAGTCGTAACAGATCTCTTTGAAGGCGTATTGGGTTGCGTTCAACCAATTGGGCCATCTTTGATCTTAATCGGTTATTTTAGTTTTTATTGGTTCATTTCCCATCAACGTCTGATAAGAGACAGGAGGTGTAATGGATCTGTCGCGGCGTCAATAACACGTTGAAATATTTCAGATGCGGATCCGTTTTTTGTTTGGCAGCAGTCGTATTATGTAATAAGAGTAGACAGGCCGAAACATACACTCCAATTAAATTATAAAATATATATTTTTTTTTAAAGATAAAATAAATGGATTCTTCTAACTAAATAAGTAATAGGTATCTAAATAAATAAATAATGGAACAGTTGTACCTATTAAGCATAAAGCACTTGATCAGACAACTTCTTTATATATGTCAATACTTATATATTTTTTATATTGATATATATATATATATATATATCAATACGTAAATCTCCTTTCTAAATACATATTGAAAATTACAATATCCGAATTTGTCTGTTTCTACACTAATTTCTCTTAAACCATCCAACGGATTGTAATACGGTTTACACTAGTGAAAAGAGCGATAAACGAGGAAGGTTAATGTATAATAAACTAGCTGGTGCCGGCGACTTCGTCCGCGTTGAACGATGAAAGGTACCCTATGTCCTTTCTGGTGTCCCAGACAACGTGTATGCAAAATTTCATGGTGATCGGTTCAGTAGTTTTTGCTTGAAAGAGTTACAAACATCCATACATCCAAACATACTTTCGCATTTATAAGTACGGATTTCCAGAAGAAAATTACATATCTTCTGTAGAGGATTGTTACTGGCAAGTTGACTGTAAACTTGATAATATTGTGCTGTTAAGTTATAAATAAAGGGAACACCATGGGGATATCCGCTTAGTATTGTTGTTAGAATAACACATGTATAGACGATAGGCATCTGTCAGTTTGTGCAAGACTCATTACTAACAACATTTTTCTTGCCTAAGCAAAATTTTTTTTTATAAAAGATGGGTTTGCTCTTGACCAACAACCAACTGTGTAGCAAGGCCTAAGATGGAGCGAACCTCATTCTCAACCCAGAAGATGCCTATTCACTCGAACTTTGAAAAGATTTGGGTTTTATGAGCTCAGGAGTTCCAAACGTTGGCAGTGCGCATTATAAAAGATGTTTTAAAGCGCTTAATCCGAAATACGTCTGTATGTCCGATGGAAGAAAGGGGAAGGCTGTATATGAGTTCAGGCAGCTCCTGAGCACACTCTCCGAAGTACATCTTACAAAAGACACATAGACTGGCAATTTAAGGTCTTAAATGTCTATTTAAGGTAAGTACTATCCGAATGTTTTTCTAAAATTTATGGTTAAACTTCAGACCTGACGCTTCCCTTACTTCGATCAATTTTTTAGAAGCAGACATCTTAATAACAGTATCGCATTTTGCCGACGCATTAGTCAAGTTTATCGCGAATGATGGACGCGACACGATCAGCGAGCAATGTTTATGTGCAAGCTTCACGCGAACATTACCAACTAATTTATAAAACGAATGCAAGAAAATGCAGATAAACTCCTTACTGTGCCCTTCTTTAACTTTTTGGCTAACTACCCGTTTGTCTCATATTATTATGTACACATTAAAAATGCTGGTAATTTAAAAGCCTCGTATTTACTGCGTTATAGCAATATTTTGAAGATTTTGTTCTTAATTGCTATGAAATCATTTGAATTAATGTCACAAGTACCTAATTAAAGTTTCTACAAACGATTTTAGTATGAGTATGAAGACATAACTATAACTTCATTCTGTTAATATTTAAATATAGATTTTACTAACAAGTGAAATCTGTATGTAAGTATTGCTTATACTTCAATAACCATTAAACCATAAAATAATATAATATAATAATTATATTTTATGGATAACAAAGTAGAAAGTCATATTAAGTGAATAATAAAATGGAAGATGATTAATTATTATTTTTAAGCCATAAAAAATGCCAATTATGTTAGCAACCTAAATGGTATATGTCGAGTAGTTCCCTCTTTATTTACTGCTTCGTAACACGCGAGCTTAAAAAAATATGACTCCAGTTTTCAAACACATTTTTTATTCGCAAGGTTGGCATGAATTATTATTATTTTTTATCAGCAACCCTGCGGAGTATTCGTGTTGTCTAGCGGTTTAATTAAATGGCGTGAAGACGTTTTGTGTTATTATTTTTTAATGGCATAAAGTGATAAACTGTTTGTCATGTAGGTCTCATTAAAAGAATGTTCAAAAGCAAAATCAGCATAATCCTAGTTTGGAGGTCAGGTTGTTGTTAGTTGGATAATAAGAAATGCCTAAATTCTAAAGCCTTTAATGTCTAGTTTTGCTGTGTCAAATGTGTACTCTAATATGTACTGGCTTAATAACTGATACGAAAAACCTTAAAATTAATATTGCGTTCTCTTATTAGTAAGATATAATAAGATTATAAGACCGTGGGGGTCTTTTTTTGAAATTAAAAACCAATAATATAATGAGAGATAATATGCCACTAATGCCTTTAAATCACAAATATGATTCGCATTAAAAAACGAAGACACATCAATCACACCAAAATTGTTCATAAAAATGATTTGAACATTAAATAATGGTCGACCGGATATCTGGTCCACTTGAAAGTGACCGCAAAACGGTTTAAAATTACCTGTTACGGTTACTGGTAGGTTTGTGAGTGATGGGCTGATGGGTTAGCCATCGTAATTTGATATAGCATTTCGCCTGACTTCACGTCTGCTCATGTAGCAACCGATTGCTCCCATAGTAGGCAGTTTTAAAATTAATTTTTAAAATATTTTTTAATTTAAGAAGTTTAAATTGGAATATATAATTTCTATTAAGTCTTAAGTTAGTTATAACATTCTAAATTTTTTTTAAATTTTAAGTTGGGTTTTGTTGGAATAAAATGTTGAAGAAATTTATAGATAAACTATTCTTTGTCCGCCCAATTTTATTAGATATCTAATGATTACTGGGAAATAGAGTCTTCTGCATGTTGGTTATTAAGGCGTGATAAGAATTCACTTGACTTTCAAATCGAACCTGCATCTGTCATATGGGTAGCCGACCATTCTAGCTATCTTATGCAGGATATTAGCATATATATATATATATATATAGCATTATATTAGCATATGGCTATCTCTGATTTGAGAATTTTTATGACAAGGAAATTTCAATCATTATTCTACCTTTTGCCTATTTATCTATGAAATGTAAGTATATATCCGTGTGAAGAGTTTCATTTAAATTTTTAAAAATTTACAGTTAACGGTTTACATTAACAGACATACAAAGCATCTAAATACTTACATGTATATTGGAAAATACACCAAAATAAACATTAGCATTTATAAAAGAATGCCTAACATTAATTATTGTACGAGTATAGTTGATACTATTGAAAAAAATTCCACTTGACCTCATAATTTTAACCGAAGTTGGTGCCTCAGATAAAATAATTAACTTAATAAGTATATAACTCTGTCTGTCTGTTAGGTACCTTTACAAAAATTTAATTGACAATAAAAAAAACACGAGTGATTTTTTATTTAGTTTTTTTAAAAAGCTTTATATTTTACTAGCTGGTGCCCGCGACTTCGTCCGCGTTGAACGATGAAAGGTACCCTATGTCCTTTCTGGTGTCACAGACAACGTGTATGCAAAATTTCATAGTGATCGGTTCAGTAGTTTTTGTGTGAAAGAGTTACAAACATCCATACATCCAAACATACTTTCGCATTTATAATATTAGTACGGATTCTTGCTCAGTTTAAAAAAAAAATGTAGAAAAACTCCAAACAATTTAAAATCTGTTGAACCTCACCCGGATACTAATCGGCTTATGTAAGTTCGGCATCATCAAAATGAAAGCAGTTTCCACATCAAAAAATTTCATTCATCATTAGAGTGTTCCTTTGATGCGAGGCGCGGTTTGAAGGCGCCTCTTAATTGATAGTTTGGGCATCTCATTAAAATAATCGTCGGCAGACCCCCCCGGCTCTCCTGGCTCACTATAAATATTGTATTTCTAACAAATTGACGGAAGAAGACGTAAAAAAAAGTTAGTGGCGTCTGCCAGACGTAAATAGAATGGGTGCTGCAGTGTGTTCATTACTCGAATATATCAAAATTAAATGATTAAATACCTACACTGTCATGTAAAATGCATAACATTTATAATTTATTTTCCAATATATAAAAATATTTATATATTTTTTAGGCTTATTTAGTTTTAGATTTTAGTTTAGTTTTATTTAGAATTAATAAATAAATGCATAGCTAATATCGTTGTATTTAAAATTACATATATAATATGTGTCAGTCAAACACATTTTGCGTTTTCAACGATGGTTTTTAAATGCAACCTAGAACGTACCTAGAACAGAATACCGCAGTGAAATATTAGAACTAATGCTGCAGTATTTCACATACCTACCATCATTTTGTTACCACATACCATCAAGTGGCCTTTGTCGTCTTTGTCTTAAAAATATAATATTTTATTACTCAAAATTTTGTTTATAAATATGTTTTTACAATAATTATTTTTGTATGCCTTTTATAAAACATTAAATCAAAAATTTATTAATTTATTTAGTGCATAAATTACATTATAACATTCATTTTTTTTTTAAATTACAGTTAAAGTGACTATTGGTAACTTGTTTTTATTTTTTAATTTAAAATTTTTGTTTTGTAAAAAACATATTTCACTAAAACAGTAACCTACTACTTATACCTGTTCCAACTTTGTTTCAGATTTCCAACTATAACTCGTAAAGTAGTTTTCGAATAACGAATTTCAATTGAAGGTGTCGATAACGACATGCAGCGGTAACCCCCGGCGGCACGTTTGATGTACCGCCCTGTTTACACTAAGCTAACTGAGAAACAAGTCATTTCGTTGACGTCTGTGTGTGCGAGCCGGCCGCTTTGATCTCGCCGCGCTTTTTGTCAGCCATCTTGAATAATGGCTGACGTTCGTTTACGGGGTGACGAGACGCGGCTGCTACTCGTGTTACGACAAATTTCAATCAGCTGACTTTCTTTCCTTGCTTTTAATTTCTGTATGTGCATGCAAAATGTCACCCAAAAATGCACTTTGTAGAATTGTGGGAGACACGTTTTATTAATTTTATGTGGAATTTGAATTACAGATTCTTATATACATGTTATTATTTATACTTACCTATATCGTCGGAGACAGCAGCCACTACCATTGATGGTAGTGGCAACTATAGTCAGCATCCCTGCTATAGGCAAGTGGAAATGTGTTTTACAGAATATTTATTTGTATGTATTTACAAAAAAAAAAGTAATCTATGTATTATATCAACTGTCTGTAATCCATAATACAAGCATTAGTTGCTTACTGTGGAACTATAGATGGTGCTGTGTGGAATGTGTGAAGATATTATATTATATTATAATTTAAGCTAAACTTAATAACTTTAAGTATCTACCAATATATAAAGAAAACAGAGTAAGTCGCGCACTTGGGTCATGTAGAGTATTGCGACATGACAATGACAGATATCGGCTGCTATTTATACCATAGAGTAAATAGTACTTGAATACTGGTTAAGTACTATTTACTCTATGCTTATACTTAATGATGGGGAAGGTATAAGGAAAGCATAAAGTAAAGAAGGAAGAAGAAGGTTGTGTTGGCTGTTTAACATCAGAGAGAGGACAATTTAACAATTGTTTCGACTCGCGAAGGAGAGGTAGTATTTTAAGAAGAAGATAAGCTTATATTAGTACCTAATATAATATAAAATAGGTATATTACTATAAGTGGAATTTTTTTATTAGGTGTAAGCTTTACCTATTCAAACTGTTATCATGTATCTAATAATACCTGTAAGTTTCCCTAAAATAAAATAAATAAATAATACTGCCTAACTCAGTCTTAGTCAATCAATCAATAATATTTTATTTGATGGCAACATTTTAAAAACCTACAGCAACTACCTATAGGTATCTCTACTTTTTATGACTCGATCTTTGACCACATAATTTTTGACATTAAATTCCAGTATAAACAAAACAGTGAATATATTCATGTGAATTATTTATTTCATTTGTCACAAGTACCTACTTACTATTATATACAAATAAATTTTAACTTTTTGCATACCTTTTCAATGACGCACATGTATTACTTTTGTATTTATATAAAAAGAGCCGATTTTTTATTTTTTATTGATATAAAGATGACTCATTATTTATTATGACATAAAAGCATGTTTACAAAATAAAACGTTTTAATTATATTAATATCAAAAAGATGGTTTCACCTAAAGCTGATTCTAACACTACTAAGTAATAAGCTAATTTGGATAAATAAAAAAAATTTTTTTTTTGGTCATATTTTTTTATTTTTTTTTAAATTAATAGATAAATGTAAAATATTTTTTTTTTTTATAATTCTTTAGGCCTATATATATTTGTATATAAACTATAATTTTTTTTTTAAATTTATCGCTGTATGTAATCTAAATAAATAAATTTAAAAAAAATATGGGATTTAAAAAAAAAAATTTTATTTTTTAGATACTTATTTAGTTTTTAGTTTAGTTTAATTTTATTTAGAATTGATAAATAAAATTATGTTAAATTACTTAGTGTATACTTTAGTGTTTGATAATAAGGCCGGAGTAGTTGAGGCGGTGGCGCTAGGGCGTGCCGTCGTCCGCCCCGCCCTCTGACGTCACTCGACAACAACATGGCCGTCCGCAGACAGATGCAAGCTGCAATTGCAACTTTACACGATACAATCAAGTTGGCCTGAAATGTATCAAGTTTCGTCTGACACATTTTTTATTATATTTACTTATTATAATTCGTAAAACTATTTATGGTAGGTAGGTAACATTAATTATAGATTGTTATTGAATAAACTATTTGAGAATTTCGAGAATAAAATAAACATTAACTTTTGTTATGTGTTCGATTGGGTATTAAAATAGTTTAAATATTCAAATTGTTTAAATTCAATTATTGTTTTGGAAAATAAAACATAATTTATTTTCTAAAACATAAAAAAACTCACAATTTATTATGTCTATAAGTCATATTAAAACTATGAATATTTTAAAATAAAACGAATATTAAGCATCACAATAATATACTCTTTCAATTAGTAATCTTTAAAATTAACTACTCTTTACTTAGGTAACTTTCCTAACGTACCTACTAAAATCAGTTTTGATATCTGGAATTACTGCTCCAGATAATCTGATCCACGAACACATAATCGCTTCAAATTATGATTGTCTTTTTCGAAATTCAATTTGACAAAACTGCTGCAACTCAAAACATTTATAGGTACAGAAGAATGACTTCTAACGCCATCTAGGTATCTAAAAACTTACTAAGTATCTAAAAATACTCATATTGTTTCAGTATTGTTTACATTACTTAGGTTTAAGTAGGTAATTATATTATATTTATAAGTAAATACTTACGTACATAATAATTGGTAGTAGATTATGTACGTAAGTATTTACTTATAACTTAGACTTTACTTATAACTACCTACATTTACAAACTTAGAACCACAGCAGGTGCAACTTCGAAACGTGTGTAGATTAGAAAATAATGGTCGACAATCATTCGGTCTAGAAAAATTATGCTTTCTCACATAAAGGCTAGTCCTGTGTCAGTTTCAGCCCTCCAGTGAGCCTCCAGGGCTGTTAAAAGCTTAGTAAATATGCCTCATTTCGCGAGTGAGTACTCCAAATGAGGGAGTAATGTTGAAAACACGAGTAAAAGTGTAATTTTCAAATCCACGCCCGACGTCAAATTACATTCCTAATTATAATAACTCCACAGCGAACGAAATTATAGATCTCTCATGCAAATTGCTATGTCGCCGCAATGATTGACATAAGTCATGAATATAATTGTGTAATAGACAGTATGCCGATGTCGGCCCTAACTTATACTTAGCTAAGCTATACTTAAATGCAATTCCCGGACTTAAGTAATGGTTATTACGGTTCCGGTTCTGAAGTCTTAAGTAAAAATACTTAAGTTAACCACGGACGGGCCTCTAATCACGTAATTCCAGTCATTATTTGATCCCCGATTGAATACAGACAGGGATTCTGTTAAAACTATTTTGAAAAAAATATTTAAAAAAAACTCATATAATTTTTTTTGTAATAATATACCTATAATTTTTTTTTTTTGTAAAAATTTAATAACCTATTTCATCTAATTTTAATATGGAAAAATCTATTAAAATATTTTTTTTAAATATTTTTATTAAACATGTTTAATTAATTTTGGGGGATGAAAGTAATTTAGTTTTTAAATAATTAATTGTCGACCATGACGTTACAGTCCGGCCCTGGGCGGTCATGATGATTCGACATGCCCCTCAATATTGTAATGACTCGTCCACCAACGAGGCGCCAACACTGTGCTTTCGGCTTTCTGCTTCATCCAAATAACATGTAATTTCCTCAAACCACAGACGAAGGACAATCACGCCGGCTTCATTAATGCACCTTAACAATTTGAAACGTCAAGTCCCACCTCTCAAATGCTAAATTACAGACGCACACTAGAATACGTCGTTTAACACCGGCACGAGGTTTACCCAACCTTTCATTAGGGAGGTTATTAAGGTGCGAATTCGCCAAATTTGTGTGTCAAACATATGAAGAATGGCTTTGTGGTCGACGAATGACCAGTTCTATTGATGAAGGATTGTTAAGGCGCCGGCGCCGTTCGTCTTTAGCAATTACTAGTCCCTTTATGCTCAGAAAAGTTTGATAATGGGTGGTCTAAAAAAATTATGAATGGATGGAGTTTTTTCAGACACATTAATTGTTTTTAATGGTGGGTCCATTTGTAAAAAAAATCGGACTTCCTCTGTAAAACTGCATTTATAGTTTATATTGGAGTAGAACTGCGCAATAAAAGTGTTTAAAAAGATTTTGAAAAATTTTTTTTAGATTTATGAGCAGTCATCCGTTGCGTTACAATGTAATTATAAATAATTTTTTATTCCTTTATTTCACAGTAGGTATAATAATACTATTTTTTATTAGAAATTATAAAATCTTATTAATAGTTAACACAATAAAGTATAGTAAAAAAAAATCCCCAGAAGAAACTAGCGTTTAAAAACATTCTTCTTTCTAAATAAAATAATGACATTCCTTTTCAGAAGAAATGTCTTAATTAACTTTTTTCATTTGTCGCTAAGGGCCTCTTTCACCAACTACAAGTAAAGTGTTGATTAGTTACTTTTAGAAATAATTTTATGTTTTATTAAATTATGCACTCGGTTTACTGCACATCGTTCGATAGGCATCCTAAAGACCTCTTAAGGCCTCTTTCACCATCTCTTAGTAAGTGTCAAGTAGCCATTTAAAGTCACCGGTCACCGGAAATGATGGAGCTGATATATAACTTTGTTTGTACGGTAAAAGTCCCAAACATTAAAAAGAAAATAATAAAAAAAAATCGTCTATCCAAAGATGTAGTAAACCGAGTGCATCATAATTTAATAAAACATAAAATTATTTCTAAAAGTAACTAATCAACACTTTACTTGTAGTTTGTGAAAGAGGCTCGAGTTCACTAACAGACGGTTAGTTTTTAAACAGGTGTTTAACATTTAAACAGCAGTTTAATAATATTTTGTTGTTCACCATCGCTAAAATGAGGGTTAAACGCCCTAAACATCAGATTAATCATTAAGTTAATCAGATGTTTAGGGCGTTTAACCCGCATTTTGAACAACAAAATATTATTAAACGGCTGTTTAAATTTTAAACAACTGTTTAAAAATAACCGTCTGTTGGTGAACTCGAGCCTAAGTATATTATATAGGTTTCAATCAATTTAGTTTGACTTATAAATAAATAAATGTATAACGATTTTATGTATAACGAACGACCTGTTTGGATTCATTTAAGTATATAAGTATACAATACGTTACAGTACAAAGTAAGTATATAAATTTAGTATGTAATTTAATAAATATATGTATGGCATTTTTGAATTATTTAATCACTTAACCAAATTTATTTTATTGCCATAAATTGATAAATTTTATTGTGTTATGTAAATATATTTTTTTGTTATATTAACATCTATTAAAAAATTTGTTAAAATTCTTTTTGGTGTCTGTTAATTTATTTATTAACGTATTGGATTCCACTTTTAATTAATCATAAATTTTGAATCCATGCAAACAAATTAGAAGACCAAACAAATCTATTCTATGCTTATTTAAATTGTAAAAAATCTATATATAAAAAGACATATTTTCTTAATAATTTCATTTCACCAAATAAATCATGTTACCCTCTCATTTATTTATTTTTTGTGTATTCATTCAAAATTTTCCCCTTAATCCCTCGGGAACGATCAGTTTTAATTAACCACGAAGAGAGATGAGGTTTCTTTGTCATTGCATTGTAATATTTATTGGGCCTTCAAACGCAGGCTCCGTAGACGTCCTATTCTATTCTATTCATACCGCGACGCGTTCAAACGTCTTGAATCGATTTGAATTTCAACAGGCGGCAGTGGCAAAGTCAAAAGCGCCGCAAACTCGTCAGTCGCAGTTACCAATCAGCGATTCAGTCGCTTTTTACGGTGACAAGTGTCCAATTATCTTTGATTGAAATAATAATAGAACGCTTCGTTGGCAGCGTTTCCAGCATACGGAATTAGTCGCCAAGCGCTTCAAGTGGCGTTTGAGGAATTCGACTTTTTGTCGAGCCCCACCCGTGAAGAGTTCTGATGCGGACGATGTTGAGATATTTGAACGTGGCGGCTGTTCTGTCGGCGGAATTTGCGAATATTTGCGATGTGTTTTGTCGGCTATTTATTCTGGAGGCACGGGTCGGCAAAAAAACGGAATTCCGACCAGAAATCGATTCGGAAGAATCGAATCGGGGTGCGGGCCGACTAGGGAAATTATACTGGAATTTCTCTAGCTCTCAACAGAGATTGATATCGTCCCATATAAATCGTCGATAGGCATTTACATCGGCGGATAGGGACAATCGATTCGGATTTAATATTCGTCGCAGTGAATGCAAAGCGGATTTAATTTGCATGCATATTTCATAGCGTCGCATTCAATCTTGAACACTAATTAGTTGAGACCGCCCACGATGACATGTCCTTTCAAAGCAGTCATTATGCTTTTCAGTTTTCAGTGTCCTTGAATTTTTAACCGTGAGGGGAAAACAAACCAATAGATGACATGTGCATTCCTTTTAATCCACGGTGAGCGATTACATTGAAATTTTGTATACACGTTGTCTGGGACACCAGAAAGTACATAGGGTACCTTTCATCGCTCAACGCGGACGAAATCGCGGTCACGAGCTAGTACAACCAGTACTTATATACCAGTTATTCGGATCGAAATTAGTTAATTTTCTTAAAATTGTATCGAAAAATATTTTGAATTACAAATAAATAATTTTCTATCTCATACGATTGTAATTCCACAGGCATATCAGACTTCAACTTGGTTCCGGGCCACCTCGATTTACTCGAGACGTATGTCAAGCTAAAAAGCAATGATTCGTATCAAGCCCAGGAGCCGAGCTGTCAAAGTATTCGCGATGTTGTCGGCTGCAGACTCGTCACAGTAACACTTATTAAACGGTAGATAATGTGCTTCCTTTTCAAATAAATTAATGTTTTTTTTTTTAATATTTGCAGTACACATAAATATGGCGTTCATATATACCTTGCTTGTCCCTTATTAGTCCTTACAGGGACCTTATCTTCTATCCTTACTAATACCACCTAGCTCATAGTAAATCACAGCTGAAATGCTGTTGGGTTTCTATGAGTGATTAAAGTTAGTAAAGGATACAACTTTATCCTACTGAAGTCGGCAGCGGACTTGCATATCTAGGTTACAGTCGCCACATACCATCAAGTGGACAGCCTGCCAACAGTCAATTAAATAAAAAATCATTTCTTATTATCGGAAAAAGTAGGCAACAAATATTAAAATTTCTACGCTCAGATTTTCAAGTTATTTCTATTCTAAGATAGCTTCAACAAAGAGGCTTCTATATACCTGTCTGCTATCTCATATTATTTTTAAAATGTGAGATATGGCAGCTGTCAACTATTTATCGTCTAACTGATTTCAATAACATTTTTTTAAACGAAGCGTATTATGTGTCCATTAAGTTATGACCGTATAGATTGACTACTGATACCTCCATAACACGTGGAGTGTCTCAACATTTTTTGCTGCGTACTCAGCATTTGTTTGCAAATGTGTTTCTTGACGGAGTGCACTCGATGATGGATGATTGAATCTTGGACATTAAAATTCATTAAAAGCAAAACAAACACACGACTTTGTTGGTAACTTGAAGTTAATTAAATCCACAATATGTTTCATTCGGGACTGTATGTACATACGTACTTATATTTATCTATCTATATAGATAATTATAAATATAAATGCTTTAAACATTTGTCTGTCTATTACGTTTTTTATGTCTATACAACATTTATAGCTGGCACTTTGCAGAAAAGAGGTTATTTTTTAACTTTTACCCGCACAAATCATAGTTAAAAGCTGATCTATAGTAATAAATATAATTGAAGTGTCTTTTGTAATATCAACTAGGTACTTTATACTATAACAAAAACTATATAACATTATATTTTGTTATAACAAAAAAAAAAAAAAACTATTTTTAATTTTTTGTTCTGCCTGTCTGTTTGTTCGGGCTAATCTCCGAAATGACTAGACAAATTTTTATGGAACTTTTACTGGCAAATAGCTGACGTTATAAGGAGTAACTTAGGCTACCCTATGTCATTTTCCGTATCCTTCACAACGTGTATGCAACATATTATTATCACGATGATCGGTTGAGTAGTTAAGGCGAGAAAGAGAGAACAAAGTTATCCCTTGCAAGTTTTCTCTCAATAAAAATAAGCAACCATTTCCAATTATACCGCAAAAATATTTTTGTACTATCTTATCTAAAATAACCCAAGCGTATAATATTCTTACAAATACTTAAAAAAAAATAATAATTAAAAATGTGCCACTAATTAACGGCAATCGTTAAAAGACCCGCCGCCATTTTTAAGTGAAAATCGGCGACAAAGTGCCGCCTCTAGTGTCCATGTGTCGACACTCAGATAATACTTACTTTAAAACCGAGATAACACTTTACCGAACCCATAAAAAAACACTTTTTTAAACACCACCGTATTGTGAGAACACCTCTTAATCCAATTTATCTTTATTCAAGAGCTTCCATAATTGTTCGATCAATTAAAAATATTTCACATTTTTAATTGATCGAACAGACAGAATTTATAATGAGTTAGGGTGACCATGAATTAGCATGAATTATGCTTTTGTAATGAATGGATTAGGTACTCTATTTTAACTTAAGAGATAACTCTGATCTTATATCTTAAGTTAGATTCAGAGAATCTGATATTTCAAATTAAGTTTTTACGAATGTAATTTATAAAAGTTAAAAAAAAAATAAAAAAAAAATAAAAAAGCCTTTTATTTCTATGCAGTATTAAAAAAACAAAATGTTGAAATTACAAAATTTTAAAGATTTGAACATTTAAAGAATTTTATAAAAAAATATATATTTAGTTCTAGAAATTAAGTATCTGCAAGAACCCCTCTACAGGTGAAGGCCTCCTCCAAAGTTTGCCAGTCTTCTCTCGATTGGGCTTTTTGAATCCAGTTGGTGCCTGCTGTGTTTCTTATTTCATCTTCCCATCTAGCGTAGGGTCTTCCTCTCTTTCTATTGCCTTGTGGGCCTTTCCAAATTGTCATCTTTTTGGTCCACCTCTGGTCTTGGAGGCGCGCAACATGTCCAGCCCACTTCCATTTTAATGCTAGAGCGTGTGCTACACAATCTGTTGCTTTGGTAATTTTTCTTATTTTTGTGTGTCGTATCTTTTGAAGTTTTTTTATGTTAAGCATACTGCGCTCCATTCCTCGTTGGCAAATGGCGAGTTTGTTTTTGGTCTTATTATTGAACTTCCATGTTTGACTAGCATATGTGAGGCATGGTAAAATACAAGAATTCAACACTTTAGTTTTAATTTTTATTGACATGTCGCTTTTGAAAATTTCTTTTAAACTCCAGTATTTATTCCATGTTAGCTGTGTCCTACGGTCTACTTCTTGTTCGTTGTTTCTTTGGTTGAAGCTAATTTGTTTGCCCAGATATATGTAATTATCTGTATACTTAAGGATCTCATTGCCAACAAAAATTAATCTCTTGGTGCTGTTCGTCATCAGCATTGTTTTGGAGAGATTCATTTCTAAACCAACTAACTTGCCAGCTTCATTTAATGATTTTATCATAAGCTGGAGTTCCGTTCCTGTCTCTGATAACAATACAAGGTCATCTGCGAACCGCAGGTGGTTTAGATATGTATTTCCAATCCTTATACCATATCTTCTCCAGTCGAGCTGGCCTATTACTGATTCTAGTGCCGCGATAAACAGTAGAGGCGATAGTGGGTCTCCTTGTCTTACACCTCTATCGACCGAGAACCATGGGCCAATTGTCTCTAGTTTAACTCTGCTCTTACTGTTGCTATAGATGCTCTTGATAACTCGTATGTATTCCTCTTCCACTTTCTGTGTTCTTAGAGTTTCCCATAGGCTTTCATGTATTATGGTATCAAACGCTTTTTGGTAATCTACGTATGCAATGTAAAGTGGTCTCTGTCTCTCTTGATATTTCTCGATAAGGAGTTCTAAGGTGTGGATATGGTCGATCGTGGAGAAACCTTTTCTGAATCCTGCTTGCTCTATGGGCTGGCTTATTTCTAGTGTAGCATTTATTCTTTTGTTTATAATTGAGGAAAAAAGCTTATAGATACATGATAGGAGGCTTATTGGTCTATAGTTCCCAATGTCATTAGCGTCGCCCTTTTTGTAGATTAGGATGATGTTGGATTCAGACCACTGGGCCGGCGTATCTCCAGTTTCTAGAATGCAGTTGAATAAATTTGTTAAGGGCATGGTAAGGATCGTAGAAGCTGTTTTTAGCGTTTCGTTTGTGATACTATCCGAACCTGGACTTTTATCTGATTTTAGTTTTTTTATTGCTTCCAAAACTTCGCTTCCAGTGATCTGAGGTATCGTACTACTTCCAACTGTAGTGTTTTGGTTCTGTTTTCTGGCGTATTTGGGATTCTTGACGCTATATAAGTTCTTATAAAATTCAGTTGCTACGGTAATAATCTCCTTACGGTTTCTTAGAGTTTTTCCACTACGTTTCAGCCCGTCTATCCATGTTTTATTAATCCTCAGTTCCTTAAAAGCTTTTTTCGTACTTCCTGTTTGATTTAAATGTTTTTCTATTGTGTTATGTCTATGTTTATTGTAGTCTCTCTTCGTATATTTAGTAACAAGTTTGTAAAGGGCGGATATTTCGTGTTTTATTGATCTAGTCTTATTTATTGTATTTTGCAGTTCTTGTCTTCGTTTCAAGAGTCTTAACGTACTGTCTGATAAGATTTTATGGCTTTTGCAGAGGTATTTTGTGTTTCGAGCAGTATGTAGACTTGTGGTGACAGCGTTGATTAGGTTGTCATAGTATTTTTGTACTGATGATGTCTCGTCTTGTGTTTCTAGTTCATATAAAGATAGACTTTCCTTGAACCTTAAAATTTCTTCTTCGTTTTTTAGGGTAGCATTTTGGTAGTTGCTGTATCTCATTCTACTCTTCTTTGATTGTTTATGTGTGATTGTTGCTCTAACTGGTCTGTGATCAGAAGGGTAGTTTATATTCAGTACTTCCATATTTAAAAATAAGTGTGGTCGGTTGGACAGCACGAAGTCGATTTCATTTTTATATTTTTCATCCGGTGACTTCCAAGTCCATTTCTTTTTTGTTTTCTTTTTAAAAAAAGTGTTTAAAATTGAAAGATTGTTTTCTATTGCAAAATTTATTAGTCTTTGGCCTCTTTCATTTCTTTCTCCATAGCCATTTAATTTCATGATTAGGTGTTCTTCTTTTTTTGGTTGTCCAATCTTAGCATTTAGATCTCCCATCAATATATAGTATTTGTGTGCTATTTCAATTGCCTTATTTACGGTCACATAGAAATTGTCAATTTCTTCTTCGCTTGCTTTTTCTGTAGGAGCATAGACCTGTATAATAGATATATAGATGTCTTCCAATATTAAATTTAGTATCGCGACTCTTTCTGTGAGGCCAATGTAACTTTCTATTTTATTTTTGTGACAGATTTTGATTATAAAGCCTACTCCGTACATTCCAGGAGTTTCGCCCGTGTGGCATAATATGAAATTGTCATATTCCTCTATTTTATTTCCAATTCGTCTCGTTTCAGATAGTCCTATTATGTCGTATTTGATCTCTTTTAGTGCTTCGTCTAATTCAATTAAGCGTTCGTATGTTGAGAGTGTTTTGACATTATATGTTAATATGTAAATTTTTCCTTGTGGGTTGGTTTTGTCCTTTGGAGGGTTATGGTCATAATCTTCCACGGTGACCAGCCGGTTTGGAAGATACTTTTCGTTTGATGTTAGTGGTTTAAGTAAGTTATCCGTGTTAGAGGGGGGCAGTAGTTGCTATATGTTCTGATTTGTGTTATCCTGCGGCACTGGCGTATTTTTTGTTTTTTTGTTTGTCCAAAAATTTAACATGCCTGGTTTTGAGGCTCCATCTGATAGGCTAGCAGATCTTCTTAGGTTTGTCTGGGTTATATTCGCTATTTGAGTTTTATTCTTCTTGGTAGCCTGCGTCCTTCTTCCGTCATGAGTGCTGTGATAATATTCAGGAGAAATTGAATGCATTCTTTTGTTGTTACCTGGTGTGTTCGTAACTTTGTCTCTTATTATAAGTTTGTCGTATTTAATTATTACTGAGTTTCCCTTCTCTCTCTCCACTCTTGCCTGTTCTTGTAGTTCTTTTCTTTTTTTCAGTATATGTTGTGGATAATCTTCTGTAATATAATATGTTGTATCTTTTAAGTTTCTTCTCTGTTTAAATATATCTATTTTAATGCCGAGAGTACAGAATGTCACAATTATTGGTCTAGGTCTTTCCCCTTTATTCCCTATTCTCTTCACCTCCTGTATATCCCTGCGATCTAGTTCCAGAGAAAAGTACTGTTTCACAAAGTTAGTTATTTTGTTTTCCAAATTTGAATATGATCTTTCAGTTTCTTCTAGTCCGAAGAAAACTATGTTCCTATTTCTTGCTTGTTTCTCTAGAAAATAGAGTCTCTTTTCTTGGTTCTCTAGGTTTATTTTCATGTTGTCATATTTATCTTCCAATGTTTTGAACTTCTCTTCCAAAATACAATTTATATTTTTTGTTACTTGTTCTGCCACTTTTTCTCCGCTCGTTAAGATCGTATTCTTTTGTTCATCAATTTCATTTTGGATTGTTCGGAGTGCGTTCATAATTTCCTCCATGACTGTGATTAATGTCTCAATTTATTTCCTTTTGGTGAACTCGTCACCTTAAAGTGGTTTTCTGGTAGGTAATATAAATGTGAGTATTGCGGAAACCGGTTGTATTTTTGTTACAGTGGTTTTCAATATTTTTGTTTATACACTAATCTAATTATAAAATTATAAAAGTTATAAAAGTTAAAAGACTAATTATTATATAAAAGTTATAAAAGTTATAAAAGTTAAAAGTTATAAAAGTTAAATAGACACTAATTATAAAAGTTGGTAAGTAATAAATATTTTTTCCTCAAAAATAAAAAAAGTCTGTGTAACTGAATAGCTTAGATTCTCAAATTTATATAGGTCTATCTATAAATACATCTTTTAGTTATATAGTTCTTAAAATTTACATTATATTGGTATTTTTTTAAAATAAATAAATAAAATCTAACAAAATTCCTCCAAACTACATAAATTTCTGTCACTTCCCACTTAAATTTTAATTTGAAACTAATGTTTCTGGATTACTTCCAAGTAATTAAGCGGTATCGTTTTGAAACACAATTAAAATGTCCTATTATTAATTTAAAATACGAGGTGCTTCGCTAAAATAAATACTCCTCGAATGGGATTTTATTTTTTTGGAATTTTTGTGGCAGCCTCGTTTTAATATCACATTTTACTTTATACCCAATGTGAAAAATATTTCTTTATTTAATTACACAAACATAATTGTTAGCTGTTAAGCCTCGTTTACACTTATTAAATTATTTCACACGCTATTTATATCAATATTATAATGATAAAGAACTTATTTTGTATCTACCTACATTTGATTTTCAATTCAATGCAAATCCAAGATCTAAAAGTTCGTTCTTATATTATGTAAATTTGCTCAGTATAAAAATGTCTATGTATAAAGAAAAATTAAGGACTAATAAAATATTTAAAGATAAATCACCAGTGGTCATAATATGTATTTTATTTATAAAATATTACTTCTCCCAATTTCAACAGGCGAAAAAATTATTGTCAATTATTGTTAATTAATTGAAAAAATTAATCATGAATCATTTGAAAATTACAACTGTAGATCGACTCACTTAGGCAGAAGCGTATAACCTACCTGTTGATAGGTAGGCTACACTGCATTTTTCAATTATAAACTTGCCAGCATGCATGCTATTGTTTTGTTGCATTTATTACGCATTTTTGGACACCTTATAAACTTTTATCCCTTGTCAGGATCATTCTTTGTTTAATACAACAAAAATAAATTTAGACACGAATAATACGCAACCAATAGAATATTGAAAATATAGAGATATTTAAAAAAGTCAACCTACTCAAATATGAGTTGAAAAGCAAACAGTAGCGTTAGTAGCCGACCACCCGCGGGTTTTCACTTGATGTCGAGTGGAAACTATGTAAACACGATTAACTCGACCCTCCTTATAGATCATCGATCAACTACGGTTACATTTTCAAGTATTTATCATAGATGCGGATGTGTCTATGAAGTTCAACTTGCATGTCGATATTTTATATGTTTCAATATTTTCTACGTTGTGATGACCGAATAAGTATATCATCTCTTATTTATCTCATCTGTAAAGTTGTAGGGTACATTGCGTATCGCGGTCATTTGTACATTTGAACAGCCCGTCTGGCGGCAGAAACCAATCCCTTATACTAGACCACCATGAAATAAAAGCATGTGTGCTTTTGTATTTCGGTGAGTGAGTAAGGGATGCCAGAGCACATTTCCCTATTAATCCCTATTATGATCGGCAGCAATAATAGCCCTAGCTATCTACTTACCATCAAGTGGACAGTCAGCCTGTCTGCTGACTTTAACTAAATAATTTGACGACACGTTTGGTCTAGTGGCTAGTAACCCTAGCTGTTAACCAAACGGTCGCGGGTTCGAATCCCGCTACGGGCGAATGTTTATGTGTTAACATTTAAATTTGTAACTGTGTCATGGATGTTTGTATTTATAATATGTATGTATTTACAAAAAAAAAAGTAAGCTATGTATTATATCAACTGTCTGGTATTCATAATACAAGCATTAGTTGCTTAGTGTGGAACTAGATGGTGCTGTGTGAAATGTGTGAAGATATTAAATAATAATAATTTAAATATTAAATTCATTCTTCATCTCTCATTTAATGTAAAAGTAATTGAAATTTAGAGTTAGATATAATATTCTAACAGGATATTGGGTTACTTTTGAGTTGTACTATAACAAAATTTTTAGTTTAACATTATAACACATTCAAAATATAGACATAAATAATAATAAAAAAAAAAATTAAGCCCACATCACTACAAGTGAACAATGACGTACAATTAATACGTCGCCCTGTCGATGTTTATTCAGCAGCTTGTGAAAACAAAACGCTCGCGCTACCGTGAAGCGTCGAGTGACTCGAACGAGTGCTTGAGCGAGTACTCGACCGCAGAGCAAACACTCCACAGAGTGGTCGACAGTAATTTGTGGCGACATAATAATCAGTAGGAGGGTGGTGCTTGTCACGTAGTCCCCATACGACACATAACTTATTATATAAAAGTGTAATACACAGGAATTACTAAAAGTGTCGCTGTACATACAAGATTTTATCTAAATCGGAGGAGTTCGGTGACATTTTTTTTTTAAATAAACCTTTTAAAAGCAGGCTTTTTTTTAATTCAAGGTAGCGCTTGGCTGCGATCTCACTTGAAGTGGCTGACTGTCCACTTGATATTAGGTCGCTACTGTCGGCTAGAAAACAAGCAACGCCACGGGTGCTGCAAGTGCGCTGCCCACCAATTAAGGATAAGGGCCGGCGCTCACTATCGGCATCGCTAATACATTAACGTCATAGCAATAAAATAGAAATTTGCAATATATATATGGTCGTAGTAACAAAAATACCGCTTCGGTACACTTGAGGCTGCCGCGTCGGCAGCCTTGAGGATGCTTCGGGATTCTTCGGGATGCTTCGGGATGCTTCGGGATGCTTCGGCATGCTTCGGCACGCCGAAGCAACACTAGGCACTCGGAGATAGCTTGCCCTGAAGAGAACGCGAGACGCTTCGGCATGCTTAAAGACGCCTCGGCATCCCTAAGGACGTTGCAGCATGCCAAGGCATAGTTTCCGACAGTATGCGCTTGCATTTAGGGATGCCGAAGGATTCTTTTCCTTGCCGATGCCGATAATAGGCGCCGAGCATAAGGGATTAGGATGGGATAGGGAAATGGCCTCTGACATCCCTTAACTACTCACTTAACACCACAGCAGTACTTACAGATGCTGTTATTTTACGGTGGTCTTCTGTAAGGGGCACCTTACACATAAAGATTCATGAAGATTTTTTTAGGATAAAAATTGTTTAAATACATTAATAATAACATTAATAATTCAAATAAAATATCAAATTAAGTATTAGCTGTTCTTGAGGATTTCTATGGGGATTAGTCTTCAGGGGAGGGATCTTGAAGATACTGTATTCACTCTTTTAAACTATTGTTATAATATTCTCTATTATATTATATGTATTATAATATTATGAAAAAAACATTTTTGATTAATTCTAAAAAAATATTTATTAATATTCTACAAGAATAAAAGATATTAATGATATAAATCCCTTATATATTTATTACTAAAATTTTACGTTGACAAACCCATTTCCAGTACAATTATATAGTCCCATCCTATTGTAGACTTGTTTGATTTGTTTGACATTTAAACTCAATTTACTGATAATAATTTAATAATGACAGGTGTTAACTGAATCGCAAAGTGACCAATAATAAAAATTAATAATCTTTAATAAAGTTTAATTGAAAACCAGGCAGGTGTTAGATATTATAAAACATTTGAACTGGCGTTTCTTTAAGCACGGAGGCATTCATTTATTTGATGGCGTGCAGGCTTCGACTTGATACGGTTAAGGTGTGTAAACCGAACGATTGTAAAAAGAGGTTTATTAATTAAGTTGTAATTAAAATAAAAAGCAAAAATTTTTGGGTTCCATTTAAGAAAAGGAGAAACCCTTTTTGCCGTCTCCGTAATTGCATATTCTCCGTCGTTTAGAATTTTTTTTTTAGATTTGTACAATTGCAAAATTAAATTAAATACACAATTATTAATATAATAATAATAATAATAATAATAATAATAATAGACTATAGTCGCCAATAAGCCTGACATCGTGGTTATTGACCGATCCCAACGCCGGACGATGCTTGTTGACATTACTGTTCCACATGACGAAAACCTCGTGAAAGCCGAAAAAGACAAACTTACCAAGTACATAGACTTGGCTCACGAGGTGACCGCCATGTGGAATGTCGATTCGACAATCATCGTCCCGATAGTCATATCGGCGAATGGCCTTATAGCGAAGAGCCTCGACCAACATCTTAAGAGTCTCTCGCTAGATGGATGGATCAAGGGTCAGATACAGAAGGCGGTACTTCTTGACACGGCACGAATTGTTAGGAGGTTCCTCACTCTGCAGCC
Source organism: Synanthedon myopaeformis (assembly GCA_944738685.1). Classification (NCBI taxonomy): domain Eukaryota; kingdom Metazoa; phylum Arthropoda; class Insecta; order Lepidoptera; family Sesiidae; genus Synanthedon; species Synanthedon myopaeformis. The sequence continues at coordinate 733,792 of OX122921.1, forward strand.
CTAACCACCGGTAGCTTGGGCCTTGCCCCGCTACTTGCGGAACTCTAGATTTAAGTTTTTTATAATATTTATTGTTTTTTTTTTTAAATTTATATTGTAAAAAATTTAAAACTAAGAAAGAAAAATATATACTTGGATAATAATAATAATAATAATAATAATAATAATAATAATAATAATAATAATAATAATAATAATAATAATAATAATAATAATAATAATAATAATAATAATAATAATAATAATAATAATAATATTATAATTTATTTTATTTATAATTTTGTATATATTTTTATTAATCAAGTTTTTCGACAAATTTTATTTGAAACAAGAAATTTGAAATAGTGTAAAATATAAAAAATATATAAACATGGATTACAAATATCATCTTTGGGCTTTTGCTTCCAAATTAAAATTATGATGACACAAATTGATCTGTCAGTACCAAACCAAATGTGAATATGAAATGTGAAAATATGAAAATGTTATACAAATAAAATGAATTTTAAATGATATTGCGAAAGAGGAAGAAAAACACAGCGAACCAAAGCGCACAACCAAGACCACTGCCCGTCTCGTCATCTCCGTGCTCCTCGGCGGAGGAATTTTTGACCGCTGACGATAAGAGCACGTCGAGTGACGATGACGGACCGACGCCGCCTTCGCCGCCGCCACCACCTACGCGACGAGGACGACCCCCGCTGCCGGCACGCTTGGGGCCTGCGAGACAACCCGTCTCGCGCCCGACCCCCGCTACCGGTGGTGTAGTGCGCCGCATGAGATGGACTCAGACCATTAATGAGAACTGCATGCGCGCCTATTACGGGGCTACAGAAGGGGGAACTAACCTCACGTCGTACCGTGCCAGGATGCTGTCTTTGTTTCAGGCCCTTGAACCATCCGTCACTGTCACCGCCCAACGACTGTCGGATCAAGTGCGAGCTATCCAACGGTGTCAACTGTTGGACCAGTCTGCACTTGATAGGCTGCGCCTGGACTCACTACCTGTTCGCGCGACAACTGAACCGTCACAGGTCTTACCCACTGCGGCGTTGACACCGGTTCCACCACCACAACCGATGACGCTTATAGACCTTGTTGACGGAGAGGAAGATGGTACGAACAAGTTCGTAAGTACCCAGGTTAATGAGCAATTGAGGAGGACTTTGGAGGAGACGATTCTGAGATATCGTTCCACAAGCGAGTATAGACCGCGCTTACCACGTTTGCCTGCGAATAGACGTAACTTTGCTTTAATGGGAGCCGTAAACACTTTGCTATCCTCGTATATACAGGACAGCAAAGACCTAACTGATACGCTCTCGATACTATACTGTGGGGCCATCACTGTATGTCGCATTGCCCAGGTGAGATTTTTAGACACTGCTCACACAAAGAGGGATATTTCAAGCATCCCTACATGGCAGATTCGTATCGAGAAACGTATCAGTACGTTTAGGACTCTCATTGCAAAGTTGCTCTGCTTCAAGAACGGTAATAAACGACCTCGAGTCATGAGTTTCGTGACTCAAGCTTTTGTAGGAACTAACATTAGACCTAAAGAATACATGGCCTGTGTCACAGAACGTATTGATTTCTTGAAGCAGAGAGTCTATGCGTGGGCAAACAGAATACGCCGCTACAAAGAACGCGTGGATAGATTTCTTCAGAACCGCCTCTTCCAAAGTGACCAAAGGAAGGTATACAGACAATGGGAGGGAACAGATAACCGTGTGGAAGTTGGGAAGCTTCCAGATGCAAATGCTATGGTAAACTTTTGGCGTGACATCTGGTCGGTTTCCAACGAGCACATGGAGGGCGATTGGATAAACATTGTCAAGCAGACGTGTGAACCCATCGAACCCATGGGGGCTGTTACCATAAGCCCCGATGATGTTAGTTGTGCTGTTCGTACGGCCCAGAATTGGAAAAGTCCTGGACCGGACGGATTGCACAACTTCTGGATTAAATGGTTTCGATGCTCATACGAATGTTTGGCAATGCAATTTCAAAAAGCCCTTGATCTCGGTACCCTTCCTAGTCTGTTAACAACTGGCAACACCTTCATGCTCCACAAATCCGGCAGTACCACGGAAGCTAAAAACTATAGACCCATCACATGTCTACCAACTTTGTACAAATTATTCACATCCATTCTGAGGACAAAAATTAACTCGCACATAGTTGCTAATAATATTTTGGCCCCAGCTCAAAATGGATGTAGAGTTGGGTCCCGTGGTACTAAGGAGCTCCTCCTCATAGACATGACCATTTGTCAAAATGTTAGGCGGAACAGAGGGACTCTGTCGACGGCTTGGATTGACTATAAGAAGGCCTATGATTCGATGCCCCACTCATGGCTAAGGAGGATTTTGGAGTTGTATAAAATTGATTCAACTCTAAGATCCTTCTTGGGCATGTGCATGGGGCAGTGGACCACTGTTCTTCATCAACCAGGCAGTCTACAGAGCGTCTCTGATCCGCAAAACGAAATAAGTATAAAACGAGGCATCTTTCAAGGCGACAGCCTGAGTCCGCTTTGGTTTTGCCTAGCCTTGAATCCTCTCAGCACATTGCTGAAGGATTCAACACTAGGCTATCGGTTGCGGAGAGAGGGAGAGGTCATTTCTCATCTACTGTACATGGATGATCTCAAACTATTCGCATCCAAACGCCAGGATCTGTTAGAGTTGCTGAAAATAACAGAAACTTTTAGCAACTCTATACATATGGAGTTTGGTGTAGATAAGTGTGCGGTCATGCATGTACAGCGGGGCAAAGTTGTAAATTCGTCTAATTTACAACTCACTGAAATGACCTTTAAATCTCTCTCTGAAACCGAAACCTATAAGTATCTTGGTATGTCACAGTCATTGGGTATCGTTGATAAGGACATGAAACAGAGGGTGAGGGAGCGCTTCTTTTGTCGCCTAACAAAAGTACTTAAAAGTCTTTTGTCGGGTGGTAATAAGGTGCGCGCCTTCAACAGCTGGGTTATGCCCTTATTAACCTACTCCTTTGGCATACTAAGATGGACGCAGACTGAATTAGATGCCTTGGACAGAAGGGTTCGTCAACAGCTCACCACAAACAGGATGTTACACCCGCGCTCGTCTGTTATGAGACTATATATTCCTCGGAAATTGGGGGGCCGCGGCTTTTTGAACGCCAAGGACCTTCATAACCGAGAAATATGTAGTCTCAGAGAATATTTCCTTAACATCGAGTGCGGGATACATCATGATGTTGTGACAGTTGACAAACACTTCACTCCCTTATGCTTATCTCACGAGAACTGGCGCAAACCAGTAATATTGAGTACTGAGAATCGCAGGGAGGTATGGAAGAGCAAGGAATTGCACGGGCGGTTCTATCGAGCCCTCACTGGACTCGATGTAGACCCGCTCGCTTCAATAAACTGGCTACGTTTTGGTGACCTCTTTGGGGAAACCGAAGGTTTTGTCTGTGCAATTGCAGATGAAGTTATCAAGACGAGAAACTACCGGAAATATATTCTCAAAGACGGTACGGTCGACATTTGTCGAGCATGCCACCGTTCGGGAGAATCATTGAGACATATTATTTCCGGTTGTTCTCATCTTGCTAATGGCGAGTATTTGCACAGACATAACCAAGTAGCCAGAATTATTCACCAACAACTTGCTCTTCAATATCACCTTGTTGAATTTGAAGTACCATATTACAAATATATACCTGCGCCAGTTCTCGAAAATGGTCATGCCACGCTCTATTGGGATCGCGCCATAATCACGGACAGGACTATAGTCGCCAATAAGCCTGACATCGTGGTTATTGACCGATCCCAACGCCGGACGATGCTTGTTGACATTACTGTTCCACATGACGAAAACCTCGTGAAAGCCGAAAAAGACAAACTTACCAAGTACATAGACTTGGCTCACGAGGTGACCGCCATGTGGAATGTCGATTCGACAATCATCGTCCCGATAGTCATATCGGCGAATGGCCTTATAGCGAAGAGCCTCGACCAACATCTTAAGAGTCTCTCGCTAGATGGATGGATCAAGGGTCAGATACAGAAGGCGGTACTTCTTGACACGGCACGAATTGTTAGGAGGTTCCTCACTCTGCAGCCCTAACCACCGGTAGCTTGGGCCTTGCCCCGCTACTTGCGGAACTCTAGATTTAAGTTTTTTATAATATTTATTGTTTTTTTTTTAAATTTATATTGTAAAAAATTTAAAACTAAGAAAGAAAAATATATACTTGGATAATAATAATAATAATAATAATAATAATAATGATAATAATAATAATGAGCAGCTTTTAATACGTCTTGCATAGAGTAATATATCTGTTTAATGCATAATAAAAAATCTAATGATAAGTTTTCAAGTAGAATATTAGGTATTGTTTAATGAATTCGGATTTTTTTTTTTCTAAAACAATAAAAAATAATAATATAGTTCCCTCGACGGATATATCACGACTACAAAGAATTTTTGGAAAAAAAATTTTTTTTTTTTTTCGGCTATACAGTTTAAAAGTTGCATGCCGCTAATAAACTATAACTGGACGGTGATCGGCAACCCTTTGATTAGGCATCGCGGACGAACGGGCATCAATCATCGCGCCGATTAGGACCAAACGGCATTAATTTTGACTGAATTGGGGCAAAAACGTGACTGAATCTTGTTCTGAGAGTAGTTAGTTATAAAGGCGTGTTCACACTCTTATCAAAACTTTAGTTTTATTGTTTTTAAAAATAATATATATTTACCTATATGTGAACATATGTCTTGTCCAAATTGTTGTTAAAGGACAAGACTGTGACTGAATCTCGTTCTAAGAGTAGTTAGTTATAAAGGCGTGTTCACACTCTTATTAAAACTTTAGTTTTATTGTTTTTAAAATAATATATATTTACATACTCGTATATGTGAACATATATTTTGTCCAAATTGTTGTTAAAGGACAAGACTGTGACTGAATCTTGTTCTGAGAGTAGTTAGTTATAAAGGCGTGTTCACACTCTTATCAAAACTTTAGTTTTATTGTTTTAAAAATTATATATATTTACGTATATGTGAACATATATGTTGTCCAAATTGTTGTTAAAGGACAAGACTGTGACTGAATCTTGTTCTGAGAGTAGTTAGTTATAAAGGCGTGTTCACACTCTTATCAAAACTTTAGTTTTATTGTTTTAAGAATTATATATATTTACGTATATGTGAACATATATTTTGTCCAAATTGTTGTTAAAGGACAAGACTGTGTCCTTGTCAATAAGTTTCAAAATAATCATTCGGCTGATTAAAAAACCAGGCTGATATTATCAGCCTGTTTTTTTGTGTTCATACAAAAGAAAAACTTTTGCTATTTTTAAGTAAGTATTGCTCTTTTGGCACGTATCTATTAATGCCACGGCAATTTTTAATGAGATTTTATATTTTAAAATATATATAAAAAAAATATCGACAAGAAAATGTACATATACTAAAACTAATATCGAAAAAAGAAAAAAAAAAGAGAAAACAAATTTAATTTTTTATTTTAAATGAACCATCATGTACGAGCCTTTATTAATTATAAGAACTACATTGAACAAAGAGTGTTTGGGGAGTAGTTATTGGCGGTTTTTTGATTAACCATTAGCCCAACAAATAACGACATAATGATCGAAACAAACCCATTATACAACCTCTGTATTATCCTTGATGCCCTGAGGGGGAGTAGCGGACATTTTGGAATTTTTTTTTTCTTAAAGATGCTTATTTGCCCAACCTTGCACTGTTTTTGTACGATGTAATTATATGTAAGTATATTTTTTTTTAAAGAATATTTTTATCATAAGCTACAACCAATATTATATTCTATACTATAATAAGCATGAAAAAAAAAATGGACTGTAAGTAATTGTCTAAGTTAGGATTTTCGAAAATCTGAAATGGAATTACATATTATATCTAGGTATATATCGCTAAAAAAGTATAAGAGTGGACACAATTAGTTTTTGAGTAAAACAACTGCTGGTAACATAATATATCTCAGAAATACACATCATATTATTTGTGTGAGACTATAACAAGATATATAAATATAGAACATATTAATATATTAATTAATATAGAAATATTATATTAAAAGAAAACCAATATGTTTCCAAAATGTAACCCCTTTTTGTTACATAGGTGTTAAATAAGTTGTATTTTTTGATTAATATAAAAATTTTATCATTCAACAGTCTTATATCTTATAATTATCTTCTATATCTATATTATATATACATACATATTATACGAAACGTTTGGTCTAATGGCTAGTAACCCTAGCTGTTAACCAAACGGTCGCGGGTTCGAATCCCGCTAGGGGCAAATGTTTATGTGTTAACGTTTTACCTTTGTACCTGAGTCATGGATGTTTTTTATTTATAATATATATGTATTTACAAAAAAAAGTAATCTATGTAGTATATCAACTGTCTGGTATCCATAATACAAGCATTAGTTGCTTACTGTGGAACTAGATGGTGCTGTGTAGAATGTGTGAAGATATTTTTTTTTTTTTTTATTGTTATAAAAAACTACCAACGGATTTTGATACGGTTTTCTCTAAAGAAAGCTATGAACGAGCCAAGCCACATCGCTATTTATAAATACAATAAAATTTTCAATAAATTTAAAACTAATATCGAATTCATCAATATTCATATTTTTATCAGTTATGTTTTATGGTTTTTAGGTGATGTTGTGATTAAACTTTACAAATAGTATATTTTAAATATAGTTTGAATATTATTAGTTCGAGCAAGTTTTAAAAATAAACAATTTTCATAATAGTAGCAGGTAAAACCCTATACCTACCCTATACCTCAATTTTATTATAAAATAAATAAACCGCACATACGAAGGACGTCCATGGCCATAACTTGAGAATAAAATAACGTGTAATTTGATATAACTACGGTGAACATAAAACTGGTCATTACATACGAGGAGCTTTATAATTATTTAGATGTTAAAGAACGGAATTGCCTTGTCGGTGTGTCTGTTATTTATTTAATAATACACGCACCACTCTTGTTGACACTTAAAATAGTAATAAAAAAAACCTCGTATAATATTATGCACATTCTTTATGTACAGCTAAAACACAGCTGAATTGTGCTATGTACCAGTAGTCAATACGAAAATGTGTTAGTACTTCCGAAAAAAACTTAAAGGCAACTGATTGTATAATAAACTTCTAACGAGACATGACTTGAGCATATCTAAACATGGCGTCGAGTGTGACGGGCGGCCATTTTGGATCGTGCTGCGTTTGATCTGCGCCGGCGCAATAAATCCACGATGCGCAAACGTCAATTCATCGTAACTCCGTGTAATAAATTTATGTAGTAGTCACTCAGTCAGTCGTCTCGACAGAGATGGAGCGAGGGGACGATATCTCATTGCAATCAAACCGACTCACATCCAAATTAAATATAGACTCACAATTATACACGATTATACATAAATATATTTAAATAGTCTTACAAGACCACAAGGAGAATTCAAATTAGTATTTAGTAAAAAAAACTATATGCTATTCATAAAATTAACAATAATTAATTCATAAAAAAAATAATTAAACACATTTTTAATATGCATTCAGGATTTCAAAAGCAAGTTTTTCGACTAGCTGTGTTTTGCAGTCATAAACTGTGTTCAGCAGTTGAACAACACGTCTCAAGGTGTGCGCCGCCTTTTTTTTACAAAAACGTCATATCTTGGCAAATATGAATTAGATATTTAAGAATAATACACAAAAACATTCATAAAAAATTCCACTTTCTACCGATAAAATCAGGAATAAAATCCGCTTACAAATTTCAGAGTTTAGAGACAGACAGACAGAGAAAAGAAGGACCCCGAAAGAGAGACTCCGAGTAGAAGGAGTAGAACCCTGAGTAGAAACCCCGAAAGAAACTCAGGATACAATTCTTTTTGTCATCTTTAAAATATAAAATTACATTTAATTTAAAAAAATAATAATATCAAAGTATATATACAATACTAAACATAGTATGAGGTCCGAATCGCTTAAATCCAGGCTTCATTGTCGCTTAAATAATCAGTGTTTTTATAATCACTAATTATTTAAGCCTTTCGAGAGGAGTTTAGTTTTAATGACACTTTTAAATTTATTTATAGATAAGGCTCTAATCTCTTTGCGATACTTCTGATCCATATTTCAGGTCCATACAAGAAAAATAGGAAATATTCAAACAAACGAACCTCGTGTCACGCTAATAAATTCTATTCAATTAAAAATTGGGGTTTCTGAACGCAACTACACACGCAATGACATATTTATTGGAATATATTAGCTCATTATTATATTTTATGGACATCGTAAATGCTTTTAAAGTAATTAAGTACATAATGTTATTTCAACTACATTTTCAGTTATAGACAAGCCTTCTGACGGACTTAGTGGTTAATAATAATAATTACTATTATTAATATATATTAATTATACATTTATATTTGTAATAATAATTTAGCAATCTATTGTATCATCAATGAAGTAAGTAATTTTATTTTTGCAATATTGTAAATATATAAAAAGTTGTTTGTAAATTGTTATACTGTAAATGTAGTTAAAAATACCTCAAAATTTTTTATGATCATTTACAATAAGATAGACAGAGTTTTTTTTTTGTGTTATAGCCAAGAACATTGCAATAATGATGGACAAGTTTGCCCAAAAAAGGAACGCAGGAAGAGGCATAAATTACTTGTTTCAGAATTATTTTTGGACTTTGCGAAGAATACAACATTACATGGACTTAGATATATCACTGAACGAGGGCTATCTATCGTTGAGAAGTATGCATTTTTTTTATTATTAATTTTTTAAATGTAAATCTCAGATTAGTATACATATAAAAAGTTAAATTGCATATTTTCTCGGATGAAATGAATTTGAAAAAAAAAAATGAAATATACAAATCAATCAATAACATTCATAGCACACTTACCACAATGCATTTCGCAGTCAAAACAGCCCCTCTGGTGACAGTAACCACTCCAGACAGAAGATCACCGTGAATGAAATCCATATTCAACACTTATCTATACTCGTGATCGTTAGATCGTGACCACTTCATCTATATAGTCCTTAATTGTCCTTGAAAATCATCTGGCGTTGCTTGTGTCAAAAAGCAACAGTAGTCATCTACCAACGACCTCTATACTTACCAAAAATGATCACTGCATTTGTAATTTTCACCTTCAGAGTATTCTGGACAACAACATTTCTGCTCAGCGTTGGTCTTTGTTCATACCTAATAGGGAAGGTGTGGATTAAATGGAGGACTAGTCCGATCATTGTCTCTTATGACGAAAAAATTATACCCACCGGCACGGTAAATAAATAAATAAATAAATATCTTCACACATTCCACACAGCACCATCTAGTTCCACAGTGAGCAACTAATGCTTGTATTATGGATACCAGATAGTTGATATAATATATATATTACTTTTTTTTGTAAATACATACTTATTATAAATACAAAACATCCATGTACAAAGGTAAAATGTTAACACATAAACATTCGCCCCTAGCGGGATTCGAACCCGCGACCGTTTGATTAACAGCTAGGGTTACTAGCCACTAGACCAAAAGTGTTGTCAAAACGGTAATTTTAAATTATTTTTCATTTAAATACGACACAGTTTTGCAAAAAGTTTTTTTTTTAATTTTTTTTATTGCATATATTTGTATCTGTACATTTTTTTTATTCACTACATAAATATATTTAAATAATATTCTTTATTCCACGATAAATATCAAAATTACTTGAACGTTTATTTATAAAAAAAAAAAAATACTCACTCTAACGCCCGGTTTACATTTAAATAAATACAGTAGCGTGTTAACTTGCATCATCGGCGAGTTAAGTTTATATTGTCGTTTGAACGGCTAAAGTGAGTTAAGTATATAGTAAGTTGTTGATTAAGTTGAGTTGAATAGAACGTGATCCTACTTTTTGGGGAGTCTTACCGTTTTTTTTTTGGAGTGTAAACCGGGCTTTATGCCAGCCAAACACATTCAATTTCAATTGGCTTGACCGAGTCAATCGTATCATGCTGATTGAATGTTAGGCTCGATCTACTAAGGCCTGGCATTATGTGTTATCTATACTAATATTATAAAGAGGAAAGATTTGTTTGTTTGTTTGCATTGAATAGGCTCCGAAACTACTGGACTGATTTGAAAAATTCTTTCACTGTTGGGAAGCTATATTATCAGCGAGTAACATAGGCTATATTTTATAAAGTTATGTGGGCGAAGCCGCGTGCAACAGCTAGTATATTATAATTTTTTCTCTTGATATTTGTTATTTAAACAATGTAAGTCGTTTTTTCAGGTCCCCTTCCCATCGGTAACCATTTGTCCTCAAATAAAAATTCTAACTTCAATTTACAATTTCACAAAAGAATTTGAAGAGAATTGTGTTTCGGAGAAGCTCAAAGATAATTTTCCTCATCCACTCGTTAATTGCTCTACAGGAATAGATAAAAACAAGTAAGTTTATGTATATAATGTATAAAAGTAAGACATATACCATGTATAAGAGTCATCTGGCATGACAGTCTAAAGCAAGGGTTACACAGTCAATAAATATTGCATTAATGGCTCATAAAAAATCCAGATTTTTTGTCAATATTCTTGCTTATCGCGTTTAGACCAAAGACTATCTATACTAGCACTAGTACTATAAATGCGAAAGTATGTTTGGATGTATTTATGTTTGTAACTCTTTCACGAAAAAACTACTGAACCGATCACCATGAAATTTTGCATACACGTTGTCTGAGACATCAGAAAGGGCATAGGGTACCTTTCATCCAGAAAAAAAGGACTATTCCCGATGGATAAATAAAAAATAAAAACGCCTGGCCAAAGTGTTATGGCAACACGAGGTCAAGCGTTATATTGCTTTTTTTTAAATTTTCAATGCGGACAAAGTCGCGAGCACCAGCTAGTATAAGTATATTGATCAATGGTTTAGACGTCAATATTTACTGAAGGGATCACGAATATCGCGATATTTATTGGCTGTGTAACCCTTGCCATACTCGTCATGCAAAAAGACACACATACACCATCCAAATTCGAATTCAAATCATTAATTTACAAATAACATGGGTCAATATGAATCAATTGGCTTTGGGGTAAGGCTGCGGACATAAATACTATCTACCTTCATTTTACAAAAAAGGCACATTATAGTCATGTACCAACTAGAATAAAATCAAGATATTATCTGTTACCAACACTATATTTATGAAAAATTAATTTACACCCATAAAAATGTAATCAAGTCAATGAAAATGTAAAGTTCACAATATTAATACTTAGTAGGTTTAAAAATAATATTTTTGCCCATAAAACGTGTCTCCAGAAAATAAATAATCCTTTTATGGGTATGCGATTTTAATGTATGCGATTCTATAATAAACTTTTCGAGTTTATGAGAGTACTTATATTTAAAAAAAACCATTTAAGCGATAATGAAGCGTGGATTTAATCTCTAGTCATAATTTTGACTATCTTTTCTACTGTAGTAAAAAAAAAACACAAGGTTTTTCAAAACCTATTTAATTCATAAATTATTGCTTCATTGAAAATTATTATTTTCAACAATAAAAAAATTCTTTTCATTGTCGTTTCCTCAGTATGTAGTTTTTTTTAATCAATTACAGGACCATTGATTTAGAAAAGTTGGGAGTGATCGCTTTCCTTTGTGATGTAACGAACGGGGGAATATCATCAAGTCACAATTACACCAACGTTTCATTAATAGAGCATATGTTTAAGGTAACCAATCATTTAAAAGCATACTTAATTATAAAAAAAACCCGAAAAAAGGGTCAATCTTAATTTAGCAAAACTCCAAAACAGGTGGCTCCTAAAACATCAGATATATTTCAACAATGTCTGTGGCGAGGCGAAAATGTGGATTGCGAAGAAATATTCAAAATTGCACTGACCGGTGAAGGTATTTGTTATAATTTCAATGGACTCTCCGCTGAAGAAATGTTTCGTGAAGATAAGTGAGTATACTCATAGTAATTCGGAGTTATAAATGGTGGAAAAAAAAGTTAAACAATGGTGTAGTTACAACCAAACTCCTCTCGAAAATAAATGATAGATAAAAAGTTAAACATTGGTGTAGTTACAACCACACTCCTCTCGAAAATAAATGGTAGATAAAAAGTTAAACATTGGAGTAGTTACAACCAAACTCCTCTCGAAAATAAATGGTAAAAAAAAGTTAAACAATGGTGTAGTTACAACTAAACTCCTCTCGAAAATAAATGGTAGATAAAAAATTAAACATTGGTGTAGTTACAACCAAACTCCTCTCGAAAATAAATGGTAGAAAAAAGTTAAACAATGGTGTAGTTACAACCAAACTCCTCTCGAAAATAAATGGTAGAAAAAAGTTAAACAATGGTGTAGTTACAACTAAACTCCTCTCGAAAATAAATGGTAGATAAAAAATTAAACATTGGTGTAGTTACAACCAAACTCCTCTCGAAAATAAATGGTAGAAAAAAGTTAAACAATGGTGTAGTTACAACCAAACTCCTCTCGAAAATAAATGGTAGAAAAAAGTTAAACAATGGTGTAGTTACAACCAAACTCCTCTCGAAAATAAATGGTAGATAAAAAATTAAACATTGGTGTAGTTACAACCAAACTCCTCTCGAAAATAAATGGTAGATAAAAAATTAAACATTGGTGTAGTTACAACCAAACTCCTCTCGAAAATAAATGGTAGAAAAAAGTTAAACAATGGTGTAGTTACAACCAAACTCCTCTCGAAAATAAATGGTAGAAAAAAGTTAAACAATGGTGTAGTTACAACCAAACTCCTCTCGAAAATAAATGGTAGAAAAAAGTTAAACAATGGTGTAGTTACAACCAAACTCCTCTCGAAAATAAATGGTAGAAAAAAGTTAAACAATGGTGTAGTTACAATTAATTCCTCTCGATAATAAATGGTAGAAAAAAGTTAAACATTGGTGTAGTTACAACCAAACTCCTCTCGAAAGACTATTATAAAATCACTGATTTATTTAAGCGACAACGCGAAGCCTGGATGTAAACGATTCGGAGCTTATACTATGTTAAGTATTGTATATATACTATGATTTTATTTATAATTAAGTGTATTTTTTTTTTAAGTTAAAGCAATATTTTCTAAATTGTAATTAATAGTATATAGTTTGATTTTTATTAATAATTACAAATGATAACACGAGATTAAAACCTCAGTGGTTTTTAGTGTTATCATTTTACATGTTATTTCATATATTAGCCTTGAAATTGTTAAAATTATAAATAAATAAATAAATTGTTGTAATTTAATTATTTTAAAGATGAAAAAAATTGGTATCCTATGCTTAGTTTTTTTCGGGATTTCTTCTCAGCATCGTCATCTTAGTAAATTTAAATTTATAATAACGATCATAAGAGTTTCTTGAAGAAACTTAATTGATAAATAAATATTTTTATTATTTTTTTTATTTTAGTATATTTTAAAACAAGCTAAGAAAAGATTGTTTTAATTATTGACAAGGTGTCTTATCAGTTTTGTATTATTATTTGATAGTAGTAGGGCTCACTTAATAAATAACAATTCGGTATTTGGTCAGTAAAGGTTTCTTAAACCTCAGTAATTTATGTCATCTTTTTATATATATATTTTTTTAGTAATCTATATGTATACATATTATAAAATTCGCTGTCCACCTCTATCTGTTTCTCCGCTAACTTCTTCAATGCGGTTTTTAATAATGGAATGTGGAACAAGAAAGTTTTTTGTTAATAATTTGCAGAAATTACATCCGTGTGAAACCTAGGAACAATATTTATGGAACTTATTATATTAATATACGTGTTCCCTAATAAGCACTTTTAATTTTAGAGTCCATAGTGAATACTCCTATTTATACACTACAGAGAAAACAAAAGGATGGAATCTGAAGTACGGATATTTTAATATTAACGAAGAAAATCCTTATCCAAGACGTGGGAGGGTAAACAGTTTAATATGTAATGTACTTAATAAGTATATATTGAAAGCGACATATTGTTATATCATAAATCCGTATATACGAGAATAAAATAGCCAGCATGGATATTATGAAGGAAGTTTATATTACTCTTTCAGCCAACTGATTTTGATTTAAATTTACAGTAATGTGTTTTATATATCAGAAAAACTCGTCGGAGACAATTTGCTGACAAATTCTGGTTAAAAATAAAAACTAGAAAAATAAAATATATTTTAATTGTATATAATATATTTCAGGAAAATGGAGCAGGACCCGATTTGGAAATTATTCTGAAGAATGATGATGAACGCAATAAAGATTTACTTTGCAACAGTGGCGGATATAAGGTGTATTCTCTTCCAATAACAGCACTTGTGCCATCGGGCCCTCGTGTTTGAAAAAATAATAATAACTTAAATTTAATATAATAATTTACTTTGAAAATAATGTATGATGACCAGCTACGTGTTAACATAAAACTAACTTTGAGAACTCATTGTGTCTAATGAAGTTGAAAATTTAATTCATAAATTTATTTATTTAATAAACAAAAAAATTAAAACTTAAAATTTAAACTAGTCCAGTCTAGTCTAATAAATCTAGGGCCTCTTTCACCATGTGTCAAGTAGACTAACCACCATTTAAATTCACCGGTAACCGGGAATGATGGAGATGATATACCTATGTTTGTACGGTAAAAGTCTCAAACATTAAAAAGAAAATAATAAAAAAAAATCGTCTATCGAAGGATGCAGTAAACCGAGTGCATAATTTAGTAAAACATAAAATTATTTCTAAAACTAACTAATCAACACTTTACTTGTAGTTGGTGAAAGAGGCCCCTAGTCTTATAAAACTGCATAACATTTTTTACTGAGAGATAAAAAATGATCTATATAATAATATATATATACGAGTGTGTAAGCTAAAATTAGCTTGAATGTATTGATTTCAGTCATGATTATTTTTAACACAATTTAATTGTCTAATTTTTCTGTATTCAGATATACGTACAGCACCCAGTCGACATGCCAACACATTCCTTGTACCACTACTCTGTAATGCCGAATGAGGTGACGTCCATAGCGCTCAAACTCAGCATGCTGACGACCTCACCAAATTTGAGGGGATATTCTCCAGATGTGTGAGAACCTATAGTTATAAAATTGTTTGTCCTGACTGACTATGTAGGCTTGAAGTCGGTTTTTTTTATTTTTTAGTAAATATATTTTTAAATTTATTATTGGAAGTATAAATGTATTTTTATTAATGTTTATTTATAAATGTCGGATTAATCGCGTAACAAATACAAAAAAAATTATGTTTTTGATTTTTCAAAAAAAGACAAATATAAAATATAAGCCTATATAAAGTATGACCTGTCAAAGATAAAAAGAATCATCAAAATCGATTTTTAATTACCGGAGTAATCGCATAAAAACATACAGAGCCTTTTGTCATTAAAACCAAACTCCTCTCGAAAGGCTATTATAAAATCACTGATTATTTAAGCGACAATGAAGCCTGGATTTAAGCGATTCGGACCTCATACTATGTTTAGTATTGTATATATACTTTGATATTATTATTTTTTTAAATTAAGTGTTATTTTATATTTTAAAGATGACAAAAAGAATAGTATCCTGAGTTTCTTTCGGGGTTTCTACTCAGGATCGTCATCTTGGCTTTTTTTCCGATACCCTGGGAAATTTAAATTAATAATGACGATCATAAGAGTTTCTTGTAGAAACCTAATTGATAAATAAATATTTTGATTTGATTTTGATATGATTTGAAACTCCTCCTTTTTTGAAGTCGGTTGAAAAATTAACGTGTGATTCTGAAAGTAGCTCGGTTTCAAAATACAATCCGTAGTAACATAAATAAAAACATTACTTACTTGAGTAATGCTTGTGTTTAAGTAAGTAATGTTTGTTACATTACTTACTTATATGTATATTACTTATATGTTAGCCTAGTAACATTACTTACATGAGTTATATGTAAATGCTTTATAAATTATATAATGTAATACATTAAAATTAAGCAAAATTAATTAATTAATTATAAATGAATTTTTTCCAAATAAATTTCAGAAGACAATGCAATTTTCCGGAAGACGAAAGTTTGGACTTTTTTAAAATTTACACAGAAAGAAATTGCAGAATAGAATGTGCTTCACACTTCACCAAGGAGCTTTGTAACTGTGTTCACTTCAATATGCCATGTAAGTCACATAAGGTGTTACTTTTTAAAAAGAATGAATAAATTTTATTTCTCGGAACAGATTTACATTGGGCCTCTTTCACCAACTACAAGTAAAGTGTTAAGTAAGTAAAGTGTTACAAGTAAGTGTTACTTTTAGAAATAATTTTATGTTTTATTAAATTATGCACTCGGTTTATTGCATCCTTCGATAGGTGATTTTTTTTTATTATTTTCTTTTTAATGTTTGGGACTTTTACCGAATAAACAAAGGTATATCTTCCCGGTTACTGGTGACTTTAAATGGCGGTTAGCCTACTTGACACTTTACTCAGAAATTGTGAAAGAGGCTCTAAGTCTTAATTACTTAAGAAATGTAGTTTTATTACCTCCTTAATATATGTATGTGTGATTTTATTTTTTTACTAGCTGTCCCGCTCCCGGCTTCGCCCGGGGGTGCATTTTTTTTCCCCTAAAACCTTCCCTGATTATCCCTCTATCCATTGGTGAAAACCGCATGAAAATCGGTGCAGTAGTTTTTGAGTTTATCGCGAACAGACGCGGCGGAGGACTTTGTTTTATAATATGTAAGGATTTCATTAGGCAGTTTTATGAATAGATTTGGAATTTGTGATGTTTTTTACCATATTAATTATTGAATTTAGATTTATTAGTCTTTTTAAGTGATGTTTCTGGTAGTATATGTAATTAATAAAAAATTAATTGAAAAAAAAAAAAAAAAAAAAAAACCTATATTACACTGGACTCTAAGGGAGTTTCCAACGCTATACTTAGTAAGGCTTGATGTTCAAATATGTTAATGTTTGCCTATATTTATACTTAGGTATGTTTATTATAGTCAATTTTTTCATCAAACACAAAACTTTGTATGGTTTTTATTTTTACATATATACCTAATGTTAAATTTTTCTGAATTAAGATTGTGTTATGTTAACAGTTTAAGATGGGGATACCGACAAAATTTGCACTATGAACATTAAGCATCGAACGTGCGAGACTAGAGCTCAGTGTAAATAAATATTTCTTATAAAACACTATGCTTTTTAAACGTGAAAACTTCTTCAAACCATTAAGAACAATTATTCATTTTAGATGTTACGACCTACAGAGTAGATAGGGTCAAAAGATGCAAATGCCTACCGGAGTGCGACAAAGTGTATTACGAAGCAGACGTCTTAAAATCACATTTCGATTACTCGTCATACACGAATGCGTTTATTATCAATAACAATGAGAGCTTACATATTCAGGATCACGTGACGGAAGCATTAAAATATATAGAAAAATTGAAGGCTTATGACAAGACGTGCGTATTCTATACTAATATTATAAAGAGAGAATATATTTGTATTTTTGTATGTTTGTGTTGTATAAACTCAAAAACTGGTGGACCGATTTTGAAAATTCATTCACCAATAGAAAGCTACATTATCAGCGTGTAACATGGGATATATTTTATAAAGTTACGCGGACGAAGTCGCGTGAAAAAGCTAGTAAGAAATAAGTAGCATTGCATCTTAATATTATTTAGAGGTTTAGACTTTTTTTTTATATAAAGGTCGTCAGATAGGCTGACAATGTTGCAAATGCGCTGCCGCTGTAGAATTAAGGATAAGGAGTTAGGAAGGAGGATAGAAAAATAGGCTGACACCTCTTCTGTAAAGGGGTGGTTACAGCCGCCAGACGGGCTGCCCAAATGATAACAAAACGCAGTGCGCCCTGCCACTATATTTGCCAGACTAGAGCCAACAATGTAAAGTTAATTTCCAATGTTGGCCCTGACGGGAATCGAACCCACGACTCAATCGAATCACTTGGAAAAGTTGTTTAAAGTAAAAGCCTCTTTCACCAACTACAAGTAAAGTGTTGATTAGTTACTTTTAGAAATAATTTTATGGTTTACTGCAACCTTCGATAGGCGATTTTTTTTTTTAATTATTTTCTTTTTAATATTTTTGACTTTTACCATACAAACAAAGGTATATCACCTCCTTCATTTCCGGTTATCGGTGACTTTAAATGGCGGTTAGCCTACTTGACACATTGTAAAAGAGGCCCTTTAATTAAGCTTTTATATTGATTTACAGAATTGCTTATTCAAAAATAGAGTTTTTCTTCAAGGAGCCTCAATTTCTCTCTATACGTCGCTCGGAGTTGTTCAGCACTACTGATTTTCTTGGCAACTGTGGCTGTTTACTTGGCCTTTTCTTGGGATTCTCATTTCTTAGTTTTTTCGAAATAATCTATTTTCTTACTTTAAGGCAAGTATTCTTTCGTTTTTCATAACAAATTATACCCAAATCTGTACAGTTTGAAATCCTATGTCACTTTAAATGTTTATTTACATTTTGAGGCCTTCAAATCTGAAATGATTTATCTAAATGTAATCTAAGCATAATAATTCACATGTGATTAATAATTATTTGTTTACAGGTTCGTTTGTAAAATATTGAAATACAGAAAACAAGTGGAGAAGGAGACAGCTATAAACAGAAGAAAACTTTTTTTAAATAGAAATTTGCATGAATAATAATAATCACTTGCGACACGCCCACGGCTTTGCACGGCATGAACTTAACGAATATTAAAAAAAAAAATGGCGAATTGGTCCAACCTTTTTCGAGTTTTGCGCTTAGCGACACATTTTTATTTATATAGGATACTCGCTGTTGCACGCGACTAGACCCGCGTAACTTTATTAAATATAGCTTATGTTACTCGCTTATAAAGTAGCTTTCTATTGGTGAAAGAATTTCCAAAAGTTTTTGAGTTTATACATCACAAACATACAAAAATACCAATGTCCCCTTTTCATAATATTATTATTGTCATAGATTATGTATATGTCGCCTTTGAAGACAAAGTATTTTTCAAAATATTTTACTGTAAATATGTTTTGAAGTTTTTTTTTTTAAGCACAGTTGTTTAAAAATTTACACAAAATTTTCAATTTATATTGTAAAAAAAAAAAGTTAACTTTAACTGATAATATTTATTAATTATAATAAATGAATACTAGTACACGGCGTGTTTAATTTATAAAATCCATCCCTTAGGTTCTGTCACAGATAAGTTAACTGTAAATTAGCAAGTGTGAGGAAAGCTTTTAACCTAATTACACAAAAGGTGATTTCAACAAGTTGGAACAAGCGAATGTTTCAGTTGTTACTACTTATTTAAGTAAAGCGGACGTGTTTCATTTGCTCCTATTAAAATGCAGTAAGTACTTAGTTATATTTATATAAATAGTTATTATATTAAATGAAGATATATTTTAAGATAAAAATTACATTTACAATAACTATCTAGTGATTACTTCTATAAGAAAACTATATTTTTATTAATAACAAAAATCTATCTTAGCCATAGAATAGATAAAATGTCTTAGCTTAGAAAGGTATCGAGAATGGCGGAGCTTGTATTTGCAAAAAAAAAATTTGTACAACACACTAACACTAACACTAACGCTAACGCTAACGCTAACGCTAACGCTAACGCTAACGCTAACACTAACGCTAACACTAACGCTAACACTAACACTAACACTAACACTAACACTAACACTAACACTAACACTAACACTGTGTTAGTAAAAAAAGTAACACACTATTTTTACTAAGTCACTAACACACTAAGTCACTAAGTAACACACTATTTAATAAATTATTTTCTAATATTATTGATTGTCTATTTAAATTTAATAATAATTTAGACTGTGAATTGATAGATCAATCAGTCATTGACAAACGGTCTTGCAAAGATATATTATTTCGATTCAATCTCTCTTAATTGACCGAGTTATTATTTTAATAACTTAGTTATTTATTTATTATATTTATAAACTTTAGTTATTATAACTGAAGTTTAACTTAATAATAATAATAGTTATAATAATTTAGTTAGGGCCTCTTTCACCATCTCTGAGTAAAATGTCAAGTAGGCTAACCACCTTTTAAAGTCACCGGTCACCGGGAATGATGGAGCTGTGATATACCTTTGTTTGTACGGTAAAAGTCCCAAACATTTAAAAGAAAATAATAAAAAAAAATCGCCTATTGAAAGATGTGCAGTAAACCGAGTGCATAATTTAATAAAACATAAAATTATTTCTAAAAGTAACTAATCAACACTTTACTTGCAGTTGGTGAAAGAGGCCCTCAAAATAGGATATAAAATTGTATTTTCTTAAAGGTGATGATTTAATTTTAAAAGTTTGAAATAGTTTTTTAGTGAAGGAATAAATGGGCTTTTAAGTTATTATTGTAACTTTTTCATTATCAGGGTAGAAGATAATGTACCGGAAATAAATAGAAAAACTAGTCGAAAGAAGGAGCGCAGGAAGAGACAGAAAATATTGGTCATAGAATTGTTTTTGGACTTCGCAAGGAATACGACGCTCCATGGCCTCAAATACGTGGCCGATGGTGGAGTGTCTATTATAGAAAAGTTTGTTTAATTTTTTTCATACTTAACTAGCGACCAACCCACTGCTTAGTCCATGAAATTACACTATTAGCAGCGTCCTTTGATTCTGTTGGAAGATGATTAAAAACGTCTTAGTTTTATGTAAAAAATTAATTATTAAAGAGAAAAATATATGTTGCTACGTAAATATTTTTATTGATATTTAATACATCAAATTTTATATTATTACTTTAATATTTTAAAATAAGAAATATAAAAAGAGTATATTTACAAAAAAGTTTAACTTATTCAATTAGTATTTACAACAGATTCCCTTGGTATTACTTGTATTTTTAATGTGGGGTTAACAACTTATCACTTCCCAAGTAAATGTCTATAACATCACATGCAATTTATTGTGTATTCTTTTGTGGCGACCTCCTTTAATAGACTTTTTGATTTTTGATTTCATTTTCGTTTGAATTATTTTAAATAAAGGAATAGTGCACACGGCTGTAAAATGCACACGCTTTCTCGTCTCATAATATGTAAATATATATAACATAATATGTGCTCATACAATTGTATACAATTGTAATATAAATGTGTATGTGACGACACGTTTGGTCTAGTGGCTAGTGACCCTAGCTGTTAACCAAACGGTCGCGGGTTCGAATCCCGCGACCGTTTGAGCTTTAGAGTGAGTATATTTTATTTTTATAAATAAACTTTCAAGTAACGTTGTTATTTATCGTGGAATAAAGAATAATATTTAAATATATTTATCTATTGAATAAAAAAAATGTACAGATACAGATATATGCAATCCAAAAAAAAAAAAAACTTTTTGCAAAACTGCGTCGTATTTAAATGAAAAATAATTTAAAACACGTTTGGTCTAGTGGCTAGTAACCCTAGCTGTTAACCAAACGGTCGCGGGTTCGAATCCCGCTAGGGGCGAATGTTTATGTGTTAACATTTTACCTTTGTACCTGAGTCATGGATGTTTTTTATTTATAATATGTATGTATTTACAAAAAAAAAGTAATCTATGTATTATATCAACTGTCTGGTATCCATAATACAAGTATTAGTTACTTACTGTGGAACTAGATGGTGCTGTGTAGAATCATATAATGTGTGAAAATGTGTGAATATATGTAGTCAAATGTGGTGTTATTATCATTCATTCCGAAACACTTTCTGTACCGTAGTCTAAATGCAATGCGACGCCATTGGTGTTACGAGTATATTGTCAAATTATAGATCATATAGATCACAAATTATGTGATCACGTATAGATGTGTCTGATTTCAGAGTATTCTGGTTGGTAACATTTTTGCTAAGTGTCGGAATGTGTTTGTATCTTATTGGCAAAGTTTGGATTATGTGGAGGACAAGTCCAGTTATCGTCACATATAATGAACATGTCATACCGATAGGTACGGTAAGTCATCATCAATATTATATATTATTACTAGCTGTCCCGCTCCCGGCTTCGCCCGGGGTGCAATTTTTATAATAAATATCCAGCCGATACACCGCCATCTGTGGTAATCTCATGGATTACTTAATCCAGCCGAGTCCAGCCGACTTGAGCTATAGGTACCTACATTTGGAAAAGCCATAAAAAAAATTCAATCAACAAATCTGCATTCTTCAAAATCTAACAACAACAATGTAACCATGTAATTATTTTAAAAGTGATTTCTTTTATTATTTAAACATTATAACAAGTTAACGTCAGAATATATCGACTCCACATCAAATGTATTAAGTAGTTTACATAATTTGTTCACAGATCCCATTCCCATCTGTAACTATTTGCCCACAAATCAAAAGCAAGAGTTCTGTGTATAATTTCACTGAAGCTTTCATTAAAAATAAAGATTTCATACGTGAAAGAAGCCTTAACTTTAACGATAGTCAAGTGGATGTCACCGATATTAATTTCGAGTAAGATATCGTTTAATACATTCATAAGATGTAATAAAAACATATTTTAATTATTTAAAGACTGCATTGGGTGTATCAATAATGTATTTAACTTTTTTAGCAACGAACAGTTAGATAAACTGGTGAATATAGCTCTGGTTTGTGATTTGGGAAAAGTTGTCATAGAATCTGAACGGGAACACGTTGATGCTCTTGCTGTAAAGCAAATAGATGAGGTAAGATATGAAAAAAAAAACTGGGATTTTATACAAGAATGCTACCTAAAAACAAGCATAATTAAATAGTGAGTATCGACTAAAAAAAACCGCAATAATTGTCTTTAAGTCGTATTATTTCAAACAAATATTTGAGCGAGGGAGAGTTATAAAAATTGATTTTTTTTAAGACATGAAAATAAACTCATATTAATATTTTTGCTAACCCTAACACTTTTAAACTGATATCCATAACTTTACTTTTTAGGACAGTTAACGAGTGAAGTTTCATTTCATACGTAATGGGTATACAAATAAATATGACTTAAAAAAAAAACATTTAATGTAACCTTATGTATTTCTAAGTAATGATTTTACAAATTAAATTGTCTTTAGATTTTGAAGATCCAAATAATTATGAAAGAGTTTATGAATATTAAAATTTAATTTTCTACTTTATATCGCAACTAGCTGGTGCCCGCGACTTCGTCCGCATTGAACGATGAATGTCCTTTCTGGTGTCGCAGACAACGTGTATGCAAAATTTCATGATGATCGGTTCAGTAGTTTTTGCATGAAAGAGTAACAAACATCTATACATCCATATATACTTTCGCATTTATAATACTAGCTGGTGCCCGCGACTTCGTCCGCATTGAACGATGAAAGGTACCCTATTTCCTTTCTGGTGTCCCAGACAACGTGTATGCAAAATTTCATGATGATCGGTTCAGTAGTTTTTGCATGAAAGAGTAACAAACATCTATACATCCATATATACTTTCGCATTTATAATACTAGCTGGTGCCCGCGACTTCGTCCGCATTGAACGATGAAAGGTACCCTATTTCCTTTCTGGTGTCCCAGACAACGTGTATGCAAAATTTCATGGTGATCGGTTCAGTAGTTTTTGCATGAAAGAGTAACAAACATCCATACATCCAAACATACTTTCGCATTTATAATATCAGTACGGATTTGTTGATGTGAATGTTCAGGTCTCTCCTAAAATGTACGACGTGTTTGACCGCTGCATATGGCGAGGTGAAAATGTTAAATGCGACGATATATTCAAAAGGGTGCTGACTGGCGAAGGTGTATGTTACAACTTCAACAGCCTTTCAGCCAAGGAAATGTTTCGGGACGAGTGAGTCACAATATAATCATTATATATAACCTTAAAAAAGTTTCTTTTAATAATACAAGTACACATATTAATATATTTTTATTATCAAAAATGTAACGAATGGTGTTTAGAATGTACCTACTTAGTTTTATGTTTATTAATATTAAATATTTTAGATTTATTTTATAAGACTAGATTATAATTAGATAATTTTTATACAGACAAAATGTGTTTCATTTAGGATTAAGGATAAGGCTAATGAGGGATTAACGATATTTTATTTTAAACTATTGATTACGTCTCAATTTTTAGTATACAGAAGAATTACAGTTATCTCGATGCAACAGAAGAGAGCAGAGGTTGGAATTTATCAGATGGTTATATGGATGAAGAACCAGATCCTTATCCTAGACGTGGACGGGTGAGAGGATTCCATAGACATTTAAAAAAATCACAAAGTGAGGACTTTGCGGTCAAAGCAACTTATTAGAAGAATTAGGGCCTCTTTCACCAATTACAAATAAAGTGTTGATTAGTTACTTTTAGAAATATTTTTATGTTTTATTAAATTATGCACTCGGTTTACTGCATCGTTTTTTTTTTTAATGTTTTGGACTTTTACCGTACAAACAAAGGTATATCATCTCCATCATTCCCGGTTATACCGGTGACTTTAAATGGCGGTTAGCCTACTTGACACATGGTGATAGAGGCCCTTAATATAGTAAATTTTATACGAGAAAATCGTACCTAATTTTCTAATTCACAAACATTCAGTGTGTGAGTATGTGTATAGTGGGTAAAAAATATAATTATAATAAAAGTTTTGTTTATTTTAAGGAAAATGGAGCGGGCCCTGATATAGAGATAACTTTAAAGAACGACCTAAGTAATAAGGATTTAATATGTAATGGTATTAATAGTGGATACAAAGTAAGTAAGATATTATAAACATTTCAGCCACAAAACGTCCACTGCTGGACATGCCTGATAATTTTCCTATAGGACTTCTAGGAAGCAGGGTACTGAAAATAATACTACTCAACTGCAATCTGGTCAGTGAGTCTTGCAACAGTAACTATCCATAACAGGTGTTCTGTAATTTACGGTCACATGACTGTTACGGTCACATGACTGTGTTACGGTCTCATGACTGTGTTACGGTCACACGACTGTGTTACGGTCACATGACTGTGTTACGGTCACATAACTGTGTTACGATCACATGACTGTTACGGTCACATGACTGTTACGGTCACATAACTGTGTTACGGTCACATGACTGTGTTACGGTCACATGACTGTTACGGTCACATAACTGTGTTACGGTCACATGACTGTGTTACGGTCACATGACTGAAAACATAGGAGACTAACTAATCCGACAGACGTATTTTTGTCAAAACTATTGGACTGTGGCAGCCGATGTGTAACTTAAACTAATAACTTGAAATGGGAAAAGAAAATTGAATCAATTTTTCTAAATTTTCTCTTCAAGACTCCCTCTTGGACTTTTTCACTTAGCAACATATTTAGCATTCAATTTTATTTATGATTTCCCCCATTTAACATAAAAAGGACGGATTAAAAACATTGTATTTTCCTTTTTAGATTTACGTGCAGAATCCAGTGGACATGCCCACTCATTCCCTGTATTATTACGCAGTGATGCCCAATCAAGTGACGTCGGTGGCTCTTCAAATTAGTATGTTGACTACATCTCCAAATTTAATAAGCTATTCACCCGAAGTGTAAGTAATACATTGAATGTGGTAAAAACTTCATGGATGTAAAAAATATCTATAGCATGACATTTTAATAGTACCTATTTTATTTTTTCTATGCAAAAAGAATAGGAAGTTTAAATAGTTTTTCAATAATTTATCGTGTACGAGTATAGCCTCCAGGCAGTCTAACATAATTCAAAAAAGAGTATATGACTTAAGTAAGTCTTCAAATGAAATCTATCGATTTACAAGCATTCAGCATTGATGTACGATGAAAAAAGAAAGATTTTTCATTAATTAATTCTTTCTTTTTTCTTTCTTTCTTTCTTTCTTTCTTTCAGACGTCAATGTTATTTCCCATCAGACAGAAAGCTCAAGTACTTTAAAATCTACACTGAAAACAACTGCCGGTTGGAGTGTCAATCCAATTACACTTATGCAATATGCGGCTGTGTATTTTTTAATATGCCATGTAAGTTGCTTAGTATTATAGTTATTTTTTTTTTTAATAAAAGTAGTCAGATAGGCTGACGTGACGGTCCACTCGATGGTAGGTCACACTTTAGTTGGGTTAAGGATAAGGGATTAGGAATAGGGATGATTGCTCTAGCATCCCTTACTCACTCACCAAAATATAGCATACTAGCTGGTGCCCGCGACTTTGTCCGCGTTGAACGATGAAAGGTACCCTATGTCCTTTCTGGTGTACCAGACAACGTGTATGCAAAATTTCATAGTGATCGGTTCAGTAGTTTTTGCGTGAAAGAGTTACAAACATCCATACATCCAAACATTCTTTCGCATTTATAATATTAGTACGGATTTGTCATTATTTCATGGTGGTCTTCTGTAATGGTGTGGTTCCTACCGCCATATGAGTTGCCCAATTCATGACTGCAATACGCAGTGTGCTCGAGTTCACCAACAGACGGTTATTTTTAAACAGCTGTTTAATAATATTTTGTTGTTAAAAATCGCTAAAATGCGGGTTAAACGCCCTAAACATCTGAGTAACTCAATGATTAATCAGATGTTTAGGGCGTTTAACCCGTAGTTTAGCGATGGTGATCAACAAAATATTATTAAACGGCTGTTTAAATTTTAATCAGTTGTTTAAAAATAACCGTCTGTTGGTGAACTCGAGCTTTAAAATTTAAAGTTAAATGTTCTTTAATATTAAATATATAAATGGTGATATTTAAAACTAAATATTACGACCGTAAAAGTCAATTTTCATATACGAGTATTTATAATATTTTGGGATTTGATTTCAGTTCACGACAGCAGATTCATCTGTCACCCGAGAAAACAGGAATGTGTCATTGGAGGAATATGTAATGTACTCTTTTTTTACTGTCATTATTTCAATAGCTATTGATTTGTTCTAGACATTGTTATTATTAATTAAATTTAAAAAAATTTAAGCTTTTTACATGTTACCTGTGATAAGTTATCATAATTTTTAAAAATTTAAATTTAAAACTTACTTTTTGATTAATACATAGAATAAGGATAGCCTTTGAAAGTTTGTAGTATATATATAATATAGTTCACTCACGAAATAAAAAGAATAAACCTCCAGACAAGTGAATGAAGAGATTTTCCTGTTAGTGTCTTATATACCAACTACAAGATGACGTGTGCCCACCACAAGGAAGTTATTTTTTTTTTTAATAAGAAAGGTTCGCAGGCAATTTGACACTCCAGTTGATGGTAGGTGGCAATCGTCTCTCAAGAAGACCTCGATGAAAATGTTCTCAAGGTTCAAGTTGAAATAAGACAATCAATAAAAGAGAATGTAGTTGAGTATCTTTGAATGTAAGCAATCAAAGAACATTGTGATGTCTTTTGAAATTAGTCACTGAATATATTTTTCTTATGTTTTATTTTTATAAGCACAATTACACAAAGTATTTTAATTTATACAAAACTTTACAAAAGCCATTCTTGTCTAGCTGCCCGATTCGCTCAATCCTCATTCCATAGACCAACAAATATTTCACAGACTAAACATCTCACAAACATGGTAGCTATAATAACAAAATCAGCAAAAGAAAACATTTTTTTTACATAATTTTTTACAATATACATAAATATTTAAAGACTTAGAATTCCATACACAAAATAAACATTAAACAAAATAGATACATAGGCACAGTACTGAAAAAAAAATTCTACACATAATATAAAATAGATATCAATTATTCAATTCAATTCAATTCAATTCAATAAATATTATTCAATTCTGTTTTAGATATGTCACTGCATGAACGATTTCTGCCTGCTATAGAAGAACTCATCTCTCTTAAATGTGATTGCCTGCCCGAATGCAACCGAATCCACTATGACGCTGAAATACTGAAGACTGACTTCGACTTGATCGCGTATTTGGAATCATTTAATGGAACTCATAACATGGACATTGAATATCGAGAATATTTGAATTCTTACAATAAATCGTATGTATTTTAGTCTTAAGGCCTCTTTCACGATATGTCAAGTAGGTTAACCGCCATTTAAAGTCACCGGTAACCGGGAATGATGGAGATGATATATACCTTTGTTTGTAAGGTAAAAGTCCCAAATATTAAAAAGAAAATAATTTAAAAAAAATCGCCTATCGAAGGATGCAGTAAACCGATTGCATAATTTAATAAAACATAAAATTATTTCTAAAAGTAACTAATCAACACTTTACTTGTAGTTGGTGAAAGAGGCTTTAAATGCTATAATTTGTTTTTTAAAAATAATTATATAACTATTTAATATTTTCATAGATTGGCCAATTTCAATTATTTTACAATAATTGAAATTGGCAAATCTATGATATTTCTTGCAGCATTATTCCTTAAGATTCCTCCTCAGATTAATTATCACCAAGTGATTTTTTTACAGATATAATGACGATTGTAAATGACAAAAAAAATCTAAGCAAATCTTATTTATTTACAACTTTCAGACTTAATTATTCAAAAATAGAGATCTACTTCAAAGAACCGCAGTTCATATCAATGAGACGTTCTGAGCTGTTTGGAGTGACAGATTTTCTTGGATATTGTGGTGGTCTTCTCGGTTTATTTCTTGGATTCTCATTGCTTAGCCTTTTCGAGATCATTTACTTCCTCACATTAAGGTAAATATTCAATTTAAACGTTTTCCTTCCAAGTTGACGATGGGATTTCACTAATAAATAAATAAATATCTTCACACATTCTACACAACACCATCTAGTTCCACATAAAGCAACTAATGCTTGTATTATGGATACTAGACTGTTGATATACTACATAGATTACTTTTTTTTTGTAAATACATACATATTATAAATAAAAAACATCCATGACTCAGGTACAAAGGTAAAATGTTAACACATAAACATTCGCCCCTAGCGGGATTCGAACCCGCGACCGTATAACTATTATAGCTATTTTATCAGGGAGCCATTATGGGGCTACCTTGCAGCGAGCTATAAAAAATGTTAATTAATATAAATTAATTAATATAAATTACAAACTTAATTGAGTTTATAGTACACCTAAACTGTGTACCACCAATTGTTTTTTTTTTTTGTATGTAAATAAATAATTTAAAAAAAAAATATTATGTTTAAAAAACCGTTAATGTTACTTATTTATAGATACTTAACAATAAACGAATTGGATATGAAATATGTCAAATTAATGCAAAGCATAATGAAACCTAAATATATCTAATTTTCCTAAATATAAATATAAATATCTTTGTCTTCTATGAAATGCTAATGTAAAAATATATTGATTCTATTTTCAGATTAATTTGCATACTGTGGCGAGACTTAAAAACCGAAAAGAAAAATAAATCGCATGAAATATGAAATATCTAATATATATGTGAATTATATTAATTTTAAATTTAAAAAAATTTAATTTTTTTTTTTAAATAATAAATAAATATAAAAAAATATTGTTAAAGTATTTAAAATTATAAATTATTTTTTTTAATTTTACTTATTTTAAAAGCATAAGTATATAGTTAAGATTAGTTTAGTAAAGAAATTATTCTTTACAATTCTTTATAATTGGTGACTAGTCCGTACTAATATTATAAATGCGAAAGTATGTTTGGATGTATGGATGTTTGTGACTCTTTCACGCAAAAACTACTGAACCGATCACTATGAAATTTTGCATACACGTTGTCTGGGACACCAGAAAGGACATAGAGTACCTTTCATCGTTCAACGCGGACGAAGTCGCCGGCACCAGCTAGTAGTACATATAGCTAACAATATGTGGCTAATAATATTTCTGTTTTAATATTCAAATATAAAATCTATGAATGTCACTAGACATGTTGATAAACTGTACAATAATTTTAAAGTTCATAACACTATTAAGCAGTCGTAAAATAATAATAACGCAGTTTAAAATCATTGCTACTCATTTTACATTACAAGTAAGTAATAACTATAAAAATGTAAATGTCAACCGTTCAGTGCGATTATGGCCTTTATTTATATACCCATTTAAAGCATCGTCACATTTAACTTAAGCAGGCAGCTCACAGCAAAAAACAACATCAATGTACTTAATTTAAAATGCCTTCGAAGGAATATCTTGGGCACAATCGATAGTTTATTTGAGTCTAACGATTTCAATTTTATCTCGATGCGAGAGTCCATTCGATATCTGATTTGGTATGGCTTTGATAGCAACACTGTTTGAATATGAACCAGGTAAGTGTACAACTATTTACACAAGGTTCCAATTTGCAACGACTATTCAAATATATACAACCTTGTCTTACTATACGCTCATCGGGATTCTATTGTGACCTCAAAACGACACGAATGTTGAGGGCGACAAAGTTGTATCTCTATGAGTAAAGTGGTGTGTGTTAGAACCTTTTAACAGTGAGATCCCGCGGTGCGAATAGTGTTGGCACAATTCTCCATTATCGATAAAGATAAGGTGATCCTAAGGTGAGTATTAGAGCGGATAAGGCTTCTATTAAGTTGTTCCACCGCGCTTGTCCAAGATAACACTTGGAGTTATCTCCGCCATTTTCTTTTATCTTTCCGAAGCAAAAGCAGAATATCAACATGAACGTCGTCTTCTATGGATACGGAAAACTATTTTGTTACACGATGCACAAATTATGCAACAATTATAATTTATAAGAAACTGATGCCTGTTGTAAGTTTAAAAGAAAAACTCGTGTTACAAGTCACGTAACAATAAACGGTAACATCACGGATGCAGTTATTTTTGGAGTTTTTCTAAAGATTCTGATAATATGGAATGTATTTATCACATTCACATAAAAATACATTCATTCATTCGAACATTCCTTGTTTATCGCTCTTTCCATTAGTAAATGGTAATCAAAGTCCGTTAAGAAAGACAGCGATTTTATTTAGATATAGGTAAAATTATACAATATCATATTTATATGAATGGAACGATGTAAAATCCCATGGGGAGTGCATGAGTTACGTACACTAAAGTAGAATCTAATTGAAGAATGAACAGGGCAGGACATGAATAAATTATATTATTACAAGATAGTGCCCGCGGCTTCGTCCGCGTTGAACCATAAAAGGTACCCTATGTCCTTTCTGGTGTACCAGACAACGTGTATGCAAAATTTCATGATGATCGGTTCAGTAGTTTTTGCGTGAATGAGTTACAAACATCCAAACATACTTTCGCATTTATAATATCAGTACGGATGACAAAGAGCAAAACCACACCTAAAAGGTATACAAAGAAAGGAAGTCCAAAACTAATGTGGCCATTGCACTGCAAATCGTTAAAATACAGTCATCACCGTAATTGGTAATAGCAGTAGGTAAACTATTTTATTGCTGAATTACAGAATTACAGAATTACAGAATTACAGAATTACAGAATTACAGAATTACAGAATTACAGAATTGCAGAATTACAGAATTGCAGAATTGCAGAATTACAGAATTACAGAATTGCAGAATTACAGAATTGCAGAATTGCAGAATTGCAGAATTACAGAATTACAGAATTACGGATTTACGGATTTACGGATTTACGGAATTACGGAATTACGGAATTACGGAATTACGGAATTACAGAATTACATGTAACAGATGGAATAATCGTATAAATGAAATTCATAGATCAACGTGAGAACAAATATTTATTGTTAAGTAAATTCACAGTACAAAAGAAAAATAATTCACTGTTACTAACCTTAGTACACACTTTAACACCGCTCGTTCTTAACTGCTCTCTAAAGCCGGGAAAATGCCCGACATGACGTATTGAAACAATGTCAATGTCACGTCAAGTTTGACATAAGATAGGTTAAAGATTTTACGTTCAGATATGTCATTACACCATAGATTATTAAATATTAATTATGATCCGTTACAGTCGGCCATCCTCCAGTAACGAGTCTCTTCGTTTCTAGTCACTGAGAATTAACTTTATTACTATATAGGTACTCTAAACTTTAACAATCGCAAAATGTAAACAAAGTTAGGACAATAATATGCATCCAATAACCAATATTTATATTATTATTATTTTAATAATTAATCTTATTATTAATCCATCATATTCATCATATATATATATATATTTTTTTTTTTCATCATATTCATCATATTGCATCATTATATATACTAATTATTTATATCACTTAAGTTATATCGCTTGATACTACAGTTAATAGATCAGACCTAACTATAGCTGTGCGGTGTGAAACTACTTCCTTCGTTATCACTCCGCATCAACTGCGATGTTTAGAGCCACTCATGGGCGGTGAATTCATACACCAATCGTACCCGACTCGAAACATCCTCACTCAATCGACTCTATAGCCGTGCTTTGTGATAACTACTTCCTTCGTAATCACTAGGCAACGGCTGCGATGCCTCAAGCCACTCATGGGCGGCGAGTTCATACGCCAATCAAGCCCGACTCGAGACACCCTCACTTCCTCACTTTGAATCACTTTCACATTAGTTTCACAGTTAGTATCATATAATTATCTCATGTCATCATTACATTATCAGTAAATATGCTAATCAAATCAAATCAATAGACAAGCAATAGTAATGGCTAATAATTAATTTCAATATTACGTAATTAATCTCTAATATCAATCATTATTAATAATATCTTACTAATTTACGTCACTATCATCATCGTTATCCTCACTCGAAGAGCAAGCAGGGGCGTTGAAACTCGTCCAGGGGAATATTTTATCAATAGCCACAACCGTTTCATATTTTGCGCCCTTTCTGGTCAAAGGGGTGTCCTCAACAAGAAACCTATCATGAGGTAGAACCTTTTTAATTCTATAAGGTCCTTGACATTTGGCCTCCAACTTTTTGGGCTGTCCAGCCCCAGTCACTATAGCCCTAGCTATCCTAACAAGGTCACCCTCTTTATATTGTGTAGTCTCTTTCCTGTGTCTGTCGTACCTATTTTTATTTTTGTCCTGATTCTTTTTAATCTGTTCACTTGCTTCCGACCTAATCTCATCCATCGATCTATTGTCTTCGCCGTGTTCTATATCATCCCTAATACTGTTTAGTAAACCTTGCGCTGGGTTTGCTACTGTCCTACCAAATAAAAGCTCTGTGGGGGTTTTCTTTGTAACAGCGTGAATAGTAGTATTTAGGCCTAACTGCACATCTGGTAAGAGTTCATCCCATGTATTTTTATATTTACCGTGAACCATAGAACCAAGGGAAGCTAAGATCGTTCGGTTATACCTTTCGACTTGTCCGTTTGCCCTTGGCGAGGCAACTGCATTGAGAACATGCTTTGCACCAATCGACTGAATATACGCCTTAAACTTTTTGCTCGTAAAGCTTGTTCCCCTATCCGTTATAAGCCTAGACGGAGACCCGAAGTAACTAAAGAGAGTTTTGAGCGCTTTAATGGTCTCTTTCGTCTTTGTGCTGCGCACAGGTGTGACGCTCACGTATTTGCTAAATGCATCGACTATTACTAGGATGTATGTGTAGCCTCGCTTGCTACGAGGAAATGGACCCAGGTGATCAGCGTGCAACGTGTGGAATGGAATATCTACCTTCGAAATTGGATGGAGAAATCCTTCTTTGGCCCCAGATGGAAGTTTATGATGTGCACACTCTAGACATGAGGCTACATATTTCTTTATGAACTTCCGCATTCTCGGAAACCAAAACAAAGCGCGTATCCGTTCCAGAGTCTTTTCGAATCCAAAGTGCCCCACGTTGTCGTGATTGGCTTTAAGTAGTTGCCAGCGTACAGCTCGTGGGACAACCCACCTAGTGACATCATTATCTAATACTTTAAAGACTCGCCCATTTTTTATTTTATATCCCCTATAGATATCGACAGCCTTGGGGATCTCGGGATCTTCAAGAATATCCTTAATACGCCTAATTTCGTCATCAGATGACTGCACTGTCGCGATCCAATCTTCAGTACCAATAGTTAAGATATCTATTGTGTGAATTTTGTCAGGTGTTGTTGATACAGGTCCACGGCTGAGTGCGTCTACATGAGCCATTTTCTCGCCTGGACGATATTCGACACTGCAATCAAATTCTAAAAATTGTATCCACCACCTTGATATTCGCGGAATTAGATCTCTTTTTGTGAAAGTGGATCGCAAAGCATTGCAATCAGTCACAATGACGAACTTGATTCCTATAAGGTATGTGCGGAATTTATTTAAAGAACTTATGACTGCTAGTGTCTCTAACTCGAACGAGTGTAGTTTCATCTCATCGGTTAGTGTCTGGCGGCTAAAATATGCTACCGGTCTCCAAGGATCCGACCCTTTCCTTTGTAGCAAGATGCCTGCGACTCCAAACTTACTGGCATCTGTGTGCAACTGTGTTTCCGCGGTATGATCGTATATACTTAAGACCGGCCTATTTGTGAGCAACCTTTTAATGGTTTCAAAGGATTCAACCTCTACGTCACCCCATTGCCAATTAACATTTTTCTTCAAGAGACTCGTCAATGGCCTCGCGATAAGGGCGAACCCCTTCACGAATCTCCGAAAGAAACTGGCAAGTCCGAGAAACCTTCTAACCTCATGTTGGTTTCTCGGAACAGGGAACTTTGAGACCGCCTCGATCTTCTGAGTTCCCGGTCTGATGCCGTCATGGTCAATTTCGAACCCAAGAAAATCGATGCGTTCTTGGAAAAAATTACACTTTTCCATCTTGAGGGTTAGACCTGCCTCTCGTAAAAGTCTCAGAACCTCCTCAAGACGTTCAAGTCCTTGTTCGAAAGTCCGTGATGGAACGAGGATATCATCCATATAGATAACCACATATCCGATTTTAGCTTTATTCAAGATCTTATGAATTGCCCTCTGGAAGACTGCTATCGCATTTGCCAACCCGAAAGGGACACGATTATATTCGTATTGCCCATCGGGTGTTACGAATGCGGTCTTCTCTCGAGATTGCTCGGCTATTGCAATTTGGTGGTACCCTGAGGCTAAGTCCAATGATGTGAACAATGACTGACCTGACAGTTGGTCTAGTAGATCATCTATCCTTGGTAGGGGATAATGATCTCTCTTTGTGCGACTATTTAGGGTGCGATAGTCTACACAAAGACGTTTCTCTCCTGACTTCTTTTTTACAAGCACGATTGGGCTAGCGTAAGGGGAATCCGATTCTCGCACAATACCGTGTTTTAACATGTCACCTACCATTCCTTGAACTAATCTACGTTCCGATAAGGGCAAACGATACGGCCTATAAACGACTGGAGTAGAATCCTTAAGGTGGATTTCCATTTCAGTAACGCTAGTGAAGCCTAAATCGTGCATTCCAGTTGAGAAACAATCACGAAATTTCCCTAGTAACTCTTCACTTTGACGTTTTTGATCGTCTGTCAATTGGTCACCAAACTTGGGCAATACCGGATTCGCACAACTAGAAACGCTCAAAATTTGCGAGGTATCGTTACATGACTCTATAAACTGTGCACGAGTAATAAGAATATTTTCTTTAAATTGTATCATATCAGGACTTACATTTTGAATTAACAAGTTACATTCAGAATCACGAATCTGGTATTCTCCTGGCAGTAAATAGTATTCCCGACCTGTCTGACCTCTCAACGACCCCCCTACATACACGCTTCCGTGACACGCAACGTTTGACTTAACCGGAATACACACCATCTCACCAACATCTACTGTAACTGCACAAACCGTAAAAAGATGTATTTTTATGCTATTCTCTTGCTCTATGCGTTCAAACCTTACGTCTGCTGGTGTTTTAATAATTTTCAGAGTAGGTCTCTCGGTAAAAGAATGGCCTAGTAGTATACAGCAATTAATTAAGTGGTCATCTACTATATAAACTTCTACCTTTTTCTCAGATATGCCCTGTATCTCTATATCGACTAGAGCACGCCCTAATGGTAGATAAGGTACATTTCCTAATCCTCTTAGATACGGGCCGTCTACACTTTCCCAAGTTAGTCCCAGTCTCAAGGCGTCATTTTTGCGGACAAGAGTTGCCTCACTCCCTAAGTCTAACTGACACATTATAGCAACCCCATTAACATTTATCATAATTTTATATTTATCGTTAGTATTGTCAGCCATAGAAACCTCGAGAACATTTTTGTCCGTCTGAGGATTCTTCGACTCTTTTAACTTAGGACAATTAGTTGAGTCATGTCCCAGAAAGTTGCAGTTGGTACATTTTACTATGGGTTTAGGGCACTTAAAACTGGGATGCCCAACACCATGGCAATTAAAGCACGTAACGGGACCTCTTACGTTAATGTTTTTATTTAGCACGTTATCTTTCGACGAGCTAACGTTAGTGAATGTATTCCCAGGACGTTTATCCCGACCTAAATTTCTTTGAAAATCCGATTGGTTTTTGTTGAATTTAATGGTTTTAAAGAATTCTAGTACGTCTTCAGGTTTATCAAATTTGGCTGCTTGAGCGCCCACTCGCACGCCCCTATCATCGATGCCATAGAGTAAACAATCCACTGCTTGCTTTCCGAAAATTTTACATCTATTCAGTAGGTTTATTTTTGCAAAATAGTAAAGTTCAAAGGATTCACCAGGGCGTACCCTCCTATTAAGCATGTCGGTCAGTAATTCTGCGTAATTCTCAGTTGCAGGGAATGATTCTTTAAGCATAGCTTTCCATTCTGTCCAACTATGTTTAATAGTGGGCAAACCCTGGTACCACGTCTTAGCAAGGCCGGTGAGCTTAGGCAGGGCATAGTGGATCGTTTGCTTGCTAGTCCAATTATAGATCTCTGAACATTCGTCAACCTTATCAAGCCAAATATTGATGGTTTGCTCTTTTGATAAGGGGTCAAACTCAGGAATCACGTTGTTTAAGGTGCTAAACGATTCACGATCTCCTGCCTTTGATTTAAGCACATTTAAAAAGTCCTCAAAAAGATCTATCGTCATTAATCTAGGTTGCTTATGATCAACATTTGGTGATTTCCGTTTCTCTGGTGTTACAAGGGAACGGCCTCTATTTCGACTGGTACGAGCTTCAGGTGTATTAAAACGCCTGTGAGATAATTGACTACGTTCACGTTCCATCAATCTCTCACGCTCCCTACGTACCTCACTTTCAATCGTCTTCAGTCGTTTCCTTTCCTGAGACAGCCAGCGTTCCCGTTCCCGCAGTGTGGTTGAGCTGCAGCTCCGGTGGCGACTGGAACGCTGGTCACGTGCATCACTGAGCACTCGAGGTGTTGGCACCCGCGGTCGGTCATCACGACGACTGCGACTGCGCTGCCCGCCTTCACTGGAACGCTGAACACGTGCATCGCTGCGCTCTCGAGACGTTGGCACCCGCGGCCGGTCATCACAACGACTGCGACTGCGCTGCCCGCCCTCTCGCAAGTCCCGACTATGGCTTCGGAATGCATTGTACCAGCGGCGTTTCTTACCCGCCTCAGATTCTCGGTCATTCATATCTCTGAAACTTAGAACACCGTATTTACGTATTTGTAGGTATAACCCGAAGAAGGGCCCAAAGAAAGAAAGAAGGAAATATTAATCCGTTCTCATCTTCAAATTTATCAGCTATTTAAAAAAAATAACGAAAAGAAGAAAGAGAAGAAAAAAAAAAATTTCTCTTACCTATCCTTATCTTTATCAAACTTTAGAGAGAAAAAAAAAGAAGGAAAAGAATGTTATATCTTGGCTTTAATTTTATTATAATATCTCTTGAAACTCATGTTTCGACTATAATTGTTATTAATGTTTTATTTTTTTTTATAATTTATCAACAAAATTTCAACAATTACATACCATACTCATACTACTCATAAGCGTTTTCACGTTGATTTTTGTAAAAAATCTAATTATAGAATATAATATATCAATTAATAACATTAAGTATGCAAGTCGTGGGGTAGTATTACAAACGAATCATTTTATTATAGTATCTCTTGAAAACTCATATTTTAATTATAATTATTTTTATTAATATTTTATTGTTATTGATATTTTATTTTTATATAATTTATCAACACAATCTCAACAATTATATACCAAACTCATACTACTCATAAGTGTTTTCACGTTGATTTTTGTAAAAAATCTAATTATGAAATATGATATATCAATTAATAAACATCAAGGTCGTGGGTAGTTTTACAAACGAATCGTTTGTTTATTATCCCGCTTCTGATATGTAACAGATGGAATAATCGTATAAATGAAATTCATAGATCAACGTGAGAACAAATATTTATTGTTAAGTAAATTCACAGTACAAAAGAAAAATAATTCACTGTTACTAACCTTAGTACACACTTTAACACCGCTCGTTCTTAACTGCTCTCTAAAGCCGGGAAAATGGCCGACATGACGTATTGAAACAATGTCAATGTCACGTCAAGTTTGACATAAGATAGGTTAAAGATTTTACGTTCAGATATGTCATTACACCATAGATTATTAAATATTAATTATGATCCGTTACATACAGAATTACAGAATTACAGAATTACAGAATTACAGAATTACAGAATTACAGAATTACAGAATTACATAATTACATAATTACATAATTACATAATTACATAATTACATAATTACAGAATTACAGAATTACGGAATTACAGAATTACAGAATTACAGAATTACAGAATTACAGAATTACAGAATTACGGATTTACGGAATTACAGAATTACGGAATTACAGAATTACGGAATTACAGAATTACAGAATTACAGAATTACAGAATTACAGAATTACAGAATTACAGAATTACAGAATTACAGAATTACAGAATTACAGAATTACAGAATTACAGAATTAACGTGATATGGACGGTCGACTTGTATTCTCTTAAGTTCACATAACCTAATGATGAAAAAAATATATACATATAGTGGAGAAAACCGCGTGTCTAACAATCTTTGATGACTTATTCTTCAATTTGCTTCAACTAACGTAGTAAACGAGAGTCTAAATTTACATATATTTTAATGTACAAGAATTCGTACTAATATTATAAATGCGAAAGTAATTTTCGATGTATGGATGTTTGTAACTCTTTCACGCAAAAACTACTGAACCGATCATCATGAAATTTTACATACACGTTGTCTGGGACACCAAAAAGGACTTAGGGTACCTAGTATTTCTATAAAACATTCGTCACATACTTACTATTTTTCGTATATACTGTGATGGAGTTGAGTTTATTATTTATGAGCGGCAAAACATAGCAATTACAAGCTTGGGTAATGTGGCAAACACTGAAAATATCACCAACTACACTGACGGGAAATAAACTAGTTTCCTTATGATTTACTTTAACGCCAGCTACTTAAATATAAGGTTCGGTGCACACATATTAAAATATGAAGTTATATGTTTGAAATTAACAATGTATTTTTTTCTAATTAATTAGTTTAATTATTTATTTATTTATTGATAACGTAATACACAAAGACACCTACTACTGTGAGATTGTGAATATGTACAATTTCAGAAATAATATAAATAATGTGGTTTTCGAAAAAATAAACACGAGCTGAGTTAATGAAACTAAAAAAGCTTGATTCCATCAAAATCAGCTAAAAAAAACTTTTAGAAATAAATCTGTGTAACCTAGTTTAAAAAAACTTAAAACATTATTAAATTATGATAAGTTAATTATAATAAAATTATGATAGGTAAGTCCTATCTGAGTTTCTTCTCAGGATTTTTATCTTGGTATATTTTTTTTTCGAAACCGTATGTAGTCAAAATAAAAGATTACTAATAATCACATATCAAAAGAAGTCCTTTATAGGGTATATGATTTAAATATACATTATGTATTTATTCTTGTATTGAATGCTGTGTGAATATGTTTCAATAAAATAATTTATAAAAAAAAAAAACATATTTCTTTTATAATTTAAAAGTCTTACATTTTATTATAAATGCTTTAAAAATATTAGATCCGAAATTTAACTGTATTGATCAGTTTAATTGTTTAAAATGTTCCGAATATACTATATTCACTTTATCGCTAATTTCCAGCTTGCAATTATTTTTTACATATTTCAAAAAAAAAAACCCAAAATGAAATACCTAACTTGTTCAACAATACAATACTGACTGACGTGAATGGGCTAAGAGGTATTCAATGTATAAATTGAAGGATGACATTTTAAATAAGTTGTCATTGGTGATGAGTGGAGTGTGTTTAAATAACAAACTGTGTAAGCCCACTTGTGGACGCCATTTTTAAGAATAAACCACACACTTACATTCTTTACATACATACTATAATCCCATGTTTACTTGCGTATTTCTTAAAGTCCTCCCTCTAAGGTGAGCCTAATAATTAATTTATTAAGTTCTCTTAAGATTGTATAAAAAGACATTTTTGTTTATTTATATATATTTATATAATGGTCGATAGGAAGGCTAACGTATACTTGCTACGTTAAGCAACTCCATAGGTGCTGCAAATGTACTCGTATTGCTAACTTTAATAGGGTGTAAAATAAGGAATTAGGAGATTTTTTAAAAGGCACTTACTCATTTGCCGAAATACAACAGAACAGTTATGCTTTTGTTTCATGGTGTTCTTCTGTTAAGGGATGGTTACTGACGCCAGATAGGCTACCCAAATGACGACTGCAAAAGCAGTGCCTTGCTAGTTGCTGCTACTTCAAAAATTTTCATAAATTATTGAATTTTTATGCAACTATGTAGGTAAGTATAGTCGCATTGTCAACTCCAAATTGAGACTTAAATGTCTAAACAAAAATCACAACTTATTTATTTTCATTTCCTATAAATGTAATCTTTACCGGAATAGGAAAGTAGTTATTTTTTAGTTTTTCCAAAGTGTGTGTTCTAAATTTTATTAAGTCGTAAATTCGAGCAACGAACACTCTGTTCCAAAAACTTTTGCATAAAACACAAAGCAATTTTAAAGAGTGTTTTACAGGCGATCTGCAATATATTACATTAGAAGGTATATCCAATAAGATCGCAGCGCAGTCACTCGAGCGAATAAAGCTATAATTGCTGGACGTAAATGGGATTTATGTCCAAACGTTGTACCCACCATGGCTCCCCTATAAAATTTGTTACACCCGCTTATCTCGGCTCGCTCAATAAACAAGGCCGGGAAGCGAACGTATGAAGTCGAAATACTCGCATATATCTCGCGAGGCAATAAAATAAATCCAACACAGCCATAATAACATTGAGAGTTGAATTATTTTCTAATCCAGCGGCTGGCGGCTGCGAGCTAATAGTTTGCACGTGTCGGCCTCAGCTGAGTTACGGGTGAAAACATCCCAAGAAAAACATGAATTTCCTCCAACACGGCCGTCTTAATGCCCCCTTAATGCAGACACCTTAATAATTGTCAAATAAATTCAACGGTAAAGCCGTTCCGGAAAAAGCGCTGCAACACATTAGAGTGGGGTAGGAACGTAATGACGTCATAAAGTTAAGGCCACGTATTAGATCTTGCAGCCATAGAAATTATTCACACCGCCCTAAAGGATTTCATAAACTGATTCAGTACAATGATAATATATTAATAACTGAAGCGAAAGGTACTTATTTATTTGTAAACTAGCTGGTGCTCGCGATTTCGTCCGCGTTGATAATTTTTTAAAAAAAAAAGCAATATAACGCTTGACCTCGTGTTGCTATAACACTTTGGCCAGGTGTTGGTTTTTTATTTTTTATTTATCCCTCGGGAATAGTCATTTTTTCTGGATGATAGGTACCCTATGTCCTTTCTGGTGTCCCAGACAACGTGTATGCAAGATTTCATGGTGATAGGTTCAGTGGTTTTTGCGTGAAAGAGTTACAAACATCCATACATCCAAACATTCTTTCGCATTTGTAATACTTGCTGGTGCCCGCGACTCCGTCCGCGTTGAACGATAAAAGGTACTCTATGTCCTTTCTGGTGTCCCAGACAACGTGTATGCAAGATTTCATGGTGATAGGTTCAGTGGTTTTTGCGTGAAAGAGTTACAAACATCCATACATCCAAACATTCTTTCGCATTTGTAATACTTGCTGGTGCCCGCGACTCCGTCCGCGTTGAACGATAAAAGGTACTCTATGTCCTTTCTGGTGTCCCAGACAACGTGTATGCAAGATTTCATGGTGATAGGTTCAGTGGTTTTTGCGTGAAAGAGTTACAAACATCCATACATCCAAACATACTTTCGCATTTATAATATTAGTAAGATCTATTTTCTTACTAATACCAAGGCCGCATTTTGTTCCGTGAGCGAACATACTAAGTTAATATACAATAACAACATTAAATTAAATAATGTAGCAATTAGCATTGTGTCAGTTTATTCACTTATTTGCAGGCTAATTTTTTAGTATCATGTACTGATTTTTCTTTTCTCTTTCTACTTCTAGTAACTAATTTTTTTCTAAAAAAATGTCAGGATGTAAATTAAGTCATGTAATTAACTATATGTGTGCGAAATTTCATCAAAATTCGTTCAGTCGTTTTTGCGTTATTGAAGAACATTCAAATATATAAACATCCAAGGCTTAGGTAAATTTCAATATAACTTAATTATAATAAGTTGATTGTCTAACGGCCTCTTTCACCATGTGTCAAGTAGGCTAACCGCCATTTAAAGTCACAGGTAAACGGGAATAAATGAGATGATATATACCTTTGTATGTACTGTAAAAGTCCCAAACATTAAAAAGAAAATCGTTTATCGAAGGATGCAATAAACCGAGTGCATAATTTAATAAAACATAAAATTATTACTAAAAGTAACTAATCAACACTTCACTTGTATTTGGTGAAAGAGGCCCTAATAGTGATACTAAATCCCAGTAACAGATCCATCCACAAATGACCGAGTAATGTAACACAAAAAAGGTCGTCCAAATTTTCATCTCCCGTCTGACGCGCGCCATAAATAACAAGTCATATTTTCACGCCATCACAACTCTGCCCTCGACAAAGGAATGCACGTCTGTTTGGATTAATGTACCTTCATACATTTATACCAGGCTCTCGTGCTCAACGACCTACACTCCAGACTAACAACACCTTTACGACACACAACTCTTCAATTGAAAAGCAACCTTATTGTCCTTTAAATAAAGTTCAAATCGGAACTTATTGGCCGTACATTTTATTACGTTTTCTTGTTATTTAGGAGATGAATTTTCCGCAAAGTTCCTTTCGTGTCTATCTGAGCACTTTGTAAGATAAAAATGTGTACGCGGAGGAAGCATAGATCACGCCTGTCTGCGGGAAGGTGGCTATGGCAGCCGACCAACAAAATGCTCCAGACTTCGGTTGACAGATGCTGCATTACTTGAAATACTTCATTGTGCCGCAGCAAATGTTAAAAATGCCGATGTATATGTTGGTTATTTTTAACACAAATTCAAGGGTTAATTTATCAATTAATATTAGACATTATAAACTAGTTAATTAGTTGACAAAAGATCTCTTGAACTATCTTGAAATGTATAAAAAATAATATGACTATCTTTGTATAGTTTTTAAAACATAACATATTTGTACATTTCATAGAAAAGGTACTATTTTTTTTTTAATATTGCATTATTATCTGAAACGGAAATTAAAATTTGGATTGACACATTGATCCAATATATTGACACACATAATATAACCTGCTTATATCAAAATGCTATAAAAAATACTATGTCAAAATATACTTACCTATATAATAATGCCGATATCATTGAAATAACTGTTAGTATACTTACCGTTGAACAAATAATAAGTAAGTGAATAACGAATGTGAACCTTAAAAAGTTACATGTATTGAAACACTCATTCAAAATGCAACTGTGCTTAAAGCACGTTTTGCAATAACACTTGGTTACACAAACAGATAAATCAATCAATAATCAAACACAGGAAGTTACAAACGTATTTGACAAGTTTAATACAAAATTATGAAGTAATAATTAATGCATTTGCTATCGGCAGTCGTATCATTCGTGAATAATGTTTCACTGTTAATTGATTGACAATGCGGAATGAATAATGTGCTATTTAGTTTGATATATTTGAAATTAATTTATAATTAAATTGAATCGTAATTTAACAGAAAATTTAATTAACAGAATATTTATTTAACCTATTGTTGAGTGAAAGACTCAAAGTGATTTTCTAAAAAGTACTGATAGACAAGAATATACCTATAATTTGTTTGATGATAAATGTCGGCTGAAAAAACCTTAAAAATATTAATTTTATCTAAATATTTAATTATTAAAGATAATTATAAATAAAACTGACTATGTCATGTATTTATGATAATATAAGGGAATAAATTGTGGCCTCTCGTTA
The DNA here is from genome assembly GCA_944738685.1 of Synanthedon myopaeformis. NCBI lineage: Eukaryota > Metazoa > Arthropoda > Insecta > Lepidoptera > Sesiidae > Synanthedon > Synanthedon myopaeformis. The sequence goes on from OX122921.1 coordinate 778,340, forward strand.
AGTTTTCTAATGAAGTTTTAAACGAATTTAACAAAATGAATATATACTTATATATAGTACATACAGTTATCTTTTAATCAACAAATTGCTCATAAGCTTTAATACGTATTTCCACATAACTATAAAAAGTGTTTCAAGGTTTTCCAAACAAATATGGACATACTCGTAACTCCATTTTTACATGTCATGTACATTATTCTCTAAGGGCTAATCCCATTTCTAATTAATGTGATAAACGAAAAAACCTATTACCCTAATTACTAGAACACTGTTCTACTTGCTAACGAAGGTAGTTTCGATTGTCAGCTCAGTTTGCATATACCTACTATGGTTTACTGACGGAAACAAATTCTGTTGAAACTATGAAGTGAGTATTATACGTAAAATATTTATTTAAAATAATCAATAAAAAAAAAATAGCCTTTATTCACTGACATACATACTGTATGCAGTTTTTAAATTAATTTTAAATAGTAACATCGGTAATCTGTAAGTCAGGTTGTCCATTGACATAGGCCTCCTCCAGGCTATTCCATATCTCTCTATCCCGAGCAGCTCTACTCCAGTTTTTTGGGTAAGTCGTCTTCCCATCGTCTTATTGGTCTGCCCTTCTCTGGGATTTTAAATAAATGTTTATTTAAAATATTTATTTAAAATTGCTAATTGACCCCTACGATACAAGCTGAGCTTAGTGTAGGGGTTAAAGTTTAACCTATCTGTAATTTGTAAGTAATTTGTAATAATAAATAAATAAATTAAGTAAATAAATAAATAAATTAATTAATTAATTAATTAATTAATTAATTAATAAAAAAATAATAATTTTATTTTGGATAGATGTACAGTCAAAAGCAGAATATGATAATTCAAAACCTAAAATTAATTAACAGTTGTGTAGGGTCAAGTCTAACCTATCTGTAATTTGTAAGTAATTTGTAATAATAAATAAATAAATAAATAAATAAATAAAATAAATAAATTTTATTTTCGGTAGATGTACAGTCAAAAGCAGAATATGATAATTCAAAACCTAAAATTAATTAACAGTTGATGGAGTCAATTTAAAGTTATAATAATATCAATTGATGACAAGCTCATCGTCGTATCGTTAGACAAAAATTAACTAGCTTTTAACAAACTCGGCGACTCTTCGGTGCGGCGTGCATTTGAGGCGTTGCTACTAGCTGTTGCACGCGACTTCGTCCGCGTAACTTTATAAAATATAGCCTATGTTACTCGCTGATAATGTAGCTTTTTATAGTTGAAAGAATTTTTTAAATCGTCCCAGTAGTCCCATTACAAATATACAAAAATACAAAATCTTGACTCTTTATAATATTAGTATAGAATATAGATATAGAAAAGTAAGCTAAGCTTTTATAACATTAGATATCTGCCGTGTGTATATTAGTATACACTTCAATTTCATTTATTATATGACATTACAAATATGTTACGTTTTATTGCAGTTCATTCGAAAGCGAAGATTACGATGGAATACATTATAAAAAAGCAAGAAGAAAACGTCAAAAAATATTAATAGTTGAATTGTTTTTGGACTTCGCTAAGAACACAACTTTACATGGACTCCGATACATTACTGAGAAAGGGTTAACTACTATAGAAAAGTGAGTAGCTTATCCATTTAATTTTACAATTCCTTATATTTCCTTATATACCTAGTATATAAGTAAATTGGGACTTAAATGTTATAAGTTTTAACACAAGACCAAATTATACCACACTAGCTGTTGCACGCGACTTCGTCCTTGTAACTTTATTAAATATAGCCTAAGTTACTCGCTGATAACGTAGCTTTCTATAGGTGAAAGAATTTTCAAAATAGGTTCAGTAGTTTTTAAATTTATTCATTACAAACATCTACAATGTTAGTATAGATATAAATTTATGCAAAAAAAAATATATATCTTATTTTGTAATTATTAATCTAACAAATACTTACATATAATTTATTTCCAGAGTATTTTGGTTGATAACATTTTTGTTAAGTCTCGGATTGTGTTCGTATTTAATAAGTGATGTTTACCACAAATGGCAAAACAGTCCAGTCATAGTTACCATCAACGAACGTTTCATACCGACTACTGAAGTAAGTAACTATAATTTAAGTTTCTAAAAAATTAAAAAACTATTAAAAAAAACCTTTATTTAGATATTAAATTTAAAAAAAAGGTTTTAGATATTATTTTTAACACGTAATAAATTTTAATACGTGGATTCATTTTTTTTTTTTTTTTTTTCAGGTTCCAGTACCATCTGTGACTATATGTCCACGAATAAAAAGTACAAGAGGCATAAATGTTTTAATTAAACGTAAAATGTTAAATAATGAAACGTAAGACTGATAAATTTGAATTATTTAATGTTTTTATAAATTTTAAATATAACTTCTTACAGTCCATAAAATTTAAGCCATTTTATTAAGCCTGCGTCACACTCCAGCCTTGGCAATCAGACTCAGTGTTGCCATATTCAATTAATAGTGACAAGACACAATACGTTTTTCAGTCATAAATTACAAAGCCGATTCGGCGGCAGTAACCAATATTTATTTATTTATTTATTTATTTTCAAGGAATTACAGTGATATTTATACAAAAATTTACTTAATAACTAAATGACAGATTAATTTGACACCATTTACAAGTTTCCACATATTATATGGAATCTATATAAAATAAAGTAAAACCGTTTTAAACCAATATTAAAAATTAAAAACAAACTACGCCAAAAAAAAAAAGTACAATTTTTTTCCTACGACTAAAAAAAAGTACAATTTTTTTTCCTACGACTAAAAAAAAGTACATTTTGTTTCCTTTTTTTTTGAGCTTAATAAAAAAAATCCCTCTATCGGCCTACTTATCCTTTATACTTGAATATACTACATATTGATTTTACTTCATTTACAGTTTACAAGAAATAGACGAGAGCGAATTTGAGGACGTCAAAATAATATGTCACGAAACTGGAGAGAATCAAATTTCCTCAAACATAACAACTGATCGTCTGTTTGTTAAAGACATTTATAAGGTAATCGTAAATTTAAAGTTTCTTTTGTCCAGCTCTCTAGTAGTGAGTGCTATTAGAGAACATTAAATCGGTATATATACGTATAACATCCGTACTAATATTATAAATGCGAAAGTATGTTTGGATGTATGGATGTTTGTAACTCTGTCACGAAAAAACTACTGAACCGATCACTATGAAATTTTGCATACACGTTGTCTGGGAGACAAGAAAGGACATAGGGTACTTTTCATCGTTCAACGCGGACGAAGTCGCGGGCACCAGCTAGTATTATAAATGCGAAAGTATGTTTGGATGTATGGATGTTTGTGACTCTTTCACGCAAAAACTACTGAACAAGACTATAAAAGGACAAGAGTATCAAAGAGTCACTACTCCCTACCCAAAGTGTTGTGTTAATCAGAGGACTTGAACGCGGTCATATTAATATTGCATCTTTATCATTCAAGTCCTAGTATGATTCCTACCCTCTATGACCTATATATCTAAAAAATATATCTAAAATAATTTATAATTTAAGGTTTCTCCATCATTTTTAAATATTTTCAAAAGATGTTCGTTGCGTGGACTACAAATAGCATGCGGTAAGATGTTTGTAAAAGTGTTGACGAATAAAGGCGTCTGTTTCAATTACAACGCACTTTCTTATGACGAAATTTTACGGACAGATGTGTAAGTTTCTTTTTATTATTTACGTTTATAGTGTAAAACAAATAATGCAAATAACTAATCTGGTTTTCACGATCAATTTCAGGTTACAGAACAATTATACTTATTTAACTAAAAAGATACCTACTCCGTGGCGTACAATAGTTGTAGGACGAGTAAGTATGATATTGTCAAAAAACTCCCAGCGTTGGAGAGCCGTGGCTGGGCACCGAGGTCGTGTCATAATGTCCCCACGACCCCGCCCATCAACGACCGCGCTAGAAAGAAAGTCGTTGTGTTTTAGTCGGTAGAAATCCGGCATAAAATCCGGTAAAAATCCCCTAAACTGCCGAGTATCCAAGAGGATTTCCCAACGTTAAAAAAAGCGCCTCTTTAATCAATTACAAGTAAAGTGTTGATTAGTTACTTTTAGAAATAATTTTATGTTTTATTAAATTATGCACTCGGTTTACTGCATTCTTCGATAGGCGAATTTTTGTATTATTTTCTTTTTAATGTTTGGGACTTTTACCGTACAAACAAAGGTATATCAGCTCCATCATTCTCGGTGACCGGTGACTTTAAATGGCGGTTAGCCTACTTGACACTTTACTCAGAGATGGTGAAAGAGGCATTAAGTATATTTAAAAAAAATGCTTTTATTTTACTTATACAAAACTGTCTAAATAAAATAATTTAATCTGTACTAATATTATAAATGCGAAAGTATGTTTGGATGTATGGATGTTTGTGACGCTTTCACGCAAAAACTACTGAACCGATCACCGTGAAATTTTGCATACACGTTGTCTGGGACACCAGAAAGGACATAGGGCACCTTTCATCGTTCAACGCTGACGAAGTCGCGGGCACCAGCTAGTGTATAATAATGTAACATATGGGCCCAGTTGCCTGAAAATAAATTAATTTTTAATTTTTAAATTAAATTTTTAATAAGAATATTTTCTTGGTTACAGGGAAACCTACCACCACCAGATATTGATGTTATATTTAAGGAACGCCAAGCACGTGATCCATTATGTAATAGTTCAAGTAAGGGATTTAAGGTACAATAACAAACGTATTTTTTTGTTATGTTTAGGCCGGCAGACAGGCTGACGATCCACTTGATGGTAAGTGGCTAGCGTCGCCTATAACACAAGCAACGCCACAGGTCCTGCATGTATGCTACGGACTACAATAGGATTAAGGTTGTAACTAAGGTTTGTGAATAGATAGGGAAAAAAGGCTCTGGCATCCCTTACTCACTCACTGAAACACAATAGCACATGTGCTGTTATTTCACCATGACCACCCAAATGACTGCGAAGAGCCAGTAATTTCCAGATACAGGCCAGGGCCAACTTTGAAAAGTTCATTTCCTAAGTTAACCTGGCCGGTAATCGATCCCAGGAACTTTGGAACAGATAGTTAATACATGCATCCTAACCACTGCTAACAAGCTAGAAGTTATGTTTAGGCTCGAGTTCACCAACAGACGGTTAGTTTTTAAACAGCTGTTTAAAATTTTAACAGTCTAACATCAGATTAATTATTAACAACTTAATGATTAATCTAATGTTTAGGGCGTTTAGGCCGCAGTTAGCGATGGTGGTCAACAAAATATTATTAAACGGCTGTTTAAATTTTAAACAGCTGTTAAAAACTAACCGTCTGTTGGTGAACTCGAGCCTAAACATAACTTCTAGCTTGTTAGCAGTGGTTAGGATGCATGTATTAACTATCTGTTCCACGGCTGTTTAAATTTTAAACAGCTGTTAAAAACTAACCGTCTATTGGTGAACTCAAGCCTTAATCTATGTATAAAATAGAAATTAAATTGTTGAATTTCTCACTACTGTATCCAAGTGATACTTAACTTTAATTAACTTTATTTTCAGGTATATCTTCAACACCAGACTGACATGCCACAGAGTTTTCTCTCCTATTACGCCGTAGTTCCAAATCAAGTGACTTCACTGGCGGTCAAATTAAACATTTTCAATACATCAGATGAAATGAAAGAATACAAATCGGATGTGTTCGTATAAATTTGTTCTTTCGAATAATAAGGTTTAGGGCCTTTCACCAACTACAAGTAAAGTGTTGATTAGTTAGTTTTAGAAATAATTTTATGTTTTATTAAATTATGCACTCGGTTTACTGCATCTTTCGATAGGCGAATTTTTTTTTATTATTTTCTTTTTAATGTTTGTGCCTTTTACCGTACAAACAAAGGTATATCATCTCCTTCATTACCGGAGACTTTAAGTGGCGGTTAGCCTACTTGACACATGGTGAAAGAGGCCCTTAATGAAATAAAATATTTCATATCAATTTGCACGGAATTATATTGGGACTCTTATTTTCTATTGTATTTTCTTAAGTACGCAATGTATATAAAATAATTTTTTTTAGTCGTAACTGAAAAGTAGCAGACAGCAGTTTATTTACCTCCATAGCATTTAACGTATTTTATAGTAATTTTAAGTAATCATAAAGTATCATTTAAGCATTTTTTTTTTAAATTCTATTATTAATTAAATTTCTTTCTATTTCAGACGCCAGTGTTATTATCCTCACGAGAGAACGTTGCGTTATTTCAAAATATACACCTTGAACAATTGTAGACTTGAATGCCAAACTGAATATACGTACAAAATGTGTAATTGCGTCTATTTTAACATGCCTTGTGAGTTCTTTAACATCCTTTGTAAGTTCTTTAACACAATAATTTTAACAGAAGACATTCATTTACAGTTAACGATAGTAGTGCAGTGTGCAGACTGAAGGATAGAACTTGTGTGTCAAATGCAATAAGTAAGTTCTCGACACAAGCTTTGGTAAAAGTAAAAGTTGCCTGTTAGAAAAAAGGCTGTGTTTAGAATAATATATTGAAAATTGATTATTATTCAACAGGCAAATTAGTGAGACGGGAAGTTAAAAGTAAAGTGCAGGAATTAGCTGGCCCTTGCAACTGTTTACCTCCCTGCGAAAGTGTGCAGTATGATGCTGATATGCTTAGAACCGGATTCGATTACAAATCATATACGAAAATTGAGAAAATTTTGAACAACAATACTCTAACCGGATATAGAAAGTAATGTCACACGCTATAGATTTTTTTTTATGTTTTTTTTTATACAACAATAAAGGCCCATTTTATTTATTTACTAGCTGGTGCCCGCGACTTAGTCCGCGTTGAACGATGAAAGGTACCCTATGTCCTTTCTGGTGTCACAGACAACGTGTATGCAAAATTTCATAGTGATCGGTTCAGTAGTTTTTGCGTGAAAGAGTTACAAACATCCATACATACTTTCGCATTTATAATATTAGTACGGATACCTATATAGTTTTTATATCAGAAGTTACTCTTCTAAATATTATTTTCATAATCTGGTATGGTGGTATGTTTGGTTGAACGCGTTAATCTCAGAAACTACTGGTTCGAATTGAAAAATTATTTTTGTGTTGGATAGTCCAATTATCGAGAAAGGCTTTAGGCTATATATAACATTTTGAACGCGGACAAAGTCGCTGGCACAGCTAGTCCAAAGTTGTGGTTAAGGGCCATGTCTTCTCATGTCTGAGCCTGAAATAATGATGATATTATGATGACAATTTTATTAATAACACTAACCTATTATAGTATTATTAAAAAATAATAATCCGTACTAATATTATAAATGCGAAAGTATGTTTGGATGTATGGATGTTTGTGACTCTTTCACGTAAAAACTACTGAACCGATCACCATGAAATTTTGCATACAACTTGTCTGAGTCACCAGAAAGGACATAAGGTACATTTCATCGTTCAACGCGGACGAAGTCGCGGGCACCAGCTAGTATTTTAATAATAACAATAATTCTCGACCGTTATTATTATTATTAATGATAAATGTTTTAATTTTCAGATTCCTATTCTCCAAATTAGAGATTTACTACAAGGAGCCCCGTTTCATATCGATGCGTCGATCAGAACTGTTTGGTATCACGAGCTTCTTGGCTAACATCGGTGGATTACTTGGATTATTCCTAGGCTTTTCTTTCCTTAGTCTTGTTGAAATTATATACTTCATCACTTTACGGTAATTATATGTGGATTTTTTTTATTTTTTTTTACTTATAAAACAGTAGCTACAAATGTGTTCATTTAAGCATACTAAATTATTAATAATAATTAATATATTCTGGTAGGTTTTGGAAGGGTCAAGACAGACTTACCGGTAAAATATACTTAGGTTCGCCTGCTCTTCCAGCGCTGGTTCGGTTCCACCACAATACAGAGAGTTTTTTTTATTGATTTAAGCGTTTGATTCTTAAAATATCACATACCACACACAAGCGTAAAGAGTTTAATTTAGCGGAGCGATAAGCGTCTTGATTTCAAGGGTAGGAAAGGGAATAAAAAATAGATAAATATGTAGGTAGGTATGCGTGTGATGCGTTCGTTTGCATGTGTGAGGTGTGTAGCAAAAACGGCGTCAACATATTCTATAATATATTATACATATAGTAGTAGGTAAATTATTATAAATGTATTCATTTATATTATGTAATTATTAATAATCTTATGTATTCATATGGCATTTACATGGCCTGTCAAAATTTCATGTTAAACATAAAAAAGTCACAAATTCATTTGGATTTCTTTGTAATTTTAACATTAATTAACAAAAATAAAATTTAATATTATAAGTTTTCAACTTTCTTTTTTATGTTAGCTCGTCAGACAGGCTGACGTTCCACTTGATGGTAGATGGCTACCAACAGGCAATAATTACTATGTTCATTGATATCCGCGGATACGGATACGGATATCCGGCACATCACTAGTGTATACCTAACTTTATGTCGTGACGGCATATTGTTAAGTGTTCTTTCCACTATTAAGCAATTATAAATGTTCCAGATTGTTCTGCACTCTTAAGCGTGATTTGCGAGAAGAGAAAGTTGCAAGAAGACAAAGCACGAAGAGATATCGACCGGAAAGCGGTTATTAATTTCCACTACAAAATTTTATTCCCAAATTAACTTTTGTCGGTTTAATTCCAATGACTTTTGTCAACATAATATTATTATTATTGTTTAATTTATTTATTTAGATTAAAATACAGCCATAAATTTTAAAATATATATATATTATAGATTATACACAAATAGGCCTGAAGAATCATAAAATATATAAAACATTTATGTATTAATTTAAAAAAAAAATTAAATAAAAAAAACATCTAAAAAAAAATGAAGAGAATATTCTATAAGTGATAAAAATTAATTTTTTAAAAGTAATTCGCCAATGTTATTTATACTTTTTTATAACCTATAAAAATTATGAAAAATTGTATACTACGATGTATTTATTATAAGTATCGTCATTTAGTGATTTATTAGTTTTTATAAACATATATTTTAATTTAATTCAATTACGTTAACAACATTATAATTATATATTACACTTTAGATTTAGACTTCGACTTGTGTAAATACTTACCAAGGACACTAATGTTAATCCGTCAATATCAGCACAATCAGTTCCCATTAAACTCATTATTAAATGTATATTATTAAATAATATATAATAAATCTATACTAATATTATAAATGCGAAAGTATGTTTGGATGTATGGATGTTTGTGACTCTTTCACGCAAAAACTACTGAACCGATCACCATGAAATTTTGCATACACGTTGTCTGTGACACCGGAAAGGACATAGAGTACCTTTCATCCAGAAAAAGGACTATTCCCGAGGGATAAATAAAAAAAAAAAACTAACGCCTGGCCAAAGTGTTATAGCAACACGAGGTCAAGCGTTATATAGCTTTTTTTTAATTTTCAACGCGGACAAAGTCGCGAGCACCAGCTAGTAAAATATATTTGAATAAATATCATCCCAATATGTTTTGCCACGTGGCGCATTCGTTAGTGAGCGATATTTCATAATAATCCTGCTCAACATAAATCACTGCTTTGATCCGACATACACGCTCTTCTCGGTGTGAAAATCTTTATATTTTCAAAACTTAAGTGTTATTTTTTTTTTTTTTTTAAATTAAAGCAATTTGTTATAATTTTTTTATTAGACATTTGAAAAATCTATTTTTTATATATTTTTTTTTTTAACACAAATCCATATTTCGGTATTAGCAGCACATATTATTATATGTATATATTGAAATGATACTCGTATCTACTTATTGTAAATTGCAAAATGGACTCCAATCACAGTTTCTTAAAGCTTAATTAAAATCTTCGTTCGCTATAAACCTCTTACTATATTACTGTTACTATGTCTTCAAATATAAATAAATAAATATCTTCACACATTCCACACATCACCATCTAGTTCCACAATAAGCAACTAATGCTTGTATTATGGATACTAGACAGTTGATACACTACATAGATTACTTTTTTTTGTAAATACATACATATTATAAATAAAAAACATCCATAACTCAGGTACAATAGTAAAATGTTAACAGATAAATTCGCCTCTAGCGGGATTCGAACCCGCGACCGTTTGGTTAACAGCTAGGGTTACTAGCCACTAGATCAAACGTGTCGTCAATATGTTATATGTCAATATTTATATGTTCTATATCTATATCTAAATATATTATAAAATAAAGTCGTTGTCCGCTTTTTTCTGTTCTCTGTTAACATGTTCTAAACCATCAGAAGGATTTTGATACGTTTCTCATTATAATGCCTTAGTGGCACAGCACAGGAGTTTCGCAGTGTTTTGGGCTAATAGGTCTATTCCCAGTAGTTCGGTTAACAGTCCGGTTGATGGTCCTGGCGACATTAACCAGAAGATCACCGTGAAATAACAGCATTTCTGCTTATTGCTCCGGTGAGTGAATGAGGGATGTCAGAGCCTTTTTTAACTAAACTTTTCCCTTATCCTTAATCCTATTAACTACAGCAGTACACTTGCAGCACCTGTGGCGTTGATTGTGTAGATAAATCAATGTGAACATAATATATGTACATATGTATTTTTAGATTAGAAATATATTTAGAAATGTAATTTTTTATTGTTAATTTTTGATAATGTTGCACGATATGTTATATACTCGTATATATATATATCATGGTTTGTTTTTGAAATCACATTATTCACAAAAGGTTTAAAAAATTTGGTATGTAAACATTTCATCAATTTAAGCGCCTCTTTCACCAACTATAAGTAAAGTGTTGATTACTTACTTTTAGAAATAATTTTATGTTTTATTAAATTATGCACTCTGTTTACAGCATCATCATTTTTTAATTATTTTCTTTTTAATGTTTGTGACTTTTACCGTACAAACAAAGGTATAACAGCTCCATCATTCCCTGCGACCGGTGTCTTTAAATGGCGGTTAGCCTACTTGACACTTTACTCAGAGATGGTGAAACAGTTACTGTCCTTTAATGGAATGTATGAAATGTATCATACGATATATAGAGTATATATAGGTAAATTTAATAACATAAATATAATCGTATGTTACATGATCATTGAGGATTAAAATCAATTATACGAAGACAAAATAAAGTGAGTATTATAACGGCAATTCATATTAAAGAGCCCATTTATCGTCGATCCAAGATCAAAGACTCGCGCGCAGGAAGTTCAAATTGCTCGCAACTCTCGCTTGATATATTATAAATGAAGATACACGAACCAGTATATTTCTTTAATTTTCCAATAATTATTTTTAGGTATGTAATTGACACTATATGTAAGTTTATGGGGGCGATTGGTCCACTTGTCGTGCTTTCTCGTGTGTGTTGCCAGTAAGTGGGATATGTCTCAGAGTAAATATTATATGGAGGCGCCCTATTCTACTATATGAACCGTAGCTTATATAAATATCTGTTATATACGTACGATACATTAATGTCAAAAAGCATTTTGTCTCATTTTAACTAGGTGACAGTTGAATAGGAAAAAAGAGATAAATAGTATCTTGTTAAATGCAAATTTTGGCAACACTCTTTGTTGACTTTATGACTTTACCATAGAGTGACCGGTGCCGCCATGTTATGTGCAGAGTTTCGTGGTAGTACCTATAAGAAATATTTTGTTGTTTTTGTGAGAGAACGATTAAGAAAACTACTTTTTGTCGTGTGCAGGGCATTGTCCTAAATTGAAAAATTATGCCTTTGTATTGCATCAAGCAGTGTCGTAATAAAAAATAAAAAAAATCTCTATGAAAAGTAGCCATCTTATGTGTCAAATTGTTGGAAGTGAAGTTGGAATTCAGTCACGCCGGTTGAGGGGGTATGCCCGGTCTATATTGTTCTTGGGTCAGAGGGATTTGTAGTGAAGTTGCCATATGGATAATGGTGTCAGCCACAGATTGTAATATTACTCCGAATTGTCTCGCGCTCAGAGAAACATTTTTTCTTTGAATATCTGGTCCCTGGCAGAATATCAGTGATGTGGTCTGTACCACAAATTTATACTAAGCTAGGGGTATCTTTTTGTTATAATATTTATTTAATTTTTGTTTGTAATAACAGTTTATGTTTTTATATTGTGTTTGTATTTGGCTTATACATATGTATACATATATATGTATTTGAAGAATAAAACATGCTTTCTTTTTCATTCTAAAATGTAATTTTTATTCCCCATATTCAGTATATTACATTACAGAGAGTAAAAAATCTCAAAAGGATCTAGGGGAAATTCAGCTCGTTTCGTCATATTTTTTATCGAAATTTAAAGCGATACCCTACTGCCTTCTCAATCGTGTTGGATATAGTCATATTTATCTGTCTATTCTAATAACACTTGAGTATTGAGTGAATGAGTCAAACGGCGTCTGCGCAATTTTGCTTCACCAGTGTGAAAGTGATATAAAACAGACTCCTATCAAATCCGTACTAATATTATAAATGCGAAAGTATGTTTGGATGTATGGATGTTTGTAACTCTTTCACGCAAAAACTAGTGAACCGATCACCATGAAATTTTGCATATACGTTGTCTGTGACACCAGAAAGGACATAGGGTACCTTTCATCGTTCAACGCAGACGAAGTTGCGGGCACCAGCTAGTATTACATACAGGAAAATTGGCAGCGATTATATACACTTTTGTAACTTGGACGCACCCAAATTGTATTTTTGAGAAACTTAATTTTTTTCATAGTATTTTATACCTTAAGTATAATACAATTTAATTGGAATTATATTGAAAGCACTTAAGGTACAAAATACTATAAAACATACATCCATATATCCAAACATACTTTCGCATTTATTATATTAGTACGGAATTACGCATGTTCCCTTAAGTTAGGTGTGCTTAGGTAATTGTAGCTAGGTATATAATACTTAGTGTTCATAGTGTTCATTGCCAAGAGTTCCGTTCTCTACAGATGCTTATCTATAATCAAAGTCTTATCTTTTATAAATGGTTCCATTGGTGCTCTCTTAAGCCGCAATACATTAATTTTTTTACTCGGTCCCATTGTGCGTGCAGATTGCGCCGATGTCAATATCTTGACTGAAATATCTTTGTGGCTGTCACAAGTATATCATTTTGCTGCAACCGGTTTTGACGTGCGTCCGGCTCTGTCTGTAGGTAGCGTAGGAAAAATCATCTTAATAATCTTTATTATTTTCAAAAGAAAAACCTTATTTTTATTATGAATTTTTTTGTTGTTTAAATATGGGACGCTAAGTATTAATATTGAAGCCACCGAGTTAACGTCAATGAGTTTAGTGACTAGTGGTTCATTAGAAACAATTTGATCTTTTTTTTTTTTTTCAATTACTATAATGCACTAATAATTTAGTATTATTTCGTCTATTCTTCTAGTGTAAATAACCACTTATAAAAAAAATTATTATAATACATTTCGGGCAGGATTTTGTGCAAAAATAAAAAAAGAATTTATCCTTGTTTAAAAAACATTCTTGATTATATTATGGCTCGAAGGACCAAAATTCCAGAGCCCGTTCACCTTATCCCCTTTATGTACTTTTTTCAAGGTCTTTTTATCCTATCATGGTTGGCATCGCACTTGGAATCTCTGTAGGATTGCCTATTTTAATAGATTTACCTATCAACAAATCGATCGGCAGCCTACCTGCCGTAGGTACTATTCATTATAAAATATAAAAACTCTAATAACTTAAAGTTTTTAATCATAAAAAAATTATTACATTAACTCATATGACTAATATGCTAACGCTACCTGGTGAGTTTGACAGCCAGCTACCGGATAAAATTTAACGAATCACCCGCCATCACAACCTTATCGTAATGAGTGTAATAAATGACCGCTTTTTATCAGCTCCTGTCTTCTGTCACTTTTTTAATATTGGCTTTATCAATTTTGAAAGAAATTAATTTTATCAAATCCATTTGCTACCAATCACTTACTTACCACTATGTTGCTAACTAATGAGTTCAATTAAGTGAATACTGTTACCTACATTAGTATATAATAATATGTGACAACTTAGGATATGTCTAGAATCTAAATTAGGATATATATCTAGTCGTATGTGTATGTAGAATGACGATGATAAATATCTTGATTAATATTGCAAATGCGAAAGTGAGTTTGTTTATGTTTGTTACACTTTCACGCCTTAACTACTCGTCATAAATTTTTCATACACGTTGTTAGGAATACAGTAAAGTACTATATCGAGAGATCTAAAAATAATAAAAAAATTCAAAGCCTGACAAAAATATATAAGGAATCAAGATTGAATAAAAGTTTTAACACTTGAGAAAAATGCGCAGATGAAGTCGCGGGCAAAAGCTAGTAGGAATATAATTTATTAAAATATAGGAATATAACAGCTGACCGAAATAAACGACTCTACTGTAAATTTCCGGTAAAACCTTCCAACAATTGGAATTACCATTTTATATTGTGTATGAAGGTATCCCTATCGCAGTCTTCGTGGAGACAGTAACCAGCTTCCACTCCAGCACATGTGCTGTTGTGTTTCGGTGCCTGAATAAACGATGCAACTGTCAATTCCTTCGTCCACACTATCCTTCCAATATTTTGCCTTTGTCCTATTAAATTTAATTGAATAAACTGTTAATTACAATATATTAAATACACAAATTATATATTGCTAATAACAAATTATTTCAAAAATATAATTATATATTAATTGTTTGATTTGTAAAGTAGATACTATTTTTACTCTATATATATATATATAAAAATTTCGTGTCACATTGTTTGTCCGCGAATAACTTCTAAACTACTGAACCACTTTTGAAAATTCTTTTACCTATAGAGAGCTATATTATCAGCTAGCAACATAGGCTACATTTTATAAAGTTACGCGGACAAAGTCGCGTGCAACAGCTAGTATAATAGATATAAAATTTTCTGGTACATAAAAAGTACAATGGATACATTTTTATTTATTAAATCAACTAACTACATAACCCTATCTGACCAGTAGCCTTTCAGATCACAAAACCAGCTTTATCTTGATCGGACGTCAATCAATCTCCACTCTCATCATTACTGCACAACAATGATAAACTTCATTTTCCAATTAATCTGTTCATCTATTTTCAACCTTATGCTGAACGCAATAGAGTTGACTAACATTTTTACACGCGGTACAGACTTGTCTTCGATGTCTCTGATCCGATCGAGACAATCGAATTGATTGACAGATAAAAGAAGACGGTGCGTCGTTCTTTGTCTGTATATCGATTATTGGATCGGTATGTAATTGAATGGCAGCCGCACTACGCTGCGTGATATGTAGGTATTTATGTTTGTACTTCATTTGTAAACTTCTTATGCCTCAACTCTCACAGGCTGGTGCCCGCGACTTCGTCCGCGTTGAACGATGAAAGGTACCCTATATCCTTTCTGGTGTCCCAGACAACGTGTATGCAAAATTTCATGGTGATCGGTTCAGTAGTTTTTGCGTGAAAGAGTTACAAAGTTACAAACATCCGTACATACTTTTGCATTTATAATATTACTAGCTGGTGCCCGCGACTTGGTCCGTGTTGAACGATGAAAGGTATCCTATGTCCTTTCCGGTGTACCAGACAACGTGTATGCAAAATTTCCTAGTGATCGGTTCAGTAGTTTTTGCGTGAAAGAGTAACAAACATCCATACATTCAAACATAAATTTCGCATTTATAATATTAGTATGGATGCGAGCGGACGGGCAGACGTTACAATAGATGGTAGACGACTACAGGGTGTCCTTTTTTAAAAAAATTGGCATAAAGACTAGGAGACAGTAGAAAGAAATCGATAAATTTAAATATTCATTGACTTTTAAAGGAGGAAGTCTTAAGTATTTTATACTTACCTACTTTTTTTTATGAAGAAGAGCAAGAAAAGGTCCACTTGATAGTAAGTGGCTATCGTCGCCAGTCCATACTGCACAGATACCATAAAAATTAAGGAATAAAAAATAGGGGAATGGATTTGGCATCCCTTTCTCATAACACAGTTTAAGTTACTCAAAAACCGTGTTTTTTTTTGTAAGAGAAATTACTGTTTTAAGGCTGCCTAGTTTATAATTGCACAACACATCAGTGTGCAATAAAAATATAAGGCATTTCCATATATATTAATTACTATTAATATATATTATTCCATACATATTATTATTATCCAAGTATATATTTTTCTTTCTTAGTTTTAATTTTTTTACAATATAAATTATAAAAACAATAAATATTATAAAAAACTTAAATCTAGAGTTCCGCAAGCAGCGGGGCAAGGCCCAAGCTACCGGTGGTTAGGGCTGCAGAGTGAGGAACCTCCTAACAATTCGTGCCGTGTCAAGAAGTACCGCCTTCTGTATCTGACCCTTGATCCATCCATCTAGCGAGAGACTCTTAAGATGTTGGTCGAGGCTCTTCGCTATAAGGCCATTCGCCGATATGACTATCGGGACGATGATTGTCGAATCGACATTCCACATGGCGGTCACCTCGTGAGCCAAGTCTATGTACTTGGTAAGTTTGTCTTTTTCGGCTTTCACGAGGTTTTCGTCATGTGGAACAGTAATGTCAACAAGCATCGTCCGGCGTTGGGATCGGTCAATAACCACGATGTCAGGCTTATTGGCGACAATAGTGCTGTCCGTGATTATGGCGCGATCCCAATAGAGCGTGGCATGACCATTTTCGAGAACTGGCGCAGGTATATATTTGTAATATGGTACTTCAAATTCAACAAGGTGATATTGAAGAGCAAGTTGTTGGTGAATAATTCTGGCTACTTGGTTATGTCTGTGCAAATACTCGCCATTAGCAAGATGAGAACAACCGGAAATAATATGTCTCAATGATTCTCCCGGACGGTGGCATGCTCGACAAATGTCGACCGTACCGTCTTTGAGAATATATTTCCGGTAGTTTCTCGTCTTGATAACTTCATCTGTAATTGCACAGACAAAACCTTCGGTTTCCCCAAAGAGGTCACCAAAACGTAGCCAGTTTATTGAAGCGAGCGGGTCTACATCGAGTCCAGTGAGGGCTCGATAGAACCGCCCGTGCAATTCCTTGCTCTTCCATACCTCCCTGCGATTCTCAGTACTCAATATTACTGGTTTGCGCCAGTTCTCGTGAGATAAGCATAAGGGAGTGAAGTGTTTGTCTACTGTCACAACATCATGATGTATCCCGCACTCGATGTTAAGGAAATATTTTCTGAGACTACATATTTCTCGGTTATGAAGGTCCTTGGCGTTCAAAAAGCCGCGGCCCCCCAATTTCCGAGGAATATATAGTCTCATAACAGACGAGCGCGGGTGTAACATCCTGTTTGTGGTGAGCAGTTGACGAACCCTTCTGTCCAAGGCATCTAATTCAGTCTGCGTCCATCTTAGTATGCCAAAGGAGTAGGTTAATAAGGGCATAACCCAGCTGTTGAAGGCGCGCACCTTATTACCACCCGACAAAAGACTTTTCAGTACTTTTGTTAGGCGACAAAAGAAGCGCTCCCTCACCCTCTGTTTCATGTCCTTATCAACGATACCCAATGACTGTGACATACCAAGATACTTATAGGTTTCGGTTTCAGAGAGAGATTTAAAGGTCATTTCAGTGAGTTGTAAATTAGACGAATTTACAACTTTGCCCCGCTGTACATGCATGACCGCACACTTATCTACACCAAACTCCATATGTATAGAGTTGCTAAAAGTTTCTGTTATTTTCAGCAACTCTAACAGATCCTGGCGTTTGGATGCGAATAGTTTGAGATCATCCATGTACAGTAGATGAGAAATGACCTCTCCCTCTCTCCGCAACCGATAGCCTAGTGTTGAATCCTTCAGCAATGTGCTGAGAGGATTCAAGGCTAGGCAAAACCAAAGCGGACTCAGGCTGTCGCCTTGAAAGATGCCTCGTTTTATACTTATTTCGTTTTGCGGATCAGAGACGCTCTGTAGACTGCCTGGTTGATGAAGAACAGTGGTCCACTGCCCCATGCATATGCCCAAGAAGGATCTTAGAGTTGAATCAATTTTATACAACTCCAAAATTATTATTATTATTATTACTATTAATTAAAAAACAATTATTTTCACATCAAGTCCAAAATTCATATAATATAAATAAATATAAAATATACTTTAATGTAGATAAGTTCAATGTTATCTTCACTCAGTTGACTAGTTCTTCTTGCTCAATTTCCTTTGTACCTTTTCTTTTTTCAAATCTTTCTTCAAAGTGAAGTATAATCTGAAATTATAGAAATATTTACTTAATAACTTTATTATAACAGTGTTTAATTTAGATATTTAACCTGCAATTCAAAGAACCCATACATTATACGTACCAATATTATAAATGCGAAAGTATGTTTGGATGTTTGTGACTCTTTCACGCAAAAACTACTGAACCGATCACTGTGAAATTTTGCATACACGTTGTCTGGGACACCAGAAAGGACATAGGGTACCTTTCATCGTTCAACGCGGACGAAGTCGCGGGCACCAGCTAGTTTAAACATATTTCATGAAATATTAAATAAAAGTACTTTTAATGTTAATTTTACCAGTTTTATATCGATTAAGCAATAATATCTGATTGAGATCAAGTAAGTTATATACTTATGTCATATCCTTGTAAGAAAAATGAGCTATTCTTCAGGGTTATCTGTGATACAAATCAGGAATGGCAGGAGTTCACAACATGGGGCATCTCCATCACGGGAGATTCCCAAAATCCTGAGGGAGCTCTCTGTCCATCAGTTGACGTCCTATGGCTTTAGTGTTTTTTTTTTTTTTAGTTTTTTTTTTTTTATTTTGTCAAGGCAGCCCTTGGCCGCGATCTCACTTGATGGAAGGTGCATAAGCGGCCGAAGGTGGACCACGCTTACCTAGTAAGTGCCCATTTACCTTTGATTTGAAGACAACGAGGTTGTAATTTTGAGGGAACACAGACGCAGGCAGTGAGTTCCACTCCCTAGCGGTTCGGACAAGGAAGGTGGTGATGATGTTGATGATAATGATGTTGATGATAATGATGTTGATGATAATGATGTTGATGATAATGATGTTGATGATAATGATGTTGATTATAATGATGTTGATGATAATGATGTTGATGATAATGATGTTGATGATAATGATGTTGATGATAATGATGTTGATGATAATAATGATGGTGACTACGTATACTTGATTAATCAGATATAGAGAGTTACATTCCACAGCTTATTACTTGTTGATACAGGAACGTCTGGACTCTGGACAAAAAATAGAAGAATATCACAGCACTCCTGACTCACCTTAGAGTAACGAAGTAAATAATTTCTACAAGACTCAAAAAAGAGAATCCATGGAAGAGTCCAAGCAGTCCTCCGCAATTCGCCAAAAATTCCGTATATCCGAATAATTCCGACCTACGAGTAGACACAAAGGCGTGTTCTTTGAAATACATTTCAAGTTTTGAAAAGGAATATCTGAAATTTTAAAAAAAAATAATCTAAAATAATCTCTTAACAAAAATCATACTTTTTCAATGTGTACGTTAAACTGAGTTTTTTATTAGTCATTGTTCTCTTTTGTAAAAGAGACCCACGTCACGTCAATGAATAATCAAAATCACTTATAAGTGATAAAAGCTTAAACAGATGAATTTTTTTTATTATAATTGTTAAAAAGTTATTTAAATAACGCGAAGATTGGATATAGATTTTTTTAAATACTCACTTCTTAGAACTCATAACAATCCCTATTCTAACTTGTCCCTTACCTAGGTGACGCTAACTTTAGGACTGTCATGAGTTTTATTTTTAAAAAAATCATACATTTTTTTATTTATTTATAATATTTAACAATTTTAAAATTAATATATAAAATAACATGTAAAATGATAACACTAAAAACCACTGAGGTTTAATCTCGTTTTATAATTTGTAATTATTAATAAAATCTAACTATTACAGTTTAAAAAATATTACTTTAACTTAAATTTAATAAATTTATATTGTAATATTATAAGGCTGTTGATAAGGTGTGGAACAAATAACAACATACCCTGTAGTGTTGGTTAGTTTACGTCTCCTCTTATTAATCTTAGACAATTCAGTTTCAACATCAAAATCGATTTTTAGTATGTCAGCATCATATTGGATACTGTCGCACGCTGGCAGGCAACGGCATGATTCCGTGTCAGATTTCATCGAGTCATTTGCTAACTTGTCTGCAATCACAATTTCTGTTTTTGGAGTTTACTCCTATATCCGTACTAACATTATCCAAGAGGATTTCTCAACGTTAAAAAAGGGCCTCTTTCACCAATTACAATTAGTGAAGTGTTGATTTAAGTTAATTTTAGAAATAATTTTATGTTTTATTAAATTGTGCACTCGGTTTACTGCACATCCATCGATAGGCGATTTTTTTTAAATTATTTTCTTTTTAATGTTTGGGACTTTTACAGTACAAACAAAGGTATATCAGCTCCATCATTCCCGATGATCGGTGACTTTAAAATGGCGGTTAGCCTACTTGACACTTTACTCAGAGATGGTGAAAGAGGCCCTAAGTATATTTAAAAAAAAAGTGCTTTTATTTTACTTATACAAAACTGTCTAAATAAAATAATTTAATCTGTACTAATATTATAAATGCGAAAGTATGTTTGGATGTATGGATGTTTGTGACTCTTTCACGCAAAAACTACTGAACCGATCACCATGAAATTTTGCATACACGTTGTCCGAGACACCGGAAAGGACATAGGGTACTTTTGATCGTTCAACGTGGACGAAGTCGCCGGCACGAGCTAGTATAAAATAAGCCCGTGGTATGAAAATTTATGGGAGTAAAATCAAAATTGTTATACGAATGCGTTATAGTTACGTTCTATTTTTTAAATATTTTAGAATATCTGAAGTTTCATAGATATTGCGCCATCTACACAATATTATTTAAATTTACTTAAAACATTTAATGCTACTTAAAAATACACTTCTAACGATGTATAATATGCACATATTTGATATATATCTAATAACAAAAAAAAAATTGACAAAAAAATAATTTAATTTTTTTCGATTAGCTCTCCTGCAAAAAAGTGTAATTTTGATTTGTGGTACTTTTGAATTTAAGCAGCGAAGTTCTTTCAAAGACTACAGCGCCCACTTTTCTCACGCTTTGTGTTACTCTTAAGCTCGAGTTCACCAAAATACAGTTCGTTTTTAAACAGCTGTTTAAAATTTAAACAGCCGTTTAATAATATTTTGTTATTCACCATCGCTAAAATGCGGTTTAAATGCCCTAAACATCTGATGAACTTAATGATTAATCTGATGTTTAGGGCGTTTAACCCGCAGTTTAACGATAGTGATCAACAAAATATTATTAAACGGCTGTTTAAATTTTAAACAGCTGTTAAAAACTAACCGTCTGTTGGTGAACTCGAGCCTTAAGTACTTAATTATTTATGGTCACTGCAAAAAAAGATTTACCTAATGCTCTAGCTAAGCAGGCACGTTGTTTCTGAGTGCATATTTCAGAGCTGTTGTGATCTGAAACCAATAAAATTGTTGAAATTCCAAATATACAATCTACTGTCAAGAAAACAAGTAATTACTTAATATTAAAAGATGGCGATATGAGCTTCCAGCTTGGATATTAGACATGAATAAAAATTAACAAATGATAAATATTTTTTTAAAAAAACAATTTGTACACATTGTACTTTATAATATGTTACCAAAATAAATTTTTGTCTGTCTGTTTGTCTGGGCGTTTGTGCACGCTAATCACAATAACGGCTTAACTGATTTGAATGCGGTATTGATGTTCAATTGATGTATTGATGGTTACCGAGATTAAACTAATGGATACTTTTTATCCTGAAAAAATGTAAGTTTCCTGTGGAATTTTAAAAAAATAAACTACAGCGCGTACGAAGTTACGGGCACCAGCTAGTCTATACTATTGTTATAAAGAGAGAACATTTATATGTTTATAATAAATAAACTCATTACAAACTGAATGACTTCTACTACAAAATGAAAATTCTTTCATCGAGTAACATAGGCTATATTTTATGAAGTTACTCGGCCGAAGTCGCGTGCAACAGCTAGATTAGATAGTAATTAATAAACGGGTGATTATCCAATTATAGTGATACATACGCGGCATGTTAAAATAGACGCATTTACATTCGTTGTAAGTGTAACGAGATTGACACTCAAGTCGACAGTTACTTGCTGTGTAGGGCCGGAAGTACTGGAGCTGTTTATCGATTTGAAAATAGCATTGACGACTGAAACAGAAAAAATGTTAAGAATTACAATTAGACTGCATTACAATTTGGACGGTACTCTAGAGTCTATTTTTTAAAGGAAGTCCAACAGTTATATGAATAGGTTGTTCAATGGGCGTTGTGATTGTTCAAGATTAGGTTATCTAAATCTGTTTTAGATTCGAATGTTAATATTTAAAAATTAGTATAGTTTTTTTAGTTTAATTCAATTTTTAAAGAAATAATTGAAGCTCATTTAATATTTTTTCAGTCGAGTTGTTACAGTAACTAAATAGTTTTGTTAACGTCGAAATGATTTTTTATTAACTATTAATATTTATGTACAGATATATATGCAAGTCCACTATAGATTGCAAATGCATTTCCGACCTTGATAACTTAAAAAATTATAGCCAAGGAGAGGGAAAGGGGATTTGGCACTCACTCACTAAGAAACAGTAGCACACGTGCTATCATATCACGGCGGTAATCGCATTCGCAGTTAATTTGAATGAGACACACTACATTTGACAATTACAAATCGAGCAACCTAAACATTCCTTTTACAGAAGACTACTTTGTATTGACAATATCTGTTATATTGTGTATGAGGGTATACCACAGCGATCTGCATCACGCTTGTTATGAGTTGAAAACAATTTACCATAAAGTCGACTGTCAGACAAATGACTAAAAAAATGTGTCTTACACTTCTGGCGTATATCCCTTCAAACTCGGTGATGTGTTCAACATTTTGACCTTAATCGCCATTGATGTTGTCTTGTTTGGCAATGCTGCGTAATAGTACAATGAATTTTGTGGCATATCAGCTGGATGTTGAATGTAAATCTGAAATACTATCACTCATTAACACGTAAATTCCAGTCAAATTAATAAGACCTAGTAATAGATACTACCTTGAAACCCTTGTTCATACTGTTGCACATTTGATCGGATTCTTCCTCCTTAAGAATTATTTGAAAATCAGGTTTGGCTCCGTTATCCTAAAAATTTATATAATCATTAAATTTAAAAAGTTTACAATCTAAATTTGTGTTGATGAGATGTGGCATTTAGGCAGCCTTAGATGTAGCCACTAACCGTTGGCCTGATCACAATGTAACATACTGTTCACCGTTCTAGAAAATTCATAGTAAGGGTAACTTAAATTCTAGATGACAGGTAGTTTAAGTCATTTTATGTATCCGTGTAAGGCCGAAGAGCGTATCAAACTAATAAACTCATTTTTGCATTTATAATTTTGGAATTATGGTTCATTGAAATTCATATTACCTTCCCACGAATTGGGTACGTTTTGAAAGTAAGATTGCTGTAACTTTCTTTACTGTAACCATCTTCTAAACTCCATTGCTTACTTGGCGTATCTCTATCTAGATATTGGTATTCTCTTTGGATTCTGAAATTATATTTTATTTCCTTAATTTAAATAGAGCTATTGAAGAAATAATTAGGTTTTTTATATTTGATATATTTTAGAAAAAATAACTTCTCAGTCCTAAATATCTCTTGGGCGCTGAGGGAGTTAAAGTTGAAGCAGACTCCTTCACCAGTTAGAACCTTTTTGAACATATTGGAGCAACTAATTCGTTTTTCGCGGAATATACAGCTTTCAAAAACCTTCGACACATCAGGAGCGACCTAAATGTAAGGATTAAATGAATTAATAATTATTTTTGTTTACATTTACTTTCAAATAGAAACTAAATAAACACCTCTAGTATATGTTTAACTACGGATGCATTTGATATTTCACGTTTTGATATTGTACTCAAAATCTTGTTCAGATATTTGTTGTAGAGACCACCGTGACATATTAAGCCAATGTCTTGGAATTTTTCTAAATTTGGATTTTGGGTTCTGTAAAGCAAACAATGAAGTTAAACCTTTGTGTATAATCCTTTTATGTTCATTGTATTTTTTAAAAAATAATTGGCTTCTTTACTCAGTCGATTCCTGCATTAGCAAAGGAGCGAATTTTTGGTAATTCTCGTAAAAATTGTAGACACTTTTACGATTTTTATTTTGAGGACATATTGTGACGGACGGAAACGGAACCTGGAACAAAACGGTTTTTTTTAATATCTTTTGTAAAGGTGCCGACAATTTTGTGGCTTTTTCAACATTAAAAAGAGGAAGGCTTCAACCAAAATTACTGCACTAAAAAGGCTATGACAGGTCCAAATTTCACGTTTCGTTGCCACCGATCCATTTGCTTTCAATTATGATAATACCACTTTGGTCACGTTTGGTCTAGTGGCTAGTAACCCTAGCTGTTAACCAAACGGTCGCGGGTTCGAATCCCGCTAGGGGCAAATGTTTATGTGTTAACATTTTACCTTTGCATCTGAGTCATGGATGTTTTCTATTTATAATATATAAAAATTTACAAAAAAAAGTAATCTATATATTATATCAACTATCTGGTATCCATAATACAAGCATTAGTTGCTTACTGTGGAACTAGATGGTGCTGTGTGGAATGTGTGAAGATATTTATTTATTTATTATTATTTATTACCACTTCCCATACAAAAAGTTTATCCTAGGCATTCCTTGCTTTTTATGTGACATATTATTTCGGGTGTGCACTACAGTCTTTTGAGATGACCTGGTTGAAAAATTTCAATTGCAGCAAATTAATAATATAGCTTTAACATTTATAGCAATCAAACTAACGGCCTGTCTGATTGTATGTAACCTTTGCATATAGCATCACCAAATATATGATCGACTTTGATTAGAGGTATTTAGAGACAGATTTCCCAGATTATAACTAAGAAAGCAGTATGTCCTGCCGCCTCTAAATAATAACAATAATACTGAGACTGCGGCTAGCAGTAGAACCTTATGATAATGATATAAGTATTACTTAATGAAGGGATATTAAATAAAACTTTTTAGCGCAGCAGTCACAATAGTACTGTTAAATAATATCAGAGTAGGTACTGTTTTATTTTAATACGTAAGTGAGGGTAATCAGGAGCATTTTTTTTATCCTGTCCCTCTTTATCCAAATTTCTAATATTTCTGATCATCCGTTAAAGTGCGCCAAATGAGACATTATGTCTTATTTGTTAGTATACTAACATGTCTGTCTGTCTGTCAAATATACACATTAAAAATACTAACATCACCAACTGGCACAAGATGTTCGTTCAACGTAACAATGACTGGACTAGTTATCCACTTCACCCAATTGTTTCGTATCAAGAAAGTACATGTCACTGCGCAGGCTATGAATATATACATCCAATACAACCTGGAAATCATAAAATTTTGAATTAATAAATAGGTAATAGTAGTTCTTAATTACTTAATATTTTATCTCTATCACATTATAACATAAAAATTTTATAAATAAAATTAAATGAAATCCATTCATTTCACACATATTTGGGCCTTTTATCCCAAATTTAATGTGTTAAATTATTATTATAAATGAATTTATAAGAGTGCATGTATATTCAGAACATATTATATACATTGTGAACAATTATGTAACAAACCGTTTATGTACTCACTTCTCAACAACTGTAAGTTTTTCTGTAACATATCGTAGACCATGAAGTGTCGTGTTCTTGGCATACTCTCTTGACAGTTCGAATGTAATAAGCTTCTGTCGTTTTCTCCTCTCCTTTCGATAGCACACATCTCCAAATTCCCCTGGTATACCTTCATCGATAGACCTTCATCGATAGAATTTACAAATACAATACAGTCATATTAAAATTGAATATTTAAGAAACACGATTTATTCTTATTTTGCAACTAATAATATGTCTTGATAAAATCTATAGAGAGTTTTATTGAAATGGTGGCAAAATCATAAAAAAAATTTTTAAATTCAAACCTGTATTTGTAAACCTTAATAATTGTTATTTTGAAATGTAAGTTTGGTTTGAATTTTTAAATTTAATATTTGTAAAAATATTTCATATACGAGTATGTAAATTGGAAGGAAATGTAATTTACAACTCAAAAATAATATAAAGTGAAGTTTATTTTTTTTTTAATCCATTAAAACATAATAACTATATAAATAAATTGCTACAAATCAAAATACATTTATTTTAATTAATAAATATTTTATTATTTATTTTATTAGCGATTAAAAAAATTAATAATAAAAAATTATTATTTTTTTTATTTTATTAGCGACACGCTGCCAGCTTCGCACGGATAACTTATCGCTTCCTCGTTTCCTCTTTCCTATTGCTCTTTCCGTCAGTGAAAACCGTATCAAAATCTGTTGCGTAAGAAGTTAACGAAAAAACAGACAGAGGCGGACAACTACTTAATTCTATAATGCACTAGGTTTTGCCCGCGACTTCGTCCGCGTCCATTTTTCTTATCTGATCGCTACAAAACTATACACACATCGCCTTTTATATATATATATATATATATATATGTGTGTGTGTGTGTGTGTGTGTGTGTGTGTGTGTGTGTGTGTGTGTGTGTGTTTCTTGCATTGAATTTCGAAAATATATTAACTTGACATTCCTAATCATTTTTTAAAGTCATGTCTACTTGATGACATGTCTACTTGATGAGTGAACAAGTGGCAATATATATTAATACACTATAATATATATATTATACACTAATACACTATAATATATATATATATATATATATATACACTATAATACACTATTATTTATATATATATAATTAGAAGATAAATGTAGATATATATTATAATAATTTAACATTTAAATAATACCAACTTACTTGAACATAATTTTATGGCAATAAAATACTCTCTTTCTGAACACGTAGTGTCGCGTATAAGGTTTATTTGCAACTAAACGTAAGCTAGATACTATTTTTTAATTAGGTCAATGGCTTTTTACTACAATTATACCTAATAAATGAAACATTCATTAATTTACGCGCCACCAAATATTGTCTACGGGGACGGTTACGTCATAAATTAACAAGTTTTTATTTTTGAACTATATATGTCGAGTCCCTAGTGTTGCTTGTGTTACAGGCGACGGTAGCCAATCACCATCACCTGTCCGTCAACTTTAACATAAAATATACCTTCCAGTAGACCTGCCTTCCTTAAAAAAGCCACGTTTATATGTTTATTATTTAACAATGTACAACAATGTAACGTCATTTTATTTATTTGCAGAACAAACGTACAATCCGAAAGCTCCAACTAGTTGTTAAATTAATCACTTAAGTAATTGTCACTTAATCACTTAATTAATAAAATACTGTCAACTATTTCAAACATATAATATGAGGGTAAATAGTTTACATAGGCCTATTTCATTTATTTTTTTAGAACTTTAGCGACTAGTCCCCGGTTTCGCACGGTTTTACACAAACCTTTCTTGTTTATCGCTCTTTCTATTAGAGAAAAACACACCAAAATCTGTTGAGTGTTTTAGAAGAAGTTAACGGTTAAACAAACCAATTAAAATTAATACTGTTGTCGCTGATTGTTTAGGAATTTTAGACAACAGTTAAGTATATTTAAGTTAATATCTCATTTGTATTACAAAAAGACTAGAAGTTTTGTTTATAGATTGCCGTTAGTTTAAAGTACACCGGTTATGTATACAAACAATACAGGGACTTGCCAAACTATCAGATAAACGACAAATCTGTTCCTAAAGTTAACAAAGTCACTGTTTTAGGGTTGTCGAAAATATCTTTTGAAAATTAAAAAACACTACATGATTTTTTTTTAAATAATTTATTTTTAACCTAATTAACGTAATAAGTTATATACAGTTAAATAAATACTTTATTATAATCTTAATTAGTCCAAATTAGTTAAAATAAAATAGTTGCATTCTAATTGCTTACTTAAATTTATTAAAAAAAGTGCCCAAAAAACATTATAATCATATTTGTTGAATATTAATAGAGTATGAAATTTGTTTTATTGAATGTTACTATTATGTAAGTAAAGTTGATTATACCTGTCACATAATATAACCAACTTACACATGTCAATAACATATTATTATTAGTTCGTTTAATTAATTTTTAAAAATGACATAATTTAAAGTTAATTTATCAGAGCATCCTTAACAAATAAGTAACTGAAATTTAGCGAGGCAACCCTAATCCAGTTTGAACCAGACACACGCTCGTTTAGAAGCGGGAAAGCGCGGGATTAAACGGATGCCTCAATAACATTTACATAGAAATGGTGCTTAACACAGATACATTTTTACTGACCCCATTCCCGGGAGTATATTTTTGACTGCTCAACTACTTGGGCTTTGTGTGTGGAATTTTTATGCTCTATGTTAAATAAGGATTTTCGCGAACTTAACTCAAATTTACAGGGTGGAAATAAACAATTTTGTCGGTTTAAGGAAAATTAAAATGCTTCTAAATTTTAATCGAAAGTTACAAAATATGGTTTTTACTCTTATGAATTACGAGACCTATTCGGCTTCTTAGACGAGACCATAAGTTTCCTTGGAGAGACCTAATGGTAAGGTAAGGTAATAAATACCTTATCAAGCCAAACGCAGTGAGATATATTTTATGTAGAACCATAGATTTTTGTATTAATATTTTTGAAAAAAAATCTAAATTGATTACATCATTAGGTTGGTATTATCGACTAATTGTATAACTGCTCTATACAGGGTCACGTGTTGTTCACAAAAATGTATGTATTTAAGAAGTTGACATTAAATGAAGGTTGCTAGCTAGTAAAAGTAAAAAAAAAAAAAATTCAAAAAAGTTTTAGCAACTTTATACTTACATTAATTTATGTATGAAACTAGTTTACAGGACATTACGTTACATTAAAACGCGAACATTTATAATGCAGCAAATTAACCATAATCACTGCTTCGTTCATTACGAACATATATAATATTTCTTTAAAATTAAAATAATTATCTAAGAAAAATCTAGAACATACTCGTTTCTATTGGTTAATAAATCAATTTGTATGACATTAAGGAAAAAATGATACATCAATAAGACCATTACGTTCAAAACAAAAGGCAATAAATCATTCTATATTAGAAACTAACTCTATAAAAGGCTTCAAATTGACAAGTCAGACGTTAAATATAGCCTCGTAGTACCTTTAATTTCCCATTCTACACCTAAAAGGGATGTCTGAAGATTTATAGTTTTAATAGGTGACAATATGGCCGCATTCAGCAATTTATCCGGCTCGAAGGACTAAATTAAGGGGCTCTAACTGCTCCGTTAACAGCTTTTATTTTAGCTTCCACTGGACACTGCTTGTAGAGTTAATAATATTTAGATGTGATATAAAATTATATATCTTTTAAATTACATCAATTAGATATTTATTTTTGATTTAATGCAATTTATGTAAATTTTAAAAAGTTCAATAAATTGAGTCATCAAAAAGAGCCAAAGTAAACTTTATAGTTTCTCAATTTTATTTTTAAAATGATCTTTGAAAGGATCTTTATTTATTAGATACAAAAAATAAACAATAAAAGGCCTGCGATACGCTCTTAACACTATAACCATAGGAATAGGTTATATTATTGCGGTCCGCAATTTAGGGGTGAGCGCATCCGGGAAGTGGAAATCACAGGGTTGAATTACAAGCCGACCGCATCAACACAAATATTAAACGGTAGCGAACATAATAATTCAATAAAACTTTGGTTAATTTTTTTATGTTTTTTTTTAAAAAATATATTTTTTTTTTAATTACTCCAAAATGTGAATATACTCTTATCGTATCATCGTATTATACAATAATTTATTTGATAACTAGCTGGTGCTCGCGACTTCGACTGCGTTGAAAATTTAAAAAAAGCAATATAACGCTTGACCTCGTGTTGCTGTAACACTTTGGCCACGCGTTAGTTTTTTATTTTTTATTTATCCCTTGGGAATAGTCCTTTTTTCTGGATGAAAGATACCCTATGTCCTTTCTGATGTCCCAGACGACGTGTATGCAAAATTTCATGGTGATCGGTTCAGTAATTTTTGCGTGAAAGAGTCACAAACATCCATATTTTTAATTAAAAAAGTACTTGTGTTTTGTTTTGACACGGAATACCTTGTCAGCTTAGTAATTAAATTTAAAAAAAACCCTAAATATTAGCGCAGTAAACAAGTCTACGTACTGTTTGATATTAACTGTGTTAGAAGCAGCATTAGCCGCGGATTTGCTGTCGGATTCCGGGGTTGAGTTAGTGTTTCTCGTGTGGTCAAAGTGGGGGATTTTAGGAGATTTACCGTGTCTTCAGAATCGGTGGGATTCCTTGAATGGACAACCGATTTAATATCACAGTATAATAGACCGTTTGCTTGAAACTAATTTAATTTTTGTATGATGGAGTAAGGTATGTAATACCCCTATATATCTTCCTTATGCCATTAGTCGAAAGAAGTCACTCACCGCCAAGTACTTCTGCGTCAAGATGCTAATATAAATTTATAAAATAAAAATGTCTCAAAACTGCAACGTGTGTTGGGAATAAAAACGTCTATGAACAATCTTTGAAATTCCTCTACAAATCTACTACAATAAATAATTTGACTTAAAAAATACATTCATATCATGAGCAGCATAGAAGTGATGCTCTGCTACGGATCCTGAGAGGATAAAAGTTAAAGTACGAGCTCATATTAGAATAATATATAATACATATCAATAATGATTCAACATTTGCTCGAAAAACTCTCTCCAAGTTTTATTAAAAATAATGATACCACCTATAAACTATGATAGAACTTAACTAACTCTGCTGTGTGTAACCTTAATAACATTTGCATACAAAACGGTGCTTTTTCAAAGTCGTCCATAACGGGTATTATGTAGCGTAGGGATCATAACAGATTATTCGTGGCTTAGATAATAGGTGGGGGGGATGAAAAATGGCACGATTATGGGTTTAAGCTGTTCATTAAACAATGGTTTATTATTATAATAAAGTAATGTCATTCTCGGATAAACTTTTTCTAAAGATTTCTCAATGTTAGAAAGTTATGTTTGAGAATGGACTTGTGCATAAGTAACGCAGTGCATCACAGTGTGATTTAGAATAGGTTTAAGTATGTCTAAGGGGCTCTTTCACTAACTACAAGTAAAGTGTTGATTAGTTACTTTTAGAAATAATTTTATGTTTTATTAAATTATGCACCCGATTTACTGCATCTTTCGATCCTTCGACTTTGGGACTTTTACCGTACAAACAAAGGTATATATATATCAGCTCCATCATTCCCGGTGACCGGTGACTTTAAATGGCGGTTAGCCTACTTGACACTTTATTCAGAGAGATAATAATAGAAATATATTATAAAAATTTTATAAACACTGACAGATTATATCAATATATCACAGAAACCATGTTGTCATGTTTGTCTTAAAAAAAAAATTGCACAAATGTAAACCGAATTGCGAACGTGTAAGGTTTTCTCAACAAATAAACAAGTTCGAAACAACGTAGAGACTTAAGGCTCCTGCGATTACGTTCACCATTAACCCTCCAGTCTAATTCAATTAACACCTCTCCCCTCTCACTCTCTCTTAGAACGAAACTATACACCCGTCTCGCTCTCTCAGTAATCCTTGCGGTGACCCAAAGCAGTTAACATGTCGCCCATTGTTTCGGGGATTCCTGGAGGCCGCAAGGATAAACTTGTCGGTTTAGTACATTTGTCGTGGCCGGTTATACCGTTATTCGGGTCTGTTGGCGAAATTAATGCGTAGGGTGGATGTATGAATATTTATAAACCTAATTTAAACCTACGTATGCTTTATTAGGAAAAAATAATTAAAAATTACCATGTAGAATGATTGATTGTAAAATTTTGTTTAGATTGTTAAGTAATATTGTTTAGATTGTTAAATAATATTGTTTAGATTGTCGGTGGACATTGAAAATGTGAATTCTGTAAAAATTTGATTAGTAGGATTTCTAATTTCTATTTTTTTTATGGTATAAAATTCATAATTGAAATTTCTCAAAATGTTTGTTAATTTGATACTAGTACTTTAACAAATATTGTTAGGTACTTAATAGGTTTATATTTATTTATTATCATTAAAGCTTAAACCTAAAAAACTTAATTATATAATGAAACATTGAACAGAAAGTAAAAAAAAATAATTCTTAATCACTGCCATCAAAACATTACATCCAAAATTCGATAGATTAATATCTAAACACTCCAAAAGATTTAGCCTAATTTATATCCAAAGAATAAGGTATTCATTAACCATTTATTCATTTAAACTAATACTGATTTATCATTTTTGTCTTGAATGAATGTTTTTAACTTCAATTATTAGCTTCAATTACCTTTTTTTATTATTCGCTATTATTTTTTATAATAATCCTTTATCTACAGTTAAAGTGTAAATGGTCTTTTTAACCTGTCAAATTTTTAGACATTCGTGTTCTAATTTAAAATTAAAAATGTCTCAAGGGCCTTAGCGATAGCAGAGGGTAATTTTATTATAAGAGTACAATTTTAAGCCAATAAAGTGCACCCCAAATAATACACACGACATGACAATATCATATTTATTATACCTATTCGGGCGTGACGGACGGGGTGCTTACAGGATATCACATAGAGTTGTTGATTAGGTTTTTTAAAATTATTTATCTTCAATTATCTGAATTTATCGTTATGGCTCCTCCTACACTTATTAGGCTTTTGCACGCGATTTCACCTGCTTGAAAAAACAAGAAACAAGAAGTGTGTCCCACAGTTTATGGGTCATACCAAAACCTCTCAAAATTATACAATAATAGCTGGTGCCCGCGACTTCGTCCGCGTTGAACGATGAAAGGTACACTACGTCCTTTCTGGTGTCAAAGACAACGTGTATGCAAAATTTCATGGTGATCGGTTCAGTAGTTTTTGCGTGAAAGAGTTACAAACATCCATACATCCAAATATACTTTTGCATTTATAATATTAGTACGGACTAGCTGGTGCCCGCGACTTCGCCTGTGTGAAAATTATACACATAAACCTTCCTCGAGAACCACTCTATTCATTGGTGAAAACAGCATGAAAATCGATACAGTAGTTTTTGAGTTTATCGCGAACAGACAGACAGACAGACATGTAATGATGTTTTATAATATGTAATGATAAGGATACATACAAATTAATACATATGAATTTTTAAAGTTTATGCAGACATTATGAGTGAGTGCTATTTGAGTGAGTGAGTATTATTAGTTAAGGGGTTAAAGCGTAATATGCAAAATGTTACATTTTGACGCCTTAATTAACTAATATACCGATCGTCATGAAATTTTGCATTTTCCCCATCCAATCCCTTGTAAAGGATACCTTAATTTTCTGTATTTCCCAATCCAAATCCAACCCAAATCTTTTTAAAGTTCGAGTGAATCTGAGCAAACCTATCTCTAGTAAAATTAAAATAATTTAAAAAAAAATTTATACAATCGAGCTTTCAACGTTGAGATGGTTGTAAGTTTAGAGTCTGCTATCTCTTACACAACGAAACACAAAAGCACGAGTGCCATTATTACATTGCAAAGTTACCTAACATCAACACAAAAGTAATAATATGTTCATTTGACGACACGTTTGGTCTAGTGGCTAGTAACCCTAGCTGTTAACCAAACGGTCGCGGCTTCGAATCCCGCTAGGGGCAAATGTTTATGTGTTAGCATTTTACCTTTGTACCTGAGTCATGGATGTTTTGTGTTTATAATATGTATGTATTTACAAAAAAAAAAGTAATCTATGTAGTATATCAACTGTCTGGTATCCATAATACAAGCATTAGTTGCTTAGTGTGGTACTAGATGGTGCTGTGTGGAATGTGTGAAGAAGAAGAAGAAGAAGAAGAAGAAGAAGAAGAAGAAGAAGAAGAAGAAGAAGAAGAAGAAGAAGATATCTGTTCATAAATACATACACTATTATCTGACAAAGCATATAAAGTGAAACTTTCCTCTATTTACATAATGGATACATCGCATTTATAGGAAAATGATATCATTATGTTCTACATATTATATGTAGAGTAAAAGGCATATTACTAACTCCATAAAGAACTTTCTGTACGTTCGTCACCTAAAAATGTTGTCGCCTCGAGCTGAGGGCTTGTTTGTGAAATAATGGATTCATTCCATACTCATTTACATTTATAATGGGACTGGCGTGACGTTTGTAACAATTTAAACTTAGAACAGTAGTTAATCGTATCCACGCTTTTGAAAATCAGAAACTTCACTCAATAACTTGTCATTTATAATATTTATATAAATAAAATATTTATAATGTAATGTATATTTTATAATGTATATTTATAATAAATAAAATTGCAATGTCTGTTTGTAATGTCAAAATAACTGCTTGTTAATAAATGTAAAAGTATACGGTACTTAAATAAAAAAAAATTTTAAAAAAATTCTGTCTGTTTGTTCCGGCTAATCTACGAAACGGCTTGGTCGATTTTGACGAAACTTTCACTGATAGATTACTGATGTTATAAAAAGTAACTTAGGCTACTAAGTAACGTATAAGAATGTAGGTATATTCTGTAAATATACCTACAGTGTCAGTACACCTAGTAAGTAATTACTAATTTTCTAAGTAAATGAGAAAGTACATAAAATGCTAATAAATCATAAATAACACTATTTTTTTATTATAAAAAAGTCATAATTAAGACTCAGGTAAATAGAACAAAATATATTATATAATTTCACAATGTGTCAAGTAGGCTAACCGCTATTTAAAGTCACCGGTAACCGGGAATTATGGAGATGATATACCTTTGTTTGTACGGTAAAAGTCAATAATAAAAAAAAAATCGCCTATCGAAGGA
The DNA here is from genome assembly GCA_944738685.1 of Synanthedon myopaeformis. Lineage (NCBI taxonomy): Eukaryota > Metazoa > Arthropoda > Insecta > Lepidoptera > Sesiidae > Synanthedon > Synanthedon myopaeformis. Next base: position 813,596 of record OX122921.1, read on the forward strand.
CGCAATAAACCGAGTGCACAATTTAATAAAACATAAAATTATTTCTAAAAATAACTAATCAACACTTCACTAATAAAATTGTAGTTGGTGAATGAGGCCCTTAAACAGTTAACTTACTCATTAACTATACCGTGACTAGCGTGTTGCCAAATTACCCTGTCAAATATAATAATCACATTGCTTCTCCCTGTTTTAGGGACTGACTAATTCAGTTACGTATGAGACAGAAAGAGATAGATATACCTCAACACGTCTCACCCTCGAGTAGAGTGATGTACTTTGAATATTCTCCTTTCGGATTTTGTTACGTCAATTCTCATTGGGATTAGCTTTTTGGTGAATCGTTGTGAGTGAGCTGAATTTAGAATTTGGGGTGATATTGTAATGTAATTATTACCTACGTTACACACTGCGTCTCATTTTCAGATTGAGGTAACATCAAGGAAAATATTATGGCAAAAATAAATGGGAAACTTCTTATTTACTTTACTCACTTGTATATTGGTATATGGGGAAAGAGTTTTTGGAGCCAAATAAAAATGTATTAGAACAATGGAATGTTAGTCCGAAAGTTCCTTTAACTTATTACTGTTACGTAAAAATATATTGTGTATATTTGTTAGAAAATAACCAAACTAACTAGCCTAATATGTACAAATACCATGTAAAATATTATTTCATAAAATATTTACTTGCAAACTTTGCAGATTTAAGACCCTTCAGAATGTGTTTATGCAAATAAACATATTTTTTTAAACGCTTAGGTACCCCATACCATTTCTAAATCATAGTGAATGAAAGTGTTTTACAATTAATTTAATTTTAGATACACTAGTATATAAAAATATTACTTTAAACCAAAACATTAGGCTATTTTAATAATTATTTTCATGAAATAAATAAGAATTATTAATAAATAAGCTGTTCACTGAGTCATGAACCAGAAATATTTAATTAATTGCTAAATATAATATAAAGAATGACACAACATTAAAATATCAAAATTTAACTTGCTTCTAAGAAGAATGACACTAAAAAAATCATTGAAATTGTGCAAAAATTAAAATAAAATTGCAGAAATTGCAAATCGCATACAAAAAAGATTTAAATCCGAGAAAATTTTTGAATAAAATATTTTATGAATATCAGTTGGCTTTCTATTAAAATAATAAATAGGTTTACAAAATGCTCGTTGTAAACGTTGTATTGCGATACCATGACCCCATAAACTTAAATCTTAATGCTAAACTAACTCGCAGTTACAATGGAATAAAGATATAAATAACGTTTGCAATATTTTACAACACGCCACAAAATCATTGCAAGTTACAAGCGAATAGCGATAAATTTTTAACAGGATTCTTTTAAAAAACATATGAATTTTTATCTCGCTCACTTGATAAAGAGAGATGCAAGGTGATGTGTATTTTAGATTTGCAATATATTTTGATTTCAAGTTATGTATTTTGAAATGTTGCTTTAAGTATTTTAATTTATAATTAAATCAATTAATTATTCCGTTACATGTGTATGTCTTTAGTATTCAATATTACCTATAAAAAGGTCGTGTTCTTGACGTCAATTTAAAATGTAATGTTTGTAATAAAATATTTCGTTATAAGCACAGAATTGCATAATTATTAACAAATAAATTAACTCATTATATGGCTTAAATAAAAAATAACATTTCATAGTATATTTCTATGTTGTTCAAAACATGATTAAACTACAATTTTCCTATGTTCAAATTATTTATTTTTTATGTTAAGGTCGACAGACAGGCTGAAGGTCCAGTTGATGGTATGGTTGTGGTTATGGTTATGGTTGTATTTTAAAAAATCTGACCAATCACGAAATTTTAGCTGTGACTTTTTTGAAGGTATAACCCGCTTTTGACTTGCACCGTACACCAAAGTCGGTACAGGAGGCGGAAAGTGCGGCGTGCGTAAAAATACGAGGGGGCTTGGTCGTTATGAACAGCAGTTTGTCATCGGAAAGCACTTTTATGACCCCTGGTGGTCATCTCCGCGCCGTTTATCTGCCGCCATAGATCCAGCGTTATGCAAAACAATAAATATTAAATAATATATACGCACTTTTATTGTGCTTATGGCATGACATGTGTGGAATAGTGGAACGGTAACGTATTAGTAATAAAAATAGTATATATAATATAATATAATATTTTATAATATAATATAATATAATATAATATAATATTATATAATATAATATATAAATATAAATATAAGCGCGTGCCTGAATATTTATTTACATACAATTTCATTATATGAAATAAATAAACAATATTAATATAAGACGTATAAGAATAATAATATTAATTTAAAATTTCATTATAAATTTTATGTTTTAGCCAGACCTCTAAAGACGATAATTTTTGCTGTAGATATAATATCTTCATTTATTAAGGTTATGCAGTTAGGTGAAAAACATATGCAAACACATGTAACATATTTATAGTTAATATATAACCAAAGTTATATATTATATATCAATATGATTTCATTGTGGCTTCAGTCAACTCTTGAGTGTCCAGAGTTTGTACATTTTTGGTTCAGTGCATTTAGACTTAAATACAGATTCAGTCCATACGAATGAAAAACTTAATATTTACTTATATGCTAACTTAACCTAAGCATCGCTTACTACATTTAGAAATCTTTTGTATTGTCAGTGGAGCTAGTGAGGAGTTAGAGAACGAAGCGATTAGGAAAAAAAGATTATAACGAGCACAGTCGTTAGGTAGAAGGGATTAAAACCATAACAAGGTCCACATTAATATGTCTGGTCAAGTTTCATCAAATTAAATTCAGCCTTTTATGTTTGATTTGATTGACAAATATCTTCAGAAACTTATTAATACAGTTAGAGCATCAATAAATTTAGATACTATATATAAATGTATAATGTATAATGTACATTTAGTAATAATAAATAAATATATTTAGTATGAAATAAACCTTGAATTTTAATGTCCACAATTTCTCCTGTGAATGTAAATCTATATTAAGTTTGATTTTAATGTGTTCTATTTTGACATTTCCATAATTTTTCATTAAGCTCGATTCATTAACACGTGGGGGGACTGCAATTATATACACACCATTCATCATGCCGCCCTTTTGATGTTTATGTTGCGTGAAAAGTTCGAAATTGGACTTAGGGAAGAATGCTCTGATTTATAATCAAATTTGAGTTTACCAAATGTTCAAATTATATAATAATAGAGAAGTTGTTGTCTCTAACAATATATAATTTTTCAAATATATATTTTTTTTATTTTTTTTATAGTTTTTTGTGCAAATCGTAGTAGAAATTATTTTCCCACCTTATAACGATTGACATAAATTAAGTTTATATCAGTACTATTTTCTTTATTACTGTAAAATTTTCATAACAAATAAATAGTAATTGCTTCAAAATTAAGGGGAAAATAATATATACATGAAACGCCGCCATAAGTAGGTATAACATTTTTTAAATATTAAAAAAAAAACTAACTTGTAATATTTTCTTATATATTTTAGTTTCCTGGATGTCACTAAAGCATCCAATCCATAAATTTCTATATTCACTAAAGATTATGCTCGTAATATTGAAAAATATGACAGTGAAATATTTTTATATTTTATTTTACAAGCGAAAATATATTGTACGACAGAAATTACTTCAGCATGATTTATATATGAACGTCATAAACAAAAAAAAATCTATTTGCCAAAACGCCTGCTATCGATATATCACCGCAACATACCGCTCAACGGATCTTCGCATTACAGACGTCTGTTATTTTTATTACGCGTCTGTTATTATCATTATTTATAACTGCGCCCGGATTGGCTCGACAATAAATCCACGCAATTTATATCGTGTTTGCACATGTCTCGTGTGCTCAGTCCACCAGATTACCGGCTCACTTAAGGGCCCTTTCACACCAACCGACCAATTCAATTGTTATTTAAACTTTTAAGGCTCCACTGGGGCAGGAAAGGTCTTGAGTGGACTATAGAATAAAATCATGGATCGGCAAGCGCAGTGTTGGACGTCAACCTACAAGATGGACAGACGACCTAATAGGGATCCAGGGTACTGAAAACTTATTAGGGAGGCAAGATAATCTAGCAGTTGACGTAAGAGGTGGCTCCTATGATGATGAAGGATAAATTATATTAGGTTTTGCAGATGACTTCGTCCGCGCCCCTTTTTCTTAGGTGTTAAAACATTTATTACTCATTTATTTATTTGGTTTTGATACCCCGTAAACAGTACTTTTTTTTAAAGAAAGCTTCTTTTTATGTCCTTTTCTGTATCCCTGATATAACGTGTATTAAGATAGGTTGAGTTAAGGGCGTAAAAGTGTAACAAAGTCACTTTCGCGTTTATAATATTAGTTAGGATAACACCGGCACATGCTTATCGAAATCTTTCTATAATGGAATTACTATAATTTTGTTCCTACAGTTCCTATTTTCCTATCAGTTCTTAGTTGTTCCTGTTTTGAACAGAAAGCAGTGGGCAAAACGAACATACATAATAATTAAGTATATAGGTAATATATTTTAATTTATTCTTAAAAACTATTTCTCACCTGTATAATTTATAAAAATATTTTATAAAATTAAGCATGGTTGAATTTATTTTCCAAGACTATCGTGTGTTTGTGTTATCTTATTGTAACAGACTTTCTTTCTATCTTTCTTTAATTTGACGTTTAACTGCATTTCTAGGCACTTTCAAAACTGTAAATAATACAGAGATATAATAAGATTAAGAAGCACTGTGCCAAAGTTTAATTTTATGAGCTTTACTGTAACATTACTCGTGTGGTTTATTTTTAAAGGTAATTTGAAGTTCTAAAACTATCTTTGATCAAAATGCATGTTATTGCAATTTTAATAAATTGTCTTATTTATTTAAAAAAATATTCGTATGTGTTTATATATAAGTATTTGCATATAATGTATAATATGTTTATTATAATTATAGATACATGTGTATGTATAATATATTGTTATCATTTTTGAATAATTTTTTTTGTACTTATAAATTTTAATGTCTAACCTTGTAATAGGCTATATAAAGATTTAATTTTTTTTAAATGTATTTGTGAAATGTTACACTCTGTAAGGTTAGCTATTAAATAAATTAATAAATAAATAAATTAATTAATTAATTAATTAATAATAAAATAAATAAATAAATAAATGAATAAATGAATGAATAAATACACATAACATGATTAACCTAGAAACACCATAACACAATGTCATCTTATTTAATACTTTTATTTATTCAATTATTTGATTCAATAAATAAATAATTTATTCAATAAATTGTGAGCAGAAATTTTAATGCAATATTAGCATATTTTTGTTTAAAATCGGGCCAATAGTTAACCGTGTAAGTTCCCTGAGGGTGTTGCCAAGATGAAAAATAGCCCTCATCCATCCCCCAACGGTTGCATCGGAGAGATGTATGGCGCCCATTACACTGGTACGCCGCACAAATCATCTTCACTTGTGTCGGTTTTCACCTACCATCAATTTATTATCCTCAATATCGCTACCATTAATCCTTGTTGCCCTATCTCTAAATGCAAAACAGATTTCGTTTCTATTATTTGTCGAATGATGACAATAAAGAACTCGTCGTTTCAATATGTACAAAAATCTTAGATCATATGCACAAGAACTTGACTGTTAAATAATTTTATAGTAAAACACATTAGTTCGTTTTTTTTTATTACAATATTGGTTATTGAAATATGAAAAAAATTACAATCGTTAACCTGTCTTGACTAGAAGATAAAAATATTTTTTTTTTAAATAACGAAAAATTAAATAGGCACAACTTTACTAAAATCATATAAAAATAATATTAATGTTTAAAATGTATACAAACCTTTTGTTCTTTGATTCTTATAAAACGAGTAACTTAAGTTATTACTTAATTATATTTTGTGCTTTTTTTTTTTTTTTTTTTTTTTTCAAATAATATTTTTTTACTAATTTCACGTAAGTATATAAATAAATAGTTACTGCTTCTCAAGATTTAGCTTCTTATGTTTGCCATTTTAAATTGAGACAACATTTCTACTTGCAATGCAACATAAAATTGTTACGTCATAGAAGCAAAGCATAACAAACATTTGAAATAAACTAACCCAAATCGAAATATCCAGACATGTTCACATATCTTTTTAGTGCTGTCGTTGTAGAGGTTTTATGGTCTCGAAGGAATGATTGTTGTTCCCTCAATAAGGCTTACTTGTTCAAGGGTACGGTACTCGAGTCGTAAAACAAACTGACGACGTCGAATATGCTCGCTGATGCGACATTGTATATATCAACACTTTTCCAAGGAATAATGAGAAAAATCATATTTTAAATTTTTTTATTTTTTTGTATGAAATTTTTTTTTTTTTTTTAATGTGATAAAGTACTATTTAATTTGCATTGCATTAAATTTATAATTAAAATTACATTCGAAAGCAAAATAACTATAATACCACAATTTGGAATGGTTATGGTGTTACTCTGGCTGTATTAGGGTTATAACTTGTAAGTATTTCTTTTAAGAATTTTAAGCAGGGATGTTGTCGAAACCACAAAAGAAACCTAGTTCTTAGGTCTACTTATTATGTTCATTATCAATAAGATTATTATGATTATACACAAACAAATATTATAATTATATTTAGGTATAGTTAGCGGATAGCTATGATAGCCGTTTTAACACAATTACAATAGTGATGTGAAATAATTTATTATCGACAAAAATGTAATCAAGTGCGAGTCGAATCTATAAGTTTTTTTATTTTATTTTTATTTGGGAAAACAAACAATTACACCATACATAGTAAATTTGAAAAAGAGAAACATACATAAATAAAGGATCAACGACATTTTCCACGAAACGAATTATTTTGGAGTTATGAGTAGTATTGTACTTAATTAAGTAGTAGTTTATTAAAAAGTATCAATAAAACGAAGATAATAAATGTTTTGTCAAAACAGAATAATATCTAGTTAAAAAAAACATTAAAAAATATGTGTAGAATTTTTAAATCAAAGTTAAACATAGGTCTAAGTCCTTAAGTCTTAAATTATCCAAAACGTTCTCCTATGCTTCATAATTCCCATATATAGTTTTGGGAGATAAATAAAAAAGCATGTTAGGTAGCGTTATTACGATCGAATCGAGAGCCGGGTACATTAGTTATTATAACACGACAAAATATGTGTAATAAAAAGTAATTTATTGCGCAAATAAAATATAAGAGTGGTTAGGGGTGGCAGATGGGGCGAGAGATGATGGCTGTGGTCTATGTTATGATATGTCAGCGGAAATAAATTCTTATCAAGTTTGTTTGTAACTTTGTCGCAACATTTTCGTAAAAAAATAAAAATCATTTTATTAAATATAATTGAGTGTACAGACTAGCGAACCGTCTCTTCATAAAAACCATCCTCTAACTTCAACTAAAATTTTTTAAAAATATCGGAATTAATCGCTTTGGAATTTTGAGCTTAACAACATAATAAGCGATTCCATTTTAATATTATTAGTTAGATAAGATAGATAGATATATAAATTATATAAACTCGTTCATAGTAAAATCTTAGTTTAAATATAAAATAATCTTAGTATTTTTTCATCTAATACTTTGTTACTAGCATGGATAAACTGTACTTATTCACATTTACCTATTCTAGATTAAATTGTGACTATAAAAAATAAAAATAATTATTTATTTTACTTGTTAGAAACAAGTATAAGCAATTCTTTTATTTGTGAATATTTCATAACCATAAAAATAAGAACATTTAGAAAAAAATGCGTGTGTACAAAGTACACGTGTCATAAGTTAACAATTATAATATAGAAGAACGTAGTATGTCAAGCAGAAACGTTACATGAAGTGTCACGTGATCGTTACATTTCAGCGTTACTTAATATTCGACCTTAATAGTTTATTATCATCACCGCAAAAAAAGGTATCACTTCAAAAAATGCAATCGCTATTTTAAATTTTCGATTTATAAAACGCTTAATCTTTTAAACTTGTACCACGGATGTACACGGATATATTGACAGAGTCCTCGGATACGGATGCCGAAGAAAAATGGCGGTCATTTGTTGGTGTCACCGTTTTGTTCTGTTGCCTTCTAGAGAGAGAGAGAGAGAGAGAGAGAGAGAGAGAGAGAGATAATGGCTGATTTATATATACGATTACGCGTGACGTGACGATTGTGCGCGCTCGCACTTATAACGATTGTTATTAACACCTAGCTAAATGTTGTTTGAATGTAATACCAAATTGATTTAACACATCTGCCATACACAATTTACACTCAAGTTTATGTTTTCAAATTTATCTTTTCATATCAATTCACACTTATTTTTATAACTTTTATAGTTTTTTTTTATAGCAGCGAGCATGCCTACTTTTTATTTGTCTGTTGAAATTTGTGACTAATACACAAGTTTATTTTTTACTAATATAAAAGTAGATAATTAGGCAGACTGTCCACTTGATAGCTTGGCTTGGTAAGAATTGAAATGGTTTATCATGTCAAGGTCGAGAGACAGGTTGACGGTCAACCTACCAGGTTGATGGTAAGTGGCTCCCGTCGCCTATAACACAAGCAACGCCACATGTGCTTCCCATCATAGTAGGATTAAGGATAAGGACAGAGTAACCCTTACCTACAAACCGAAACACACATGCTGTTAATGTATGACAAAACCCTAATTTATGGCTTGAGAACCCACTTAAGTGAAGATGAACTCACTTTTAAGTCAATATAGTATATCAATACAAAAGATAATCTTATTAACTACTAATGAGTTATTGACTATATATAATTTTATTAAAAATGTCAGCCAAACTTGGACAACCCCAGAATGGCAGAGTTTGTGTTTTTATTATAGTGTTTGTATTTGGTATTCCCACTCAGATCCACTCAACTTTGAAATTTTAGTTTCCATAGATGACCTTTCTCAGAACCACTTAATATTATTTAAAAGTAAAAATATGTGCCCAAGCTCAAACTAAATATAATTAGAACATGAAAAGTTCAAATATAATAGTCAGAAAAATATGGAACATCGCTCATCGCACCTCGACAGCACTTTATGCAACAAAGTCATCCATTCTACTTGGCACAAAGTAGCTTATGAGTTGTTCATACATGGATACCTTTAGATTCATAACAGCCACAGCACAATGCACTTCCATACGCCCCCGTGTAATTTTGAGCAGAGCGGAATGTTTGGAAAGGGAATTCATTTAGTCTGTGTCAGGGTGAACGCTAATGCGAGTGGTGTGTACGGGGATTGGCTGGCAGCTGTAATAATGAGTATTAATGGGCACGCCACATAAATAATAACACAAAAGAGGAAGGGAAGAGCTGTAACATAATGCCAATACTTCAAAAACATTAGCGCGATCGTGAACCCAATGAGCCGGAACATGAACTCCGTGGAGTTAATTGAATAATATATTTTATTTATTTTGGTGCATTATAATATGTGTAATATTTATTTTATTTTTACATTTCGAATACAAACAGAAGTTATGTTATATTTTATTATAGTATAAGGCGTATCCACGGATAGGTAATTCATAATCAGAATTGGGCTAGAAAGACAAAATAAGAGTTAGGTTAATTGACTCAACGGTTTAGTAGAGGTTTCGCACAATTTTGTTTCGTACGAATTGTGCGAAGAAGTCACTTTAAAATTAAATATATTTTTAGTCGCTGTTTCGCACAAATATTATTTTCATAAAAAAAACTTGAACCAAAAGTACAGTACTGTACAAAAGTGATATCTATGGGGGAATATTTTTAATGTAGTAAAGGCACACAAATCAATCAAAAATATATATTTTTATTAAAAAATTAAACTTTAATAGAAAAAAAATATTGTTGATAATTTTACAGTTCTAAACATGATATTTATAACTTCACTTACAAAATATTTACATTTTATTTACAACAATTAAATATTCTGAAATTTTGATCATTTTTTAATAAGTTTGTTACAAAACTTACGTATTTGTCAATATTAATGATTATCAAACTAATTACATAAATGAATACAGAATTTAACGATACAGAATCCAATTCCCTATTCTTTCCTAGACCATTTACAAAAGCTGAACAATTATAACTATTGCCATAGGTTCTGCAACTTTAACAGTTATAACCAGACCCTATATTACACTATATAATATTAATATATAATATATTTATGTATTTTTTAATAATTATCATGCACGCCATACCTAACACAATCATTTTGCACGAAATTACATACAATTTTAAGGAGATAAAATATCAGCATCAGCATGGTTTGATAAATCTCCATGACTTAATATACTATAACATAGTTATAATACATTAGAAAATCGTAACACCAATAGACATAATTTTAAAAAAATATATATAAACCTTTTTAGAAAAACGTCTCTATTTCATTCCAATTCTAAAACAAGCAAATCATCGTTTCGCAGGAGCAGTGGATGTGTAGGCAATATTTGCCAACCGTACCGGTTAATTACTTAGTCGTCGTGTAACCGCATCAAATTTCATTAAACAACACTTTTATTTAATCAAATAACAACCTTTCTACGGCCTTACGACGACAGTAGGTTAATACACTTTTAAATACCTTTTATTTTCAAATCTAGACTTAGTTAAACTAAAATATAACTTATTGAAAAATTTTGAATATAGAATATTTGATGAAATAAAAAGTTATGTGATAATATACAACCTTATCAAAATCGGTTTAGCAGTTTAGAAGGAGTTCAGTGAAACACATAGTCTATCGACAAACATACAGAAGATATTAGTAAAATATTAAGAATGTTTTTTTGTAACATAGATTAGTGTCATACGATTATATTAATATTATGATAATAAAAATATATACCAACGTAATTATAGAAACACAAATCTGTGGCCTGGTGCTAAAAGGGCCAAAGTCCTTTTTTGTGAAAAATGGGATTTAACAGCAAAGTTGTTGAAAAAGAATGATATTTATTTGTCCTAACAATAACAAAAAGATATTTTAGTAATACTACAATATAACATGTAAATTATAACTATTAATTCTTGTTCATTGTTCTAATGCTTATTACCGAAAGATAGGAATATAGATATTGGCCCTTTTAGCACCAAGCCACAGAAATATATCAGAATAAATAACAACTACTTTATCCTCGTGTCTGTGATAACATAATAAGGTTTAGTAGAGGTTTCGCACAATTTTGTTTTGTGCGAATTGTGCGAAGAAGTGACTTTAAAATTAAATATATTTTTAGTCGCTGTTTCGCACAAATATTATTTTCAAAAAAAAACTTGAACCAAAAGTACAGTACCGTACAAAAGTGATATCTATTGGGGAATATTTTTAATTTAGTAAAAGCACACAAATCAATCAAAAATATATATTTTTATTAAAAAAATTAAACTTAACAAGCAATACTTAGATTATACTATAAAATACATTAAACTTTGCCGCTACATTTGTTACAAATTTGAACCTTACAGCTTTGTTAACTGTCGTAAAATATAGTCAATAAATGTTTGTCGAAAGTTGACACAATAAACATTGCACGACAATAAAATAAAGTGGGACATAATATAATGTCCAAAGCTAATTGGCTTGTCTCGTTAGTAGGCGTCGATTTTGCAATTCTAATCAATCTAGTATTACGCAAACGGATTTATTATTTGTTCTTGCTAAATATTTACCTGTGTTGCTATTGCTGATAATGTTTGCTATTGATTTGTGAGAATTTGTAGTGAGACTTTGGGGAAACGAGTTAAAATTATATTTTATTTTTTTTGTTACTTAATAGGCAATGTGAATTTGATGATAAAAGCTACCATCGCCTAAAAATACATGCATCATCAGGATTATGCTGACATTTCTAGTAGGATATATTTAGTACTAGCTTTTACCCTGCAAACCTTCTTCTTAATAAAATTTAGTAAATTTTTGTTGCACATATATTTTTGTTAGAAGTTGATTTTTTTTTAAATATTTTGATGTACCCTCTGGAACAGTAAGTAAGTGGTTTTTTTTTTGTTGAATAGTACCCGTTGTCCTCTTCTGTATCCCTGACAACTTGTAAGCAACCTCACTTCTACATTTATAATATTAGTTAAGCCTAGTAGGTATTCCTATTGTTAGTTAATTAGTTGTATTAGTATACTAGTATAAAAGAATAGTTAAAGTGATAATGCCTATTAGGATATAGTACAGAATACAGAAAAAACCAGGGTATTCTGATTGTTTGCCACAAAGCTCTCGGCAATACCTAAGGCGCTTTTGCTAATATGCAAGGAAATCATTATGAGAACTGTAAGTAATTATGCTTTTGTGTAATGTGGGTTTTATTTTAATAAAACCCACATTACACAAAAGCATAATTTTTTTAAAAAAATTGTGCTGCGTACCATTGATGATCACTTTCATTAATTTCAAGTAATCTGGATAATTAGACATTTTACACCGCTAAAATCTCTTCTGTGGTGTTTTAATTCCAACTCAACTCTGGAGTTATTGAAGAACAGCTTTGCCCTTCATTCATACATTCCAAAATTAAAAACAATTGCAAGCAAAGCCAAGAGCAAATCGTAGTAGAGAATTTAATTTATTCACCATTTAGTATCGTAAAACTAGTGTAAATTAACTTCATAAAACTGTCAAATCCATAAATTTACGACCAAGTTATTGCTTATAATAGCCTAGGTAATTTAATCTCGAATGTATTTTTCCCTTGACGTTTATTTAGTCATTCTATTTACGCAATGTTATCTCTGGCATCTGTCAAGTCTATTCGATTTTTTATTGAACTATACAATTACATGAAAGGTGTATGTTTTATTCAATAAATCAATATTGGCTACCGTCTATTTCACCTCAATGACATAAGTACATATTTGGCAAGACATCTGTCTAAATAGACGCCTAAGAAAGATGTGACCTTGTGCTTTTGCATTCATAGCTTTTGCGCTTATAAATCAATATTTCATGTCAATGGAAATTGAACTTTATGATCAAGTATCAAAGAATTTTTTATTACACTTACGATTTCCATCACATGACAGGATGTCTTGGAGCAACAATAAAATTAAGAATAGTTTTAAAAAACTCAAATGTCCCTTAACAATCGAATTTATATTCTAAAACTGAGATGATAAGACGCAAATCTATCTTTGTTATAAACTCGATGGCATTTGAACATATACAAATGTATTGACAGTCGAAATTCAATAGGCCATTATCAGACCGCGCCAAATAAAAGCTGGAATTAGTGGAGAAAAAGTTTACAGTGCCCCCATTTAAACTGATAATTTATTGTAGCGAAATCCGTGGATTTATAACAAGGGGCTGTGCACTGTATAGCTGCCAAATAATGTTATTTATGTGGATCGGAGAGGTAATCTCTTTTATTAAACTCCGAACGACTGTTACGTTGATTTAGAGTGTGCTTGGAAAGCTGGACGAGTTTTGATGTTACGTAGTAAACACTAATAATAGAATCTATTTCCACATGTCTGTTGGCAAATTGTTTCCGAGAAGATTATTCTAACGACAAAATAGATAAATATAGAACCTTAATTAGGCGGATATGTCAATAGAAACTATACAATTTTAGACTTTATCACATAAGGCTCGAGGTCACCAACAGACGGTTATTTTTAAACAGCTGTTTAAAATTTAAACAGCCGTTTAATAATATTTTGTTGATCACCATCACTAAACTGCGGGTTAAACGCACTAAACATCAGGTTAACTTAATGATTAATATGATTAACAAAATATTATTAAACGGCTATTTAAATTTTAATCAGCTGTTTAAAAATAACCGTCTGTTGGTGAACTCGAGCCTAAGTTAGCTGGATAGAAATGAGCAGATTTTTATTAAAATAAGGGTACTTAAACTTGAACTTAATGTTAGATGCAACCGTCCCATAAAGAGTAAGGAAAAAGGAAAAGATAGGTAAATAGACTCTGTCATATACGTTGTGGTTACTGTTGCCAACCAGGCTGCTGCATATTTGACCGCTCGCCTTGTTACTTTCAGTTTAAAGGAGTCAAACTCATTTAACAAATCAAATTTTAAAGTTTTTAAAGAGCACTTGTTTTAAATAAGAGTCGTATAAGCTTTTAGTGCAGATTTTTCACTTTCAATGTTAACCTTGAATATCAAAAAAGTATTTTAAGTATAGTTATACTTAACTGGCGATCTGTTCTCGGCTTGCACGGATTCAATTTTTTCTGAAAACCCAAAAATTGTTATCGCTCTTTGCATTAGAGAAATTCGTATCAAAAATATCAAAAATATCAATGCACTGCCGATAATCACTGACTTTGCTCGATTTCCTATACGATAGTACCTACTGTACTTATCTACCATCAAAAGTTTTTACATAATTATAATTATTTTTGTTTAAAGACCTACAAAGTAAATATAAACTTGAAGCCTTCAAAACAAATTATATGAAAAGTTTATAAAAAAAAGGCGAGTCATTTTCATTGAATCTGACTGACGTACCTATTGTGATACTAAATTAAAAACAAGATTACAAACGTCATTTAAATAGACAATTTGCTGCAATAAATTGAGCTGTTTTTTTTTTAAAAAGAAAATAGAGTTCTATTGTTTTATATTTTATTAAGAAAATGTTTAAAATAAACAAGAGGCTGCAAATCAAAACGTAAACGTTGTATGGCGTCGTTGACTACTGAATATTTCAAAGTTGAAAACAAACCTTGGCGAAGAGAATTTATGTAAATAGCCAACTAAAATGTTTATTTTTCAACACTTATATAAAAGTTTATTGGTTCTTATGTTAAGACGTTATAATAAATGGTAACGACAGCGCGTGGGATGAACACGTTATCCGCTGTTTCTCAAACCGTCTAATAAGTGGACGTAAATTGTATTTGATGATAAGAAAGTTAAGGCGCCTCTCATCTTCTTTTTAATAAGTTTTTTATTATTTTTAGTTATATCTACTTTTATCCATTCAAATAAATAAAATTGAATCGGTTAAGGTGTTGGTCATCCATCAAAGTAGTGACTGTACCCGACGTTGCTTAACTTCGGTGATCGGACGAGAACCGGTGTATTCAACGTAGTATGGACGTTGGCAATCATCTCTTCTAAAAGAAGCATCCCTAGCATATTTCTGACGTCACTGATAATAACAAAAAGCCAACATCACGCGGTGTTCCCAGGCGGTCACCCATCCAAGTACTGACCGCGCCCGACGTTGCTTAACTTCGGTGATCGGACGAGAACCGGTGTATTCAACGTAGTATGAACGTTGGCATTCGTCTCTTCTAAAAGAAGCATCCCTAGAATATTTCTGACGTCACTGATAATAACAAAAAGCCAACATCACGCGGTGTTCCCAGGCGGTCACCCATCCAAGTACTGACCGCGCCCGACGTTGCTTAACTTCGGTGATCGGACGAGAACCGGTGTATTCAACGTAGTATGGACGTTGGAAATCATTTCTTCTAAAAGAAGCATCATCCCTAGAATATTTCTGACGTCACTGATAATAACAAAAAGCCAACATCACGCGGTGTTCCCAGGCGGTCACCCATCCAAGTACTGACCGCGCCCGACGTTGCTTAACTTCGGTGATCGGACGAGAACCGGTGTTTTCAACGTAGTATGGACGTTGGCAATCGTCTCTTCTAAAATAAGCATCCCTAGCATATTTCTGATGTCACTTTTAATAACAAAAAACTGCCTGTCACTACAAAAATGTAAACTTACGATAAAAATTGTCGATAAAAATGTTAACTCAGAGAATTTATCAAATGCCCATTAGAATTTATCATGAAATCGCATTATTCATTATTTCAGAATTCCTCAAACATTATTAGCAGCGTCAGTGTGAAGAATTTTTTAAGACCTCCATGAATTGGGAATAAAACATTGCAACCGCGACAGGTCACGCCTGAAATACAATTATAAAATACAGAAATTGTAATTGTTTGAGACGGGAGTGTCAACCACGATTGCACTGCGAACAATTCAAAACGGCCGCCATTACCACCCGCTGCGTGTTGATAATTTTGCAAGAATTTGTCTCGACGACGCCTCGCGAATCTCTCAACAGTCATTTAGAGAAAGCCGAAAGAATTGCTCAAACGCTTTTTAACCTACGCACCGCCATAGAATGTCGTCTGTATTTTTTCTTCTATGACAACATACATATATATATTACTTATCATTTTGTAACAAAACAATTTTACATAAATGTAATATAATAAATACGAAAGTAATTTTACTTATTGTTTGTCTGTATGTTAAAGCTTTCACTCAACCGAGTATCCTGAATCATGGTCATTAATCATTATACATATAAAAAGTCTTTTGATGATGTATCTACGATTTTTTTTTTATTTTATAGCTTTTACAATATTTCGCTGCTTAAATTCAAAAGTAGGATCAAAAAATTAAAAAAAATGTTTTTATTTCAAAAATACACTCACAATCCTTCATATTGTATGTTGCAAAAAGACTTATGCATATTAGACTTAAAAGACAAAATGAGATTCCATATTAAGTATATATTTATCATTTTTGTATATTCAAAAGTAACTTATATATGCTTATATCTCCTCTAGTATTCAATTTATTATAAAAGTACTTGAAACATTTTTAATATAATTAATTTTTTTTCGATTAACTCTCCTGTAAAAAAGTGTAATTTTGATTTGTGTTAAATACTTTTGAATTTAAGCAGCGATTTGTATAATAACCACTAGTATTATACTAAACTAGCGACCGACCCCCGGTTTAACTTGTATACAATTTTCCTCTGCAAGTTAAGTTATATATATATACACAAACCTCCTCATTTATCGCTCTTTTCATTAGTGAAAATTGCATCAAGATCCTTTGAGTGGTTTAAGAGAAGTTTGTGAAGAAACAGATACTTAAAAACGTACAGCGATTTTAACTTATAATTTATCTTGTAGATAAGATACAGATTTGTTTTATTTAAACCAATTTAATATCACAATCGATATACTATTCATATAGTGCTGTAAGTTGTATATTATTAAATAAATTGATTAGATAATTATATTTTTTTTCTAAAAATGGCAAAGATATACTTCCATTTGAGTCAGTATATATTCTTGAATATTTTACAGACCTAGACCTAGTCTGTCCTCTAGTTAAGTATAACAGAATAGTTATTACCCATATAGTTAGTTTCGCTTCTAATCGTAAATAATCTTTAAAGTAATTTCCTTAAAATCGTCTGACAATAAAATGACCGTACCCAAAGCGACTTATAGTTATAATAAGTGCGCTGAAATCACGAGCGATAACACTAACGGCGACACTAAAGATGGCGGAGCTACTGCCGTCCACCGTTTACCATTTATCCCGCAGCAAAAAGCTGACATGTTAACGAGCGTTGCCACGTCGACGTACGGTAATTATGGACGCGTCGAAACGTCGTACAGCGCGATACTTAATTACCATTTGACCGACACGGAAATGACGGTCTCGGTAATTTTACGGCGCGCCCGCCGCAGTTTGTTAAACTCAGATTCCTTCAGTTAACTTTAACACCTTCCTACAATTTTACTGATTCCCTAATTATCGTACGTTTAAGTGTGGCAATGAATTCTTATGGGCGAACATGTCGGATGTTGTTTTTTATTTACTATTAGGTGATTTGAAAATTATTATTTATTGTAAATAACATAAGTTTCAATTAACATAAGTATTGTATGGGTAAATGAGTTTTATAGTTATAGAACTTACAGTTTAATTTAACTGTGAAGTCGACTACTGAATATAATAAGAAAATTTATATATATACATATAAATAAAATTAAAGTGTAAGTTTTTAATGTCAAAATAATTGCTTTTACTTAATGTTATCAAAGTATATGTGGTAATTAAATCAAAAAATCTATTTTAAAAAATCTGTCTGTCTGTTTGTTCCGGCTAATCTCCGAAACGGTAAGACCGATTTAGAAGAAACTTTCACTGATAGATAACTGACATTATTAGCAGTAACTTATGCTACTTTATATTTTTTTTTTTGTTATTATTTTCTTTTTAATGTTTGGGACTTATTTGTTAAGAGACAACCCTATGGTATAATAATATTGATTAGTTACATTTAGAAATAATTTTATGTTTTATTAAATTATGCACTCGGTTTACTGCACATCGTTCGATAGGCGATTTTTTTTATGTTATTATTTTCTTTTTAATGTTTGGGACTTATTTGTTAAGAGACAACCCTATGGCATAATAATGTTGATTAGTTACTTTTAGAAATAATTTTATGTTTTATTAAATTATGCACTCGGTTTACTGCACATCGTTCGATAGGCGATTTTTTTTTTTTGTTATTATTTTCTTTTTAATGTTTGGGACTTATTTGTTAAGAGACAACCCTATGGCATAATAATGTTGATTAGTTACTTTTAGAAATAATTTTATGTTTTATTAAATTATGCACTCGGTTTACTGCACATCGTTCGATATGCGATTTTTTTTTGTTATTATTTTCTTTTTAATGTTTGGGACTTATTTGTTAAGAGACAACCCTATGGCATAATAATGTTGATTAGTTACTTTTAGAAATAATTTTATGTTTTATTAAGTTATGCACTCGGTTTACTGCACATCGTTCGATAGGCCATTTTTTTTTTGTTATTATTTTCTTTTTAATGTTTGGGACTTATTTGTTAAGAGACAACCCTATGGCATAATAATGTTGATTAGTTACTTTTAGAAATAATTTTATGTTTTATTAAATTATGCACTCGGTTTACTGCACATCGTTCGATATGCGATTTTTTTTTGTTATTATTTTCTTTTTAATGTTTGGGACTTATTTGTTAAGAGACAACCCTATGGCATAATAATGTTGATTAGTTACTTTTAGAAATAATTTTATGTTTTATTAAATTATGCACTCGGTTTACTGCACATCGTTCGATATGCGATTTTTTTTTGTTATTATTTTCTTTTTAATGTTTGGGACTTATTTGTTAAGAGACAACCCTATGGCATAATAATGTTGATTAGTTACTTTTAGAAATAATTTTATGTTTTATTAAGTTATGCACTCGGTTTACTGCACATCGTTCGATAGGCCATTTTTTTTTTGTTATTATTTTCTTTTTAATGTTTGGGACTTATTTGTTAAGAGACAACCCTATGGCATAATAATGTTGATTAGTTACTTTTAGAAATAATTTTATGTTTTATTAAATTATGCACTCGGTTTACTGCACATCGTTCGATATGCGATTTTTTTTTGTTATTATTTTCTTTTTAATGTTTGGGACTTATTTGTTAAGAGACAACCCTATGGCATAATAATGTTGATTAGTTACTTTTAGAAATAATTTTATGTTTTATTAAATTATGCACTCGGTTTACTGCACATCGTTCGATATGCGATTTTTTTTTGTTATTATTTTCTTTTTAATGTTTGGGACTTATTTGTTAAGAGACAACCCTATGGCATAATAATGTTGATTAGTTACTTTTAGAAATAATTTTATGTTTTATTAAATTATGCACTCGGTTTACTGCACATCGTTCGATATGCGATTTTTTTTTGTTATTATTTTCTTTTTAATGTTTGGGACTTATTTGTTAAGAGACAACCCTATGGCATAATAATGTTGATTAGTTACTTTTAGAAATAATTTTATGTTTTATTAAATTATGCACTCGGTTTACTGCACATCGTTCGATATGCGATTTTTTTTTGTTATTATTTTCTTTTTAATGTTTGGGACTTATTTGTTAAGAGACAACCCTATGGCATAATAATGTTGATTAGTTACTTTTAGAAATAATTTTATGTTTTATTAAATTATGCACTCGGTTTACTGCACATCGTTCGATAGGCGATTTTTTTTTTTGTTATTATTTTCTTTTTAATGTTTGGGACTTATTTGTTAAGAGACAACCCTATGGCATAATAATGTTGATTAGTTACTTTTAGAAATAATTTTATGTTTTATTAAATTATGCACTCGGTTTACTGCACATCGTTCGATAGGCGATTTTTTTTGTTATTATTTTCTTTTTAATGTTTGGGACTTATTTGTTAAGAGACAACCCTATGGCATAATAATGTTGATTAGTTACTTTTAGAAATAATTTTATGTTTTATTAAATTATGCACTCGGTTTACTGCACATCGTTCGATAGGCGATTTTTTTTTTTGTTATTATTTTCTTTTTAATGTTTGGGACTTATTTGTTAAGAGACAACCCTATGGCATAATAATGTTGATTAGTTACTTTCAGAAATAATTTTATGTTTTATTAAATTATGCACTCAGTTTACTGCACATCGTTCGATAGGCGATTTTTTTTTGTTATTATTTTCTTTTTAATGTTTGGGACTTATTTGCTAAGAGACAACCCTATGTCCTAATAATGTGAATGGGCATTGCGGACCCCATTTCAAGGACACCTCAATCAATCTCTTACACATCATTACCGCCGTCGTTTCAAGCTTGAAAGGCGTTACTCTCATAACATTACGTGAAAGAGATTCGAGCTTTTTTATAAATTCGCCCATCATTCATACGAGTGTCGTGTTAATGGTCAATTTATTTATACATTTTTCAACGCACGCTGAATACGCTCCAGCTTTGAAGTCACCTTCTTTCATATTTTATAATAAGCGTAACATAAAAGACGACACATTTGTGACAATAATAAATTGTGTCACACATTACCTTATTTTAATAGGAATTACTCGTACGACAATTCTTTTTAATATTTAATCATCTGTAAGATGAATTATATTATTATTAAAAACATTGACATTTTAATTTAACCAGTTTAAAAAGTGTTTCAGGTGTTATCTTGGAAATTTCGTGTGTACATATATATATATATATATATATATATATATATATATATATATATATATATATATATATATATATATATATATACTGCTACCTATAATAGTATTTAGGATAAAGAATAAGGAAGGCTCACTAACATAACAGCCTTATATCACGCTGCCCAAATGACTGCAAAACACAGTGTGCCCTGCCCCTAATATTCTGCAATTTGAGATTATATATATAATATGTATTTCAAATATACTTTGAAGTTGATACTACTAACAATTAGGTATAATAATATATTATCAACAATAGGCAACTGTTGATACTGCGGCAAATAGACAATTTATATAATAAACGGGAGGTCTTCGTAAAAGCCTGTTTGAATTCAGGAGAATATTAAACCAGACACTAAGTAAACAGTGAGTTTTTAAATAACATTTTTACCTTTCGCCTAGTCCGCGGACTATATTTCATAAAAGATAAATTAGTCCGAAAAATTCTCTGTGGTGCAATAAATTAGAAACATTTTTACTGGCAGCCATATTAAAAGAGCTGCCGCTCCCCTCTCGAATGTTTGAAGGCCTTACGCACGAGGAGTAATGTGATTTAAACACGAGGTTCCAGTTATAATGGTTAAGTCATTACCGTGGCTAGTGAAAACTTGAAAAGAGCCACTTTGTACTTTGCGCCGCGCCCTGGTAGCGAGTCGAGTGTAAACTTCGCCTGGTAAAGGGTGGAAAAAACGACTTTAATGGTACCTCTCTTTGTACAGTCCTGTACACATTCTGTAACAGAAGCCTTTGTCGCTGCTTGTACATTATACGAGATTCATAAATATAAATTATATTTTTAAAAGAGGAGCTCGCAACGTACGTACTTTGTTCAAACACAGCTTGTTTTTTCAGATTTCTCGCTGTTATAGGGTGATTCAAATAGAACTCTTTTATAATGCAAATTTAGTATTAACTATTACTGACAGTAACTAACATAAACTGCCCCTATTAGTAATACTAATACCACTAGTAGTGGTATGATGCTTTTTAAAAGTTTTTAAATTGGGCTATCCGTCCGGTGGAAGTATACATCCCCTCAAACAGCGTGTGGTCTGTTGTGTTTTAGTGAGTGAGTAAAATACAACAGCATGCAAAAACCCATTTTCATATATGTTCCTAATTCTTTATTATTTATCCTAATAAAGTCGACAGTGCACTTGCAACACATATGACGTTGCTTGTGTTAGTACATAATGGTACCTACCATAAAAAAATCATCAACATGCCTGCCGACTTTTTGGAGGCTTCATTAAAAAGAAATATAAATATTCATATCATCATAGTATATACTGTTCGATTTGAATATTAAATCATTAAAGTCTAAAATGATTATTTACACTATTCAATTTGTAGAAAATCTAACTATGAAATCGGAAGGTGTAATCGCAGTTAGAACAGATTGGATCCGATTTAGTGAAATTGGAGGTCCAAATCTCTCTATTTCCTAAATTGAATACGATTTAGGATAGTGTAATCGCGGAGCTACGATTTAGGACCAGCGCCCGCGCTTTAATCAGAGTAGACGTGCAGTACAGACTGTAACACCGACGTGCTACAATATAGCGACTGTTATAGAAGCGGTAGCTTTGCAATCCGAAAAAGAAGTACTAATTCTGTCAATAGAAATGTATAGAGAAATGCCTTATCTTCACAATAAAAATAAAAAAAAGTTTTTTTTTTGTAAAGTTTCATATAGAAAATAAGAGCAAATTTGTTTGAAATTCCGTATTAGAGGTTACTTTAGGATTTAGGATTTAATTTTTATTCTACACTAATATTATAAATGAGAAAGTAACTCTGTCTATCTGTCTGTTACCTTTACACGCCTTAACTACTCAACTGATCATCATGAAATTTTGCTTACACGTTGTCAGGGATATAAAAAAGGACATAGGGTACCTTTCATCGAGAAAAAAAGTACTGTTCCCGAGTGATCGCTTAAAAATATAAAGAATTTGGCGCCACCGTCGTCACAGTGATGACGATGTCAGGCGTTATTACTCATATATTCTTTTTCAACGCGGACGAAGTCACAGGCACCAGCTAGTAATATATATTTGGTTTTAACTTAAAGAAATAAAATCAATAACTATTTGTAAATGTCTTTATTCATGTTAGATATCAAATCAAAATCAATATTTAATTCACAACCAGGCTTATCATTTAGTAATATTTGAATAATGTAATAATTACTTTAGGCAAACACTTGTCAAACTCATATTTTGTTCTGTAATTTTACTAAATAATCTTTCACTTTTTAAATGAAATCGGCTACATTTTTTTATGTTAGGTATTTGTTTTTCTGTTAAATCGTTGTTATACTTCCCGTACCACATGTACAGGACTTTGCTGGTTGAAACGATACAACTCCTAAAGACTCTAGGTTACGATACGACCTATTACTTGGCGAGATAAAACCTTTGAGAGGTGGTTTCGCTCGGTGAGGAAAACTCGGAAACTTTTACACGAAATGGAGAGTTCTTAACTACTACGCTACAACACGGAACTAAGAAAACTGTTTTGCGTTTTAACTGTTTACAATTAACTTATTTTAATGAAGCTATGTAAAAATAGGTAAAGACAACCTAAGTAAGTTTTTTCTTTATTATAAAAAATATATTTGCAAAATACTTGTTTTATTACTGTGCCTTCGAAACGAATGCGGTCCTACGTCATACTAGTGGACGAAGAATATATATTTCCATTGATTAGATAGCTGAGTTGCTGTCCAAGTATTATACAACGTTAAATAAGTACAGTTAAATAATAGACTAGAAAAGCTAATTTAAGAACACATTTAATTTAATAAACACAACATGCACAGAGGCTAATTTAAGAGGTATTTTCTTTCTTACATTGAAAATTTAATATATTGATAAAATTAATACAAAAAGCTGAGTTGTTCTTTAATAAGGTTAGCGTGAGGTTATAATATTAATATCGGAAACATTATATACATTTAATACTTTTGGTCGAGTGGTTGAAATGATTTGATTTTAAAGTTGACTTTGAACACCCTTAGCTAACACAATTAGAAAAAATCACAGAATGTTTTTAAAACAATGGAAAGCGCAACAAAAAAAAACTTTAACGATATTCACTCAAAACATTCTCCCTTGTCACGTTGTCAATTCCAAATAGTAATACATAAATCAATCCAATTACATAGTGGGAGCAAGTGGCACCGACGAAGCCCAAAAACGTATCAGTGTGCTACCCAAGTGCACTCTGCCGTCTCGCGGGTCGTAACGTTACAATTTTACGACCTCTTTTATTACTAGACGCTTTCGTGCGCGATTACCCTCCAGAGTGAGTTTTGCTGTTAGATGCCCTCTGACGTGAACATTTACTTTAACCCTCCGACTGAACGATCGTGGCGTTAACAGACCATTACTCGTCACGCTGCCCCACTAACATAATCATTGTTCTTCGGCGAAGCAATGAACTTTGCGTTAACCGAAAAAGCGGCGAGGGTGGAACGCTTGTCAGCAATTACAATTTAATGCGTGTTTTATTATCACAGGCGTCTAATGTACTGGTACATTAATTTATCACCTCCCCTGTTTACGAATAACGGCTCGACAATTGAAATGATGGTGTATGGAGAATTCAATGGCAGGTTGGCTAGTGACCAGTGTAACTTGAGCCCCCATGACGTCTGAACGCGTTTACGAATCGCAGCGAAAGGGTTGGCCTGGTAATGAAATAGAAGGTCTTCGTCTTTTGGACACGTCACACAATCGTTTGGACAGACAAGCGATGGACGTATCAAAGGCTTGGTAACTGGAAATGCAGTTTCGATTGAATCGAGAGACGTCTGCGGCATTCGTCTGTGAAGCAAAGGTTGATTGGAACGTGTCCACACAACTGATACACAACTAACGTACGGCTGTACCTCGGTTTTACTAAATGAACGAGACAGAATACTGACGATGAAAGATATCTGGCTATTGTTGCTTTATTTCATCATTTATTTCAGACTAACTAGTGCACGCGACTTCGTTCACGTTGCAAAATAAAAAAATACCTCTTGTTTGCTCTTGACCATTTGTTGCTATAAATAACACTATAATATTTTTAGAGATTTTGCGCAAAGTGTCTTCATCAAGAAATAGGTTTTTCAGTGCGAAATCATATTTTCAAATCCGACTGCTAGTTTCAGATGTTAGAATGGATATTTTTAGAGAGATTATAAACAAAGATTTTTTTTTTAAAAAAAAAAACAACGTACAGTAAGTCCACAATATCTCTTCGTGTAGGTCTAAATTTGATTTACATCATAACGATAGATTCTCAGTAGCAAGCATAATAATATGCGTGTTCATCAGACATTTGTCATTCACCTTTGTAATTTATAAGTAGATAATAAATTTTATGCAAACTTTCAATATCCATTTCGCATGTCAAAGGTATATTAGTTTTATACTTGCGCTAAGTATCATCCTAATGGCTCATGTCTGTTACATTCAATATAATAAGCTATCAAAGTTTATGATGAAAATACATTGACTACTCTTTATTTATATACTAGTTGGTGCCGGCGACTTCGTCTGCGTTGAACGATGAAAGGTACCGTATGTCCTTTCTGGTGTCACAGACAACGTGTATGCAAAATTTCATGATGATCGGTTCAGTAGTTTTTCAATGAAAGAGTCACATACATCCAAACATACTTTCGCATTTATAATATTAGTACGGATGGATGTATGGATGTTTGTAACTCTGACGCAAAAACTACTGAACCGATCACTATGAAATTTTGCATACACGTTGTCTGGGACACCAGAAAGGACATAGGGTACCTTTAATCGTTCAACGCGGACGAAGTCGCAAGCACCAGCTAGTTATTTATAAAAACCTTCCACCTTTAAAGCTCTTTCCATTAGTGAACACTGCATTAAAATCCGTTGTGTAATTTTAAAAATCTAAGCATACATAATATGACAGACGGCTGAACAATATACAATGTAAACATATAAAATTTCCATCAAAAATTATATAACTGATGGTGAAAACCGCATCAAAATCCATTGCTTGGTTTAGGAGGAGTTAGAGGCGCGAAACGGACAAACGCGGAAAACGACTTCAAATTATACTATGTAAAGACAAATCCTTACTAATATTATAAATGCGAAAGTATGTTTGGATGTTTGTGACTCTTTCACTGAAAAACTACTGAACCGATCACCATGAAATTTTGCATACACGTTGTCTGGGACACCAGAAAGGACATAGGGTACCTTTCATCTTTCAACACGGACGAAATCGCGAGCACCAGCTAGTATAATATAGAATTGCAATATCTTTATTTACCATTTAAATAACTAAATATTAGTTATTTACGTGGTTGTTAGCGCGTTGTTGTACATTTTGGATTTATTTCTCTCGTTTTAAATTTAAAATGTGATGTTTATGAGTAACAGGTGCCGCCCATAGATTAGAGATGTGACAGCGTTAGGGAGTGCTCAGTGCTCACTTCACTCACTCAGTTCAGATTTGTCACTTTTATATTCAATTTTTATCACCCAGTTGATAAAGACAATGTCTGTCCTTTTTTTTTAATATTTGATACAGTACACAAACATATTGCAATTAAACACTTGAAAACTATAAAACACATTGTGTATAGATAATTATCTAAATGGCACTCATAAACAGTGTAATTAACATGTTTAATTTAACTTAACTACTAATGGTCTTAAATACTTAATTAATTGTTAATTTATAATACTTTCTTAATTTCTATTTAAATATTAATTTTAAACTATTTTTGAATTTAGAAAAGCTGCCGTCAAATATATCAAAACTATATATAAACCATATCATTATAATAACTTCGACGTTATTCTCTTGAAGACGCATTGACAAATTCATGCAAATTTTGGCTCTTCTCGATAATTCTAAGTAGAATATATTATCTAACCTTTTATAGTAAATTTGAGCTATCAAATGCCAAATAGATTTTTTTTTAATTGGACTTTTTTTTTAAATCTTAAACTTTGGATTTAAAAAAAGTCCAATTAAAAAAAAAATTTCAACTTTCAACAAAAAAAAAATCCTTAAGCTTTATTATATCCCTACTAGCTACTGCACGCGACTTCGTCCGCGTAACTATATAAAATATAGCCTATGTTATAACACGCTGATAAAGTAGCTTTCTATAGGGTGAAAGAATTTTTAAAATCAATCCATTCTTTTTTGAGTTTATTCATTACAAACATACAAATCTTCTCTCTTTATAATATTAGTAAAGATTATAGATGATTTTTTTTTTAAATCACTTCATTTCTTATTTATTGAAAGTTTTTAAGCGAATATGTATATATAATTTTCTTTATCGACTGAGTGAATTAATAGTATACTTAATTCACCTGGTTCCCCTTATTAAAATGAATTTTATGATAAAATAAGTGTAAAAAAAGTTAAATTATGTCCATGCAATCAATATAATTATTGGACTAAGTTAGTGTAACTAATACACAACACTAAACCCGAAACCATCTATTTCCACTGGTCGTAATTCATACTCGGAGGCCTTATTAATGCATCTGAATCAAAGGACGATGACACATTTAGTGCAATTATTCACTAAACTAGTAACTAAATTTATTATAGCAGCGCTCGCGTACTGCTCTAATGTTTCTTGGCTTCAATTCGAGACTACATTCACACAGATCCAGTGAACTCTTTCTAGTGTTATCCAGGTGACAATTCAATAAACCAAATCAACAAAAATTCATTCAAATTAGTAACAATTAATAATAATCCGTACTAATATTATAAATGCGAAAGTATGTTTGGATGTATGGATGTTTGTGACTCTTTCACGCAAAAACTACTTAACCGATCACTAGGAAATTTTGCATACACGTCGTCTGGGACATCAGAAAGGACATAGGGTACCTTTCATCGTTCAACGCGGACAAAGTCGCGGGCACCAGCTAGTATTATAATAATTGGTGAACGGTCTTATAGCGAAGAGTCTCGACCAGCGCCTCTAGAGGCTCTCACTAGATGGCTGGGACAGAAGGCGGTACTGCACAGATTGTCAGGAGGTTCCTCACTCGTAGCTTGAGCCTTGCCTGCGGAATTCTAGTTTTAGGTTTTTTACGATATATTTTTCTTTTAAATATATATTATGTAAAAAAATTTAGAATTAAGAATGAAAATTAAATTAAGTTGCAATGCAAATTAAGTTTGCATTGCAATATAGAACTTATTTACTACATGAAAAGGTACACAGTTCTGTAAGTACGCGACGTTGCGGCATCGAGATACGTATACAAGTATTTTTCCCTCCGGACCACCTGTACCATTAGACAGTACCATTGGTGGTACAAATGGTACTGATTTATCCCACTAGTACAATTGATTGTACAAATGATACCAAAATATCCCTCCGGACCACCTGTACCATTTGCCTCTTTCCGCATTTCCAGTTCTGTTCTGTCCAGTCCAAGTTTCTGTCTGAACTGATCTCCAACTATGGGCGGCAGAGCAGTTACAGCACAAATGTTGCGTTGCTTCGATTATAGGCGGTTATAGGCTATCAATCATACAGTGATAAAAGAAATCTCAACAAGTATAAGGCATCACTTTTTCTCAATCCCGCAAATCCCGCTCAATTTATCCAGTATCCGGCTATTCTGTGCCTTACCCGTTATTACAGTCTCTAAACATAATATATTTAATACTAAATTAACGCAGAAGGGGTCGCGCAGACCACCTTGTCAGCCAAGGCGTCCTACAAAGCGCTTAACCCTTCTTTGCCGAGAGCTGTTCGTCTCCCGCGGCGCGTTTACCAAGCCGCCTATTCAAACGGCCGGACATTATCGTAAATATTGTGGTATTTATTCAGATTCGGGCACGAACAATTCAATTCACGCTTCGCCTGCTAATTGGGCATAAATTCTGATAAAAATATTCAATAATCTTCACATATGGATATATTAAATCGTGAATGCCTTCATTTGAATACGTGTTAAGCGATGCGTTCATGATTTTAACATGTGGATTTATGTGAAAGGGTTCTTGTTTGATTAAACTCTTTTATGTGTATAGCCGTTTATGTTCACTGCGTGACGCTATTACGTATGAAACCATTGATTTAATTGACTCTGTTGAGGTTCACTCAAACGTTTGAATGTTTTTTATATATAAAACTTAAATAACTGATTTTATTTCTGTAAACAACCTTTCGCATAATTAATTAGGATTGTTATTTTTAATAAAAGTTTTTGAAAAAGTAATAAATAACGGTTCATTTTATGAATTTGTATTTTTTTTACCGCTAATATGATTATTGAATTAATTTCTCATTCAATTCGATGATCATTTCGTATATTTTTTTTTTTATGTAAACGTCAACAGACAGGCTGACGGTCCACTCTTGTGATTAGGAAGATATAGAGCAATGGGCTCTAGGATTCCTTACTCGCTCATCGAAATACAACAGCACACTTGCTGTTATTTCACGGTAGTCTTCTGTAAGGAGGTGGTAACTGCTGCCAGATGGGCTGCCATGCTACTGCGAAACGCTATGTTCCCTACCACTACAAATGATATGTACCTATTTATAATGATATCTATAATCATACCGATTACAAAATTTTTGGTGAACTTTTTAATAATTTCCTTAAATTTCCTTAAACGATTAAGTCATTATATTTTTTCAGCTCAACTCGGTTTTTTTTTCCACAGAAAACCGCAATTTTACTGAATACCTAAGTGTATAACTGTCTATACTGTATATCTACTGTATAATGTGTATAATACTGTACAAGTTTAACCAAAATCATCCAACGGAACACGAATGGACACGAATAAAGTGTAGTCTTTCCCAAAATCATTTAAATAGATTAGACATTAAAAAAGATTTTACTCAAATATGATAATAAGTTAAATATGGTAGTCAAAAATCTAAAGAAAATGGTAATTCGAGACGTCTTAATATAACAAAAAGATGATTTATGTATATAAATTGTTAAAAAGCCGGTCGTTAGCGCCGTGTCGTTGAGAATAAAATGTCAACTTGAACACATTATAATAGATGTAATAGCGCGTCGGCCGCCATGAATTATTGCCCGCATTTCATGTTAAATTGTATGTAAATGTTGGGCCACAACGACATGCCGTCCACAATAACATAATAATGGTAGATTTGTGACTCACGTCATGTTGTTAGTGTGTACTTAACCCTTTATCGGAACACGCACGCGGGACGTGAGACCATTACGCGGGACCGAACGCCGAACGCCGAACGTCTGGACGGTTCACTATATTTTCAACATTTAAAAAAAGTCATTGTAACTTTTTAATTTCAATAACCACTTCTACTGAAATGACTGTTTATACCTACCAAATATACATAAACATTTTCATAAAAATCGGTCAAGCGGTTCGGAGGAGTTTGGTTACAAACACTGTGACACGAATATTTTATATATGTATATATTTGGTTTGAATATCGGGTATGCGATGAAGTTATTTTTAGTTATTGTGACGTCTAATAATAATTTCATTCTTATAATAGAAAATAAAATAAGATTGAATGAAATAAATAAATATTAAAAATTCAGTTGGTTTAAAAATATTATATTATTATGATCAAGTTAAATGAGTAATTTTTTTTTTAAATTGCTTCCCAAGTGGGGATAAAATTATTTTTTTAAAAGACGAATTCTCAAAATTGGCTGTTCTATTAGATGGATCATATCTTGAAAATAGAATATTAGACATGATAAGTAAAAATATGTACTGAAATCCTTTATTACGCACCGAAACTAAAAAGCACACATGCTATTAGCTCACAGTAGTAAGTACTTGTTACCGAATTTTAAGACTGTGAAACGTGTTATTTCAAACCACTTACAATGCTGAATATGTGTCTGTCTAGGTATACAAGAAACAAATTGATATAACGCGATTTTTATATATAATTTGACAGCAAATCTCCGTCAAGGGGACATGTTAAAATAACACACACACACACACACACACTCGTTACAGTCATGTTCTGGAAACAATAGCCCGAGGCACGGAAATTGCTTCCCAAAGCATCCTGGACCCCTCCGGTGTGGGGAGAGCTTATATGAACCTCCCAAATTGTACAAACCCCTTAGCCCGCGGGGATCTAGGCACAACATTTTTCAAACGCATCGCTTCGGGCGCGAATAAATAATTCAATTTCAAAGCTGTTATAAATTGCAAAATAGTCATTTGTCAAAAACATCGTATGACTAGGTACAATTTTTGTGGAGTGTTATTTAAAACAATATTTGTGGCCTTAATACAGGTGATAAAGTTAGTAAATATTTTTTTGTAAAAAATATTTTTTATAATAAGGTTTTGCAGTGTATAATGAACGGAATCAATATAATTTTGGCATTTAAACCTGCACAGTGGTATAAATGCCAAAATTAGTGAGGATGATATATTTATGATTATTACTCTTTAACATATATTATAAAAAATACTAAACGGAAGTTGATGCAACTTTACAGTGATACATTTTATACATAAGAATAACACACAGCTAATAATATTTATAGAAGCTATTAGTAATATAATGTATGTGAAAATTTGCAAAAAAATTTGGTTGCTTTATAGGCAAATAGACCATTTTCTGAATTAAAAATTGGATAATTGTCCCGGTAATATGTCCCCATTAATTTTTTTACTTTAATGCAAGCAGAGCCTCAGGCGTTTTTTTTCAGGTGATGGTAACAAGTGTTTGGAAATTAATTTAGCATAAATTTAAATTTAATTATTTAATTATGCATTTTCTATTATGATAACATATGAACCCCACATCTGTAAAAGCAAAAAGGGTTGTATACTAATATAATAACATTAATATTATGTACATAATATGTACATACAAGTTAACTTTGATACTAGGGATCACTCAATTTAAAGTTTAATTGCTACAAGTGGTGTCAATTACCTACATATAAGTGTGATTAGTAAAATTATTATAATTATAAATTATATTAACAATTTAATCACAAATGCTTGGCCACTGGTTGACACACACACACACACACACGAGTAAAACTTAATGTAATAACTAGTTGGTCCAGTTACAGGTCCAACTAGTTGGTATAATGTATGGGGGTATTTGGTAAAGAGTAGGTATAGGTTAAAAAGCAACTTGTAGGTACATAGTCCGTAGGAGACATACATACAGACATCGCCTTTTATAATATATTATATTAAGATATTATAAACTTAGAAAATTATCGATCTCTAATAACAAACTGGTACTCACGATGATTTTACTTCAGCCTTAGATAAATCAAGCGATAATTATTTCTAATGTACCTACCTACAAACTCGAAAATAAGTCAAAAATGCAAATAGATACCTATGTTAGTAAGTTAGGATTCGAAATCGCGTCTATCTCTTCGGCAAATAGACTTTATCTGGAATAATACCTAGAAACTAATGTCAGATTATTTTGAACAAAGTCAGCAAGTAGCAGAAGGGTCAACCACATATACGAGTATGTCCCGAAGGTGACAGTAGTCTCGTACCTGACCACTTATCTGTCACGTACACAGTTACACGTGCAGTTTTGATTGTCGTCCATTTAAACTCGTTATATATGCTTATAGGTACAGTTGAAGTTAATAATTCTCTAAAGAGCTTTTGTATACACACTCAAGAGATATGCTACCGGCTAACTATCGGGAAAGCTGAGGCTCACATTAAGTTTTGAATATAAATTTTATTTTTTAAACCATAAAAATGTATCTGCTATACAAAAATGTATCTTATAGTGATGTACCGGATTGTTAAAAAATGTATATCCGCGGATACGGATATTTGGTGTCTAGATCCGCGGCTACGGATACGGATCTTAACTTTCTTAGGTACTCAATCGGTGTCGGTGCGCGTGATCCTCGGATCCCCCTCGGATATCTGCAGATTCGGATACGGATACGGATATCCGGCACATCACTAATCTTATGTATTCATATGGCATTTACATGGCCTGTCAAAGTTTCATGTTAAACATAAAAAAAGTCATAAATTCATTTGGATTTCTTGTAATTTTAACATTAAATTATCGACAAAAATAAAATTTAATATTATAAGTTTTCAACTTTTTTATTATGTTAGCTCGTCAGACAGGCTGACGTTCCACTTGATGGTAGATGGTTAGCAACAGGCAATAATTATTCTGTTCGTTGTATAAATAAAAAATAATGTATCAAAAATACGTCCGCCTTTGAATCCGTGCCTCGAGATCGATCCTCAGGATTAAGTTTTATCGTGTCGACACATAGCGCGTGTCGCAAACATTACGTTTTGTTTGTTTTAATGTTTTAATCCTTTAAACGCCAGAGTCGGATTTATCCGACAATAATTTTTCGTGTCCATTTCGCCAGAGCCGTATATATACTACAAATTCCTCTACTCCTATAGTGTTAATTTTTAAATCATTGCGTTGCATTCTCTTACAAAAAAAAACTCCTACTAAACCAAGCGGTTTACCCTTTAATCGCTTGGTTTTGAATGCGTGCTTTTGCAAGAGATCATACCAACTTGCAGTTTATTTAGATATATATTTATTTATTTAGATATAGATATAGTCTTAAACCATAAACATAAAGTTAAAATATGTTTAGTAATTAAAAAAAAAATTTAATGAACAAGGTCCCTTACGCAAATGCGATTTTTAAATAATAATAACATCCATAATAAATAACTTTTGTAAAATATTCGTCCAGTAAGCGGTTGTTCGCGTTGTGTATTTACGATAAAATAGAACGAATTCTAATAATATTAAATAGAAAATATTTATGCCATACATTATTATATTTTCTTCTAAAACTTTATTATACAAATATTTAGAAAAATTATATTTCGTCCCGTACTCTTTACTTCCTCCATATATACATATATTTATAGCGTGATCAAATAGCGTTAATGATATTATTCTCTTGTTCTAGTAATCTATCCTACACTTAATTTCATATACTGTCTGCCTGTCCGTCGTTTTTTTAAGGATGAATAGATTTTTTTCTTCTCATATTGCAGCAGGTTTAGTTGTGTCGAGTTCATAATATAATAAAGTATGTTTATATTGGCACACAACGTTTCCTGATACCTTCTCGGCGGATGATGGATGGCCAAAGTGATTTATTTGCAGCCGTCAGTCGGCCCCTATTTATGCACTTATTGTGGAGGAAAGCGATCATAATTCATAATGCTCCATGAACAAGTCAAAAGCGTCTGACTTTTACACTGTTACCTTCGATTTAATTGGGCTTTAAAATATTATACACAGTCCCTATGGAGTTTTATAAACAAATGTACAAACTGTTCTATTAATTAAGTCATTTTTTATATTAATACTAACTGGTAGTGCGTACTTAATATTATAAATGCGAAAGTATGTTTGGATGTATGGATGTTTGTAACTCTTTCTCGCAAAAACTACTGAACCGATCACCGTGAAATTTTGCATACACGTTGTCTGGGACACCAGAAAGGACATAGGGTACATTTCATCGTACAACGCGGACGAAGTGGCGGGCACCAGCTAGTAATAAAATAATATGCAAAAATAAGTAGGAAAATAAATGAATATTCCGCTCTTCTGTCCGAGTTTGGGTCGGTACCAATAAGACGAGCTTGAAGCTCATTAGCCGTAAAGATAATCAATCATAGGGTATTAACGCGCCGGTTCTTCGACGAAGGCTCCTTTCCAAATTATTTACAATTATAGACATTAAACATTTACAATTATCAAACTGCTTTGTTTGGGATAGCAACGGCACATCTTGCTAATTTACTTACTTACTAATATTATAAATGCGAAAGTATGTGTGGATGTATGGATGTTTGTGACTCTTTCACGCAAAAACTACTGAACCAATCACCATGAAATTTTGCACTCACGTTGTCTGAGACACCAGAAAGGACATAGGGTACATTTCATCCAGAAAAAAGGACTATTCCCGAGGGGTAAATAAAAAATAAAAAACTAACGCCTGGCCACAGTGTTATAGCAACACGAGGTCAAGCGTTATATTGGTTTTTTTTTTAATTTTCAACGCGGACGAAGTCGCGAGCACCAGCTAGTACAATGTATAATATATAATAGGTAACCCTTTATTTGCGTTGGACTATAAAATTCGTTGCAAAGTTTAAAAAACTAAGCGGGAAAAATGCATTACGTGAACATGACTGTTTTAAATTTATTTAAAGTAAGCTTTTGAATTTTTCACATTATTTACACTAAAATAAAAAAAATGGGAAAATTATTTTGTACATACGCTTAAATATAACTTATCATTTGGATACTTTTGGAGCTGATTTTGCCGACGGTACCTAAAGCCGATTCAAGCCCACTGTCTGTTCATGTCAACAGAGTATACCTATTATCTATGGAAGTCACACGGTGACTTGCTTTCAGAGATATTTAACTGACATTCACACTAAAAACGAGCAGATAGTACAAAAATCAGATAATTTTAAAATGTTTCTATTTGAACCGCAGTCAGATTTAAAGTAATGTATATTTTTTGATAATTAATTAAAAAATGTATAATATATTAATACATTTTCACAGTACTATTAAAGCAGGCAGAGTATCATTCAAATTCTATCTACACAAAATTTCTGTTTTTGGAAACCTCGAATATGGTGTTTGAGATATTGCATCCATTTTAAAACTAAAATTGACTTTAACATTTCTGTAAACTTCATACACCTAATGGGGTAGTTGAAAATAATTTATTAATTCCATAAGTAGACAAGTCTGTGGGTTTGTTAGGTCTACGTTGCAAGTGCATCGCTGCAAGGAGCACAATGCAGCCACTAAGTGGTTGTCGCCGTCTCACAGTCGAGTCGCTTTGCGATGTATTTGCTTAGTGAGCCGTCAAGATATCTGCTGAAGACCTCAATGTTAATTCTCTTGCATGTTCCACAATTCTTAGCTTAACAGAGTGAACTCTGTTTACCTACAATACAAATACAAAATAATTTATTTATATACTTAAGCCTAGGTACAAAAAAGGTGTAGGGGGTCGCCTATTAAGTATAAAAATACTTGTATCAGGTGACCTACAATTTTGGTTTTGTTATATTTAAGTATTCTTATAATTTCTTGTGCTCGTAATTTTGTAAATTTTGTAATTTTGAAATTGATTTGGGTAATGTAAATAATTTAAATAATGTACTTCGATTGGGAACTGATACGTCGAGTTAGGATTAGTCCAGTTATGATGTACCATGTGCGTTGTTGTAAATAATTAAATAAATGTTATATATGTTTCATTAAAAAATATAGCAACTTCTGTGTAATTAATACGAAACACAGATGTATGGGTGTTATCAATTAATTTTATTTGTTTTAATTCCAAAATTTTCCAAAATAAATTTACTTGTCTCCGCCTTCAAAAGCCAAAAAAATTGTTGAGACCGTCTACTCTGACAGCCCAGATCTAGATGCACATATATAAAAAAAACCGATAAAAAAATTACAAAAACAGAACCTCAAATTAATTGTTAAAAATTTATTCCAAAAAATTCACTATATTTGCACGCAATCTTTTTATAATTTTATTTTTATAAATCGCGATTAATCCTGGCCTTAAATCATTAAAAACATTATAAATATTTTATCAACTAATTATTACAGGTTAATCTAAAACGAGAACCACCTTATATAACTAACTTAGTACGAGTATTATTAACACACAAACATATATCCCATATAAATGAGGAATTTATACTTTCGGGAAAGTTCCGTCCTGCCTAATAAGCAATTAGAGCTTTTGGGACGAAGCAATGGGCAATATTGGACACATCTCGGCTAGACTCTGCACGTAATGAAACTCCGCTTGTGCCGTAATTGTGAATCTTTGGCCAACGCGTGTGGTAAATAGCGCCCATGGATTCCATATTACGTGTGAGCATAGAATAACGGTATCTATTGCTATTAAACTTATAACTTCTTTATTATTACAAATGGAAATTCCGCAAGGACAACTAAATTGGAATTCTTCACACATTCCACACACATTCCACACAGCACCATCTAGCTCCACAGTAAGCACACAGTGGATATCAGACAGTTGATATATTACTACATAGATTACTTTTTTTTTGTAAATACATACATATTATAAATACAAAACATCCATAACTCAGGTACAAAGGTAAAATGTTAAAATATAAACATTTGCCCCTAGCGGGATTCGAACCCGCGACAGTTTGATTAACAGCTAGTATTACTGGCCACTAGACCAAATGTGTCGTCATACGATTCTATCATTGAAAATCGTTCTTTAATTTTATCAAGCATCACATCTTTAGTCATCGATAAAAAATTTATTGATAGCCTTTAGTATGTAGGTACTATTCCTTTAACACTACTACTAGTAGCATTAGTAGCATTAGTAGTAGATGTAGGCTTATAATGTATGCAGCAGGCTGACTTACTTTGGTGGCGACAGTTATTTTTAACACTGTAGTAGATCATTATTTTTAATACATCCTTCAGTGAGCTTCATAATTAAACATAAGTAGGTTAAGCTTATTTATGTTGTAAGTATAGCTTGAAATTACTTAATTCTATCTATTCTAATTATTTTTATGTAATGTAACACCAATAAGTTACTAAAGAAATAAACTTGACTTGATTTTTTTAAAATATACTTTGCAGAAATTAGTTTACGATTCGCTTGAAGAAGTATGTATCAGTATACTCCTGCATTAATAAATACTGTATTTAAATAGCTGCATTTAACTGTTAAAAAATCTCAGGTTTTTTACGCAGTTGAAGGTGAACTTTCTACTCATCCCTCATACAATTAGTGCGGATAACCTCGTCATCTATGGCTATATATCTTCTTAAACTAAGTGATACTAACTGTCGTTGAATTATTATACCACTAGCTGGTGCTCGCGACTTAGTCCGCGTTGAAAATTAAAAAAAAAGCAATATAACGCTTGACCTCGTGTTGCTATAACACTTTGGCCAGACGTTAGTTTTTATTTTTTATTTATCCCTCGGGAATAGTCCTTTTTTCTGGATGAAAGGTACCCTATGTTCTTTCTGGTGTCCCAGACAACGTGTATGCAAAATTTCATGGTGATCGGTTCAGTAGTTTTTGCGTGAAACAGTTACAAATATCCATACATCCAAACATCCATACAGCCAAATATACTTTCGCATTTATAATACTAGCTGGTGCACACGACTTCGTCCGCTTTGAACGATGAAATGTACTCTATGTCCTTTCTGGTGTTCCAGACAACGTGTATGCAAAATTTCTTTATGATCGGTTCAGTAGTTTTTGCGTGAAACAGTTACAAACATCCATACATCCAAACATGCTTTCGCATTTATAATATCAGTAAATATAGATTATCAAATGGAATAGTAAGCGAGACAAAAAAAACGTTACGTAATATATGTAATAAGCAAGCGAGTGGACGAAATGTGTCCCATCTATGTGTTGGTTAACAACACGAGATACGACCGCGAGAAATTGAAGGGACAACGTCCCGTCTCGTTGTCTCCGAAATAATAGCTTTGTATACAAATATATAGATAATATAATATTATCATAGTATCGGTAATATCAGTACCGGATAAGTGGATATATATTAAATGATATACTTATTGTGGAACATTCATATAAGTTTTAAATTCAATGTGTACGAATTTAGTTGAAGCCTAGCATACTTATCGATGCTTAAATTCAAAAGTACCACAAATCAAAATTACACTTTTTTACAGGAGAGCTAGTCAAAAAAAAAAATTTTTTTTGTATATTTTTTTTCTTATTAGATATCTATATATCAAATATATGCATATTATATATATAGTTAGAAGCGTATTTTTAAGTAGAATTAAATGTTTTAAGTACTTTTATAATAAACTGAATACTACAGGAGATAATTATAATCATATATGTTACTTTTGAATATAAAAAAAATTATAAAAAAAAATAATATAATAAATATGGAATAAAAAAATCATAAGTCTTTTTGCAACATACAATATGAAGGATTGTGATTGTATTTTTCCAAAAAAAATATTTTTGGATTTTTTTGATTTTTGTGGTACTTTTGAATTTAAGCAGCGTTATATGTTTTTTTTTTTTTTGCATTCAACACAACTACAACTCACATAATTTAGTCTGTCTTGTGTGGACACTGAAGCTTCCTTTAGTAAGTTATTAAAAGACAAAACAGAACACTCGCCTTAAATAACTAAGAAATATCTAAAAATTAATTAATTGGTTTCCAAGTGTGCTGACTGCTGAATGGAAAAACTCAAGGACCATAACTTCAAGGCAAAAATCACTTACACGAAACCTATAAGACAGAAAAAGATCAAAAGCAGATAATTGTGTTATCATGGTCCGTAGGTGATCTATAAAAAAAGGGAAAAAAAATTTAATATACATACCTACAACATGGTTGCAAAGTTAAATATTTATATGCTTGAAGCGTGTAAAAGTTAAATTTCCAACATTTTTGAAGCATCTATAAATTTTTGAATGAAATTTTCACAGAAATATTAGCTTTAAATCACGATTTGCCATCCGAATCATTTTAACATGTGTAAAGTATCTTATAATTTTCTGTTACAAAAATCTTTGAGAATTCTTGTCTTGCAACATGTCTGGTTAGTTAATTTCTATTATGGTCTGACAGAGGATTTCCCTTGACTTCGTATGTTCAATTCTTGTGCTCCAGGATTCAGGTTTCTTAATGTAGCCTGGATTTAAAGCCTGGATTCTGAGCTCATACTATGCTTAGTATTGTATATGTACTTACTTTGATTTTGTTTGTATTAAATGTACCTAATATTACAATATTATATTTTAATGAATAGTATCCTGAGTTTTTTTCGGAGTTTCTTCTCAGGATCGTCATCATGGCTTTTTTCCGAAACCTTGGTAAATTTAAATTTAAATTTACAATGACGATCATAAGAGTTTCTTGTAGAAACCTGATAAATAAATATTTTGATTTTAATGACGATGAATACTCCTTCATCGTTAATCAGTGATCATTGTCGTAAAAAATGTGTCTTTGATTGCGTAAAAAAACTTCTCATCACTGGCGTCAAAACTCATTCATACAAATTTGCTCGCTAATTCTATAAATGCCATGTCAATTTAACATAACAATGCGGACCGTTAACCAGAACGGGTTTCAATACATAAAATATAGTGAATTAATACCTTTCACAACATTGCTATGGCATAAAACAGGATCCCCCTCTTTGAACCTCTATAATCCATCATCGACGCTGAATGCCAGTAATTTGTTTGTGAAACATATCGTTTTACGGTCGGCTTCACTTGCATTTTAATATTATAATGTCTTTTTCTTTAAGTTGCCAAGGGGCGTAATATAGTTTGATCAACGAAGCGTGTGGTATTTATTGTACAATGAACGTGCAGTGCAGCGTTGTGAACATTGACAATTAATGTTTTATCGAGCGTTTCATTAACAACATATTTAATATTAATATGTAATGTGAGTTATATTTGTTAACCTAATGCAAGTAACCGTCGAAAATTTCAATATCGAAGTTTTTCAGGAAAATATTCACTTAGGAAAATATTTCCAATATACCAAATAGGCTTTATAGCCAAGACGTATTTCCATTTATGACATAGTTACAAACTTTTGAGGTAATTATTGTATTCTATTTGTTGATGAAATTATTATAAAAAGTATTATTGCACAAAAAAAAATTCTCTTACGATTATCTATTTTTTGAATCGACACCAACAATCTTGCACTGATTTTGATAACATTTTTCATAGCAATAAATTGATTGAACACTAAAGAAAATACAAAATATAAGTTTAACATTTTCCAGGGCAAAGTCAATAAAAACAAATGAATGGAAAATTAAGAGAAAATTAAACAGTATATTTAATAGTTAAACACAATCGAAATTTTAATGCTAATTAAGGCAAATGTTAAAGCTACCTAGTTGTAAAAGTTCCACCTCTTATCTTGCTCGTGTGTTTGTGGATTAGCTTAATCTCTCCAGCTGGAAGCGTGATGCCTCCCAACTAATTCCACTGAAATAAGCTCGAACACAGAGCTTATCCTTTTTTATGATTGTGTTTTTAAATTCTTGGACCACAGTCAAACTACGAGAACTGTAATCTTGCTGTGAAACCGAATAAACGGAGAGACAATGCTAATTCGCAATACATTCACGTTGAAAATCTTTCTTTATCTTCACTTTCTACTGATATACTGATACTTATCTTGTGTTTTGTTCAGTTTATTTTTATATAAAATTTGCTTAAAAACTATAGCGTAATAAAGTTCACGCTTACAGCGTTGGTAGCGGATGTCTACTGAAAATATAATATTAATGCTTACAGCGTTGGTAGCAGATATTTACTGAAAATATAATATTAATGCTTACAGCGTTGGTAGCGGATATCTATTGAAATATTATATTAATGCTTACAGCGTTGGTAGCAGATATCTATTGAAAATATTATATTAATTAGTTGAAATAGTTTAATAAAAGGTTAAAACAATTTTTTAATCTTTCAAACCATCATAAAGAAAACTAAAACGGGAATAATAAAGCCATGACCATTCGAAATCGTGAGCTATTATTTGATCCAATCGTTGCGTATTCCGTTTCACGGCAGCGGCTGTCCGCACGCCTGTCGCCCGCCAACCTGCTGCGCCGTTACAAAGGGCGGCTTGTTTGATCCCGACCTAGGGTTGCCACCAAATGATTATTTATTAATTATATCCATATTTCAGTAAAATAAAAATATTACTGTAATATTACTAAAATGATTATCATGTAATTTCGCTTACACATTGTCAGAGACAAGTTATAGATAGAGTTACTTTTCATCCACAAAAAAGTAATGTTTCCGAAGAATGACATAAAAATATAAATTGAAAACCTGGCGAAACTATAAGAGCAATAAATTATTGTTGAATTAGTAGTTGGTTGCCGTAGCCTTTGACTATTAATCTTATATCCAATTATTTACTTTATCATACATATAAATATAAAAACGCATAATTCAAATATAAATTATCTGTAACAGTTATTGCCCGCTGCTGAAATCAAATAAACCTGTCAAACAATTTGAAATGTTTGTTGGAAAATGAATTGACAGATTCGTTGATCTTTGGCCCTGCGGAGTGACAGCCCTTGTCATCGGACACATTTCCGCTGTGGCGATGATTAGAGACGGCGTGAAATGAACTCGGCCTGTGATGGCCTTTAGCCGCGTTCACTGCTCATCGAGATCATCACGAATAATACCTTTAAAGCTAGCTCAGCTATCACAGTATAGTAGAACAAGCATATTCTAAGTCTATTTATTTATTTATATATGTGGATTACAAATAAAGCATCTAATACGATCGAAAGATTCAATAAAGGTCACAAATTTGATCGCATTAACATAAATCATAACTAATATTAAGTGTTTAAGTACATATGTCTTTAGTTGGTAAGCATTTTCAATCAAATAAATATTATAAATAAATGCGAAAGTGAGTTTGTTACGTTTTCACGCCTTAACTATTCGAATGATCTTTTTGAAATTTTGCATACACATTGTCAGTGATACATACTTAGGGTACCTTTCATAAAGAAAAACTAAAAACGGTACAATTTCACGAGGGATCATCAGTCTAAAGTTAAAAAAAATTACTAAAATAAATAATTTAAAGCCTTACAAAAATATATGAATTAAGGATTAAATAAATGTTTTGATATTTTATTTGGAAAACAACAACTTGTTAAAATAGGCGTAAGCATATATAAATTTGGGTGGTATTTATGTTAATACCCCATAACTCCTCACGAGTGCTATTAAATGTTTTGCACACATTAAGTAACATTAATTCTTTGATAACTAAAAGAAAATTTAATAATAATAAATATTATTACCTACTATTTTTTTTTTAATAATGTAAAAATTTTTTTTGTAATATTTTATAAAGTATACTTACCTACCAGTATATTTTATAAAGTATCCATTTATATTTAGAAATCTCTGTAATCCTTATCACATTTTACAAATGTTCATTATATGTAGCCCATTTTGTGTTTTTTTTTTTTTATTTTTTTTTTTTTTTTTTGTTTACTTACCTACATACTTTTGCCAAACTTTAAGAAAGTTTAAAATTAAAGTTTAAACCAAAAATACACGCGGAAATATGATTAAAAGAAATTATTAAGCACCTACGTTTGTAACAAGAGAACCTATCTATATTACATTTTGAACTATTATTATTATTATTATCTAATAATATTGATTCATTTAATTTTTAGTTTCAAATTAAATTTTTCAAATGCTATTCTATGAAACATTGAATGTTCTATGAGAGCAAAAAAAAAATTTGTCTAATCATTGTGAGCATATTATTCGAGATGAGTGATTTACGATGGATTATGGAAATGGCCGTGACTGGAATATTTGTTTATGACGGGTAAATAATGAAGGTGCACTTTGACGCCATAAACTCGCCCGGTGGTCCGACAACAATGGTAACTTAATAGAGATATTCAAGTGAAAAGCAAATTCTATTTTATACCTGGTTCTGTTACGTAATGTTTTCTTGAATATTCCAATTTTAAAAAAATATTTAAATACTTATTTTTCTATTTGAAAGTGAATTAAAAAATCAAAAACACCGTCACAAGAAGATTAAAAATGACTAAACATTTAATAAACTTTTAATAACTTAACTAATTAATTACAAAAATAGTTTGTACTATGTCATAGAGTTAAAAAAAAATAGTTTTCAGAATATTTGTCTGTTTGTTTTTGTACACGATAATCACAGAAACGGCTTTACTAATTTGAATTCGGTGTTCACTATTGTATTTGTAGAACAACCTTCCCTAAACATTTTAATGTTCATTTATACTTTAATCCCTACTATATATTATAAAAAAAGAAAAAACCAAAAAGACATGACCTGAATATGATCAAAGAAGTCGATTGAGAAAAATTCTCGCCCGCTTCGAACGTGCAATTGACATTTAAAACTAAACTAGTGCAGTGCCGTTTAACCTCGCAGCTATTCAATTTCCCGAGCTATGCGTCTTTGTCGTCGCATTGCCAACTTCTTTTGAAGCACGCTGCATATTTTATATATAATCCTTTTCATCAAAACGCGGCGAGCGATGAACGCAAAGGCGCTTCGGTAATTTTTCGTGCGCGCGAACGGGACAGAAACCGACAAACGGGGTGTCAAACAGCGGTGGGGATAAGACGCCGAAGCTCCCGCAAAGTACACAGAATGCAAAAATGGCGCGGCTACGATACGAGTGACAAGGTGTCCAGGGGAGGGGAGGGGCAGGGCAGGGAACGTGACAGCCAGACCTCAGTCTTGCGCTGAACGTCGCGAGCGAAACACACGTCTTACGTGACATATTAGAACGAGTGTCTTTTTTTTTTGTGAATGATGTGCTGACATCGAGCCTTGGATCAGTGAAGTGTTTGTTTGTTAATGAGTGCATTGTACTGAAGCTGGAAAAGGATAATTCAGTGTGGAGCAAAATGCTCACATCAAGCAATCAGTATTTACGGCCGGATTACCTGTCGCCGCTTCCGACAACTGTGAGTTGATTGATCACTTTATTTACCAACTTGTTGAAAGCTCCGCTATCCTTCCAAGATTCTAAATTGTATGACGAATAATTTATAAGTTTTTCAGTTTAGGTTGAACACT
Organism: Synanthedon myopaeformis; assembly: GCA_944738685.1. Classification (NCBI taxonomy): domain Eukaryota; kingdom Metazoa; phylum Arthropoda; class Insecta; order Lepidoptera; family Sesiidae; genus Synanthedon; species Synanthedon myopaeformis. The sequence goes on from OX122921.1 coordinate 858,288, forward strand.
AATCGTACAAAGGAAAATATAATGTAATTTATTAAAGTTAAATTTAATATTTTATACAAAAATTAATAATATTAATAACTTGATATTAAATGACACATAAAAATATTATACAATAATTTATTAAATTGATAGAGAAGTTAGTTAGGTCAGTGTTCAAAATTTAATGACACAAGTATCTGTCAATAAAGTTGATTCAATTCTATTGAAATGTTTACACACAGGAAAACTATCACAAAAGGCTACTAATTCTAAATATATTTCCAAAGGATTAATGTTTACATTTAATATATTAGGGAGATAAATTTTACGGTGTAGACACAAAATTATGACATGGCCATTTAAATTGTTAAATTATTTTTTGGGTTGATTTTGCAATCAAAACTTTTTAATATACCTATCTAAACACTTCGTCCCCATCTTCGTACGAATGCACATTTTTGTTAAAATCATATACACAAACGTTCCTCCTTTATCGCTCTTTCCTTTAGTGAAAACCGTATCAAAACCTGGTGACTGGTTTAGAAATGGAGAAACAGACAAGCGGACAGCAAGTTTATTTTTACACTCAAAATAAAATACATAAACAAAAGACTACATAATTTACGAGTACGATGAGATAAGTTTTCCAATATGTTACATTAATTATGCCATTCGTTGTACAAATATAAATAACAATAATCAATAACAAATATCAAGAAAAGTAAGTAAGTAAAGGGTGACAATGTTATTAAAAAATAATTGAAAAAAAAATAGCTTTGTTTTTTTTTGCAAACAAAACAAAACAAAATTATAATTTTATTTTATTTATTTTACTGCGTCTTATCACACATATTACACAGTTTTAATTAAGGTTTTTATATGTAATTACTGTTATTACAATGAAAAAGAACATAATATTATTCACTCATTAATGTCAAGAACAGATCAAGTTATTACAAAGTATCTATAAACTCTTTATCTTCCTAAACCACGCAATTTTATATGACTCTTATACGGTTTTCACTAATTCACGAAAGGAGAGATAAACGAGGATGTCCGTGTAAATAAAAAAATTGCATCATGAGCGAAGCCAGGAGCGGGTCACTAGTACATATTATAAAGTCGCTTTTTTTCAGGAATATTCTTTCATTTACGTACTCAAATTTAACCCTGTGTTAGCCCTGTGTGTATACATGACTGTAATCTTTGGTCTAGTGGCTAGTAACACTAGCTGTTAATCAAACGGTCGCGGGTTCGAATCCCACTAGAGGCGAATGTTTATGTTTTAACATTTTTTACATTTGTACCTAAGTCATGGATGTTTTTTATTTATAATATGTATGTATTTACAAAAAAAAAAGTAATCTAAATAGTATATCAACTGTCTGGTATCCATAATACAAGCATTAATTGCTTACTGTGGAACTAGATGGTGATGTGTGGAATGTGTGAATATATTATATTATTATAATATAATATTATGACTATTTATTAATGATCTTTAATCATTTTCGTATTAAAAATTAAATTTGTCCTTAAAATATATTAAAAAAAGCCTAATCAGGTAAAGTAAAAGTAATAAAATATTACTTTTTTTTTAGTAAATCAGAACCTAGTTTATTAAAAAAATACTTATACTTATTTTATAAAATTAAATAATCATGACACCCTCTGTTTATGACTAACTACATATTTTATAAACTTTACAAAAAATTTCTATATATATCAATATCAATTTAAAAATTATGTAAAAATATTTATTTAAATTATACCTATTCATTTAACTATTTTGTTACATATTTAGTTAATAATAATAATAATAAATCATGTAAGGGGGTATATATTAATTATGAATTATATAGCCTAAGAAAATTAGTGTTAACAGAATAAAAGTGTCTTTAAATGCTTTTTAACTGGATATAATTATTTATTATTTTTAAACACATATTCAATATTATATACAAAAACAGAAACAGAATATATTAATTGCTTTAATTATTATTATTATTTGTTTTTGAAGACGTTACCATATATTGTTTTAAAAATATTTATATCTAGATTATATCTAGACTTAGTCCGTATTAGTCTTACTAATATTATAAATGCGAAAGTATGTATGGATGTATGGATGTTGATAACTCTTTCACGTAAAAACTACTGAATCGATCACCATGAAATTTTGCATACACGTTGTCTGAGACACCAGAAAGGACATAGGGTACCTTTCATCGTTCAACACGGACGAAGTCGCGGGCACCAGCTAGTATGTTATAAAAAAAATCACTGCACCCCTCAAGCCACCCAACGGGTTTTGATAACGTTAATGTTTAATGATGGAATGAATGATTAACGAGGAAGGTTTGTGCAAATAAATAATTTTGGAAAAAAATCCATACCAATTTTTCTTTGCATGCAGAAGAGTAATATTAAAATTTATATGAAACTCGTATAATACATTATTACATTCAATATACGCAAATGAAAACTATTTAAAACAATATTCTATGCTTAGAGTATCATATAGACAAGAATTTGTCATAATTCGTAGTGCAGGAGATTTATATAGTATATATTTTACATAAAAAGGTAAATTTCTGATTATTTATTTTCACTAGACCCAACACACTATAACAGCAACTATTTTAGTTATATTTAAAATACATTTTTTTTTAAATTTTCCATACACTGCATTCCATACAATCATTATGAATTTTTGGACTACAATTCCAAATTTCATTCTTTTGCAGCAAAAGTAACTCAGTCGCAGTATATTAGCTTCATAACTCCTTCATATGAAATTTCATAATAAAAAGTTGGTTAATTATTAATTTGTATATTTTCATTTCAAAAGCAAACTGTTGCTTGTTTAAAATCAATAAAAATGTGAAAAGGTACTGAACTTTTTCATTTTTAACCTATTTATTTACATATTATATATGTTATATTCATATTATATTATTTATGATGTTGGTAACCGTCACTCAACGTAAACGTCAACATGAATTTTATGACACATTAAATTGTACCACGAAGTAGCATAGACGTTGTGTCCTCTAAAATTTGAATATTTTTACAAAATGACATTTTAAATGATCAATTTATTTTTACAATTTGTAATTAAAATATTGATTTTAATATTCAATGTTATTTCAAATATGTTTTATGTTCTATTATTATAATTTATTATATTGTTTTATAAGTCCCTAAAGTTTTATTTCTAATAGTATTCTTGTACTTTGTTTGATATCGGAAATAGATTTAGCAAACAGATTAGTTAACGACATCTTTATAAATATTAGTACTAGCAGAAGCTAGCACTCAAAATACTTCCATGACACAATGACACAAACAAACAACAGAAGAATTACTTCGTGCCGGAAATGTACCGCAAATATTTCCTAGTTTGGTTCGGATTGTAGTGTTCTCTAGTCTCGTGATAATAGACGTGACAACCCGCTACAAGTTCAGGCGCGCCGCAAATTCAGCGGCACAAATTGCCCTTTTCACTGCGAGATTACATCATGCGGGAGCCGAGTGAAATGTCAAGCGGAGCCGACGGCTGCCAGACGTGCGGATAATGGCGCGTCGGCCGCGTGATTGGACTCCTCGCCCCGTCACTTCACCCCCTCGGTGCACCCCGCGGTCCCTTTGTACGCCCGTCACTTGCAGCCACGACCCGACGTTTCATTTCATAAACTGACGGCCTCTCTTTGTTGCAGCTCGACGCGAAAAAGAGCCCGCTGGCGCTACTGGCGCAAACCTGCAGCGCGATCGGCGCTGACACGCCGAACCCCAAACTCATCTCCGCCGCAGAGAAAGCCAGCAAAAAATACGACGACAAGTCGCCAGTCGTGCACAACATGCCCGACAACAAGCCCAGTTTCAAGCCTTACGAATCGTGCCTCACAGCGAGAGAAAAGACTAGGACTCCAGAGGATAGAGCGTCCGTAAACGCTCATTCAAAAACACCGCTATCATCCAAAGGTAGCAATTCGACTACGCCGGTTCAAGTTCGCTGCGGCAGCAACCAAAGTTCGTCATCACAGAGAACCTCACCACCGGCGCTACGCAAAACTCCATCAGAGAAATCAGAAGAAAGATCTAGTCCATCTCACGGTTCCCCTACACCTGCAAAATCTGACTCCACGAGCAGCTCAACGTCCAAGTTACCATACACTCCCACCTCTATATCGTCTAGTGGCGACACCAAAGAACATTCGAGCTTCAAACCGAGCGTACCTGTTACTTCCTCGGCATTTCTCAGTGGTTTACCCCACACCGGATTTCCACTCCCAATGGATCTGATGACGAGCAGTCTCATGGCAGCCCAACATCACGCTCTGAAGAACGGACTGAATCCTTATTTGGCGTATGCTAGAATGAAAGCTCCAGGCAGTGATTTGGGTATTTGTAGAGATCCATATTGCACCGGTTGCTCACTTAGCTCGCATTTGCTCAAATCAGCGGTATGTCCAGCGGGGTGCGCTCAATGCGATCACGCTAAAACTCCTTTTTCACTACCTCCTGGCCACCCCGCAGCCGCGGCATATGCTCACGCTCAACTCGCAGCTTTGGCAGCGGCATCACAACTGCCTTTCGTATGTAGTTGGATGGCCGGCGATTCAGCATATTGCGGCAAAAGATTTTCAACTTCAGATGAGTTGCTCCAGCATTTGAGGTCGCACACAGCGAGCGGTGAGTCGAATCCAAGTCTATCGATGCTCAGCGCTACACACCCACTTCTCCAACGAACGTATCCGACACCTCCTCTGTCACCGCTTACGCCAAGATTCCATCCTTACAGCAAGCCGTCGCACCTCGTGTCGTCACCTCCTCTGCCTTTTCCCCTGCCCCCGCATCCGTCGCTGGCAGCGTATTTTCCCTCGTACCCCTTGTTTGGTCCCCGTCCCCTTCACCCGTGAGGACCATCGGCGCTCCACGTAAGCAAGAAGGGGGGCGCCGAACGCTAACGCCCATGCCAAAAGGACATTCGGATCTGAAGGATGTGTATAATATAGTGTAGTGTTCTTCGGCTCTCTAGTCGGCTCATATCATCGATGGACGTAAAAGCGCCCACGGGAGGGCTGCGACAGCTGTGATCTCTAACTCGTAATGTTCATAATGTTATTATTAGTGCACGGAGTTATCTTTTCCAGTTCGCGTGCGTTCTTTTTTTAATAATCATAAGTTATAGTTTGTAACATTTTAAATGTAACACTTTCAGTGATTTTGTCTCAAGTCTTCAAGATAATAAACAGATGTTAGGCTCTTGATACTTTTTAATATTTTTCTAGAACACATCTAAATCAAAAATCCTATTCATTATCAATATCTGAAGAAGACTCATGTATTAATAATTATGATGATGTGATTTTAAAGTTCGTTTGATTTATTTTCTACTAAGTTTCTAACACCAAATATTCTGTCATATATTATAAATAGTAAGAAGTATCAAAACCGTTAATACAATCTCCACAAACTTTATAATTACTATGGTATTCAACGATACAATGGTATTAAGGTAAAAAATCACTCAAACTTACGTTTCGTTTTGAAGTATTTTCCTTACCTTAAAATGTTACAAATTTAAACTAATTATTAAAACGTTTGCATACGGAATGAGGCTTGTCAGCGTTATTCATTTAATAGTTAGACTAACGAAATTTTTATGTACCAAATCTATAGATTGTAATTTAAATATTATTATTTTTAAGTTTAAGTTGTTGCTAAAGTTAGTGAGCTTTGTTAAATTGTGTTTGTATTTTTATGTGTCAAAATATTTTGTGTATACAGCGATGGTCACATATCTGTAAAGGTAACATTAGAGCATAATAATATGACTGATTGTTAATTTCAATAATATGTAATTTATCTCAATTTTAATATTGTACAATTTTAATTTTTTTTGTGAGTTTCAAACATAAATATTACAATTTAAATGTTTCTTTTGGGAACGAGATAGTGAGCAAATTAAAAAAAAAATATTTTTTTTTTATCTTGAAAAGAAAAATAATGAGTCTCACAAGTCTATATTTTAACAATAATTTCCTTATTACTTGCCGTTCAATATATTAATTATTTTATTTCACACACACACACACACAGTAAATGCACATCGTGTTTTTGCATCCAAAATCAATAAAAAAAAATATTATAAAAATTTAAAAAAAAATCAAATTGTATAGAGCAGTGTCAAATAAATCAACTGTATTTTGATCATTCGACAAGTTTAAAATCAACACGAATTCATCCGCCATAGATGAATGACAGAGCAAAGTTGAGTTATGGGACGCTTCTAATAAACATGAGAAAAAAAAAACATACTTCAATTATATGAAAACTTATATTATCTACATTCTAATAAATACTGTAATAGCAGATATCTGTTGATATAAATATTTGTTGTTTAAAGAGCAAGCGAGAAATTATACGTAAAATATTTAATTTCAACTGGTCTTTGATTTAACCTTGTCATAGAATGGAATATTTTTTTTTTTTTACAGCTATATGATGTCTTTTTTTAATATATGCATTATATAACATATCAGTCTATAGTAATACTATAAAATGAGAATATTTGTATTTTTTCATGTTTGTAATGAATAAACTCAAAAACTTTTGGGCAGATTTTAAAAAATTCTTTCACCTATAGAAAGCTATATTATCAGCGAGTAACATAGGCTACATTTTATAAAGTTACGCGGACGAAGTCGCGTGCAACAGCTAGTTATAAAATAAAGTCGCTGTCAGTTTCTCCGCTAACTTATTCCAATTTTGATACGGTTTTCACTAATTGGAAGGGCGACAAATGAGGAAGGTTTTTTTTTTATATAATTTTTAGAAAAAATTGCATTCGTGCAAAGCCGGAGCGGGTCGCTAGTAATATATAAAAATCACATGTCATCAACAAAAAATAAAAATTTTATTCACGCAACACAAAGACACTGCTTTTTTGAGGAGTAAAAATTTTTTTTTAGTAATTTTATATAGTAATATATGTTAAAAAATTAAATTACATATATAATACAAAAACCATATAAGACAGAATAAAAAAACAGGTAAAATATGTGTGTGTGTCCTCGCGACAGTGAATCTGATACTGGCTGAGCATTGTGCTGAGATGCTGGACAAACACCTGCAGCTTTTATTTTCAGCCAGCATCATGATGTGCTTTCAAGCTCATCTCCAAAATCGCCCAATTGATTTCTATTTAATTTTGTGACTATTGAACCAGTACCTGACTGCAATCCTGCGGGAAAGTTCGCGTAATAAATGGAGAATCCGTACTAATATTATAAATGCGAAAGTACGTTTGGATGTATGGATGTTTGTAACTCTTTCACGCAAAAACTAGTGAACCGATCACCATGAAATTTTGTATACACGTTGTCTGGGACAGCAGAAAGGACATAGGGTACCTTTCATCGTTCAATGCGGACGAAGTCGCGGGCACCAGCTAGTAATATTATAAATGCAAAAGAATGTACGGATGTTTGTAACTCTTTCACGCATAAACTACTGAACCGATCACTATGAAATTTTGCATACACGTTGTCTGGGACACCAAAAAGGACATAGAGTATATGTCATCGTTCAACGCGGACCAAGTCGCGGGCACCAGCTAGTTTTTTTTATATTTCAGCAAAGTTTAGTAGGAGAAGGTAGTCCTAGTAAACTTTCCTGTAAGTCATAGTACACATCACAGTTCTTCTATTTGCATTTTTTTTATTATGCTAAATTGCACAGTTAATTAACTTTTATAACAAATTGTGACTGTACATTAAATTTCTAAAATTAAGAAAGCGACATCTAGCGACACCATCTTGCCTATGTGTTATACAACATGTTAACGCTATATTCGAATGCAGCATTCTGTATTTTTAAAGGTTTTAAAAGCGTTTATAACATTATCAGAAATTTATAAGTCATGACATAGATCATAATTGTGACAAATAAGTCTTTGAAATTTAGTGTTCACTTGGACCTTAACCGGGTTCCATTTTGATTAAAGAGATCAATGCTTGAGTTAGTAATAAATGGCAAATACGGTTTAGTATTCTATCGTTTAAAACAATGACCAATATGAAGCCAGTGAAACAGTAAATAATCAGTAATAAATAATTTTTCTCAACCGTAACTCAGGATGAATCATTCACAGTACGTCTCAGTACGTAATTAGGGCCATAGCTGCTTCCACAACTATAAATTATAAGCAATTTATCTGTCGGTCTGTCGCTATAGATCTTGCTCCGTGCAGCGTTTACTAGCGTTGAAATATTATGACCAATGTTTAGGGTAAACGTGCCAGTTGTTGACACCCTCTCGCGATACTTACATCATAATGTTATTGAACTTCTATGTTTATAACAAAAGCATCTATTTATCTCTTTAATAGCACTTGAGTTATGCTAATGAAGAACACATGCTAATTATGTTTCAAGGAATATTTTTTTAAAGTTTACTCAGTTATTTCAAGGAAGACAAGAAGACAAACTGAATAACAATCTTTTTGCTGGTAAGTGACCATAATTGCCTATAAACACAAGCAAAAGTTATAGGACAAAGTGAGAAATTTGTAATATAAATGGGCTCATACCATCGATGGCTTTATTTAATGGTGACACTTTGTAAGAAGGTGGTTACTGTCACCAGACAAGGTGTTACGTGTGTTCAGGTAATAAATAAATAATGGTCATTATTTTATTAGAAAGCATCGTTCAATTATAGTCCATTTTACCCTACCTCTATCATACTCTATTACTTTTGACGCTGACAAAGATACGAATTTATATTATAATTCGTGGATTATTGGAGTTATGTTATTTCATAACATTCAACTTGTAACGTAATTGGTTTATTTAAATTAATTACATATTTAATGCGTATGTTAACAGTGAATATAAATTATACATTCAAATCTAAATCTGAATTACATGTAATTATTTACTTGTCATGCGAATCCATAATAGTTATATTAATAATAATATTATAGTGAACAAGTTTTTGTATTTCAAAATTTAAAAAGTTTACAGATTTTTTTAATAATATTTGTATTTCAAACAAAACAGTATTTATCAGCATGAAAAAAAAAACATAGTATTTGAGAAAATGTCAATGAGTATTGAATAATCAGGCAGAAATGTAATTTTTAACATATGCCTACAGAGTTTTGAGGAGTAGGTAAGGATCGTTTCGTTCGACCAAGTTTTGCAACATACAAAAGCGAAGCCATTTTGAGCCTTGTGTCTTTGCAATAAGGTCAATTTCAAATGAGTTATGAGTTTCTAGGCCTTTTTTGTAATATTTTGCAACAAATTAAAATAGATTTTATAAACAGTCTGCAAGTAATTTAATTGTTTTTTTAAATGCTCTAATTATTCAGATCTACTTACCGAAACAGACACTGTTTTAGCCGTTTTCTCAAAAATGCTTTTGGGAAATAGATCACTAGAAGAGGTAAAAAAGATAATTTTCATTTTCAAGCGTTAATAAACTGTAGTTAAGGGATTTATTTATCTATATAAATTAAAAACTGGTTCACATAAGTGACAGATTACCCAATAAATGAACCGCAAGACGTTGGTTTTTGATGGATTTCGTATACTCGTAGGTTACACGTTGATCATCCAGGCAAACTGAAATTCGATCAAGCAATACTGTTAGACCGCCTTCCAAAAAAGACAAATTTGCGATCATTATCTTATTCTAGAAAATAATTTCTATAATTTTACTGTCCTACTGGAAAATGATGGGAGATGCCTATATCCAGCAGTTCTTATAAGCTTTGGCTAGTGTAGTGTCTATTTTACACGAATTTCCGTTTCATTTAGGCTCGAGTTCACCAACAGACGGTTAGTTTTTAAACAGCTGTTTAAAATTTAAACAGCCGTTTAATAATATTTTGTTGATCAAAATCGCTAAAATGCGGGTTAAACGCCCTAAACATCTGATTAACTTAATGATTAATATGATGTTTAGGGCGTTTAACCCGCAGTTTAGCGATGGTGATCAACAAAACATTATTAAACGGCTGTTTAAATTTTAAACAGCTGCTTAAAAATTACCGTCTGTTGGTGAACTCGAGCCTTAGTCTTTAAACCAAAAATATCTAGGTATGACGAACCCATTGGTCGTGTGGTTATGTTGCTCACCTTACTGCTCGGTCTTAGGGGTCACGGGTTCGGCTCTTAGAAATGATCTTTTCAAAGTTAGCTCTGGTCTGGATCTGGTCTGGTGGCAGTAACCCCCCCCCCCCCCCCCTACACGAGACCACCGTGAAATAACATATAATGCTACTGGGTGTCGATGGGTGGATGATGACAAAACCCATTTATAACATGCTATGGTCGGTAGCGCACTTGCATTGCATCTTTGCCGTTGCTCACGTTTAGGCGACGGTAACCACCTACCATGAATTGGACCAGCAGCCTGTCTGACAATCATTACATTAAAAATATATTTAAAAAAACCAATAAACACATTGATAAAGTGTTTATGCGATATCAGAAATACATCGCTCGTTCCGCCGCTGAATCTGATCGTAACTTGATCTGCGAATACCGTCGAGTTAACACGTCTCAGTAATGACACATCAAAGCGCCGCCGCCTTTGAACTCGCCGCCTTGTGACAGTTTCAACTGCCGCTTAAATGAAAGTAATTTTATAAGGCGTCGAGCACGTTGACAATGCTGTCCAATTAAAGCTCAGTTCATATTAATTGCAGTCGGTTTACGTGCATATAGTGTGGATTCTCAAAAATGTTTGGAAATCTTTCGTATTAGCATTATTAAGTTTTTTACATTATTTTATTGTTAAATTAATTGCTAGATATTTAAGCGGAATTTTGTTTGTGAATAAGCCGTTGGAATTCTATAGTTTTAAATTGGTAATATATTAAAAATCAGGCGAATTTAAATACCACTTAAAAACTATGATTTGCAGCGTAGGTTACGTGTGTTATTCAAGTTATTATGACTTACTGCCTGGTATTAATGTTACAAATCATACACATAAAAAAATCATTGTTTTTCTGTGCTTTGATTACACTGGATGTATGAAGCTCTCTGTAACATTTTTGTTTGTTACATTCCAATCGATTAACTAACAATAAAGTTACGCGCCATTCTAGAAACGCACAGACTACATAATAGATAAAATAAGTATATAGTCATAAAAAAAAGTCACACCCGAAACATATTTTGAGTGAAAAATATATTTAAAAGTTGGTAACCCTGCTTCCGAAACAGCTGTTGCAGAAGTGCAATGAAGTGTACAGAATCTGTTCGCGACAGTACACACTAATGAATGACCCAATAATGTGTATTGACCAGGTAATGAAACCCGAGGAGCTTGTAACAGTTGGAGTACAGTTCACGTCAAAAATAATAACTGTAGCGGCCGTGAGCAGATAGGGATCTTTGTTGTGTACAGTCAACAATAAAATACGCTTACATTTTTTTCATAAAAGTTTTATTTGGTTTTTTCGTAATAATAAATATTAATTTTTGAGTTTGCACAAGTATAGTTACTAATAGGTTAAATTCTAACTCTTGTGTCTAAAAACCGTCTTTGATCAGTATCCTCGTACTTGTCAGTAATTATAATAAATAGGTGTTGTAGTCTGATGAGCCAACAACTCGAGCAGATATTTGGAATTTTGGATTCTATCGAAATATATATGAAAACTGAAAATAAATCAAAAATAAGGTACTTTGAAGTACGAACCCACTTATAAATAAAGAAGACATTCTGTCAATTGCAAAATGTCTATGTACTCGTAGTAATCTTAAAATGAGTATCGAATCTCATCTGTCTCTTTTTTCGCTGTTTTCTTCATAACTACACAAAATCTTTTGATGTTTTAGCGTATATCTTTATTAGCCTATATTTATACATATATTACACGCTGATTACATCCCTTTGTATAAGCCATTAAGTAGATTTTACCTGGCTTTTACTCAATGTAAGGAGGCGTGCACTTTCATTCCTAGAAAAAATTTTTTTTTGTTTTAAAGAAGGAAAAAGTAATCAAAAATTTCACACAAAACTTTTGTATGCGAGAATTTACTGTTAAATATACTATATGGTCCATATAATAATGAAGGTTGTCTATGGGTCTGACTGTACGTCGACTCAACACCGTTGGAGCTGACGGCTTTGAAACAGTTCTCGTGTCATCAGTTCGCATTAACGTCAGACTTCTGAATAATCTATTTTATTTCACAGACATCACTTTATAGTTAAACATATAAATACATACTTAAAGATAAATAGATTTATTTTTAGTTCGACAGACAGGTTAACAATAAATGTCTATATGTAATATTAGATAAAAATTCTTGTAAAATAACAATAAACGTGTAACGCCGGTGGGAATTAATATAAAAAAATAAATAAAAAAAAAACACGGTCCACTCCATGGTAGGTGGCTACCGTCACCTATAACACAAACAATACCACAGGTTTTTAGGGAAAAGAGATTAGGAAAGCCCCTTACATAGCGCTCTTTTATTTTTGGCATGCTTAACCATAAACCATAAACCAAGGTAGACCTTTGTTTATAAAATCCATTCATCAGTCATTTCAATATATCACACCTGTCCTACTTGCACTAGTAACTATATACAAACAGAAAATCCCACTCGACTGGCGCCTCCTCTCGCTTCGCGGTCGCTCAACACTTTTTCATTCCAAAACAAACATCTCTATGTTTATAAAGAGTCAAACATTTTAATTGAACTGAAAATAAAAAATAAATCTCGTTGTGTAAATATTGCTGACGTTGAATGAAATCCATTAGATGAAGACGTAGCCGGTTTAGCTGAGAGACAGCATGACAGCACAATTGGCGTCAGATTAGTGCTGCCAATGATATCTACATGTTATACGCGTATGTATAATTAAAAAGCTTCTCAGTGGTCACGTGATAATAGAATAACCTTGACTTTAATTAGTTCTGATATCTAAAGTAGCACCTAATTTGAAGTTTTTATTTAAACGTACTTACGAGTAACTAAACCATCGCAGACCAAATAGAACTATAGACAGAATTTGGCGCACAACATATTGAAGCCTGTTTTATAAATATGTGTGCATAGGCTCTTTACTGTATTGAGAAGGTAGCGTGTCTTAACTAATAATAATAATATACTTTATTTCTTAAGCCAGTAACTATTGTATACATAATATTTACATTTTAACAGGAACATAGCTAGGCAGTAATATAGGCTTTAAAATACATATATATTGTCCCCTGACCTCCAAGCTAGGATTGCCTGTGTTTTTGAGATCAGTGGCCCCTAACCTCAGCCCATAGACGGGCGAAGAAACGCGATGGGTTTTTAGTGGCTAAAAGTCCCAAATACCCCACCGATCTCCCCATGGTCGGTGGGGATCTGGTACGCAGATTTTCCCATGCAAAAAAGGCATTTTACTGTATTGAGATTTTATGTTGTAACCTCAAATTTTGTTTATTTTTATTGAAAATATTGATTTTCAAGTTTACATACGCGTAAAATGTGATTCCATCCTGCTTTTTGTTTCTTGAAGACAGTTTTGACAGTTTTTTACCCTTTGATACATAGAATTGACATATGTAGAAACACACACGTCTTCTAAATTAAATTAGGTAATAATTAAAATTTAATATAGCTCTCTAAAAACAAGGAAATTGTATCTCTTTCTTTGTACTTAATATCAATTTTTCAATGCCTATTTTATAAGTCAAAAAAAAATATTTTAATTATTATTTTCAGTACGGTAATAATAATTTAAACAGTACAAATAAATAATAGAGCGTGTGTATACAATAAGTGTGTGTACATACCTAACATTGTCCTTCGAGCCGGATACTTGTGGTGCAATAGACTCCTTAAGTTAGGACCGCTATCACTGCTCGTTCCCTTAAAGGGGCGCTTATCAGTAACGGGGCACCCTCGTAAACAGGGATGTTTATGGGACTTCCGACTTCCTAGCTACGTCAAGTGAGGAGTGCTTTGTAAGCCTTTGTTCCGCTTTTAAAAAAAAGGAGTGACAATTTAAAAGACTCGTTGTGTACTTCAGTTGGCGTGAGTTGAAAATGCATTAACGTAAATTGAGTTTTCGAATCGTGAGTGATGGTTGAAGTTGTAGAAGTCGTTGGCACTTTGAATAAATTTTAAAGTTACAAAAGAATATTGCTTTTTTGATTTATTTATATACCTAATACACACAATTTTTGATATATTTTTTTTATTTAATTTTTAATTTATTTATATACTTAATGCTACAAAGAAAAATAATGAACAAATGTAAAAAACAGAGACAAAGATATTAAAATATTGAATAAGAAAGAAATAAGATAAGAGATATTAAAAAGATAAAGAATGCCGAATGATAATACTAACTGTCAAAACATTATTATAAATAAATAAATAACTTCTCATATCAAGAACTTTACAAATACCAATTCAAAACAATTTCAAATGTGAGTAAATGTCTATTTAATATATTATCTCAACTATCCTAATATAATATTAATATTTAATATATAAGTAAATATGAAAGTTTGTATGTTTGGATGTTTGTTACTCAATCACGCAAAAAGAGCTGAATGGATTTGGATAAACTTTGACACACAGATAGTTCATTCCCTGTGGATTAATATAAAGGATACTTTTTCTGCTGAATTTTTTAGTTGTGTATGGAATTTTCAGACTGTTATAAGTTAATAAAAATTAATGTGTTACTGAGCGCAAAACTTGAGAACGGCTGGACATATTCGGCTATTTTTTTTTTTTAATATTCGTGAAGTTCGAAAAAGATTCTTATGAAGAGAGATATTCTTGAAAGATTAATCGAAAAAGATTCTTGGAAAAATTGCAACCGTGTGAAGCCAGGCGCGGGTCGCTAGTTTTAACGTATTATTTTTTAGATATAAATTTGACAAACCCATTTTAGCCAAGTAGTTATGGTGTGAAATCTTTCCTTCAAAATTCCGGAATCGATTCCGGACATAATCCAGGGATGGTTGTACTGGGAACATTCTCTTATGCAACAGGTACATCATTTGAAAAAAAATTTGAAATAAATGTGTAATAAAAATATTAGCTCATCCTTCCATATGTATGTAATATATATAATCCTACTATAGCTATAGTTATTTAGCATCCACTCCGGACTTACCGCTCCATTAAAAATAGTTCGTCTCAACGCAACTGTTGTTATGAAAATAAATAATGTTTGAGTAAGCGTTATTTTGTTATATAAATTGATCCGGCAGTTAATAGGCTAGGCCCTAATTGGAGCCATAAATTTTGTATATAAAACAAACAACTTGTCCGTCGGTGCGTCCGCGACTAAGACTAGTAATAAATGATGCAGACGCGACATGTTTATTGCGCGCCGGTTCAATATTGACTTGTTAGGTGAAACTCACTTAAATAAGTACGGTAGCTTATGTTATTAATTGCGTGCCATTAAACAAACGAGTATGTGGATGTCTTTATCATCTAAATAAAATATATATACGTTTATTTGATTAGAAAGCGCTTATGAATGTATCTTGCCAACGCACATTACGAGTAAGATGCATCAAATAAAATATATCAGTGCTGTTATTTCAAGGCAGTCTTCATTTAGCGATTGGTTACTGCCGCCATACGAATTGCCCAGTTTATGACTGCGATTCAGATATATATAAATCATCTAGATGTAGGTATTTATATATAAAATCTCGACACAGACTTTCTCGAGCTTGGACTTAACATATAAAATATCCACATGAAGTGTATTAATATCTTATTACACATAAGACACTTTCAAAAAACTACGAGTACCAAATCTATTTTAGTTTTTTGAATAAAGAATCTCACAATGCTTGCTTGATTTTTGTTTTTACTGCATAAATCATTATTTTGTCTTATCTATAGCCATATAGAGTTAGTCTATGTTTTTATTGTACAAAGCTGTGGTGTTGACGAAATGTGTTCCCTGCTGAACGATAATCGTAAACACATTGGATGAGAGTTTTGTGCCGATATGAGTGAGTGACTTGTGGAGCGTCTATCCAACATTCGGTAATGGTAAACAAATTGTCGTAATGGTTGTAGATGTTCAATAGCAGTTATATCTTCTCTTATATATCACATAACTGGCTGGTGCACGCGACTAAATCCGCCATGAACGATGAAAGGTACCCTATGTCCTTCCTGGTGTCTCAGACAACGTGTATGCAAAATTTCATAGTGATCGGTTCAGTAGTTTTTGAGTGAAAGAGTTACAAACATCCAAATATAATTTCGCATTTATAATATTAGTACGGATTATACAAAAAACTACTGGAAACTAATACTAGGTTTAAAGATTTAATCAGGAAAGAAACTTATTTTCAAACTTTTTCTAAATCGTTGAAATATTAAGTTTCTTGAGGTAAGGTAATTCGCAGAAAATATTCCTAGACGATTATATATATACCTAATGTTTGATCGTCTGCTCTGTGAAAAGTACTGTCATACTGACTGTAACACTGACCTCCTACCCCAATTATTATTTTTAATATTAAATGAATTTTATTTTATTAGTTGTAATGAAAACATGTTTATTTTTCTAAATGTTAAGTCTACTAATTTATATGTGCATGTGGCAAATCTAACTGCTTCATAAATCTAAAACAAATTAGATCTCCAAAGCCATGAACTCTAGAGTAAGCGCTTGCCGTACGTTAGGTTTAAAGGCCATTTTACACTGGCACCGGTTAACAAATGAACCACCCCACCACCCACCAGTGATCCACCGCCCTTCGCGCACAACTGCAGAAACGAGAGAAATATTGCAATTTATAACGGCTTTCCATTGAGAGCTGGTTTTGCTGCTCCCTCGACGACTTTTCCACAAAAAAGCGGCGGTTACACTTTTTAAACGAATGTATCAGCATTTAAAACTTAAAATTTAAACATTTTGAGAAACATAAATAAGTGAACTTTAAAAAACACTTTTCGTATATTATTATGACTTTTTTATAAAGCAAAAATTCAATACTTAAATACATGAAATCCTAATTTTACACAGATCGGAAAAAAAAATCCGATAAATAATAATAGTACTCGAAAATTATATATAATAATATGAAATTTTTCAATTATCAAATTAATATCTGACGATGTCTGTGATATTATTTCTGAAATAATGGGATACTTTGTACGCATAATTAATATCACTTTTTTATACATTTTTATTTGTAATCTTTATTCAGTCTTTATCATTATACAGGTTAAATTAAGGCAAGCACCCTCACTACTCATCCATTGGGCTCGTAAATACGCAAGTAAACAGAAATTAGTAAAAACTTTAGACCTTACACTTCCCTATCCTAAATCCTAAATCCTAAATCCTCATCTCGTCTAGCTCATATTTTTTCCTCCACTATTTTGATTCGTGATATTAATTAGCTACATTGAATACCCTTGTGATCTAAACATCTAATGTGCCCATAAAAAAAAATATGCGATATCCCATCTAATGTGCCCATAAAAAAATATCTAGTGCAATCTACATAGTATCTACAATTAATTTGTTGACGTCATAGTACAAGTTCGTAAACATTTTACGATCGCTCGTAACTCTATGTAGTTGAATATTGTAACATTGTTTTCATTGAATAAGTGAGCATATCAGGCGGTTATTCATAAATCAATATTTAAATAGTGTTTACTAACGTTACAACCTCGTACATCACGCTTCTATTTCCATTCCAATATCTCAACACAATTTTTCGAGCAACTGTGCTGGCAAAGATTATATGATTCCGTTGTCGAACAGAAGAACAACTAGGCACTTTTCTGTAAAGGATTTAGGATAAAGAATGAGGATTCCATTATTATCCTAAATCCTTAAAAATTGGTCTAGACGATTTTAAAATCGGCAAAGTCGGAATGTTATATATTTTGTTTTAAAGATGATAAAAAGAATGGCGTTTTGACTTTTTTTTCTTCTCGAGATCGTCATTATCTTAACTATTTTTAACCCCCGACGCCCAACGCAAAAACGGGTTGACATGTTTGTCTGTGTATCTGTCTTCTGTGTTATATTGTTTATGCCATAGTAACGGATGGACCAATTTTGAACCGGTCTTTTTTTTTATTTGCAAGCTGACGTGATCGGGATTATTCTTAGCTATAATTTATAAAGATTTATTCAGGAGTTTGAAGACCATTTCCTAGTTGATGAAGTGATTTCACTAACTCCCATATGTTCGAATAGTGTGAAATTTGGTATACTGTTACTTCGGTGGTATTTCGATGACACAGTAACCTTGACCTGATGCTGCAGCATCAAATAGTCTGCGGGACACCCAACTCCTCACCAACTTACAGTAATTATAGCGTGTTTGGTCTTGATAGACAGTTTTAGGTGGTTAGTTTTAAATTTTAATTATAACTTGTTATCCGATGAAAGAGTGTCGATAAAATAAAAATATATTCTAATATCCCTATTAAAGGTCTGCAGTGCACTTGTAACACGTGTGGCGTTCCTTGTTTTATAGGCGACGGTACCACCTACCATCAAGTGGACCTGCCTGTCTACTTTGACATAAAAAAACTGCTTTAGGCATTAAAGTGAAAAACAAATTGAACGCTACATAATCTAAGCCGAAAACATCTCAAGTAGCCAAGATAATCCGAACTAGCGGCACTCGATAAATTGCCATATTATCACGATCTTGACTCTAACATAAAACACGTTTAAACGCCCCGCAGTAGCGGGTTATCGACACGATCGCCGTCGATATTTACGCGCCTAGCCGCCTGTCGATTACTATCGATACTCGTTTGTTGTTTGCTGCCCTTCACTATGCGCTCGAGGCACACTCAACATCACTTGACATGTTATTTTCTTTTGTCTGTAAATGTATTATTAACATTAAAATTCAATTTGCTTGCTGACAGAGAACCAGGTGGGAGGGGGGGGGGGGGGTATACTAGGCTAAAATGTCAACATCAATCAAAAAAAATGTCTAATTAGTGTGATATAAAGAAAAGACGTCTCAAAAAATTCCTAGACAATTTAATTCGTGGAAAATGTTAAAGTATTGAACTCCTATTTTCTCTTGAATTACAATCTAACATTATTAAAAAAAAAAAAAAAAATTGTATTTAAAAATCTAAGACAGGATCGAAGATATAGAAAATTTTAAAATATAAAATTAGTTTAATATCAATTTTTTTTAAATCTAACTCTAAGGTTTTTATACGAAAATCTACTAATACTAATAATTTTCTTGTATGAAAAATAGCCATCCCATTTCATCTGTGTCTATATTATAAAAGTTTACAGGAAAAGATCATTATAACTTTTTGTAGGAAAAACATTAACTTGTTCAAGTTTCATTTCATACTTTCATACCGTCATGAAAAGCTAAAAATTTGTAATTAATTCGTCTTTTAAAAATATCCCGTTGTATCACCGACTTTACAGCGAAGGTGTCGCATTACCCAAGAGATTTCTATTAGTTAGTATTTTGAGTTTTTTACGGTGAGAACATTAACAGTGATAGGATCGGACAGAGTAAATAATTTAAACGATAAAATACGAGATTACAGCTCACTGGTAGCGTTTGTAATGGCTAATCATAAATTATGGGCAGCTAAAAAAGGACTTATGGTAATATTTCTTGGAATAGTGGGTGTAATAAATGGAGGATTTTGTGACAAACACGTTTAATTTGTATACGAACGTGCCGCAGTAGTGGATACTTAATTTGATTGGTTTCATATTAATCCTCGTGACAATTGGCTTCTATAAATGTTATATCAGACTCTAAGTATATCATCAATTTCAATCAATTTTTAAATTTATGTTTTAATGATCAACTTTTATAGTGACTGACATTTTATTATTGTATGTGGATTCTAAATTATGTATCTAAATGTGATTTTGTATTTAATTTTTACATCTTCATTTAATAAAACACTAATTTTGAGTAGGTAACAAGTTACTTTAGTGTGTTTTAGTCGTAAGTTACTTTAATCCAAAGTTTGAGCTATATCCTTAGAGGCAGAAGGAGATTGGCAGATTGATTTTTTATAACAAAGAAATTGAGTTGTTTATAGTAAATTTTGAATGCCATAAGATAAACATTTTGATTGTTTAGTTCTAGTATACATTTGAATTCGGTTTTGCTGTTTTGGACAATAACAATTGAATATTTTCTAAAAAAAATAACTTTATATATAAGCAAGGTAACGTAACTTTTGAAATAGGGGCACACAACTTTATTGAAAATACATTGAAATTATGTTCTAATAGATTTGCTCTTTTGTAAGAAGCCAATACAGAAGAGACGTATCCGTGATTAACACTGATTGCTTTTTTTGCCACTGACGTGATGAATTATACAAATCTATCCACAAGAGACTTCCAATCATACATTTTTATCAAACATTACTGCTAAATATTTTATATTATCAACTTTTATTTTAAATTATACTTGAACCTTGAAGAGGTATAAATTTAGTTTTATATGTTAAGAAAAAAACTGTACAATCTTACTTTTATCAATATTAAAATGTATAATTAATATAATAAGGGCCTCTTTCACCAAATACAAGTAAAGTGTTTATTAGTTACTTTTAGAAATAATTTTATGTTTTATTAAATTATGCACTCGGTTTACTGCATCGATTCGATAGGCGATTTTTTTTTAATGTTTGGAACTTTTACCGTACAAACAAAGGTATATATCAGCTCCGTTTATCCCGGTGACGGGTGACTTTAAATGACGGTTATCCTACTTGACAGATGGTGAAAGAGACCTTTAATAATTTAAAACATTAAAATGTATAATTGTGATTATATTTATAATACAAAATATTAATATTTCATGTAATAAAATGACTAATATAATCGCTTCACAGACGTATGTTTATTGATCGCACCTCACATACAAAGGAACCCTATTGTGGTCTATCAAACAATTCATAACAATAAAAACGTCAACGCCAGACCGGACAAGTTATTACCGAACCAATCAATTGGAAATTAAATACAACTTGTAACTATACATAAAGACTATTTGCTCGGTTTTACTGTTGTAACATTGACTTCAACATTTTACAATTGTATATTTTAAATTTCAATAAAATGTTAACCATAAAGTCATTGCAATAAGATCGCACATTTTATTATTGAAAAGCAAATTGTAATTAAGTTTCTCAAAACTTACAAGTCGCGTACGCAATTATAATGTGAAATGTCATTCGATTGTCGCCCTAAATGGGTTTTAAATAAGGTTGTTAATACTAAAAGTCCGATGCAAAAAGCTATTTGGTCTCATTCAAAAGGGGGAGCTGACACGGTCGTATTAAACGGTGGATATGAGTGTATAAAAATTCTTCAAGTGCTGTCAGCGGTCCCTCTATAACCATAACATTTGTCAAGTGTCAGTTTGTAACGCGACGAGTACAATTTAAATGATAATTATTATTATAACGTGCTCGGACCGGACGAGCATTCTGCTCGTTGACAAACATGAGCTTTTTTTGAACTTAATTTATTTGCGCTCAAGCAAAATGTGCGCGAAACAAAAGTGGTGTAATAAGAATTAACCTTTATTAATTATTCAAGTAGGTTATAAAAACGGAACGAAAAATATAAATTTAAACATTGATGTTCTTGTAGTTATACTAGCTGGTGCCCGCGACGTCGTCCGCGTTGAACGATGAAAAGTACCCTATGTCATTTCTGGTGTCCCAGACAACGTGTATGCAAAATTTCATGGTGATCGGTTCAGTGGTTTTTGCGTGAAAGAGTTACAAACATCCATACATGCATACATCCAAACATACTTTTGCATTTATAATATTAGTACGGATTAATAAATTAATTATTTTTTAATTAAGTTATAGTGAAAGTCCCGTCAAAATAGGTCCACCAGTTTCGTAGATTAGCTGGAACAAAAATATGGACGGACAGACAGATAGATAAAAACTTTAATTGTTCGGGTTGCAACCGCTACATAAATTTTCATTTTTTGAATAAATAAAAAGTAATACTTATTATAATAGCATATTACTATAATAAAGGCAAAATAATGCATTATGTAGTTATTTTTTTTATTAACTCTCTTCTGTATTCTACCGATACTCCGATAACAAGAACTCGTCTCTTATTAACATTAAAATTCCACATAACTTTATTACAAATCGTAAGAGACATTTCGCTGTATGCAGACCAGTACTTTTGATAAAATCAATTTCCTCTATAAAAATCGACTTTATGAATTTGTTTAAGTGCTAATTGCCAAATATATGTGCCTAATTAGACCTGAAATAAAAATTATCTAATTACAGTGGTGACGAGAAGTTATGACGTAGTTTTCGAAGGCAGCACAATTCTTCTATTAGCCTCTTTATTAAAGTTGTTTCTGATTAACTGGATTGTTTGTCCCATATATACGTAATCCTGCACAACTTTAAAACACACCCTCTACAGTAACAGGTCCTAGTTGGACATGACTTCGTCTTCATCCCAAATCCTACGCGCCCTAAAGTAACATTGAGGCTACACATTTATGAACTATTAAACACGAGATTTTAAATAAAGCAACCTGTACATATTAAGTCATCGCCATATAAGTGTACTAAATAGCTGAGTGGCGAACTAATTAATCGATCAAGAACTAGTGCGGCCTGAAAAACATTTGTTAGCCGCTAATTGTGATGGGCTTGCAATTAAAAATGCAAGTGCATATTTGTCATTCCATTACTTTGTAAAAGTTGTACCAGCCCTGTAGGCTCTCTAATTGGTATCGCCTGCACCAAAGACATATCAATTAAAATAGCTGCAGGCCGATCGCTCGGCTCAGTCATGCCAGGCACTTGCTATTGCCGGTGAGCGACATCACTAACGAAACTTTTGATATGGCATTAATAATATTACTAGTACACTAGCTGATTTAAGATACATTCGTCAGATTCCTTTTTCGTCAGGATAAATTATAGCCTGTTTTTCTTTTTTCGGACGAAAACGGACTTTTGGTCAGATTCCGCTTTCGTCAGAATAAAATGTATTCTTCAGTCATGTGTACCTACTTCAAATGATAATAGATCTGTGCCCGCGACTTCGTACGTATGGTATTCGGACTAATTCGTAACTTTTTTTGTTTTATATTGAAAAACATTTTTATTGTAGGTTTTGCTTGTTTTGTCAATTGGAATGAAGCAAACATTAAATGTAAAGAGAAGCTTGCTACAATGGATAAGTTAAAGCCGCATTGAAATCGGTTAAACCGTTTCTGAGATAAACGTACACGCGATTTTTTTTTATTTATGACCAGACAGACCACACTGATCAAACCAGACCGGGCCAGAAATTGGGGGATTAGTACAACTCATGTCTATGTCCATCTGGAATAATAAACCTTTGAAATAGTGAAAGAATTTTTCAAATAGGTGCAGAGTGGTTCCCTCCACTTATAAACAAACATACAGTACTAGCTCTTGCATGCGACTTCGTCCGCGTTACTTTTACTTTATAAAATATAGCCTATCTTACTCTCTGATAATGTAGCTTTCTAAGAGTGAAAGAATTTTTAATACAACAACAAATCATACAAATCTCTCTTTTAAATATTAGTATAGATAATACATAGATAAGTTGATAGAGGTCGAAGAAAGAGATACTGGTTAAAATTTAAAAAAAAATTGAGGCGTCGCGGGACGCCTGACAGATGTGACACATCTAAAAAGGTTATGCTGGGAAAAGTTTCACTGTATTCAATAACTTTGCTTTAAATTCAGCAACAAAATGCCGCATCCATCCATCCGAAACTCGTATAATCACATTCAGGGACATTACAACGTATGACCAGCATTCTCCGTTTAAGGTGCGCTTTGCATTTATAAATATTCTCTCTATAAAGCCTTTAGAAACGTAATGGCTTGTACGGAGCGCTGTTTATATGATAATTCGTTGGTTCCGACGTGCGTTGCATGCGTGGGGTGTGTATAACCTTAGACGGGTATTAACTTGTCATTGTTAAGGGTTGCATTATATTTTATTGAATGGTAAATTTCAAATTACTAATATATTAAGTAATAGAAAAAAAAATTATTAGAAAATTAAATGACATTATTTTTTACTAGCTACTGCCCGTGATCTAGTCCTTGATGAAAAATAAGAAAACATGTGAATAATATGAAGCCTGACATCTTTTTCACTGTGACGACGACCTAACATTTTTCTAGTATAAAAAGTATCCTATAAGTTAATCAAAGTAATAAACTATCTGTGTGCCAAATTTCAACCAAATCCGTTCAGCAGTTTGTATTTGAGAGAGTAACAAACATTAATATTTCCATCTTATAATATTAATTTGGATTTTTCTGGTCCAAGAGTTCTTAAAAAATAAAAATACCATTAAAAATAACTAAGAATATGTACATAAAGATATATAAATATATTGAAACATGTAGAAAATCCTAATCCTAACGTTATCCTTAATCTTTATCTTTGACCTTCAAGCACTTATGACATTGCTTGTGTTATAGGTGACGGTAGCCAAATACCATCAAGTGGACCGTCAGCTTGTCTGATAACCTTCACATTAAAAAAAAGAAATAATATTATATAAAACAGACGCTACTAATAAATACGTTTATAAACGTATGTAAACACCAATATGCATAAATATGAATTATCATTAAAACGTCCTATTAATTGTAAATCTTCTTACAAAACGACTAGTTTGCTGTCAAAGATTATTACCTACTGCAATAGGTATTCATAATGCAAGTTTATATTTACAATTAAGTTGGTGAATAATAATTTAAAATGTCATTTATTTAATCTTGTTAATGAAATCTGTCTAATATTTTATTGTCTGAGAATTGTTTTGTGTCTCTGTAAAAAGAAATCTTACTTTCCACTTTACATGTATATTATCAAAACAATTTTTAGTTAAATTAGAAACGCCTGGTATTGTATAAAAGACTAGTAATTAATTCAGAGTACTACTGGAAGGTATAGCAAGTAATGGCAAGACACAATTAGCAGTCATTTAGGCAGCCCGTCTGGCGGCAGTAACCACCTCCTTACAGAAGACCAACATGTGTGCTGTTGTATTTACCCCCTTCATAATAATCCTACTCACTTGCTGCACCGGTGGCATTGCTTGTGTTATAGGTGACGGTAGCCATCTACCATCAAGTGAACAATGAGCCTGTCTGACGACCTTTACATAAAAAAAATACATATTATTATGTTAATTCTGGTAAGGGTTATTTATGTCGACTGAAGTTGATTGAAGAGTGCTGTGTGACGTTTCAAAAAGAGGTGTTCATTCATTCAGATTCATTCGGTGGTATGATATTGTAATAGTATCTGTATCAGAGGTCGATGTCGTATGTCCGCTCACCTTATAGTTGGAATTGTAGTTCTGACGTATTGGTCGGTCAATAAATGTATTGGGACTCGAAATAAAGTGGATTAATTAATGTACCCGAAGTAGAGGGTGCTAACATTTACTTGTGGAACACATTTTCGCTGCCATTAATAAAAAGACCTCTGCTTTTAGCTGATATTTTGTGACAAGGGTACACATTATTGTAGACTGCCGAATAATTTAAGCTGCCCAACTATTGTTTTGCTATACACAGTGAACAGAGGGTATCGACAGGTGAATTGCGGTTCGCTTCTGCTCCGGGCACACGCTTCTTATTATCGTTCCGTAACAAGATGACATGGAGATCATGCTACATTTGTATGGATGTCGCTTTTTTATATTTCTTTGAGCAGAAACGAATTAAGCAAATAATTGGTCGCCTTAAATGACACAAAAGATTTTTATCGGAGACGGCAAAAAATTACAGATGCTTCATAAAATATAAATATAAAATGTCCAGGGCATCATACAAGATTTTTATCGAATAAATCCAAATCTTTATCGAATCCAAAATTTCAATCTCTGCAATAGACTAACCGAGAGGCAAGCTGATTTGCCATTGCAGACATTGCCTGCACATAAAACAAGTCTGATGAATGGAGCCGATTGAGCTGCTCGGGACTGATAGCTGAAATGATCAGCCATCAGTCCATCAGTCAGTTTATTTTTTACTAGCGACCTGTCCCGCTGTCTTATTATCTAACAGCAGACGACTTGCAACCAACTTGCGACAGGCGAAAACGTTCTATCTATTTGTGCAATATCACACTAAATCGTGTTTTGGTATCACGTAACTCATAATAAGGATGTGGTTTGCGATAAGGCCTCTTACGGACAATAACTAAAATTGCAGGCCACGTTCTAAGCGTTCTAATCACAGTAATATTTAGATCATAAATAAGGAAAAAGACAATAGTGATTTAATGTTTTTTTTTCTGTAAAAACTATTTATTGCTTATAATAGTTTTTTTAATCATATTTCGATTGTTTTAATAATTACTTGTAATTCGTTTTTTCTTTAAAAATCAACTGACTTTTCTCAACAGAATAATAAAAAAAAAAAATTTAAGAAAATGTAGCGAAATTTATCTACTGTAAAACCATTGTAACCTATATTCAGCAAATAAATGATTATTATTA
Organism: Synanthedon myopaeformis; assembly: GCA_944738685.1. Classification (NCBI taxonomy): domain Eukaryota; kingdom Metazoa; phylum Arthropoda; class Insecta; order Lepidoptera; family Sesiidae; genus Synanthedon; species Synanthedon myopaeformis. The sequence continues at coordinate 884,824 of OX122921.1, forward strand.
TTATTATTATTATTAAGAATATATAGGTGCTAGTAAGTAGTAGTAGAACACAAACAACGAAAACCTACTTTTAACCCCCGACGCCTAAGTGCCAACGCAAAAACGGGGTAAAGTTTTGCGATCAAACGTGTACGATCAACAAACGACCAAGGAGTGAGATCGTATTGGAACCGCCACCGGCGTAAACTTGAAACGAGCAAGGATTTGTATAATATATTTTACTCGTGCGATCACTACATGTCCTTGTTCAATTCGGGTCTCAGTGGCATGAAATCAACAAGGGTTTGTTGATAGAAATTTATGCATACAAACTCATGTTGATTTCAAGTTTTCGCTTCCTCCTATTGGACAAGGAAACGGTAATATGCTTACGGATTCGCATGCATGCAATTTTTTAACGCATACCTTCCAAATTTATCGCTTTTTCCATTAGTTATAAACTTAACAAAATCCGTTCCGTTCGTTACTGTTTAGACATGTATAGCAAATTGATGATTTATGATTATAACACATCACCCTTCTGATTATAACCATTAAATAACCCTCTCTACAGTTATCTATCCTCGTCACAATTCAAAGACGCTTGTTACACCGAGTTTGCATTCAATCTGCTGGTAAGGATCAACTCCCTCCCCCCTCGCCGTTGTCAATACTCCCCCCCCCCCCTCCACCCTTCCCCCACTACACAATGGACAATATTTGTTGACACCTGCGGAATTGAGGAAACATCTGAGTTTAAGTGTTGCGGATTTATTTGTTGTAATAAAAAATGTTTGCATAGTAAATATTATATGTTTTTATTTTGATGTGAAGGTTTGATACAAGCTGACGATCTTTTTGATGGTAAGTGGCTACAGTCGGCCTAGTATCAGTAGTCCGATTATTCGGTCAGATGATCGGACTGATGAGACATTTTTGTCTCAGTAGTCCGATGTTCTAAGTTATCGGACTACTGAGCCTTTCGACTATAACAAGCAACGCTACAGGTTCTATCACCAATTTTAAATCACCAATTATTTTCTTATACAATACTAGCTGTTGCACGCGACTCCGTCCTATAAAATCTAGCCTATGTTACCCGTTGATAATATAGCTTTCTATTGGTGAAATAATTTTTAAAATAAGCTCAGTAGTTTTTGAATTTATTCATTAAAAACATACAAAAATACAAATCTTCTCAATTTATAATATTAGTATAGATAGATGTACATTTTCCCTAGTAAATAAAAGTGTAATTATTATGAAACTTTCCTTCTATACGTCATCTGAAGTTCACTATCTAAAACATCAATAAATAGACGCGATGACATTTCATTTGTTTAGGGCTACCTCTCATTGCCTCTCAAGAAGAACAGTCGTCAGTAAGTCCACAGATCAATGTATTCACCAGCGGACACACGACAAACATAATTCAATCCACACATAATTGTGTCGGGCGATATTTTAGTCGCCGCGACCATAAACACGTCGCTATTACACGTCGCGTTTCGCCTCCACAGATCTAACACACACTAAAATACTAGAAACGACATCAGAGACCACCCGCGAAGCACTTAACAAAGTACTTGTAATGTGTATATTACCAGAATATAAATTGTGTGCTATTTTCTTGACAAAGAGTGTCAGGCGAACTGTCAGCCTGTTTATGGTAGATGGGCTTTTTTCAAACCCATAAATACAAGAAGCTTCAGAAGAATACTAATTAGATAAATGATAAGTGACGAAGTTATATCAAGATGATCTTTTGTAAAGATGTGGTAACTGTGACCAGAACACTTTCCTACATCTTAAAACAGCAAAACATAAAGTTGGTTTAAAGTACTTAATATTAAAGCCAATAGTTGATTTACTTTGATATTAAATTATAGTATATTACAAACAGGCTTTCAAAAAACTTATGTCTGCCAAATCTTTTACTAAATATGTATACACTCTTCTTCCAATAAATAGAAATAATAATATTATACAATTACTTTATATTCCTACTCATTTCACATCTTTTTTAATTTTAGATTTTTGATTTTTGATTTTTTTATACTTTTAACATTTATTTTTTTAACATTTGACATAGTATTCAAATTTTTTGGTTTCTATCAATTGTAATTAATTTGGTTTATATTTTATTTAATTTTTATTTTATTGTTTGAATTTAAATTTATTTGTTGGATTTTTTATGTATCAAAGTGAATTATGTGTTCAGTTCTAATTGGCTTGCACACTTCACGTAAATGTTGAGCGATAGGGTTAGAATGATAAGTGTGCTTAGCTGTTACTATTTTGAATAAATAAATAAAGAAATAAATAAATAAATAAATAAATAAATAAATAAATAGGGCTCGATAAAAAGAGAGAATGTCACTTCTGGTAATGTAGAGTTCTTTGTTTTGAGACATGACATGTAATACTGCCGACGCGCGACGTGCCATCAGAGAAATGGGCGCGACTACTTGGCTTGAGTGTGAATCGTGTCCGGAGTGATTGAAGTGGCGTCTTTTAAATATTTCATTGTATTATTAAGCTAAAGCTGAAAGGGGGAGAATACATTATCCCGTTCAAGTATTCAAACACTAGTTTAAGATTACAAAAATCAGTATTATATAATTTTAACATATCATTATAAAAAACAATTTAAAGTTTTCCATTTATGACAACTATCGGACTACAGTTTTACAAGGAATTGTACAAATAACACCAATATTTAAAGCTCCCTAGAAGAACCCCGTTTTGCAACAGGGTTAAAACACTTGCGCAAATTCTAATATATAAAAGACTAGCTGGTTCCCGTGACTTCGTCCGCGTTGAAAGATGAAAGCATATGTCCTTTCTGATGTCCCAGACAACGTGTATGCAAAATTTCATGGTGATCGGTTCAGTAGTTTTTGAGTGAAAGTGTTACAAACATCCATATATGCAAACATACTTTCGCATTTATAATATTAGTACGGATTAAGGCCCAATCAGAACTAGGTCATACTAAATTGGAGTCTAACTAGATTTGTACGTTTACCTGAAATATGTCAGTGTGAATCACTTTTCAGGACGTGCTGTGAAATGACACTTCAATTTTCTATTGACAGACCATTTTGATGATTTTAGTTCCTAATAAAAATATTTGGAGAAATTTTAAAAATATAATATATCATTAGAAACAAAATAAGCTAACGCCGTTTAAGACACGTTCGATTTCATTTTTGTTTTAACGTTATTTCATCCACCAAAGTGGCTATTTTATTAAATTTTCAATTTTCTTCATCACCTCTTTCTTCCACCTTTAACAAATGAGAATCTCCCAAAATTATTGTAATATCCCGTTACCGGTGGAATACAAAGTCATTAATTTAAACGGAGATGTCGACTCGCAAATCGTCCTGTTTCATTTACACTTAGTTTCTTAGTAATCGTAGTATACAGCACGCGTTAGCAAATGACTGCTACAAATAACATTGATGTACGTTTATAGCCTCGATTCGGCTGAGATCACTTGCCATAGGAGAGCGTGTAAATGTTACGAGTATATATGATAGATCCAAACTTGATTTTTAAATTTTATTTTATCACAACCCCAAGTTTCCTTTGTATTTATTTATTTATTTATTTTCCAAAAGGTACACCAACAGCACAAACAAAAAACTTACAATATGTATAGGTAACAAAAGGCAAATTTAAGGCATACACAGATAAACTACAAAATAGAAATTGAGACGATCGATAACACACGCATGGCAACTAAATTAAACTATACTAAACAATGTTTATGTTTATATGCAACAGTAGCTTCATACCATCGTCAACTTGTTTATCTTTCTCATAAGTAAAATTCTTTCCCCATCAGCTACATTAGCTTCTTATGGTATTAAGTGGACCGTCAGTCTACTTGTCTTGATTTTTTATATAAAAAATCTAATTTAACTTAGTTTATCCTGTCGGAATTCTCTTATGCTTAAAATCTCTTTACCTTGACGTACTTTTTTGGAGGTTTTTATTAAATTTAAGTTTTAAAAAGACATTTTTAAATAAATAAATAAAAATCTTTATTGTATATTACTTACTACATTGCAGCCTATTACAATAGTAAATTCTTTTGCCACCAGTTTAGAATGCATTATCTATGAGTAAAAACTGGTAAGAAACCTTATAGTTTAAGAAACCTTTTCAACTATAGCAAAGCTGCAATAAAACGCTCCCCGCTATGTCTTATCACAGTAATCGCGGCGCAACCGCGGGCCGACCGAACGAAGTAAACATTTGCGTCGACAAAATAAACACCTATATATTTTCCAAGTAATTGTATTAAATGCGACTTTATTGTTTGCCGGAATGTATTTACTTCGTTGTATTTTTAAAATTGTTCTCATAATTTACTACACTACGCGTTCACTTAACGTTTAAAAGTCAAGGAATTAATTTGTTCGACCGAAATGTGTCACTCGGAATAAGTGACTCAGAACTCCGCTCTACTCTCTGAAACTAATTTTTTTTTTATACATATATTTTCGTTATTTATTTTCTTTTATTCATAGCTATTATTATTCTATTTATTCTATTTATTGCCACCTACGAACAAAGACGTCGTCAGCCTGTCAGCCAAGCACGATTTTAAAAGAGAATTTTAAAATAGTTTTCCAAGTTTTCATTTCACAGATTTCATTCAAGATATTAGGTTATGAACACTCACTCACTCATTAAAACAGTCAAGTAGACGTGGTGTCTACTTAACTGTTACATTAAAATAATCTATACTAGTCTATATATATATATATACTCTACTATACTATATAATATTATAAATGCGAAAGTATGTTTGGATGTATGGATGTTTATAACTCTGTCACACAAAAACTAGTGAACCGATCACCATGAAATTTAGCATACACGTTGTCTGTGACACAAGAAAGCACATAGGGTACCTTTCATCCAGAAAAAAAAGGACTATTCCCGAGGGATCATTAAAAAATAAAAAACTAACGCCTGGCCGAAGTGTTATAGCAACACGAGGTCAAGCGTTATATTGCCTTTTTTTTAAATTATCAACGCGGACGAAGTCGTGAGCGCCAGATAGTATACCATTTTTATAAAGTTAAATAAATAATATATCTTCACACATTCCACACAGCGCCATCTAGTTCCACAGTAAGCAACTAATGCTTGTATTATGGACACCAGACAGGTGATAGATTACTTTTTTCTATTTTTATAATATACTTACATATTATAAATACAAAACAAAACACCATGACTCAGGTACAAAGGTAAAAATGTTAATACATAATAAACATTTGCCCCTAGCGGGATTCGAACCCGCGACCGTTTGGTTAACAGCTAGGGTTACTAGCCACTAGACCAAACGTGTCGTCAAATAGATAGTATACTTACTTACTCTGTTTTTAACCGTATTAAGTATGATGGCAGGTCATCTGTCCATCTGTTTCAATTAACACTTTTAAACCTATTGGAAATTTGTTTTTTTTTTTTAATTCATAACTCGTCAATACACTTATCGCAAAAGCGGTATCTAAATGAAAGCGAGTTTCGAGATAATTGAAGTTATGTAAAACTAGTTTTTTTTTTTTACTTTATATATTGATTTTTTTGCTTATTAAGTAGAATATATATATTTGTTATTACAATAGCTAAAAGTTTACAATATTATTACAATAGATATACCTCTAATAATGCGATGTACCTCTAATAATGTGCGCTTGGTAGCAGATAATAATTAAAAAAAAAAAAAAAAAAAAAAAACAGTACAAGCGAACGAGAAAAAGTTAGTGAACAGTTCTGTCTTTACCTATTTATATATAAATTGATCCCCGCTGTTAATGAGGCTGCGATCCGTCACGTCACGTCACGTCACTCACGTCAACTCGCGTTCAGTTGAATATTAAAATTTTAAAGTGCCGCCGTCTGACATTGTCAAACTTTTTCTATTAACTTTTTCATTACGTTTTGACGGAACATTCATAACTCAGACGACATTGATGAATGGACGACTGTTTTTTCAGTTGAGTCAAGAATATTTTGGCTAATTGAGAGAAGGAAATGTCTCCCTATAATAAACGTTCAACATACTTTCCCTATAAATTATATTTATTGTTAGGTTCAAAACTTGGTCTGTCAACTTCTGTAATCCGTACTAATATTATAAATGCGAAAGTATGTTTGGACGTATGGATGTTTGTAACTATTTCACGAAAAAACTACTGAACCGATCACCATGAAATTTTGCAAACACGTTGTCTGTGACACAAGAAAGGACATAGAGTACCTTTCATCGTTCAACGCGGACGAAGTCGCGGGCACCAGCTAGTATTTAATAAAAGTATATATTGTGTCTATTATTCGTTAAAAAAAATAAGTTAGTCTATAAAAAAAAAATATTGTCAACTAGTAAGTTTGTATTTGTAAAAAAAAAGGTGATTGAAAAAGTATTCAATCAATATGTTTATAGTGTTTATTGAAATACGTAATTTTTGCACTTTTGTTTATTTATTTCTAAAATTTTGACTTTGTTACACTCTAAACACTTAACATTAGTTGAATACTTTTTCAATCACCTTTTTTTTTACAATTAAAACTTCATAGTTGACAATATATTTTTTTTAACAAACCATAAACACGATAAATACTTTAATTAACTATTACAGAACATGACAGACCAAGTTTTGTACCTAACATTTATCAATAATTAATAGGGATTTTCTTACGGGGAAACTGACTTATTGGCTACTGACGTCAGACGCAATGTCTAGTTGTATCAGAGTTGAACTTTGAAACTCTGTGACAGGGGCCACCCTTAAATAAAATTATGTTTCGCGATTTCATTAAAAATACTTGAATTTGGTTATGTTAAATAATGGTTTAGTTGATTGCATAGTAATTCTATACGACATACGAAAACCTTGCTTACTAGTGAACATATTAAATAATAACTAGCTGACGCCGGCAACTTCGTGCGTGCTGTAATTCGTGTTCTGAAAATCACATAGGAACCTAAATTTTTTCCATGATAAAAAATATCCTATTATTTAATCCGGGTAATCATCAATACATCAGTGAAAACCGCATTCAAATCGGTCAAGCCGTTTCTGAGATTAGTGCATAAACGCACATACAAACAGAAATTCTAAAAACTATTTTTTTGACCTCGGTAACATAAGTGCATCGTGTACAAATTATTTTTTGAAAAACATTTAATGTAAAGACATATCATTATAATATGTACTTACTAGCTGGTGATCGCGACTTCGTCCGCGTTGAAAATTTAAAAAAAAAAAGCAATATAACGCTTGACCTCGTGTTGCTATAACACTTTGGCCAGGCGTTAGTTTTATATTTTTTATTTATCCCTCAGGAATAGTCCTTTTTTCTGGATGAAAGGTACCCTATGTCCTTTCTGTTGTCCCAGACAACGTGTATGCAAAATTTCATGGTGATCGGTTCAGTAGTTTTTGTGTGACAGAGTTATAAACATCCATACATCCAAACGTACTTTCGCATTTATAATATTATTAAGTAAGTATAGATAGATAGATATTATTCCTACATACTGATGATTAATATGTAGGTCTTACAATATTATAATTTAATATTTAAATATTTCTTACGGATTTGCTGCGCAATACTATAATTACATACATAAAGCAATAAATAAGAAATAATATGTAATACAATTATTTATTATGCAATCATAAATTACTTCACGAGATAGATTTATTAACATAACGAACATTTTGTAAAACACTAATTACAACAACCTATTCTTATTATATTGTTAGGATATTAATCAAGTTAAGGATTAACATAAAAATTTAAACAATGTCACAATTTATTTTATTAATTTGAAATTAATTCCAACATAAATACATTATTTAATAAATCAATCTATAAAATATATTTTCGAATTCAACTAGAGTGTGTTTCTATAATTTTTATTTATTATTTCATTATTATTTATAATTATTTTTAATATAATATAATATATTATGTAGTATTATTCCCACGCATTTAGATGTCCATAAATTACCTAAATTTTAATTTTATATATTGTTAAGGTATAAATTATTATATACATTCCAATTATAATTATATTGGTTATAAATATTCTAAAGAGGACAACATTCTATATAGGTATATATATAACACAAAAAATAAATTATCAATAAAAAGCTAATGACATAAATATTTTCGGATTTAATTTTACTTGAAACTTGATGCCAATAAGAGTATTGAGACTTTTTTAAATTAAATATTGAATAACAATTATGCGAGATTTTCTAAGAAAACACAAAGTAGGCAAGTTATTTACTAACCTAGTGACGTTGGTTGTGTTATAGGCGACGGTAACCACCTACCATCGAGTCGACTGTGAGGCTGTCTGTCGATATTAACATTAAAAAAATATTATAGCAATGTACAATTAACAAACAGATGCATACACCTTATATTTAATAATTTATTACACAAAGGGATCTCCATAAATCGTATCGACAATAAAATATTGAAGAATATCGCGTGCTCAATTAAAAAGCGCACAATAATTAATTGTTTTATTTATCTTGTGCGCAAATACAATGCGCGTGGGGGCTGACACTTCATTACTCTTCATTAATATGGAATTAGATCGCAAAAAGTTCTCCGAATTGCTGTTACTATATAGACTGTCCTTATTAAATTATTGAAGGACGACTAGCGACTCGCCCCCGGCTTCGTACCGCAATTTTTTTCTACAAGAAAGAGCGTAAACATTCCTTGTTTATCGCTCTTTCTTTGTGTGAAAACAGTATCAAAATCCGTTTGGTAGTTTAGAAGAAATTAGCGGAGAAACAGACAAAAGCAGAGAGCTTCTTTATGTTATAATATACGTATATAGATATTATATTATAGAAGATACTTAACAGTTAGCAGAGTTGGTCGTTTAATTCAAAATACATCAACAGAACAATTCAATTCAAAATATTAATTTCAAGTTATAAATTAAGATACAACTGTTTATGTAAAAAAATATAACAATTAATCTATTGGCCTATATGTTCAGGAACAATAATAAATTGTTGTGTTAAACAATGTCGGAATCAAAGCGTATTGCTTATAGAAAAGCCATAGACTCAATTGAGAGCATCAGATGGCATTTTGTTTTCAATCATTATATTGTGTAACGTCATTGTTTTAGAACGACAAGTTCCACAGAGTTAAAAAGAAATTAGCTGTCCATCCGATATGAATATTATTTTAAGATACCTTGATTCCAAGTCATCATTATTTTGTGAAAAAACAGAACAGTAGTCTGAGAACACTAGTTTTTTCTGGGTTAAATGGGTTAAAGATACACTATGTCCCTATCTGTACCTCTGATTAGTGACAACATAATTTCATGCTGAATGATTACGCAGTTAAGGCGTAAAAGCTTACCAAACTAACTTTCACATTTATAATACTAGCTCGTGCTCGCGACTTCGTCCGCGTTGAAAATTAAAAAAAAAGCAATATAACGCTTGACCTCGTGTTGCTATAACACTTTGGCCAGGCGTTAGTTTTTTATTTTTTATTGATCCCTCGGGAATAGTCCTTTTTTCTGGATGAAAGGTACTCTATGTCCTTTTTGGTGTCCCAGACAACGTGTATGCAAAATTTCATGGTGATCTGTTCACTAGTTTTTGCGTGAAAGAGTTACAAACATCCATACATCCATACATACTTTCGCATTTATAATATTAGTACTCATTAGTTTGGGTTAAGTAGGGAACTAAATTATTTTGGATTGACAATTATTTTGTTAAAAATTGTCACTCTAAAATTATTAATTGGATGATTTTGTATGCGTACCATGGTTAACCTAAAAATGTAATTATATTATTTTCCGTTTTGGTTGTTAATAATAGTTTAATGCTCTATTAAGTCAAAAAGATTTGAATATTGATTTTTATTTAATGTGTTTACATCTTCCTTATGCATTATTCACATCATCTTCAGTTTCAAATATATATATTTTTGAATCTATATTGCTTAATTGCGACGCTGTTCGTAGCTCGCGGTGTCTATTGACAGTTCTTAGTAAAGTCAATAAATCAAGATGGCCGCCGACGTTTGACAGTTGTCGTTAAGCATTCATTGATATTTATAGCTTAATCATTATTGCGCTTTAATGTATTAATGTACATTTTGTGGGCAATGATAGATAAAATATTCGGCTTTCGCCTTGACAAAATTATTACTGTAATGTTGTCATGGCGTAAAATAAAATGTATAGACAAACCTAATTAAATGTTTACAGACATTGTTATCATCTTGTGTAGAATAATGTGTTAGATAATAAATAAATTTTCAAATACCTATAATACTTAACAAGTACTAAATTTTCTTTCTTTGAATAACTGAATAGTTACTGTGGTAACTAATGTACTTTAAAAAAAATTATTTACTTTATGCTTCCTGGAGCTAGGAACAATGATTAAAATTGTATATAAGTAAATCATTATTGCTCTTAACTCTATATATATATTAATATTATAAAGAGAAAGATTGTATTTTTGTATTATTGTTTTTAATGAATGAACCCATAAATTGCTGGACCGATTTTAAAGCTCCTTCACCTATAGAAAGCTATATTAACAGCGAGTAACAGTTATTTATTTATTTATTTATTTCAAAAGGCTTACCAACTAAAGACATAACCAATCACAATATACAACACTTACAGAAAGGTACATTACAAGTATGAATTTAAATTATAGGAAAGCACAACATTATTAGAGATTAATTTAATTATATTATATTATAAATGAATCAACAAATATTAATGAGATCAAAAATTCAACAATGTCAAAATATGAAAAAACATATTCATGCATTACTACGGTACACTGTATACAGCCCTATTTTTTATTTAACCCTATTTTGGATTCTATTTTTTCAATATCTTCTATATCACAAGTCTGTATTAAAGCTTAGACGAAACAGCTTATTATTAGTCTATAAATATTGCTAGAAATATTAAAAAAAATACACCTGCATTATGCATATCAAAATCGTAGACGTAAATATCCCTTACGTACACCCAAAACGCGAATTGAAATTTCTCTCCTAAAATATAACATGAAAAGGCTGCGCAGTAAAAGTCAATACATAAGAGCTGAGTGGCCATAAGATTTTATGCGGCACATTACCGAGGCTAAGTGTGGCGTAAATTCTTATAACTCGGGTAAATATTCAAAATATGAAAGACGCTATGCGTTAGGGCCGCGGGAGGTAATACAGCGCCGTTATTATACTTCTAAACGGGTTCTATATTAAGCTACTGACAGACAGGCTCATCACTAGCATGCTCATTAGCATGCTTAAAACTAGCATGCTCATGCAACTGTTCACATTTGCCACCAATAAGCATGCTCCTAAATAAACGCATGCTTATAAGCAAACCTGTTCAGATATGCTCGAAACACACCCCCTGCCACCCGCGCCTCAGGTAGCATGCTCGAAAATCAAACGACTGTTGATTTTTGAGCATGCTACAAATAAGCATGCTTATGCTAGTAATGAGCATGCTTATTACTAGCAACGTTATGACACACATGCTACTTAGTAGCATTTGCTTATTACTAGCACGAAAGCATGCAAGTAATGAGCATGCTTATTACTAACAACGTTGTGACACACATGCTACTTAATAACATTTGCTCATTACTAGCACGAAAGCATGCTAGTAATGAGCATGCTTATTACTAGCAACGTTATGGACACACAAGCTACTTAATAACATTTGCTCATTACTAGCACGAAAGCATGCTAGTAATGAGCATGCTTATTACTAACAACGTTGTGACACACATGCTACTTAATAGCATTTGCTCATTACTAGCACGAAAGCATGCTAGTAATGAGCATGCTTATTACTAGCAACGTTGTAACACACATGCTACTTAGTAGCATTTGCTCATTACAAGCACGAAAGCATGCTAGTAATGAGCATGTCTTTAGCTACATTTGGGAATTATTTCCTCGTGTCTTGTAATGCATGTACTTAACTAGTTATAGTCCTCGTAGGTGCTCTTCTTTTTGCAACAGCTTACTTATTATTGCAGCTTATTTCTTATTATTAATGATCAAGGTTTTTGTGATAAGGAAAAAAGTTTTTTTCGTATTTTATAATTAAAATAATTTGTATTTAAGTAAAAACTCTTTGGTCTGGTTCTGTTTGTGTCTTGATTGGCTTTGATACCAGAATAGATGACATTTTAAAAACAGAAAAATAAATAGTAAAATCGGTTTCCCCTCATTTTTCTATTATTTTCCTGTCCGCCAAAATAAGGGAATCTAACTGAGAAATTTTATAATATAAATACAACGTTTCGCAGACATAAACTCCTAAGCCCGTTTGGCGACAATAACCACCGTTTTATAGAAGATAATCATGAAATAACCATATGTATTACCTATGCTGTTGATTTTCGGTGAGTAAGAGATGCTTACCAAAATCCATTTCCCTATTCTCTCTTAATAAGTTACCCTTTTATCTTACTAAGTTTGCTAATAGTTACACTTACCTACATCACCTATGGCGGTACTTGAGTTTTCGCAATTGCTCAATTAAAACAATTGACAATCATAACTTTTTTATGTTCATACACTATCCATTTATTCAATTGGAAAGGTAAAACTAGTCTATCGGTGTGTATTTATTTATAAAAAACAATAAAAAAAAATTCATACGAATAAAGATAGATGCGTTACTCAAAAGCCGGTCTGTAAGCGAAGTTATTAAATCGAGCGAGTTATTACAACCATATCATAAAACAACCCTAAACAATTATGCGGAGCCAACTTCGCCCGTAACATAAAGTGGTAAGTGGGGTATTAATACGCGGTTCACTTTGAGTATACTTAACACAGTAGCTAAACTACTCATGTTGCGGTGTTGAACTTAAATAATCCCTACACTACTAATGCGGAAGTTTCTTGAGTATTGATATAGGTATGAAAATATTTATTTTTTATATATAAAATGGTAATATTTATACTAGGAAAAGTTGAATTTTAAATAGGTTAAAGATTCAATACTGTTATTGTTTATACGGTGGCACAGGGTAGGGTTAATAGTCGGTCGCATTAGCCCCATAACGGGGCCGTATCAGCTGTATTAATAGAGCATCATCGTGATAGGCCCATGTCGAACGTGCCTTCAACATATAGCCTTTTACGACCCTTAATACTCATTCACTTTTATGTGATCTCGATTTGATTTTATAACAGTTACTTTGTAAGGTTTTTGACTTTAATATATTGCATGTTCAATGGGAAACAAGTAACGAATATAATTTTAAAAATCAAATCCACAGTTTTATTTTATTTATAATTTAAACTTTTGTATTCAAAATCAATTTTCAAGTCAACCTTTACTGTCTATGTTTATTTAATTTGACTGTTAAACTGGATGGTATGAAAAAACACAATAAAATATTGTATTACGAATTATTATACGTACTTATTAGGTAGGAATTAACGAGACGGTGATATTTTTAAATATATACGTAAACATTTGGCAATAGTGAACTTGTACTACAAGTATTTATTACATATTCTGTGACATTTGTAAATGTTCAAAAAAAAATAGTATTTGTCATCATAGTTGAATATGTCGGAGTGTAAGGGTGGCGCCACCAGTTCGCAACGATTAATTGTAGTCTATGCGAGGCGACATCGCGTTACAGTTATTGTCCTACATTCAGTTTTCTATCTGGCAATATTGTTTTTTTCTTTATGTTCTGTGTCTACTGCGCTTATTATTTAAAATGGTAACATTTTCTTATTTTAATTTAATTTTTAAGTTGGTCAATCTGTTAAACATGACCGTATGCTCTTTCTGATTGGATGTCGATTAAGATTGTAATGTTGGTTAACTGGAAACTCAACGAGAATTGGACAGCGCTGATTGGTTAAGCGATTTTGGTTCCACTCGCTTGGACATGGCCCTTGGCGGGGATAAGGAGGGTGGATTCACATTTGATGAAGACTTTTAAGAGGAAGAGGAACGATCTCCATCTCTTGCCAAGAGACTTGTCAGTTTCCACGAAACCAATTTGTAGATTGAGATTTTAATTTATCGGAAGCCCGTCGCTATGTCCGATGCCCAAGATAACGCCCCGATTCCCACTTCGGCCTACCCTGATCCGTTATCAGAAGTGGGATCTGATCGGACTCAAAGCGATGGTTCACATATGGGTGAAAATTTATTGCAAACACTAATGGAAGCACAGAATCGGAACATGATAGCTTTGATTAATGCCATGAAACCGGTGAGTACCCGCAAGATTACTTTACCGGATTTTATCCCTGATAAGGCAGATGTAGATGCCCGTGCTTGGTGTGCTACGGTAGATTTATGCCTCAATGATCAAGAACAACAAGGAAGTACATTGATTTTGGCTCTGAGTGGTGCATTGAAGGGTAGTGCATCGCGTTGGTTTTCTCAAGTGGCTTTTGCTGGTATGACTTGGCCCCAGTTCAAAGATCTTTTTCTGGCCCGTTATGGTTTGATCGAAACCCCAGCTGCTACCTTAATCAACATGCAGAATAGCAAGCCCAGTGATAACGAAAACATGGCGTCGTATGCTGCGCGACTTTCGACGACATTGATGGCGCGATTCAAGAACATGACTATAGAACAGATAACTTTGGCCATGGTGCTGGCCCACGTGTCTCAATTCGATGGAAGACTACAACGTACTGCTTTCACGACTGAAATCAAGACCCGAGATCAAATGCAACGCGAACTACAAGCCTGCTCTTATATGAAGAGGAAGAACAACGACCCTGCAGGCGATGTGTTCTGCAGCAAGCGACTGCGACCTGCTGCACCTCCTAGACCTGTACACTGTTTCTCATGTGGGAAGCTGGGACATCGCAGTACCGACTGCAACGTCAAGGATCCCAAAAGGTCATGTGATCGTTTCTTTCCTTCTAAAGCAATATTTTCGGCCAAACAGCCACCAAATGCCTCGAGTGTAACATGTTTTAGATGTGGACTTTTTGGTCATTTCGCCAACGAATGTCCGCGTGCTCCGACTTCCACAATGAGTAAGAACGCTCCTGGCAACGGCGGCGTGGGCAACAACGGCAACCCCAGCGGTGCGGCACCCAATAGCAGCGACCAGCGTCGTGTGGACCTGTGCTGTATCAGTAACCCTACTGGACGAATGAATTATACCGGTGAGTCGTACTCTTTTCACTACGACTCAGGCGCTGAGTGCTCTCTCGTCATAGAATCTATTGCTGCCAAATTTCCTGGCAAACGGCTAAATAATACTGTGACTCTAACTGGGATTGGTCAAAATAGTGTTTCAGCCTAATGCAAATTAAATGGGCAAGTCGAAAAAGTCATGGGTACATTAAAAAAAAACATGCTTACCACCGTAGAAACTAGTAAAGATAGGGCCTGGCAAGATGCCTTGGGTGACATTCAATTGGCCATGAATTCTACAATCAACCGTGTTACCAAAGCGAGCCCTCTTGAATTGCTAATAGGTAAAGTGGCCAGACTACTTAATTTGATTGCCCTTGATGATAGTAATGTGGTAGATTTAGATACAATGAGAGCGCAAGCGTCACGGGGAATAGTAGAAAATGCAAAGTACGATAAAAACAGATTCGATAGTAGTAAAGCTAAGGTTCAAGGATGTAAAGTAGGTGATTATGTTCTGATCGAAAACGAGGAAAGAAACCAATTAAAGCTAGACCCTAAGTACAAAGGACCATTTAAAGTCATTGAAGTCCTGGATGGTGATAGGTATTTGCTGAAATCATTAACGTGTAAAAGAACCTACAAATACCCTCACGATAGGATTAGAAAAATGCCTGAGCAAGAAGTTCCTCTCGAGCTAGATGTTGATAGTGCCAGTGGTTCCGATTAGTGTAAATAATGACAATTTCATTTTTTATTTTTAGAATTCACTATTAATATTTTGAGTTGTGCTTTCGATGGACTGAGAGCACGCCCGATGGACTGGGCAATGTGTATTTGTGTTTTCGATGGACTGAAAGCACGCCCGATGGACTGGGCAATGTGTAATTGTGTTTTCGATGGACTGAAAGCACGCCCGATGGACTGGGCAATGTGTTGACCGCGTCAGAAGTGCCGGAGCATGTAAGAGGTGCATGTGACTGCCATTTCTATGCAGTATACTCTTTGCGAGGGGTAGCACTTACGCGGCTGAGATGGTAACTTCTGACGAGGTCACACAGGTTTCTGCCGAAGGACTGGCAGATTGTGAAATGGTGGTAGCGTGCCGATGGACTGGCGCGTTATCACAATGCACCGAAGGACTGGTGTGATTTTATTAAAAGTGAATTCCATTTGGCTTACTGTAAATTTTGATCATTTTTCTTTTTTTTTAACATTTCTTTTTTTTAATTGGCTCTATCAAGTCTGAATGCTATCTGTTCAAAATATGTCGTACTATGATTGTGGATTAAGCAAATAGCTAACACCATACTTGTAGTTGTGAGTTGATATCATTTAAGTTTTATGTCAGGTTAGCCGAACGAAATACTTTTCGCTTCTATTTTTGTTTTCAGAGAACGCATCCGGGGACGGATGAGGGTCAAGATGGCCGTGTCGGAGTGTAAGGGTGGCGCCACCAGTTCGCAACGATTAATTGTAGTCTATGCGAGGCGACATCGCGTTACAGTTATTGTCCTACATTCAGTTTTCTATCTGGCAATATTGTTTTTTTCTTTATGTTCTGTGTCTACTGCGCTTATTATTTAAAATGGTAACATTTTCTTATTTTAATTTAATTTTTAAGTTGGTCAATCTGTTAAACATGACCGTATGCTCTTTCTGATTGGATGTCGATTAAGATTGTAATGTTGGTTAACTGGAAACTCAACGAGAATTGGACAGCGCTGATTGGTTAAGCGATTTTGGTTCCACTCGCTTGGACATGGCCCTTGGCGGGGATAAGGAGGGTGGATTCACATTTGATGAAGACTTTTAAGAGGAAGAGGAACGATCTCCATCTCTTGCCAAGAGACTTGTCAGTTTCCACGAAACCAATTTGTAGATTGAGATTTTAATTTATCGGAAGCCCGTCGCTATGTCCGATGCCCAAGATAACGCCCCGATTCCCACTTCGGCCTACCCTGATCCGTTAAATATATAAATATGAAAATATAAATAGCATAACAACTCATTAACGAAAACAATTTGATATTAATTTTCAGGTGGCACGTTCAATCAAAATTGAATGCTGCTTAGAATGCTTACTGCTTAGATGCCTGTCTAATTTAATAATTAATTTATTAATTATTAATTAATTAATTATTAATTAATTAAATAATTAAATAAATAGTCATATTATTTACTACTAATTTATTATATAATTTCATATTCATACTGTTGGAAGATGCTTAAAAGTCTTAGTTTTATGTAAAATTAAGTATTAAAGAGAAAAATAGATGTTGCTATGCACATAGTCTTTTTGATATTCAACTTAGAAACAATACATCAAATTATATATTATTACTTTAATATTTTAAAATAAGAAATATAAAAAGAGTATATTTACAAAAAAGGTTAACTATCAATTAGTATTTACAACACATACGAACAATAGTATACTATAACATATTATTGAAAAGGAACAGATCACATTAACAATTTAAAAATAAAACATATTTTTCAGTTAACCCATTTTTCTATGAACAAAATGACTTAGTTTCATAAATTAGTGAACATTTAAAAATAACGCCCCTATATTTTACATTCAAATACTTTTTTAACGTCCCCAAACGAGAACAAGTTAAAAAACAACAGTCAGTAATTGTTGCAGATATGTCGAAACTTTTAAAACATGTCCCCCTTAATTGTCATTTACCACTTTTATGTAAATCGGCGCACCGCTCGCCGGGTGTCAACCGGCCTGACTGGTTGACAGCTTTGACACGATGACAAGTGACAGGTCGCCATCCGCCGGGCAATTTGCGACAGAGCGGCTGCAACGAGAGCATTATTTTCCCATTTTTTTTTTAATTTTTTTTTTTTTTTTCTCTTTTTTTGCACACGTCACGTCGCGCTGTTAATCACTGTGCGTTTTGTCAGGTGTTCCGTTTGCGTGTGAATAAATAAAGGAATACCTACTTATTTAACTTTTTTATTATTTATATGAAAAATGCGAGTTATTTTGTATATAATTTAAATATGTTTTGTAAAATTAATTTTATAATTATAGAATGTTTTAATATTCTCTTCTTTTTCTTTTTCTTATTATAATAATAATTTTTTTTTTTTAATTAATAAATAAATGTAAAAATATAATTTTTATGATTATTCAAGCCTATTTGTATATAATCTATAATGTATATAGATGTATAATGTATTATGGCTGTATGTAATCTAAATCTAAATAAAAAGAAATATTTCAGATTACTAACACTGATCTAAACTACTAATACTTGCTAACAATATATATTTATATTGTCTTTGATTACTAACCTTGATCAAGATATATCACGTGACGTCCATCTAAAATATTGTATTTTTCATAATGTCTATAATGTTTTTTTAAAATATTAGTATAGATTTACAGTAGATCACTATACTAGTGATTATTTCTACTTTTAAGTTATTTATTTTTAATTAAAAAAATATACTTGTAATCTGTACAATTATTATTCATGTTAAGGTGGTCAGACAGGCTGACGGTCCACTTGATGGTAGCTGGCTACCATCTCCTATAACACAAGTAGCGCCTCACTCACCGAAACACAAATACCACACATGCTGTTATTGCACGATGGTCTTCTGTAAGGGTGTGGTTACTGCCACCAGTTGAACTACCTAATTGAATGCGAAACGTAGTGTTACTAAAAACTACTTTTAAATACTTAAATTCTGTTCCATTAATATTCTTTCTATTTATTCAACGAATTTTACGTTGAGTTGTTTTTACAAAACGAGAAATCGACTACTTAACTTGCACTCAAATTTAACTTGATATTCTTTTGAATTTACATAAAGCTTCAAATGTAAAATTCATGTTTACGACACGGTGCTTGAATTTTTTACGTGACATAGCACAGCCCCTCAAATTCACTTTGGTCATAACCGTTCCGCTCTCGAAAGTATAAAATTTGAGCACCGCGGTGCGGCCCTAGTCTCCGGGTTAAGGCTTCGACACATATACAATGGTTCCCCAATGGATCAATAGTCGCAAAGTCGCGCTGATGCAGAATTGACAAGACATCTCTCTCGTCAAGGTTGCTTAGCTGATCCAACCCCGCCGGATATGTAAAGTAGTCTTTATTCGTCCACCTACAGGTATGGAAATTATTTTTTTATTTGTTTATTTACTAGCTGTAATCGCGACATAGTACGCGTTGTAGTTCGTTTTTTGAAAATCCCACAGTAATTTAACATTTTTTCAGAATAAAAAGTATCCTATATCTTATTTCAGATAAGAAACTATATGTGTGCCAAATTTCAACCAAATCCGTTCAGCCGTTTTTGCGTGATTAAGTAACAAACATACAAATTTTCGCATTTATAATTGTAGGCGCGATGAAATCCCCTAAAGGGTTTGACGGAGTCTAAATTTCGTTGCGACAGAATCACGCCATGAATCCCTATTAGCGATTTAATTGGACTGTATCTGGTTGAGGCTATAAGCGAACAGTATGACCGTCATGAATGAATTTAAAATGAATTTTCACTAAAACAATTTTTAAAAAGCATTTTTTTTAACTAGCGGTCGACGGTCTACGCAGATAAATATACAAGTTATTAAAAAAAAATATATAAAATAATGTTTTACAACATAAATGACTCCACATATTAGGTCGAAGAAAAAACAGAAATATTTCAAATTTGATCCTAAAATAACACGTGACAAGTGACACTTTTGATTATAATTATCTTGAATGAAAATTTACAGAAATCGTATGTTTTTTTCGACATATAAATGATATGAATTTTTGGAAAATCAATATTTTTATAAGTTTGTCGCATATCCAGCTTCCGACTTCGCCCGGAGTGCAATTCTTATACATATATAAAAGCCCATTCTCGAGTTTTTAAAGAGTACACACACCAATTTAACATTATTTTTTTATATTATAAAAATTAAGACTCAGATATATTATCCAACAGATTAATTAACGTAACAGTAATTTAATAATATGCTAGATAAAAATAAATTGAAATCGAAAAATAAAAAAATAAATGATTCGTTTCGACTTTCGACCTTATCCGCTCGCAATGACGATTTATGTTATGAGCGCGCGTGATGGGAACACCTGTTTATTTTATATCGAAATTTATGTGTAAATAGCCAGTTTTATTTTGGTGGTTAGCATCGGTTTTATTGAGCCCGGATCAAAACAAGTAGAAACAACCATTTCGAACTGTTGATGAACAATAAACAGAGGTGAAAACTCGACGTTTCAAAGTTATTATTCACTTTGAATTATTTTACAGTCCGATTTTTCAGTACAGTGAGAACAGGATTTTTCAGTTCAAAGTTAGCTAATGACGTTATTTACTGATTACATAACAATCTAATCTATACCTGGGTACAGCTTAAAACTATTTCTGCACCTCAATTATTTAATAAAAATAATTTGAATGTGAACTTAATTTAATGTGCCCAATTTAAAATTTCATTAAATTTAGTTTAAGCGTAATTTAAGTGCAGATACATATTGACTACCAATATATTTATATAGTCTTTGGTAGGTACACAGTGACGTAGGTATATTTATTTGTAAACATTAAATAAACAAATTAATATTTTTGATTGAATAAAATTAGAATATCGTGTCATGTCTGTTAAAAAAAAAACAGGCAGTCCATCCCATTAAAAATGAGTGAAAACGTGGCGATTGTGCGTGACCCCAACGATGTGTCGAGGCGCTGTCACATCTGTTCCCACGTCAGTGTATTAATCAGTGCACTGGTCAGTCACATGTCAGCCGTCAGTCAACGGGACACTCAACACAGCTAATACGAGTCGACATTGTGCTACAACGCATTGTACAGACACTTATAAAAATAACACTACGCCAGCGATCACATATAAAAAATCTACAAGCGTAGTTTCATACAAAAACTACATAAACAAGTTATTTTTCTTCAAAGTTGTCTCTGGTATGGGTCTCGCAAATTGTGACAGGGAAGGCTGCGTTTCGCGATCATCAATTGGGCAGTCCCTTTGGCGGCAGTAACCATGTTCACAAAAAAATAAATTGCTGCTTGCACATGGGCGACGGTTGCCATCCACACAAAGTGGAACATCAGCTTGTATATCGATTTTTCTATACTAAGTATTATAGAGAAAATTTGTATATTTCTATTTTTGTTTGTAATGAATAAATTCAAAAACTACTGGACCTATTTTAAAAATTCTTTCACCTAGGCATAGATCACTTAAGCTACATTATCATCGAGTTACATAGGCTATTAAGTTACGTGGAGGAAGTCGCGAGCAACAGCGATAAAAAACCTTATTTCGCACCCTTACTAAAATAAAGTAACACATTTTAGAGCAAAATTTGTACACTTTTAACTTTATTTAATTTTTAAACCTTTGATGGCGACTTCATCTGCATATAGCTAAAAACATTAGCTTATGTGTTATTCCGATGTATAAACTATGTTAGTGTAAAGTTTCATCAAAATTCGTTGAGTAGATTTTGCGTTAAAGGGTAACAAACATCCATACATTCTTCTTCATAAACATACGTATTTAATTTACACATTGGAATATCTACCGGTTCTTATTGAGTTTTATTAGTGACGAATATTGAGCACATACTCAAGCTTTGATGTTATCAAGTACTATTAAGTATATTTTCTTTGATATTATGTGAATGTCAGGATGTGTCGCAAATACAACGATCTCCTGCTTAAGCATAGCGGTAAAGTTGACATATTCGAAAATAGTTTAAATAAATTAAAAAAAAATATCACGGCCATTGTGACTGCAAGTATCATTAAATAAAATCTTAATGGATAATATTTTATTGCACTTATATATTAACATTATATTATATTATTAAAATGTTTGTTTAGTTGTGGCTTTGTGGAGACGTGCTTTCATCTCAAATTGACTTTTTTGGAGTATGACTAAGCTTGCTTTTGGATGAAAGTTCGTCTCTTTTCTGTTTTCTGTCTTCTTCTTTTGTTTTGTTCTGTAATGTGTAAGCAACACTGTTTTGTTTGGACATGCTGTGTACACGTGTTTTGGGCCTCTGTCTAGTTCACTTCAATGTAATCATATATATTCAATGTATTTAATGACAGTGTCCTGTTTTGTGTACCTTATTAAATAAAAAAATAAAAAAAAAGAATGTATATTCTTCAATTTTTCTAACAGATTAAATACCATTTACTTACGCACAATTACAATGCTTCTGCATTTAAACCGTCTATCAGCATGTCCCATAAAAAGGGGGATTAAATGAGTTGATATTATTCATAGAAACTTTTAGATCTGTCGTGAGAACGCTATGTGAGATGCGGTATCATTTTTCATTCTTTGTATAGATGTCGCCCTGACACGCCCCAACACAAGCTGGAGGATGGAGGTTAAATTATTTATTACACGGCCGAGTCTAGTTTACATAATAGACTCGCAATGTTGGTGACAATGTTGCTAAGCTTTCAACTCGTAACGATGACTAGACTAGTTCTAGAACTTTAAAAAAAACATACGTAATCAACGGCTATTTTAAATGGCTCGTAAATTACTACGTTCATGGTTTCGTGTCTAATTTAGCGTAAAATAACCACTTTGCGTGCAATTATAATAGGGTTGAGTATTTTGTGAACCGTTTATCAAAATACTTATTAAGAGTTCTGAACTTCTAAAACTTCGCTCGTAGAATGCCAATATTATATTTTAATTTATTTTTAAGTAACAAATTATGGCAGACTAGCTGGTGCCCGCGATTTCGTCCGCGTTGAACGATGAAAGGTACCCTATGTCCTTCTTGGTGTTACAGACAACGTGTATGCAAAATTTCATGGTGATCGGTTCAGTAGTTTTTGCGTGAAAGTGTTACAAACATCCATACATACATACATCATACATACTTTCGCATTTATAATATTAGTAGGAGTAATAGGACTGTTCCGTGCATGAATTTGGCAGAAATATTTTTTTTGCTGAACCCATCTAGTATCTTTATAAAAACAGTTATTTTGTATATTCTTACAATATTTTTGAACGTTATAAAATTATTGCAATTTTTTTTTCTAAGTTAAAACGACTGCTATTATTTTCGTAGTCGCTGCACTTTCGTGTTTTTCGAGTAGAAGTTTTCAAAAAAGTGCAAAAAAAATGCTGCAAGATATCAACGTCTCAGTCAATTTATTGTCGTGAAATTTATGACATAAACGGTTGCAGAGTAAATATGGTATGTGAAACATGCCATCCGTTGTCACTTATGTTCGCCATTATTTATTGCTTCCTCAGCAAGCTATCATAAGGAAGTCGCCACTTAGTGCGTTTTAAAATCCACTTATGTTTCGAGTTGTTCAAGTGTAATTTCAAATTTTATTGCTTGTGCACATGTTGTGAGAAGTCCAATAATTTTGCTTCACATTTTTAACACAACATGTCGATGAATGGTTACCTCATCCAAGTTCATTGAAAGTTTTATTGATAAATAAGAATTAAAAAAAAAAAAAACACCTTCTTTTACTATTTTGAGCATAGTTTTATTTCTATTTAAAAAGTGATCACAAATTTTAATGGTCAATGTGATGTTAATTTATAACATTTATTTGAAAAGTTCTAAATTTTTTCTTAAAATCGTAATTTTATTAATAGATCTCTAAGGTAGCTTATAATTTATTTTTAGATAATTAAGTATATTTTTTACGAGAACTAATTATTGTCACGTGACAAAAAATGTTGCCACGCGACGACGGCTTCGCTTTACGATGCAGTGACATTAATATTGTGTCCAATATATTAAGTAAGTGTCCCACTGTCTGCCTATTCATTCTATTTTAGTAAGAGAGCATTTCTTCAAATATGGTCTTTCTCGGTTTTCATACAGTCTCTATTATCCACTGCAGCTATCTTAGCAAAATCTCTATACATATGAAAAATTGCATAGTTGCATTTTTATGTAATACAAGAAATAGCAATAAAAATAAAATAAAATAATAATCAGCTATCAGTCCCAAGCAGCTCAGTCAGTCAGTTAAATCTCTCAGTTAAATAATCATTACTTGAGTAACAAGCACTTTGTACATCATTTCTGTTATATTTCTCTTTTAAATTTGTATAATTGTAAAGCTCTAATGTAATTTTGGATTATTATAGAAGCGTATACATTGTTATTTTAATTCGATTCACCAACATAATTAATAATAAGTATTTGATATTAAAAGCCTTAGTAAATACGAATATGTTTCTCCGTTAATAAAATTCCCACACAAACACTATATTCAAACAAATCCAAACTTCCCTTCATATTAAGCTTATGATAATAAACTGCTCCGGATATCCATAACACGCGAACATATCTGCAGCTAATTTAAGCTTTGGTCTCATTGTTTTAAAGCCGAACTTTGCTTGTTTAAACCTTGATAGTTATGTTAGCAGCGTGATATGTTAGTTTTGCCTACGGAACCCTAATTTGTGCGGTGTTTAGCGGCGGCCAGTAA
Organism: Synanthedon myopaeformis; assembly: GCA_944738685.1. NCBI lineage: Eukaryota > Metazoa > Arthropoda > Insecta > Lepidoptera > Sesiidae > Synanthedon > Synanthedon myopaeformis. The sequence goes on from OX122921.1 coordinate 909,488, forward strand.
ACGGGCCGATATATCAGCGCTGTTTGTTCAGGCTGTTTGCAAACTTGTTAGTGGAGGATTGGCTTTAATGTATTTATTTGTGGGCTCAAGACGTGTTTGTGTTGTTAAGATGTCACGTCTCGGGCGTTGTTGCATTTCCATACGGTATTTCTAAAGTTGAAGCAGGTATGCCTGTAACGACATCTAGTGGCTAGAAGACTGCAACATGGCTTTTATCACATAGAGGATTGTAATAAACGCCTCAGTTCGCAAAGCATAGACAATACAGTTAGAATGGGCATAAGGATTAAGGATAGGGATCTGAAACACAACACCACACAAGCTATTATTTGATCTTCTATATGGTTTCTGCCGCCAGACGGACTGCCCAAATGACTACAAAATGCAGCATGACCTTCCAAATCCAGACCAGAGCAAACTTTAAAAAGTTCATTTCCAAGTTGACCCTGTTGAGAAGCGAACTCGCGACCCCTGAGATTGAGCGTAAAGGCAATCATACTAACTACTCATCTAACAGGCACATCAAAACTTCAAAATTAGCATCCAAGCTGCACTCTCTTTATAATGTATGATCTATGGTGCATATGAAGTGAGGCAAAGTCACTGACAATAAATAATTATTTAAGTACCAACAATAGGTTTTTTAAGTTGTTCCTTACACTTTATTTCTGAGTAAACCGAATAAAGGAATTGTTATTATTAAAGACACCATAAAAGGAAAAGATGTGAATAAACCCAGGTTTGGATGTATGATGTCAATACAGTAGTTATCCGTGTTGTAGGTGTACCGGGAGATGGGAAATGCCGGTTAATTTGCCGGTTGCCGGCTAAAGAGCTCCGAACTGAGGAAATGAGCTGAATAAATCAGAGCTAACTCTGCCCAAGGGAGCGGGTAGGGTTCGCATAACAAACCAAAACCGTTTTGTAATTATGTCATTAAAATAAATTAGAATTTATGTGAGACCCACATATTGTCGTGTAACAATCTATATCTATACTTAATATTATAAATACGAAAGTATGTTTGGATGTATGGATGTTTGTAACTCTTTCACGCAAAAAATACTGAACCGATGAAATTTTGCTGTCTGAGACACCAGAAAGGACATAGAGTACCTTTCATCCAGAAAAAAAGGACTATTCCCGAGGGATAAATGAAAAATAAAAAACTAACGCCTTAATTTTGCCTAGTTTTGTGTAATTATCTGATCTCGATTTTGCATTTAGAATAACATTTCGTTTAGCATTTTCTGCTAGAACTTTAGACTAGATTTTGTTTGTAACAACACCAAGATACTAAACAAAAGCTCGAGTTTTTTATTGATAGACTTGTAAGTGCTGTGTTTTCTACGTCGCTTTCAAAGCCTAACTAAATAAGTGGTTCAGAATACAGCACAATTTTCCAGAATTATACAGTACTCTGAACACCTTATGAGGGAGTGTTCGAAGCGTGAATGTATATTCATAGTACATTTATTTCGAAGAATAAAATTATAATATCAAAAAAATCCAGGGTTTTTTGCTGACTCTACGGCAACATTAAGCAGGCGGTATATTCATTAGTCGGTCCATTAATTATTTTTTGTTGATCCCCAAAGTGACGAGCGCTGTCCTCCGCAACGTTTTACAGTTTCATTTAAATTGGCAGCATCACGGTGACATATGAGCGCGGGCGGCCATCTTGTTTTACATGTGACCACAATAAATTAATCTTAATGCCATTAACAATAAGGTTGAAAGTTTAAAAGTTTTTGTTTTGTTACGATTTATAATTGAATTAGTTGTAAATAGTGACAAATGTTCGGTTGGGCTTTTATAAGCGACACTGTATTGATTTTTATCAAGCCGAGCCTGCAAGTATTCATTCATTTCTTAAAATACTTATTAAAAAAAAATTTCGAAAATTAAATACAAATAATTTGATGTCCTTGTTGGGCAAAACATACTTTGTACTGTAACTGCTGTTATAAATTAATATCCTGTAAATATGTGTTTGGCAAATAAAGATTTTTTTTATTTATTTATCTATTTATTTATATAAGTATAATTATCTTTTAAATGTATATATAATTAAAAAAATTACAATTCTTTTCGTATCTTACAAAAATAAATATGCATATATTTATTACCTAAATAAAATTAATAAATTATTCCAGCACCAAATCACTTGTAACCAAGCCATAACTCATAACCACGCATAAAAACCTTACAATGACAAGAGACAAACGCTTCAAAACACGCAGTAATCATAGCACAGACAATTTTAAAGTAGAATAATTTCTCAAGAGTGAAGATCAAACGCTGCGCTCTCCGAGATATTTTTCATTTTGAATGGAAGCATCGATCGTAGGTAGAGTGTCCATCAGTCTCCACTCTGAGTGAGACTGGAGACTCCCCCGGGAACATCTCCGCATCCTGCAGGGATAATTGTTACCTTATTGTCGACACGGATCGTTTGTTTTGTCTGTAAACGCATCGCTAATGGATTTGTGATTTGTCACGGTTTTAATTACAGCAATGGCGTTGCCTCATTTTATACATTTGCACTTAAAAATATATTATATTGTTGTGTTTGTTTTCTCTTTGTTTAAGTCCATATGGTAGAATATGATTGAATTGGAATACATATTTTTCAAACATTATAATAAGTTAGAACATTATACGACTCTTATTTATCGAATAGTTAAAAAATATTTGAAATAAAATTTTAACAAAATCTAAGTAGGATATCTTTGTTGTGGCACTTGACATCTAAACCTAATTCTTTGAAATACAAAAATTAAACTCATCAAAATCTTAGTTGTAAAAGTAGGTACACATGTCAAATTAATTATTCTATATAGGAAATAAATAAGAGTGTTGAATTCAAAAAGTCACGAGAAATAATTGAGTTAAAATACAAAAGAGAAATAGTTCTGGAAATAAACGTCGCTCGCCACTCACTCAGAACAAATTGTTCGAATTAAAATAGTCCACTATTTCTTAAAATATGTGACAATAACATATGTCGGCAAGCGGCTCCGCCCGATTAAAACCAACCCTGGAATCTTTATTTATGAACGCAACGTAAAATAACATTTTTATCGCCGAACCGATAATTTTTCAATGTCAAGTGGCATTACATTTTTGTTTGGGTAATTAGACTAACATTTAGTTCAGTATATTAACTGAATCGTTGTTTATGACAACTTTAGAGTCATAAGAATAACCATAAGTCATAAGACCAACACTATAGCAATCACTGTAATATCTCCGCTATTCGTTAAAAAATAAAATATGTTTTTCATTATTTGGGCACCAGACAGGCTGACAGTACACGCGACGCAACTTGACGATTTTGAAGAGGTCAGTTGAAGTATCCTAGGATACAATGAAGTACTCTACAATGTCTATTCTGAAGGATTAGACCTGATTTAACCTCCGACATTCTATTGAGCCTAAACACGCTATATCTGCTGTAAGTTGCTGAGGAGTTGGGTACACCGCAGACTACTTGATGCTGCAGGTCATGGTTACCATGTCACGTAAGTACCATCGAAGTAACAGCACCTACGCTCAATTATAAATCAATAGAAGTAACCGAATCAACTAAAAAATAAGCTGACAAACGCCTGAATAGATCCTTATAAGTTATAGCTAAGAACTATCTCATTCACGTCAGAAATAGGGAAAAAATCGGTCCACCCATTTCGGAGCTAAGATGCCACAGACAGACATACAGACACACAGGTCAAACTTATAACACCCCTCTTTTGTGCCGGGCATCGCGGGTTAAAAAAGGGGTGATTGCTACCGCCAACAAGTTGTTCAGTTTTTAAGTGCTGAACAAAATATAATTACCGATTCGTATTTTTAAAACATTTAGGTACAAATTTCGTCTTTGGTAATTGGTAAATTGATCGTCGAGGTAGTTAAATGGGATATTTAATTATAGGAGCTGGATTTCATTGTTTGTGATTAAAGATTTGTATAAAAAGGAGGTCGGTCAACCTATTAATATAACTTAATAGTTGAAACTTTTTCAACATGTTACGCTACATAAATAGACATATGAAAGACCAAGACGGAACATAATATATGAAGAGCAATTAAGCGCCTGAAAAAAATGTAACGTCTCACAGAGGCGGACAAATGTCGCGAACTATCAACGTATGGGGGCTTTAGTTCAAAAATAACACTCATTTTATTAGTCGTGTATATCATATAGAGTGGTTAAAATCAAAAGAAAATTCCAGCTCTATATACATTTTATGAATATGACTCATAATTTATAAGTATGAACTGCAATAGTAAGAATAACTTGTATATTGATAATATGGACTAATCTATTAATAAATTAATAAAATGACTATTTGACCAGAATTCTCACCAAAGAATGACAGTAGATTTTTATTAACAATTATGGATACATTATATCACCATTATATATTTTCGTCGCCATCCCTATCATAGCATGCTATATTTTAATAAACCAAACACAGTTTAATGATGAATAAAATAGAAGAAAATAAAGTTATGGATACTTATCTTAAAACAAATAATAAATATATTGGTTTTGATATTCAGTAAAAGTTCAAAGTAAATTCTCCCTTCATTTTTTAACGAATTCCAGTAAAAGGATAACAGTGCTGTTTTCTTTCATCAGTACATTTATCTTGTTGTTGTCATCGCAAGTTATACAAAACAACTCTATATAAATTCATAGTGTTGCGCCATGACATATCGACAAACAGATGGTCGTAGCGTCCCGCGGCGTCACAACATCGACTAATTTATGCCCTCCTTAACGCCCGTCCCACCTATTAGTTGCACACAGTATATATCATGCGGTCTTGTATTGTCACCATATGCGTTGAAATATTATGGACCAGTTATTTTTTTATCCAATAAATAACTTCAACATATGCTTAGCGTAAATGTGCATTCATGTTATAACCACTTATTTACAAGTTACTAATAACAGATTTATTGAAGAATATTAGTTTTCTCAAGAAGTGTATCTTTTTTTAATGTCAAACATATTTTAATGAAAATTAATCTGTGATTAATCTGGTTGTAGGGGATAATAGTAATATTATTACGCAAATCATAGTAAAAAAACTGCACCAGTGCTATATTGTTTTTATGCCTGAGTAACAGATATTAGAGCCCATTCCATAACTTCTACGAGTAATTCGTAGAGGGTCATAGCCGAATACATTGTTTGTGTTTCCTTAAGTTCCTAGGCGAGGATAGCCGTTTTATATCATATAGAACGTCAACTTGTACTAAAAAAGGTATCATAAAAAATGGTAATTATAATGTGAGGAAAGAGTACTACTAAATCAAGTAGCATGGTCGCCCCAACTGCTTTAAGTATCCCCAGCTGAGTTATCGGATAAAGCCGCTTTTTATTTCTGGAACGCATCGCGACTAACAGCTCAACGGCTTTCATCTTGTAAATGTTATTAATCGACAAGGCTCCCGGGCGTGTTGCACCACTAAACCAACATGGAACACTGACTTATAAACACTATTGCATGAGTTTGTGTACATTTCTATCTTTGAACTGCCACAAATAGCGTTCCCGTTCATAAGCCGGTGATGTATTGAGAATAAAGAGATCACTTAGCGTATAGAAGTGTTCGCAGATACCTTATTGTGCAGAATGTTTATATTCCACGGCTTTGTTCGTCGCAAAGAGCAATCAGTCATGTTCATACAAACCCGAGGTTGAAAAGGCATTGTTACATTGTCGCGCGGCAATGTTGTTCATAATGAGCCAAATAATATGTCGTGCAGCTCTGTGTGACTGTGACTGGATAGAAGTGCCAGGAATTATTCATGGTTATAAGTCAGTGTCGGTTCTAATGTCGTACGTTCGCGAGGGAAGCTTAATGTGTCTCGAAGGCATTACGAATCGGTGTTATGTTAATTTTACTGAGAGACTAGTACCCTTAACGTGCTACATTAAAGTTCATCAGTGCATAGACAGATAAACAACTTGTTCTCCAATGAAATCTCACACCATAGAGATATTAATATATTGGTGACCGTATCCCAATTACTTGTGGTCTGACAGGTTCCATATTATTCTTCATATGACTGCAAGCGTCTAAGGAAAATATTTGTTGGTACACAAGCAAATTAAGAAATTTTTTCAGACTATTTAACTCTCCGAATCCAAAAATTCCATCACACTAGTTTCCGAATAGATAAAATATTCAATGCTGAAGTCGAAAATAATTATGAAGGTCTTATAAAAAAATACCTATAAAAATCAAACAAAAATAGCATTATCTAAAGGAACATATCAAACCGTAAATTAAGCACTAAACTTGTAAGATGGAACCCGGTACAGGTAGGCCTAGACCTACGCTAACTTTGAACAGCTTGTTGTAGTTTCGATTCACCAAGAATCAAACCTGGGAATAAAATTGTCTAAAATTAATATCAACATAATGTTGTAAAGCAAGCTATATATTTACGTGAAAAGTTGAAAATTTAACCTTAGTTTAAACCTTTTTAAGTTTTACCGTGACAGCGTGACAAACATATAAACAGAGCTACTTTCGCGTTCATATTTTTCGGACAAGGAGAGCAGTAGTTTAAAGGTTTTTATAATTTTGAAATCCCAAAAAATGATGTCAGGGTCGAAAGTTAATAAGACGCAAAATGAAGTCGTATCGCAATGAAACCGCGTCGAATACTAATAGAATCGAGTTAGCATCTGGCGTCGACGCCCGCTCGAGTGGCAACCCTAATTGACAGTAATCAATTCACCGCGTCCCGCTTTCAATATTCCTTCATCTAGGATTTTTCTCGGGTCTCGTTCGCTTCGTTTTTATATCGGCTCTCGTCTCGTGAATTTATCGCTCAATTAGTCTTGTTTAATAGCCGCCTGCCGCGCTGATGTCTGCTTCTCGCGGCTCCAAGGGCTGACACAATGTGACTTATATTTTAAATGTGTTTTGGTTTGTCTTGTTTCACTTATTATTAAAATAAATAGTATTATAATTTTAATTTATAGATCATTAGCACACAAAATAATCTATTAAGAGTTATAAATCATTAGAATCATTAGAAATTAAATATTTAGAAATACAAAAACATTTAATTATATATTTATTGTTGATAAAAATATATTGTTATTGTTGACTAGTTGTAATCGCGACTTTGTACGCTTTTACTTGACTTTTATGTTTGTAAACCGATTTGAATGAAACAAAAACACTAAAATGTTACTGGAAGCTTGCTACAATACAAATCGGTTAATCCGTATCTGACATTGAACTATATGTTATTCTAACTAGAAAGTAATACACAAGAATGGTACACAGAAAGAAGAATACACAAGAAGGTACATAGAAATAATTGGTGTCTGAGATTATAGTGCAAAAGCGCATAGACAAATAGATAAAAACTCTAAAATACAATTTTTTTGACGCCCAGTAATATAACTACAACTTGTATAAATTGTTTTTATTTTTTTTTAAATAAAATAAAATTTAGACACGGCTCGTTTACGATTTTATTATATATATTGATAACAGTTGAGATGATTGCAAAATAGTTTATTATTAGTTATATTGCCCTATTGAAAAAAATATCTTTCCCCCAATTTCCATGAAGACTGTTTCTAAATATTATTTAGCGCGAAACAAACATGTATGTGAACAAATATATAATTGACAACCCTAGAAGCTTGGAAGACGCAGAGAAATGGGATTAAATTAATTGTCGCATCAGTCAGGAGGGCGTCGGGATGTTTTTTATTAGTCGAGTGCCCCCTGCCCCCCTTCCTCTTCGCCCCACCTTCCCCGCTACTACCCCGCGCCCCTTCATTGCCCCGCCATCCTCGCATCGAGTAAATCACACTATGTTCTGTGACACATGAAACTTTGGAGGTGACAATGAAAATTTGAATATCTTTAATTTAATTATAGTAATAAAATTAATTTAATTTTTATTCGCAATTTTTATTATGACCTTCACACAATCTGAAACTATTAAAACAGGTAAAAAAATTGTTTAAAAAATAGTAGTTTTAAAAAGCCAGCTTCCTTGATTTAAAATGGTAAAAAACTGATGAACTCATAATTAATAGAAGTTCTGAACTCTTCCGAGAGAATTTATTTTTTAAAAATCTTAACAATTAGATCACACTTGTTAGCCAAACTAATGATCATTTTAATTTACATTTTACTTTAACAGATTTTTTGATAATTATTTTTAATATTTAATTAATGATACATTAATAAAACTACATTATTAAGATACTAACAGAAAGGAAGGACTAGTATTCAGCGATTTCATCTTGAACTTATTTTATTTATTTATTAAAGATTATAGACTAAGATCAAGAACAAATTCAGTGGCCTATGCATAGACATTAATAAGGCGATTCATTCTTTGGTTTCTTGCTTCAGATTTCTTAATTGGGGGACTCCCAAAGCAAAAATGATTCATTGCTTTGCATGCATAGTTAACAATATATTTAAAATTAAAGCATAAAATATATCACAAATTACCACATCCAAGTTATTTTCGTAGTGTGGTACACGCGTCGTGATGCCCGCCTGCCCGATTTGTTCGCGCTTTGATCTCCAACGCGATTTATCGACATTATTTTTAACGCCAATGCCCCTTCACTAGTCTTGAGTGACGGACTCCGCATCGTTCACAATCACTTTATATTTTATTTTTACACTATTTATTTATATACTTATATGTAAACAAATCGCTATCTAATTCATATAAATTAGTAATTAAATATTTTAGAAGTGTCAAGGAAAATTACCTTTCTCAGTCATAAATTGGGCAACACCTGTTTGGCGGCAGTAACCATCCACCAGTGTCAGTGTCCTGTTTTGTGTATCTACCTTATTAAATAAAAAATATTTAAAAAAAAAGCAAATACTCTCTCCGTTCACGATCAGTCAGTCACTCGTTCTTCAATTCATTTCCGTCGCAATCAATTGAGTAACTAATTATTACAAAGCTATCGAAATCGACGACAAGTATTATATAAATTTCTAGTATAAAGTCACGAGCAAGTGTGCATTGAATACCAGAGAAATTATTCAGTTGTCACCTAACAGGAATTGGAACTGACAACTGACAATAAAATTTAGAATTAAAATTAAAAATTCCAAAATGAACTTGTGATTCGACAGGCGAATGGAACCTTGCATACGATGTGATGCAACGACGTTCCCATTGCGATGTAATCGTAAACAATCGCGTCACGATGTCACATTTAGCTGTAAACTAATTTAACACGTACTTCTCTGACACACAGTCTACTTGTTCAACGAACAAAGTTCGACAACATTGTTTGTTGTCGAACAAACAAATGTTGTTATTCTACGTTGGAAAAACACTGTTGGTGCAACAAATGCTCTCCATTTTTAGGGCAAATACAGAGTAGAAGACTTTTTTACCAAAAAGGAATCTTCAAATACCTTCAAATTCATAATATTATGTTCCTAGAGTTTCGTGGGATTTTTACCCACTAAAAACCACGCTTGACGTGGGATTGGATTAGTGTGATAGGTCTATAAAAATATATTTTATATGTAAAGGTTGTCAGACAGGCTGACGGTCCGTCACCTACCAGGTGGCCACCGTCACCTATAACACAGACAACGCCATAGGTGTTGCAAGTAGACTGCCGACCTTATTAGTGATTAGGAAGAGGTAGGGGAATGTTCTTAATGCATCCTTTACTCACTCGGCGAAATACAACACAACATTACTGTTATTTCACAGTGGCATTCTGTCTGAATACAATATACATATATACACTATAATTCAAATCTCAAACCAAGAACTAAACAAAATTGAATTGGACTTAAAAATTGGATTCATTTTAATGCAGCGAAGTTTCTGCACGTATGTACGAATTCCTTTTCGTCAAGCACTAGTCAAATAAAGAACAGTAAACGTACTTCGCATATAAAGGGTTGAATATGTCATTCTTCGCTAATGAACTATTTGAATGTAGGCCTTATTGGCTGTGAATAAATAAAGTAATAAATGTGAATGCCGCGCGATGCGCGTACGCAACTTAATTCGCTACTTAGGGCTGTATTCATAGTCAACACTTGAAACTACTTGGCATTTATTTTATATCTGTTTTATTATAATTTGAGAGATAATAAAACATCTTAAACTTATAGTATAACCGTAACCTTATACGTAAGTATTATTTTTGTAGCTTATTTTCAAATGTCAATCAAGCTATCTCCATACAAAACATTATTTTAGACGTTAAAACGTACTGAAGCAATTTGAGTTATAAATCAATAATTAATAGTCTTCAATGTTCTACATCAATACATAGTTTATAAACTGTTTTTTTCATAAATAATTCTCACAGTCCACTTGACAATTTACTGTCAAAAATATATTTAAAAACCGTTTTGTATGGAGCACGTTTGCCTAACAAATTTCTTAATATGTAATGTAAATTCAAAACTAACATACACACTATGAATATGGATAACGTAACAAGAAGTGGGCTTCACGTTTGATTGAATGTGAAAATTATACGAAGCGGTTGCGACGCGCGGCGACGCGATGTCGCTGCGCTATCCGCTCGTGTGTAACCACCCTATAACACAATACTCGAATACACCAAACTCATGCGCTGGCGTTCCCACAACAACATTGTAACACAAATATTTTATTACTTCTAAGACTAGATAACAAGATGCTCCATGAATACTCATTGAAAACATTTTCAATCTACGAGTGCATATTATAATATATCAAAGTCTACTGTGATTAATACGAAAATTATAATATTGTGCGACTCGCTCGTGGTTTTTCGCTAATGTAATTATTTTTTACAAATTATACATACAAACCTTCCACGTTTATCACTCATCTCATTGGTGAAAACCGTATCCAAATCCATTAGGTGGTTTGGAAGAAATTACAGAGATACAGACAGAAGCGGACAGCGACTTTATTTTTATAATATAAGAGATAAGTTAATATAAGAAGATTATAGAAGAAAATATCGATTGATCCTTTTTTTTAAAGTATATCTCATTGAAATTAATGACGATTCAAAATAAAAAAGGTAACTCATTCATGTCTGCTTCATCTCTAATTAATTTTTTTTTCTAAAAACTAAAACTATTCCAATACAAAATTACCACCCAATAAATCGATAACAATCACAACACTAAACGAAACCCAACACGATGGTAGACATAAGTTTGTGTTTCAAAACATAAAAATAAAAAATGTGCTTAAAACAAATAAAATCAACCCCTACCCGGTTTAAAATAGAGTTCAAAATGAATGGCATTTTTATGTGGGACAGTCGACGTTAAATAAAAACATTTATTTATTTTACAATAATTTAAATGTTCATTCAAAAGTTCAATTTCGATTTAAAACTGTAAGAGAAGCTAGAAAAATCAGGACAGGAAAACTATAGTCATCTATAAACTCTTAACTGGCTCATTATTTAATAATATTTTCTATTAATGATCATATAAATATTATATACAACTAAATCCACTTATGTACATACTGAAATTGATAAATAATTAACTTTAAAGTTGAAGGCTATTAAGAGAAGCAATGTATTGACGACACGTTTGGTCTAGTGGCTAGTAACCCTAGCTGTTAACCAAACGGTCGCGGGTTCGAATCCCGCTAGGGGCAAATGTTTGTGTTAACATTTTTACCTTTGTACCTGTGTCATGGATGTTTTGTATTTATAATACGTATGTATTTACAAAAAAAAGTAATCTATGTAGTATATCAACTGTCTGGTATCCATAATACAAGCATTACTTGCTTACTGTGGAACTAGATGGCGCTGTGTGGAATGTGTGAAGATATTTATTTATTTATTTATTTATTTATTTATTGAGGGTTGCAAGTGCACTGCCGACCTTAAAAGAGTAAACTATAAGAGGGAATATGGAATACTAGCTGGTGCCTGCGACTTCGTCCGCGTTGAACGATGAAAGGTACCCTATGTCCTTTCTGGTGACCCAGACAACGTGTATGCAAAATTTCATGGTGATCGGTTCACTAGTTTTTGCGTGAAAGAGTCACAAACATCCATACATCCAAACATACTTTCGCATTTATAATATTAGTACGGATAAATAGATAAAAATGTCACTGTTGATATCATGTTTATTATATCAACATGTTATAATGTTATTATCATGTTTAATGATAAATGTATAATTAATTTTATTATCATATCTATATATAAATTTGTTTAAAAAATATATATAAAATAATTTATTAATTTTTTTTTTGCGATAAATCTTTACTTTTTCACATAATATAAAACAAAGTCGTTACCGCCTTCTGTCCCTCTATATTTACGCTTAGATCTTTTAAACTGTTCAAAGGATTTAAATATTTTTAATGAGGTTAAAAGAGGAATGTTTTTATATATAACTAGTATATGCCCGCGACTTCGTCCGCGTCCGATCGCTACCAAACTTCACAGGAACACCCGCTGGACTAATCTGAAGATTGTCTGAAAGTTTCATCAAAATCAGTATAGACATATCGCCTTTTATAATATCCGTACTATAATAGTTCGTACTAATATTATAAATGCGAAAGTATGTTTTGATGTATGGATGTTTGTGACTCTTTCACGCAAAAACTACTGAACCGATCACCATGAAATTTTGCATACACGTTTTCTGGGACATCAGAAACGACATAGGGTACCTTTCATCGTTCACGCGGACGAAGTCGCGGGCACCAGCTAGTTAAGATATAATTTGGAGAAAAAATCCGTACTAACCCGGGGCAGTCCGCTAGTAAACAAATATAAAATGGACCTTCTTTGTGATAAAAGCGTATAACAATTATTGTTTAGTCGAGTGTACATTCGATCATACAGTTTACGCGTCGTTTAGATACGTCGTAAAACCTCGTGGACCGTTTAACTGCGCTTTTATGAACTACTGTCTTGATTCATGTCACGGCTACGATTTTATTTTATTTACCAAAACATTCGTACCTACTCATTTTCAATTCCTTCTCTTATTTTTTTTTTAAAAAAAGATGGGTTTGCTCTTGACCAACAACCAACTGTGTATCAAGGATGAGGCCTAAGATTGAGCGAACCTAATTCTCAACCCAGAAGATGCCTATTCACTCGAACTTTGAAAAGATTTGGGTTATATGAGCTCAGGAGTTCCAAACGTTGGCAGTGCGCATTATAAAATATGTTTTAAAGGTCCGAAATAGAGGAATATCGACAAGATGAAGATGGTAACATTATTTTTTTCTAACTTCTTATATATTTGATATTTATAAAAGCAGATTTTAGATTTTCGAATGCAACTTATAGATTAGACCGCGTTTCACCACCTTACAGAAGACCACCGTGAAGTAACAGCATATTTTATGTGATGTTATGTTTCAGTGAGTTGGTAATGGTCTCTCCTTATTCCTAGTAAGGTCAGCAGCACACTTTCAGCCCCTGTGACGTTGCTTGTATGAAAGACGAAAGTAGCCACCTTATTATCAAGTGGACTGTGAGCCTGTCTGTTCACCTTAATATTAAAAAAACATCCTCCACAGTCGACCAATGCATTAAAGACTTAATGTTAGTCAATGGTAATTATATTAGTAACATTGTATCGTTTTTAATATTTAATTTTTAATAATGTTCTGTAATTTAGGAGTTAATTGATCATTACTTAATATACTAAGGGCCTCTTTCACCATCTCTGAGTAAAGTGTTAAGTAGGCTAACCGCCATTTAAAGTCACCGGTCATCGGGAAAGATGGAGCTTATATATACCTTTGTTTGCAAGGTAAAAGTCCCAAACATTAAAAAGAAAATAATAAAAAAAAATCGCCTATCGAAGGATGCTGTAAACAGAGTGCATAATTTAATAAAACATAAAATTATTTCTAAAAGTAACTAATCAACACTTTACTTGTAGTTGGTGAAAGAGGCCCGACCCTTACTATATTAATTAAAAAATAAATATTTATTTTAAATTATTTTAAAACTAATAATAATTCAGTATGTTACGATTACGATACAAAGGCATCAGACGTCAATAAAATAGGGTCGGTCTAGCTAGACGCTCGTACCACTCAAATATTTTATTGTCGCATAAATACGTCAATCTCGACGCGAACATTAATTTGTTTTATTGACGGTTTTAAACGTGAATTTACAACTGTTTACAACGGAGCCGTTTACTGCGTCAAACATACATACAATTTTTCCCCTGTTTCAGTAGTATTAAAAATGAGTTGACAGAATATTTCAATGAACATATTGCAATACCTTTTTATATTATACTTTCTTTATGTATATATGTTTTTGTTTGATTTTTGAACACTTTTTGAACTGTTATACCTAAGTTGCTATTTAAGTTTTGAGATATGGCAAAACTGATGTGAATATGTCAAATCTGACATTGTCATCGTAAAGTTTGACGCTTGTAATGGTGAACGTACTCAGAACGTGTTGCCATACGAGTGCTACTTGTGTCGTTTACAGATACTTGAAACATTCATCTTGGTCAAAAAATTGAATTAAGTCGTGAACATTTTCGTGCGGTGATTTTCTATTATTTACGACGTGGATTAAATTAACAGCAGTGTGCCGATCAATTCGCTTCGACTTTTGGTGATGAAGCACCATCTCGAGCCACCGTTTTTCGCTGGTTTTCCGAATTCAATCGTGGTTGCACTTCGCTTCAGGATGAATTTCGTGAAGGTCGTCCTAAATCGGCTGTTGAGCCAGAAAACATCGATGCTGTGCGTGAACTAATATAGAAACATAGTCATGTGACAAACCGTGAGATTGAGCATACTTGGGCATTAGTTCCACTAGCATACATTCAATATTGCATGAACATTTGGATACCGCATAATTTGACAATCGCTAAAAAAAGGCCCGTGTAGATTGGTGTAAGGAAATGTTTAAAATATTCAATTGCTTAACGTTGCATAACTTCGGTGATCGGACGAGAACCTGTGTATTCAACGTAGTATGGACGTTGGCAATCGTTTCTTCTAAAAGAAGCATCCCTAGAATATTTCTGACGTCACTGATAATAACAAAAAGCCAACATCACGCGGTGTTCCCAGGCGGTCACCCATCCAAGTACTGACCGCGCCCGACGTTGCTTAACTTCGGTGATCGGACGAGAACCGGTGTATTCAACGTAGTATGGACGTTGGCAATCGTTTCTTCTAAAAGAAGCATCCCTAGAATATTTCTGACGTCACTGATAATAACAAAAAGCCAACATCACGCGGTGTTCCCAGGCGGTCACCCATCCAAGTACTGACCGCGCCCGACGTTGCTTAACTTCGGTGATCGGACGAGAACCGGTGTATTCAACGTAGTATGGACGTTGGCAGTCATCTCTTCTAAAAGAACTATCCCTATCATATTTCTGACGTCACTGATAATAACAAAAAGCCAACATCACGCGGTGTTCCAACACCTTAGGTGTTGGGTGTTCCCAGGCGGTCACTACCAATATACTTATATAGTCTTTGATCCAAGTACTGACCGCTAGCAGATCTCTGACATCACTCGTAATAACAACACGAAATGTATAGGCTTTTTAGTACATATGAAGGCTAATGATGTCAAGCCAAACCACAACCAAGTACTTACTGTCTCGTCACCAGTGTATTGTTATCGAAGACAAGCAAAAATAATTCATTGATAATAATTAAATTGCATTTCAAGCTAAATACATTGTTGAAAGTTGCCAATGGTCTCTTAAAACCGGTCTCTTTCTTTATTTATTAATACAGCGACGAAGTTAATATTATGCGTTATAATTAAAGTGTTAAAATATAACTTACAGATAACCGATAACATACTTAATTAAAACTCATAAAACGAGCAACTAGTGGTGAGGGGATATTATTGGAAAGGCAGTGAAGTGTGCGGTTAGATTACTAGTGGTAGGGGAGCCCACGATGCTAAATGTGGAGTCACTCGAGCGTCGTGGGGACCTATTGGATTTTGTAGATTTGATGGTAGGAAGAAAAAAAGGTTATATGATGTTTTCCTTTTTAACGGTGGGGTGAGCGTCTACAGGCGTTAAAAAGTTTGTAGACCCTGTATTAAGAAATCCTCCAAATAATCGTCAGATTAAGAATCAGCTCGATCAGGAATTCAAGCTGAACCGTCTGTATGAAAATCTGACACCTTCGAGTATTTCAAAATAGCAATCGCCAAAAATCTTTTTTGCATTTTCAAAAAGCTGCCATGAGCTTGCGTTACATCTGAATCGTCTGTATTTTTAATGGGAGCTTAGTTTGGGTTCACTTAACATCCCCTCTGAAAATTTGACGCGCTCGAGTAGTATTTAAATTTGTACCCCAACCCACACCATCCAAACCGGCAGATTAACACATATCAGAGGCACGTGGGCAAAATCTGACGCCCTCGAGTAAATCCCAAAATCCCTTCATGGGCTCCCCTACTATAGGGCTTGAGCGTTTTGAATATATTTAGACATTTCAGTTTTAAGTCCGAAAGAGGCTTCCTACACCTTACAAGAACAAGATTAACAATCATTTGTTTATTTTGTAAAATTTACTTTATAGGCCTAACTGACGTCACACCTAAATATTTTGTTAAAGCTTAAGTATTACCTACGCATTAAGTATATGCCTACATTGTATGTATGCAGATATGTATATGCAAGTTTACATTAAAACAAGTATACCTTATACGTGTTAATTATGCATCGACGTTATTAACACTTGCTCCACAAATACCAACACAGGACAGCCATAAAAATTCATATTTATGGCCAACACATATCCACTTAATTACGACTCATTAAATTAAGTATAGTAAGTATCTAGCAGTATGTTTGCTGACTTTGCTTATATATAGTCAATTACAATCAGTACTTTAACCTGATTGTAGTTGATCAGTAGATTGATGATAGTAAAATGCATTTTTTAATTATCTATTTATGTAAAGGTT
Organism: Synanthedon myopaeformis; assembly: GCA_944738685.1. Classification (NCBI taxonomy): domain Eukaryota; kingdom Metazoa; phylum Arthropoda; class Insecta; order Lepidoptera; family Sesiidae; genus Synanthedon; species Synanthedon myopaeformis. The sequence continues at coordinate 926,448 of OX122921.1, forward strand.
TTCACACAGGCGGTCCTCTTTGTGGTAAGTGGTTACCGTCGCCTATTAAACAAGCAAAATTTAAGTGGGCGGTTAATTGTGCCTCTGAGCGTATATGCTATGCTACAATAGGACGGTGCAAGGCTGGATTGCGTAATATTTGGGTATATTCTACCATATTAACCAGGGACAATATCTATCCGTAAGCTGCGACAGTTTGGAACCTTAATACTACTGAAAACTATAAATTCAAATTTCTAAAATCAAATGCTTTCACATTAGGTAAGTGTAAATAAAATTATTTGTTAGTACAAGCACAACCGTCCTTCAGTACAGAACGAACAAGCGATGCTTATTAAAATAGAACCGAGCAGTAAAAATTCAGAAAACGTTAACGGAACGGCTTTCGAAACCATTATTTTGCTTTATAAAACTGTGTAAGAATAGCAATTGACTGATTAACTATATTTTAAACACTGGGACAACAGTTTTAACTCCGTAAACATTCTAGAATGTATATAGATGGTAGAGTCATGGTCTCTTCAAGGCTCAGTTTTTATTGTAGGAAAGTAACTCAGCATTTAAAACCATAGAGAAGTTCTTTGGTTTCTAATGAGAATTCACATCATAAAGTATTGCTTCCGGAGTCAGCAAAACATTTGCGTCTTAAGAGCCCCTGCCGATATCGATTTGCTAAATGTTTTTAAGTGGATGGCTTGCATGAATATATGTCCCTTGAATAAATATATATATATATATATAAGTCACACGCGGACGTATTTGCAAGCATCAACTAGTATTTTATAATTATGATAATATTATATTATTAACTGTAAAAATAAATCCATCCAAATACTGCATATCGATATATGACTTCGTTTAAAATGTCGTAAGGAATAGCAACAGCAAAAACACACGAACAGTGTTTGGCTACTTGATTTTCTATTAAAAGAATCCGAAGAAAAGTTATCGGGTCTAGTGCCAGCGCAGTAAGTTTGCGTCAACGTGATGCGTACACGCAATAATTTCAACTGATTTATCATCTGCCAACAATCTGCCAAGACTTCTTAACGAGCCATCAGTTTGTATAACACGTATTGTCAATTAATTTCGCCAGAACTGCGAAGACGCCCACATTCAAAAGAATTAGCAACGCAGAATATTGTTTGTAGCATAGAAAATAGGATTAAAGTAACAGTAACAGTTCCTAATTCTATGGTTTATAGTAAGGACAAAATGGTCGAGTCATAAATTATTTTTTTGCACAGTAATGTGCACGTGCAGGCAAAAGTTATCGATAAACTGCTCGGGGTAACAAGATGCTAAGATGTTCGTTTTTAATGTATGCTGAGTTAGTTTATAAGTGGAGTATACAATATTATAGTATACAACAATCCATTTAAAGACTGTTTAAATGGATTGTTGTATACTGTGTTGGCTTCCTTATAAATAAAATAAAATAAAATAAAACGCTAACAAACCAATTTTCGTCTCGAAAATGCGAATATGAAAGCTAACGTTTCAAAAAAACATTGGGAAAAATTGTGTTCGACACTCGGAAGCTCTACAACTACAAAATGAGAACTTGAGAAAGTTACACATAGCATATATATTAATACGGAATTAATTATAAATGCGAAAGTATGTTTGGATGTATGGATGTTTGTTACTCTTTCACGCAAAAACTACTGAACCGATCATCATGAAATTTTGCATACACGTTGTTTGGGACACCAGAAAGGACATAGGGTACCTTTCATCGTTCAACGCAGACGAAGTCACCGGCACCAGCTAGTTTATAATAAATGTAAATGATGATTCTGACGATGACGATTATACGTAATCATCCGCTAAGAAAAGCTTTCAAAATTGTTACACCGTGCAAAGCCGGGGGCGTAGCCAGTTTTGTATATAATAGTAAATAGCGGGTTTAGTGGTCATAGAATACTTACTAAAAATTTCAAAATCCATTCTCCTGTCCTCACCTTGTTTTTGTATTTTTTGTTTTTTATATATTAATTTATTTATTTCGGATAATTTATAAACCATATTAAAAAAGTAACTTAATATAGAACTATTAACAAAAATAATCAAAAAAATATTTTCGAGGCGTGAAATTTTTTATATCATTTTTAGATGACCCCTAAGAACAGTACTTTTTTCTGAATGAAAAGTACCCTATTCTGTGTCTATGACAAACTGTAACCAAAATTTATGATGATCTATTGAGTAGTTAAGGCGTGAAAGCCAAACAAACAAACAAACATTAGCATTAATAAAATTAGTTAGAATAAAACTTAGATTTTTTTATGGCTGTTGATATTAAGTATTATTCGTTATTTATAAGCAACGGTAACTTAGATATAGCAATGGCATTTATAACGGTCACGTATATGCAAACTATCAGTTTGGATGTAACCACACCAGCGAACTTGAAAATATATTATTTATTATTTCAATGAACCACACTATTTATATAATACATGAAAGTTTTAACTTAAACACTCATCTATATATGTCAAATATATAGATAAATAAATAAATAAATAAATAAATAAATATCTTCACACATTCAACGCAGCACCATCTAGTTCCACAGTAAGCAACTAATGCTTGTATTATGGATATCAGACAGTTGATATAATACATAGATAACATTTAATTACATAAGGAATAAAAAATAAAAAATACTAGAATAGTGAACCTAAAACTAAAAACCTTAAAAAATATAATATAATAAAAACTAAAATATATTATTAAAAGGAGTCCCTTTAGGCAAGGTTCCGAAGATACTGGCAGCGTTCCCCCTTTGAATAGCTACACTAATTCTTTGTGCTAGGTAGCTGCCAGCTCTTCGGTCTCCTGTGATGTCGACTAACCTTTTTGCTATATCCTTAAAAAGACTTATAGCGCTAGGACCCCACGGACCAAGGGTCTCGACACCGAATGGGACATAGATTACTTTTTTTTTTTAAATACATTCATATTAAAAATACAAAACGCCCATGACTCAGGTACAAAGGTAAAATGTTAACACATAAACATTTGCCCCTAGCGGGATTCGAACCCGCGACCGTTTGGTTAACAGCTAGGGTCACTAGCCACTAGACCAAACGTGTCGTCACGTATTATAGATGATATAATATAGATGATATAATGTCAATATAATATATATATATGTCAATATATATATATATATGTTGCTCACCAAACATGTTAAGAGTGATAATAAAATTTTATAGCGTATTTTAAATGAAATAAGCCCCAGTAAATCATTAAGCGAATCGTATTTATATTTTTAAATCGCCCCGTGCGGCATATAAAATTGCTATGCGCCTACTGTGTTGATTCGAGCTGTGAATAATAATCAATCGGACCACCGACTTGGAACACCTAACTTGAATGCTAAATATTACGATACTAGTTTTTGCGTCACCTACAGCGAAGTACTGGTGCTTTTAAAAAAAAATATTATACACACAAGAGAAGCTAAGTAAACTTAATATTTTTTCATTAAATAAATAATAAATAAATAATTATCTTCACACATTCCACACAGCACCATCTAGTTCCACATTAAGCAACTAATGCTTGTATTGTGGATACCAGACAGTTGATATACTATAATAGATTACTTTTTTTTGTAAATACATACATATTATAAATAGAAAACATCCATGACTCAGGTACAAATGTAAAAAATGTTAACACATAAACATTTGCCCCTAGCGGGATTCGAACCCGCGACCGTTTGGTTAATAGCTATGGTTACTACCCATTAGACCAAACGTGCCACAGAGTGGCAAAACAATTTGAAGTGATTGATTTTTTTAATGTTAAGGTCGACAAACAGGCTGACGGTCCACTTGATAATAGGTGGTACCGTCGCCAATAACACAAGCAAAGCCACAGGTGCTACAACTGCGCTGTTGATCATATTAAGATTAAGTATAGGGTTTAAGAAGGGACGGGGAAGTAAACTTTGGCATGCCTTACTCATTCACCGTAACATTTCACTATGATCTTCTGTAAGGAGGGTGGTTACTGCCGCCAGACGAGATAACTGACTGATTAACGCAAGTTACTACTATTAAAATTCAGACCAGTGTTAATTTTGAAAAGTCTATTTTTAAAGTTGGCCCTTTCAAGCATAATACCCGGAACCCCTGAGACAAAGCGTTAAGGCAAGCACCCTAACCACTCATCCAATGTGTTCGTCAGATATTTTCAAGTGGGGTTTCTATAAAAAAATAAGAATTTATCTCTTCCTGTATATTGTGTATATGTAAATGTCCAAAACACTTGATTCATGAATTCCGGTTTTATCTCTTATTTATTTAAGGCACTACTTCTATTTTTTTTTTTTTCTATTTGGATAGTTAAAATAAAGCAAACTTTATACAGATGCATTTTAACTTTTGAAGTGCCCATACTAAATTAAATCTCTTTTATTAAAGAGGCGTATAAATGGCAAATAGTTGTATGGGAGATCAATTATTCCTTCACCATGGAAATGAAATATAGAATATTTCATAATCATAATACAGGTATTTTAAATTAACTTACGCATTGTCTACACAAAACATTATCACTATTTATAGCTTACAATAGTTTCTTAGTAATTAAATTGCAGATTTATTAAACAATACACATCCGTTACTGTCAAGTATTAAGTAGCTAGACACATGTATCTATTAGGGACCACACAAACACAGGACATGACAGATCTAACGACTCATGTCATGTGCATTGAAAAATATGATACTTATTTAAAGTAAATAATAACTTACTTAGATTATCTGAGCTTAATTAAATTCATTTTAAAAAAGTCTTTTTAAAATTATTGCTCATTTGTTTAAAACTTAAAATTTTTATTCAATATCGATTCTTTCTTTTAAGTGGATTTTTTTTTTTATTTTTCTTTTTAATTAAAAAAAAAAATCTGTACTCTGTAGGTACAAATTTTTATTAAATAATGTTAGAATGTATTAAGTTTTGGTGTTCTAAATGACACTATTCAATACATAGTTGGGAAAAGAAAATATATGTAGGATGATTTTTGAATTTAAATTTAACTAAAATTTAATTAAAATTTAATTAAAATTTTTTGTTTTTACTTATTATTGAATATCAATGTCAAATCGGAGAGGTATCGCTTCATAAAGTCTACATTGGAAGTAAGAAAAGTAAGAGCTTCCCACCATTTACAAGACCACTACAAGACAGTGAAAGACTCAGGCCCCAATTCTTAGATGAACAATCCGTCCGTATACTAATATTATAAATGCGAAAGTATGTTTGGATGTATAGATGTTTGTGACTCTTTCACGCAAAAACTAGTGAACCGATCACTATGAAATTTTGCATACACGTTGTCTGGAACACCAGAAAGGACATAGGGTACCTTTCATCGTTCAACGCGGACGAAGTCGCGGGCACCAGCTAGTATTATAAATGCGAAAGAATGTTTGGATGTATGGATGTTTGTAACACTTTCACGCAAAAACTACTGAACCGATCACTATGAAATTTTGCATACACGTTGTCTGGAACACCAGAAAGGACATAGGGTACCTTTCATCGTTCAACGCGGACGAAGTCGCGGGCACCAGCTAGTATACAATATTGTTACAATTGTTTTATTTTCTAATGTTTTAATACTGCCATAGTATAGTATCATATAAAACGCAAGATATGGAGTGTAATAAAAGTACATGGCAGTCATGCACCGACTTCCTTGCGACTAATGATCAACATTTGCACCAATATATCACGAGACTCTAAAACAATGGGTGCTGCACACCAAATTGGTATCATAGCTTCGTTTCGAATGAAGCGATAGACCGCCCACACTAATCATTATGCTACGATAAATCAACTTTATCGATACTTGGACGACTGAGATTCTGTGCTCGACATACATTGCCTATAGAACAATGGATTTGCTTTGTAACAAACTTTTATGTCCTCACATAGTACCCTGTCCATGTATGTGCATCCGTGCTTCACACATTAGACACCTATATCTAGATCTAGATTTGGAAAATAATATCGTTTGCAGACCTAAATGCAGCCTGAATGGAATTTGAATTTAACACCCTCTGACCTAGAAATTGTCGTAATATATTGAATATATATTTCGCTTTCCACGTCTATCTGTATGGCTGCTAACTCCCCATAAACCACGAATGGATTTTAATGCGGAAAACACCATAAATGGTTTTCACGTTAGTAGCAAAAGCAATGTTAATAAATGTTTAAACTGTATCCTCCGATTTTGTTATCCTCACTTTAAACATAGACACGACAAGGTCAAGAGGTTGCGTGCGTCTACAAACGATATTATTTTCCAAACGTCACTCCTCAATTTTTAATTCAACTAAATGTCCATTAGTGGCGCTGTTTGAGTGTCCATTTACGTCCATGGTGTCCATACAATTAAGCGAAACATGTCACTTTACGAGTAATATAAAAATGATTACACTAGCAGACACGGTTCCAGTAATTTGAAACGAGATATTCCATTGGTCGTCGTCAATCGAAGCGCCGATACATCGATGTACACTAAACAGCATCTATGAACCGTCATCTATCAACTTTTGCGATCTCTCTCATACAATCATGTCGAGCGTGTTATTTTGCCAAATAACACGTTTCGGAGGGCGAAATTGCTATCTAGCTCGCCTTAACCATTACTCTACTCTTCGAGTTATGCTTTTATTTTGACAGATATAAAACGAGCTTATTTCCAACTGATTTCTTTTTCACAACAAGCAGATATATTAGAAAAAGTCGTGTCTTGTCTTTGTGCGAAACAAACTTGTGTGCTGAATTTATCAACTTTCTCTTTATTCCTGTGTATTTACATATTAATCTGTATTACATATATTTGAGCTAATCTGTGTCTATAGATCTATATATATTATAAAATAAAATCGTCCGCTTAAACTGTTTTGCCTCAAAACTTCTTATAAAACACCAAACAGATTTTTATACGGTTTTCATTAATAGAAAAAGCGATAAACGAGGAAGGTTTGTGTACATAATGTGTGCAAAAAAATTGCATCCGTGCGAAGCTAGGGCTGGTAAGTTAGTTAGTATAACATAATTTGGTTATACATAATATATGTATTTAAATTAAAAAAAATAACTTTTTTTGCGTGTGAAAATCTGCGATTCAGATCCCCACCGACCATGGGGAGATCGGTGGGATATGTGGGACTTCTACCCACTAAAAAAAAACCCACGGTGTTTCCTCAAGAACATACCTAATCTATTATATATTTAAGAACTGCAGTCGCAATAAATTTGTATGAGAACAAGTTACAATATATAAATAAATGATTTTTTTTATAGACGACCCCCTCCTTTACAATAATAACAATATAAACTGGGTGTAAGTAATCGTGTGGAGGTTGGAGCAACCCAATTCATATCAATTGGTTTAAATGTCTCGAGTGCAGTGTCATTGTCGCGGAACATATCAAACGCGCCGCGTCGCATCGCGTCACAGTATACAGGAACAAAGTAAGCAAAGTCAATTTTGGAACATTTCTTCTAGACATGAGATTCACTAGAGATTCGTTTTTAAGTACTTCAAGTACATTTTATGTTAATTGGTTTAGTAAATTTTTTATAATATTTTAAATTTTAAATTTGATATTTATTTTTGTAAACGTTCACTTGATTGTAGGTGGCTACCGTCGCCTATAACACAAGCATCGCCAAAGGTGAATCAAGTGCGCTGTCGATCTTAGAATGGGATTAATGATAAGAGAGAAACCGGCACTAAAACCTAGTGGAGGCTTTTCTCAAATAAAGCTTCCATTACAAAATAAAAATTCCAAATTATTTTTAAATATTAAATTAACTTTCCAGACATTAAAGTTTCTTTTAACACTGTTGTTAATTAATTTTCAAATAATAAATGGGAATTGAAATTACACAGAGTTTTAATGTTAATAGAACAATATAATTAGAAATATACAATATTCCTTTTTAATGTAATGTGATAATTAGGGTGTATTACCTATAATACCTAGATACCTAATGCATATTAATTATTTGCAGAAGAGAAAGAATGTTTACCGTACTTAGTTCTATACTGTGTTCACCCTCAGCAGGGGGCAATTGGAAATATGTACTTGAATCAAAGTACCGACAATCGAATTAATATCAAAATGATACCGACCCTTTATTTTTTCCGAAACAGTGGCAGTTGAGTTTGACCTATTTAAAAATATCGTCAAAAACACATTGTAAATTATAATTAATATTATTTTGACTAGCTAGCAACAATGGTTAACGTGCTTGGTGTGACGCTCTGTTACATGGTCACAGGGGTCTCGCGTTCGATTCTCACCTGGGCCAAATTTGTAAATTAATTTATCATAGTTGGATCTGGTGTGGTTTTTTAAAATTTTGGCAGGGCACACTGAGTTTCGCAGTCATTTTGGCAGCCTTACAGAAAACCTTACAGAAAACCACTGCGAAATAACAACCAGTGTGCTGTTGTTTTGGGGGAGTGTGTTTTTAGGGAAGGCATACCAAAAACTTATCCCTTTGTAAATTATTTATCTTTAAACGGTCTATTCCCAAAATGTCCCACAAGAAATGTCTCATTTGGGACATTTTGGAAATTTCAAAAATAATTATTTTTATTGTTCCCAAAGTAAACCTGACATTATGGTCGGCAGCGCATTTGCAACACTTGTGGCGTTGCTTGTTTCATAGGCGACGGTAGCCACCGTACCCTTCAAGTGGATCGTCACTCTGTCTGGCGATCTTTACATTAAAAATAATATACAATGAACCAGGATTAGTATAATCAGTAAGTATCTATACAAACATTCAAATTCAAATTCAAATTCAAAACATTTTTATTCGAAATAAGATTTACAAAATCGCTTTTCGACGTCAGAGAATGGCAGAGAATGGCACGTTCTCATAAACTATAATATAAAAATTATATAAAAAATGCCCATTCATCTTATGATTATCTAACTGATAAAAACTGTTTAAGAATTATAACTACGTATAACAGTTACAGTATGATTACATACGACTAATATATATAATATAAGAACATAGATGATATAAGAGAATCGAAATTTGCCTAATTCTTCCTCATACAATCGTCACCTAATTATATACATACTTAGTAATGTTAAAAAAAATTACTGAATAATTCAATTTTTTAAAAATTTAAATATGCAGACAGCCTGACGACCCACTTAATGGTAAGTGGCAACAGTCGCCTATAACACAAGCAACGTCACAGGTGCTGCAAGTGCGCTGCTAACTACAGTATAGGATTAAGGATATGGAATTTTCAAAGGACATTGGGAAATGGACTGTGAAAAGAATTTTTAAGTACCCAGCTAAAATTTGGTTACATTCATTGAAGAATATTTTCAGTGGACTCACCTCCAAGGGGAAATCGGTTCGTTATCCTAATACCTAATTATCTGACGTTAGAAATTTATCATAATATAGTTGTCAGTGCGGTCGTTAAAGTGCTACAAGCAGTTATCGACACTAATTTATGCACTGATAAGACTAAGAATGGTGTGAACATAAATCAATGAGAGCCGATAGTAGTTGGGTTAATGTTGTCAATGTAGGTCAAGAGAGAAAGATAAGGCACGATAACGAACTGTTCAAAGATTACATAACACTTTTATTTACTCTCTTGTGCATTAGACAACGAATATAATAGATAAATTTTATTTATTATTATATTATGATTGTGTAAGCTTTCCAAAACTGTCTGATAAACATTGACACTTATAAGTAATATAAAGTGTAGCTTCATTTAGCGTAATCATAATTGTGTTGTGCTGATGACCTCGTTTTTGTTAATAAATAAAGATTATTTATGCGTATTTTGTAAAACTATTAAATTTATAAATAATTATTACCTATTCTTAAGTTATATTAATTCATGTAGATATCATTTATTTATTTTTATTATAAGACGTCATAACCCTATGAAAATAATTAAAAACTTTGCCCTTTATGAAGAGAGTTTTCCTTGTGTAGAATTTTTAGTTATTATTTTGATAATTATTTTTTTATTTATATGTGGGCAGACAGGTTGACGGTCCACCTGGATGGTAGTTAGCCACCGTCATCTATTAACACACATATATATAAGCCAATTGCACTAACAAATTTATGATGCATCTGATAACATTATGTTTATAATATACGATCGTAAAGGATGAGGGATTAGGAGGAATAGGGAAATAGGCTTTGAATCATTAGTCTACAGTGTCTTTTAATCTTTGACCTTTTGTCTCAGGTAACAAAAAACAGAAACCTACCGCTATAAAAGGTAAAATTGCGAAAACCAACGACGGTATCCATTGTGGGCTAATGTTAGCTAAGAATGGAGCTGTCATTGCACCAATTTTCGCTCCGCCAGAACTCAAACCGTAACCCATATTTCTCAATGGTGTTGGAAATAATTCGGAAGCGTAAACGTAGATAACTGCGAAGGTTGTGCTGATAGCGCTAAAGCCTGTGATGCCAAGAGCAGTACGGATCGGGCCTTCCGGTGAAAACGTTAAGCAGATCATGGTGACACCACTTGTTAAGAGTGAAATAATTGTCGTCGGTTTCCTACCATATCTTTTGTTAAGTACCATCGCAATAGGAGTGATGGGAACCTGAAAATAAATACAAAGTCTGACAAAAATATACGAGCAAATTTTTATAAAAATTATCTTAATTAAAATTGGATTTAATGTCTAAAAGTATTGCTATTAACTATCCTTTGTATTGCTGTTAAACGTACTGACTATTTACACAAAAGATGATAACAATGTTTGTAAACCATTATTAGGTTTGTCTAGACATAATTAACTGTCTGCATGTCCTTCATACGTAACAAAATAATGTTGTTGTATAAAAGTTCTAAGCTTATTTTGAGTCTAGAAAAAAGAAAAAAATTTTTAGTATGGATTAAGTTGGGTAGCTTCAAAATATATTTCGTTAGGTAGTTTGAAAACATTATAAGTACATTTTAAATTGAAATATTTACCTGAATAAATCCTGTCACGATTACGACAATAAATAAGTTTGATCCCAAAAACGTTACATACTGATTTATACCAAAGTAACAAATTCCAGTTATTGTCCACACACCGACAGAGCATATCGTCTTCATACACATTTCTTTAGATCTAAATAAATCTAAATAGGTATTGTTTACAACTTCGTTCTTCTCTAAGTTCATCTGTGCAACAGTTCTTACGATGTTGTCTTTTATATTGTTGGTGTTTAATCTGTTACTGAAAAAATTAATAAATGTATACATTACTTATATATTTTATATGGATTATTGGTCCCAGAATAAATACTTATTTTAATAACTTCGTTTTAGTCTTCGGTTTCCTCTTCTATATATATATAACTATACATATAAAATAAAGTTGCTTCTATTTTTAAATATTACGGATTTTGATACGGCTTTCACTAATAAAAAAGCGATAAACGAGAAAGGTTTGTGTACTTTATATTTTCAGAAAAAAATTCCGTCCCTGCGAAGTGCTAATTTATATAGAAATCTTATTACTTTAAGACCTACAATAGGTATCGTACTCTCATTAAGACTAAAAATTATATTGTTATTTTAACCTATTATACAACATTTGTAAAGAGAAAATAAAATCTTAAGATTTAAAAAAAATATTTTATTTTCTCTTAAGAAAGGCAAATTTTTTTTTTGTCTCTTATCTGTTGTCATTTTGAGAAATAAATATTAATTTAAAAATCTTCATAAGAAAACTCACACTCATAACTCACCACTTAGCAGCTTTCGTCATAATTTCTAAAGCTTTATCAATTTTTCCATTTGATACCAACCATCTAGGTGTTTCGGGGAGGAATATTATAAACACCATAATGATTGCTGACGCAACACTGTAGGCCAGTAAGTAGACACGCCAAGTAGGCGATAAATAAGCAAAGAGGGCCAACGTTGCTTGAGCTATTCCGTCTGGAAGAATTGCGCAACATCCTGCTACCTGCAACATTTAGAACAAATAATAATTATTATTATTGTTGCCAATAAGCCTGACATCATGGTTATCGATCGATCTCAGCGCCGGACGATGCTTGTTGACATCACTGTCCCGCATGATAGGATAAACTTAGTAAGTATATAGAGTTGGCTCACGAGTTGACCGCCATGTGGGATGTCGATTCGACCATCATCGTCCCGATAGTCGTGTCTGCGAACGGTCTTAAGAGCCTCGACCAACACCTCGAGAGGAATATAATGTATTAAGAGTAGATAGACGGGAATCCCACCCGTTATAGTATGAATGAGTGATGAATAATAGAAAGAAACAGTATGAAGAATAAAAGTGCGAGAGGAAAGAAAGTGAGAACTAGAATGAATGAGTAGAAAATATAGGCTTCAGCGCAAAATGCTGGAGGGATTTAAGTTAAAAAAAAAAAAAAAAAAAAAAAAAACACCTCGAGAGGCTCTCACTAGATGGCGCTGGGTCAAGGGACAAATACAGAAGGCGGTTCCTCTTGTCAGGAGGTTTCTCCCTCTGCAGCCCTAACCACCGGTAGCTTGGGCCTTGCCTCGCTACTTGCGGAACTCTAGGCTTAAGTTTTTTATAATATTTATTGTTTTTTTTTTTTTTATATTGTAAAAAATTTAAAACTAACAAAGAAAATATATACTTGAATAATAATAATAATTTATTTCTTGATCATATGTACATAATCGGTATTTTAATTAATATTTGATCTATATGTAATATATGTATGTATTTACAAAAAAAAAGTAATCTATGTAGTATATCAACTGTCTGGTATCCATAATACAAGCATTAGTTGCTTACTCTGGAACTAGATGGTGCTGTGTGGAATGTGTGAATATATTTTTTTTTATATAATGACCTACCATACCTACCATACCTATTAGTGCCATACAAAATCTTTTTCTTAAATCTAATTTATCCAAATATATCAAGTTATAATATTTAATGTCAGTATCAATTATCCAATGTCAAGTATATTATATGCAGCATAAAATTTTGTAATTAAAGAAATCATGAATGGTGTATTAAACCCTTTCGACCAACACTGTCTTTAGGTTCTTTTTAAAATCTCCTATTTATTTGTTCTTAAATTTTATTGATAAATTGTTATATAATATATTTTGTTTATATATAAGTAAAATTTCGTTTCAACTTAACTCCATACTTGAGATACGAATATTAGAAGCATAAACACTTCATATTCATAAACTCTCGTTTGTACTATTGGATCCAATGCACATATAAAAGACCAGCTGTTGCTCGCGACTTCGTCTGCGTTCAAAAGAAGAATATATGAGTAATAACGCCTGACATCATTATCGCTGTGACGACGGTGGCGCCGCCACGCGACAGTGGCGCCCAATTGTTTATATTTTTAGACGATCACTAGGTAACAGTACTTATACAAATACAAATACAAATGCAAAAACTTAACAAATTATATACTAAAACCCTCCTCGAGAACCATTCTATCCATTGGTGAAAACAACATGAAAATCGGTCCAGTAATTTTTGAGTTTAACGCGAACAGACAGACAGACAGACAGACAGACGCGGCGGAGGATTTTGTTTTATAATATGTAATGAAGACAGAAAACTCACAAGAGACAACTGTGAAATACCAAATTGTATACAACAAGTAAAGTGTTGATTAGTTACTTTTAAAAATAATTTTATGTTTTATTAAATTATACACTCAGTTTACTGCATCTTTCGATAAGCGAATTCTTTTTATTATTTTCTTTTTAATGTTTGGGACTTTTACCGTACAAACAAAGGTATATCATCTCCTTCATTCCCTGTTACTGGTGACTTTAAATGGCGGTTAGCCTACTTGACACATGGTGAAAGAGGGCCCTAAGTAAAATAATTTTACAGCATACTGTAACATCTTTGTGTTATTGTTTGATAATACATACTGTATATTTCCCAGTTTTTATATGCAGTCGTGTCTGATTTAATGTCTAGACCTAGTTTAAAATAATTAGTAAGTTATAAGCTCTGAAAAACACAGAAAAATTGTTGCAGAATATTGCACTGATATCTGCTGTACAAGTGGATTATAAAGTAGCTTATAGTAGATATTTTGTTTGACACACACCTACCTCTCTGTGCTGTGGTCCGACGACTTCTAAGACAAACACTACACTTGATATCAGTGAACCACCAGAAGCTAATCCGACGAAGAACCTCATGACATTCAATGACCAGTAATTGGGGGCGAATGGAGCCGCCATCATGAATGTAACATTAATCAAAGCTGACGATACAAGTGCATTGCGACGACCAAATCTAAAACATAATTTTTTTATATAAAATTAAGATAAATAAATAAATATCTTCACACATTCTACACAGCACCATCTAGTTCCAAATAAAGCAACTAAAGCTTGTATTATGGATACCAGACAGTTGATATAATACATAGATTACTTTTTTTTGTAAATACATACATATTATAAATAAAAAACATCTAAATGTTAAAACATAAACGTTCGCCCCTAGTGGGATTCGAACCCGCGACCGTTTGGTTAACAGCTAGGATTACTAGCCACTAGACCCAACGTGTCGTATACTTAATATTAATGTCCTAAGGCGACTGTAGCCATCTACCATCAAGTGGATCGTCTACTTGCCTGTCAACGCTTTATTAAGAAAAATTGAATAAAAATTAACAATAATACTCATGGTGATCAATCCAAACGAGTCTGTGTGACAAATGTGAAATTTATTTGAAATAATTTATTTAGTAAACCTGCGAGATGAAAGGAATATATAAATATCTTATAGTTATTACACGTTAAAGGCAATACCTATCTGATATCCATCCGAAAAGAGAAACACCGATCAGTAAACCAAACATCAAAATTGTTTGCGTAAAACTTGCGAGCCATGAATTTTCGCAAATCAATCCGAATTCAGATATCAAAGTGTCTTCGAATACATCTTGACTATATTTGTATTCAATACAATCTTTGTAACATGTTGTATTGATTATATAGTCTGTCATATTGGTTTCGAATTCGACACAAGCATAACTCGTTGTTGGTGTAAGAAATACAATAGACAGCATATTCCACATCGCAATAAATCTATTGGAAGCAGCTATAACGCACACCATGCCTTGCCACAACCCAAAAGCGCCCATTGATTTAACTACGTAATCATCTTCTTGTTCGAGATCTCTCTGTCTGTTTGTAGCGCCATAAGATATTACATATATATTATCGGTCCCTGGCCGTTTCATGCCTGTTAGTTTAGAACTTTGAGTATCCTGAAACAAAAACAGAAATTGATATCAATCATTTTTTATATAAATATCGTCAAGCAGGTTGACTGTCATCTCGGTGATAAGTTACAAAACAATTTGTACACGTTGTGCTTATGTTACCGAGGTTAAAAAATAGTTTTTTAGAATTTTCTGTCTGTGCGTTTTTGCACGCTAAATCAGAAACGGCTTAATGAATTTGAATGAAATTTGGCACACAGACAGTTTATTACCTGGATTAACATATATTATATATATAGGATACTTTTTTCTCTAAAAATGTTAAGTCCCTGTGGGATTTTCAGGATGTACAGCGCGTACGAAGTTACGGCACCAGCTAGTAAATTGATAAAAATTAAATAATATGACTTAATTCTTAATAAGAAATGATGACAACACCGACACGAAAGTAATAATTATAGAAAATATTAACACAAGACATTTACATTTGCTCTTTTGTAATCAACACTTTACTTGTAGTTGGTGAAAGAGGCCCTAAGCAACATACTTATAATTCGACAGAATCAGTGCAACATATGTTTATCTTTCAAACTGCCTACAGCATGTATTTATCGTAAATCGCGATATTGGGTGATACTCAAGACACGTTAACCATTTCTGGTTTAATTAATAAAATTAAATCAGAAATCGTTAACGTGTCGTGTGTTGTGAATGAAATTTGACGTCAGACTTTAAAAGTCCTGCTCCCGCTCGCTCGTTAACTTTAACCATGAAGAATTGAACATGGTAATAACATGTGGCCGGTA
Source organism: Synanthedon myopaeformis (assembly GCA_944738685.1). Lineage (NCBI taxonomy): Eukaryota > Metazoa > Arthropoda > Insecta > Lepidoptera > Sesiidae > Synanthedon > Synanthedon myopaeformis. The sequence goes on from OX122921.1 coordinate 942,521, forward strand.
CAACAACTTGTAATTTGAGGCACTTTCAACTCACTCAATCAAGTAAATGCTGTTACTTCAACGTGTTTTGGTTTGACAGGGAAAATGACGGCGCAATAGCGTAATTGAACGCCGCAGCAAATGTTGTTTAAACCGCTTTGTTTATTAAAAAAAAGTTTATTGAAACAATCAGAGGAGCTTTCTAATATTTTGTCAAGTACTGTGGTTATATATTTTCATAATAATTTACTAGATTTTTAATCAAATTATGATAATTAAGTTATGAAAACCCTACAATCAAGTGCACTGTCAGCTTAACATTATGAAAAAATCTTATTTATTTGCTTTAGATGTAAACGTGGCCAGTATTTTTGACAAAAAAAATCTGTAGCTGATAATTTTATGATAGTTGATAAAATTGATAATAGTTTATGTAAAATGTATATTGTAAAATGAAATAATAAATAATCAAATCGATTCTTCTTCACTTTTAGAATGTATACACTTCAATGTACCAAAATTGAGAACAAGATCAAGTGATACATTTCATATTTCCTATTGTAGAACTAATCATTGTAAAAATTCCTTCATTCATCGTTCTAAGTATCACTACAATAAATTTCTGAATAATATTAACATATTTTCCAAAAATTTGAATTCTTATAAAAAGAAAATTGGCGAATTACTTTTGAAAAATTAATTTATTCACTTATAGAATATTCTCTCTTCTTTTTATTTTTTGGTCTTATTATTATTATTATTATTTTAATTAATAAATAAATTTAAAAATATAATTTTTATGATTCATTAGGCCTGTTTGTATATAATCTATAATATATATTTTTTTAAATTTATGGCTGTATGTAATCTAAATAAATAAATAAAATTAAAAATAAAAATTTAAGAATATTTTTTCGTCTATATCTATTCGGTACTCCACTAAAATGTTATTCTCGTTATTCCCAAAATTACACTTTCAACCACATCATTTTTCAAAACACCACTTGCATCGCAACGTGCCCAGTAAACAACTCCAACATTTCACTAACCATAGACTTTATCGTACCAATAAACGTAAAAAACAGAAGATAATCTTCCTATTATTTAGTTTCATGTCTTCATCTGTTAAGATGCATTTATTTTTTACTAAATTTAATTATTTCTCCACTTTCGATATGATTATATGCTCGAATTTCTACCAATGGACGAGATATATTTATAAAATTCATATTTTACGTATATATGGGCACCATGTATATTATATAAAAGTTTATACTTTTTATATGATTTATTAAAAATTAAATTAAATGTTAATTTTAATATTTAAAAATATTTGTTTTCAATTTAATATTGATTATAAGTGTAGCTTTATGATGTATTGTATCGCCTTAAGAGAGTTATAAGTATAGAAGAACATAGAAACTGTTAAACATTTTATTTATATCCAAAATGTGAATTCCAAAATGCCTACCAGGTATAAGGAACAGAAAAAAAGACTAACGTGTGAATCCATGGTTCAGCTACTAAGTTTATTTGATATACTATGATATCGCGGAAGGAGTTACGAAAGGGAGAGTGGCTAATCATCAAAATTACGCCTCTCTGCCCAATCACCATCGGATTTATGGGCCCCTGAGGGGTTCATGGTATTATTGCGATCATTCTCTGGACGTTCATGGCGTACCACATAATTTTGATGTGCTAAAATTGTCTGTACCATATATACGATTTTATGATGAATCCTTACCGTGTCATTTATGGCAGCGAAGAAAGCTTATCTAACGATATTTGAACACTAAGTTTTTAAGGTTTTAAAAAAATATTCAAATAATATAAGGTAAAAAACCAGCTATATGTAATCAGCTATGCCAGCTTTTTGGAAAAGGCTACTTAGGCTAGAGTTCACCAACAGACGGTTATTTTTAAACAGCTGCTTAGAATTTAAACAGCCGTTTAATAATATTTTGTTGTTCAAAATCGCTAAAAGGTGCGGGTTAAACGCCTTAAACATCTGATTAACTTAATGATTAATCTGATGTTTAGGGCGTTTAACCCGCAGTTTAGCGATGATGATCAACAAAATATTATTAAACGGCTGTTTAAATTTAAACAGCTGTTTAAAAATAACCGTCTGTTGGTGAACTCGAGCCTTAGTCGTTATAGAAACATATGAAGACCGGCTTATCAGCATTATTCTAAGCTGAGATTAGACACATTAATAACTAAACAAATAAACTCAAATAAATATTATGGTAATGTATGACGATTAAATTACTTAGATTACTTGGATCATTCATTGACCCAAGTAATCTAAGTAATAATTATTAACAAATAATTATTAAAATTTAATAAATGAATAAGTAATTTTACATGTACTTCCTAAAAACCGAATAAGTCACAAGAGAAAATATAATAAGTAAATAACACTTTAAAAGTTTAAACAAGTTTTTATTTTCTTGAATTGTAAAGGCCTGCGTCACTAAATAAAGGCATTCACAGAGTTGAAGAACAAATTCAGTGGGCTTTGTATTTTGATTAAAGAACAATTTTTCTAACCCATTACTTATGTTGGTTTAAAAGAAATTTCATAAATATATCGTCGCGAAGAAAGTTTATTGAAACAGTATAGAGTGACTGGAAAGATGGAACATGTGGTTTGAATAATGGTTTCCGCTCTGGCATCCTTTAACTCGAGTGGCCAGGCTACGCAGTATTTGACAGCTGAACGCATTTTACATACGTTAAGCAGAAAGATTAAATCAAAAACCACGACAATATTTTTCCAAAACTCCAGTCGAATAATTGGCACCATAATTGATTTCATTAGAAGACTTTTTATACATTCTTCTCGGATGAGTGAGACGAGAATGAGATGCACTCAAAGCGACAACCCCCTTACTCGTCCGTAAATATTTCAAAAGAGTTTTTAATCAGTCGTCAAGCGATTTACAAATTAAACAGGGGCCGTGTTATGAAGAAATATCGCCAGATGCGCGACTCTGTTTCCATTGTCGCGTGTTGGACGACAAAACACTGAAATATATTATTTTACAATTTATTTTAGCATCTCATTTCAACATCTCATTGAAATTTAATTTCTAATTAGTTATAGAAAAATTCAAATTTACCACTGTCATGGTATGATGTACATTTTTAAAATTGAAAATTAATTTTTGTAAATTTATCTGTAATCCGGACAATCCAATTCGTAATTTGAAGTTTTTATTCCTATTTTTTTTTTTAGTTTATTTTTTTAAATAAGGATTTTCTCAATAGTTTTCTTTATAATTTTGCTTTTTCAATGTTGTTAATGTAATAGTAAGCCCAATATTTAAAGTGAACATGGATTTTTTTATATGATAACAGCAGTCGCCTATCCACAGGTGCTGCTAATGTACTACCGACCATTGTAGGATAGGGATTAGGATTAGATAGGGAAATGAAATGCCCTTGTCGTATCTTACCTCATCTTATCGTTGTGAGAAACGTGAACGTGCAACAAAGAAGAAATATAGCCGTCGCGAGTCTCTCCGCAAAAAGCTCGCAAATTTCCTCATCAATTATCATTATTAGGGGCGAAGAGCGGAGACGGCGTAATTGAGTTTTATAAATGGCGGGAAACGAGAACGATGCTGTCATAAATATCACAAGGCGCCCGAGGAGAAGTGTTGACATCGGGGGATCGGGGGGGGGGGGGGGGGGGGGACGGACGGTGAGATGTGACGTCACACCAACGCATGACATGACGTTCCATTTTTAAACAGTACAGCACATCCAATTTTGTTTATTTTTTTTTAAATAGCCCAATGCTTTTAGTCCGAGGAAATCAAAAGTGACACTGTACTATGCATGGAAATAATATACTCGTATCTTTTGGTACTAGGTAATAAATATTATATATTACAGATATCATTTTTAAGTAATAACGAAACTGTTTTGAGACAGATAGTTTTCGACAAAATAATAAAACTCTGAATTTTAATATTAACCGTAAATAATTAATTGTTACTAATCTGAATTTGACGAATTCTCGTGGATATATTATAAATTATTAGTGATAGTTGCTGTAATAGCTTCATAAATACAAAAACATATAAATTTAACTGTCAATAGATTTCGCAAAAAAAAAACGATGAAAACTATTTTTGTAATAGAGATCAACTTTCTCTATAATGTTTATGAAGACAATATATTTACTTCAGGTAACAAATATTATTGTGATTTTGAGTTTACGTTTTAGATATGAACCTAGAAAAAACAACGGACGGAATTCCAACTAATAAAGTGAAGCACCGTAGTAAGCTCGGTAACGTATTTAGACGTTAACACAAACACATACAAAGCATAGTAAGCTCGGCGTCCGCCATTACGCTGCTAGCGTTGATTAATGCACACGTAATGAATAATTAAAATAACAATTTAATTATGCCACCTGCGTCGTGAAATGTTGTTCCTTTATGTATGTGATAAAAAGAACAAGGAATCACATTCTACATGTAAAAACGCACACGCACACGCACGCATAAAAACGCGCCGCCATTACGGTGCTTCACTTTATACAGTGACAGCACTCCGTCCGTTGTTTTTTCTAGGTTCATGGTTTTAGATAATATAAAACAGAAAGAAATTTGTCTTGCATTAATATCAATTTTAGTATATTAAAAGTAATAAACTTACCTTTAAATATATTATTTTATCGTTTAAATTGTTAAATTTTCATCACAAAGGTTAGATACGTGCAATCACTAGATACAAATATTGTACACTGTTATCTTTGTATTAAATAATACTATAAAAGATTAGAGGAAAAGTAAGTTAAATTTACTATATATTAGGTATTAAACTACACCAATGGTGGAGATATATGCTATGCCGTAAAAATAGCATAGCAAGTGTAAGTGGGAGACATGATTATGGTACGAGCATGATGAATTTAAAAATAATGCAAAAGCAAAAGCATAAATAGATGTAAAACTAATTCCTCCATCGAATTATGACATTTGCAAAAATTGCTCTAGCTTATAAATAATGATAAGCTTATAAAAACGAACTGGACCATTGCAATGCAAATATCTTAAGAAATACGTATTATTTCCTTGTATAGGTTGCGCGAAAAAAACTCCTCCAGAGCTGAAGAAAATTCCTCCACCATTGAAATAGTATCTGTGCTGTTGGCAGTTGCTTTTTTTTTTAAACTAAATTTATTTATTTATTTTTAAAACAAGGAAATGTAATGTAATTTAGTTTAGCTATTGTTCAAAATGGGGTGTTAGAATTTATTTAAATTCTTTAAAATAGTATATTTTATGAGAGATAGTGTTCGCAGACTGGTCGAAACTCAATCATGTTATTTAAAAAAAAATCATTGACGACAAAAAATCTTAGCCATCTAAACAAACGGAAAATGAAAATCTACTCATAAATAAATTAGAAAAGAGGATTTGCTATCAATCTATCAATTGCGTTAAGCTGTATTATCGCTTTTGATGTGACGCATTCTTTAAACCTCTTTTAATGGGACATTTGCATTCTTGTCATAAATGATGTCAAGATTAACTTTATCTAACTTTATAAATAAGGCGCAGGTACTTAAGATATATTTATTAAAGATCAATGATTTAGATTAAGAATCTTAGAAAAGAAAATACCTAACATTTAGGAAATATAAGTAGCTAAGTAGAGCTGTGTTTCTTTTTACGAAATTGCATTCATAGTCACCAATTAACGTAAGTATTTTACATAACAATGGATGACAATTTGACAAAACACTCTCGTTTAGAGACTCTTTGTTACTCGAAGCATGTTTTAAGGCAAATAATAACAATGTATTAAACAAATTACATCCAATTATTAGAATAACGGAGGCTATTATTCTATATTTTGTAACGACAAAAAGAGATAATTATTTGGTTTAAACGACGGCTATTATAGCCTTTACCTATTTTTAAGTAGGTATAATCATTTTAAATCAAAGAAATGGAACCGTCTACGTACGAAACACTAGTTTTATTTCTTATTCAGGTGAATAATTAAATTAAATTTGCTTCCATACTTATACTATTATACTAACCATCGTTTATCAAAGACTTGAGTTCTTGGTAGTCCTAACGATGTTTTAAAATAAGTTAAAAATTTGAGAACAGATTTGAAAGTTTAAATATAATTTATTCTAACGATTGCGTCTGTAATTGTTATTCTGTGGTCCAATCGTCAGTTATCTGTGGTGCGCGCTGTCTCCTACAATAATCGTTAATTTTAACAGCTAAAACAATAACACTTAAATTTATAAGGTAATAACCGTTAAATGTGAGGACAAGGTGTCTTTGGAGCAGTAAATCGGGCGGGATGTCGAGATAACAGCTCGTCACTGAGTATAATTGAGACAACTTATATATCAACTCGTAGATATAGTGCAGCAGTGAAAACATTGAGCTCTGTCAGTAGCAAATATTACGTAACTAAGCCACTTCTTTGTTTAAAAAAACTTTTTAACAAAAAAATTAAAACTCTAAATTATTTAGGTATACTTACATTAGTTTAAGAACTTAGTTAAAAAAAGGTTTATAATTTTTTGTTTTTCAGTATTTTCGGTGGTTTAATTTTTTTGTTAAAAAGTTTTTATTATATAATTTTTTGTGGCTATAATCTACTAATTACTACATGCTTAATTTTTGATTATTTTTTTTTTTATTGTAATACACAACTCAGAATTAAAATTTGTGAGTGAACAATCAATCATCCCCTGTTTTCCTACCCTTAGGGTTGGAATTTTTTTTCCAAATTTATATGAGACCAACTTTGAGGTGTACCCTTTCCAATAAAAAAAGAATTATCAAAATCGGACTACTCTGTAAAAAGTTATGCGTTCATAGATAAAAAAAAAATGCGGATCGAATTGAGAACCTCCTCCGTTTTTTTTTTTCGGTTTTCGTCGGTTGAAAAAAATATGTTAAAATTATTACTTTTATTGTGATTTTTATATCATTTTTATTTAAATTTAATATTTTATTGCAGCAAAAATTTGGATCCGTGTGAAGTCGTGTATGTAAAATAAAAGTGACGAAATCTCCCACCAACAAAAACCCACTATACATTTGAAATAACTATATAAAATGTCAATCTTATTCAAAATTCTTTAGTTTGAGTTAAAGTAAGATTTTTTTAAATTACTAACGACCCGCCCCCGGCTTCGCATAGATTTTTTTTCTACAAATTATATATAAAATTATATATATCGTCGATCGCTCTTTTAATTAGTGATAACCGCATCAAATTTTCGTGGTATAGGAGCAGTTAGCGGATATACAGACAGACAGACACGGAAAGCGACTTCAATTTATACTATGTAAGGATAGAATAAGTGTCAATGCAGTATGTCAATATATTTTAATTGATAGATATTGTCTACGTATAAATTAGTGGCTGATAAAGCGAGAGACGTAAAGTTCAAGCTTTGACATTTGACAGTTGACAGCTTTGATTTACTGACCAATTGAAAGCTTCATAAATACAACTTCTACTTGTTCAAGGATTTCGAGTTAAATATAGTCTAAGTTATCATTTGGAGGTTTAAAAAACATTTTAAATTAGACGTAAATTATTAAGAACGCCGTCGCCATCGAAGTCGTATTCGTACAAAATTTGTGTCCCTTGGAGGAATTATTATTTTTGATATAAGTTTCTAGAATATATAAAAAATCGATGGGCGAAAGAAATTTTCGATTCCAACCTGTAGAAGTGGTGGAAAAAAAAAATTAAATAAAATTCTCCAAATTATACTAAAATGGCATGATTTACAAATAAAGTTTCAGACAAATATACATTGTAGAGAATTTTTTTTTTTTAAATAAAAATATTTATAATAACTTTTTTTGATAAAATTAAAATTAACAGAGTTAGAAGATGTCAGTTGATTCTTATTGGCTTTTTTTTTTTAATTTACTTTTAAACTCTTCAACTCTTAATAAAAATACTTTAAAAAATATATTATCAGAATATTAATATTAATAGCTGAATATAAATCAGTTCTTTTGGAAGACAAAAGATGGGTCGAGCGAATTCTTGAACATTCGCCATAGATTAGTGGAAGAAGTGTATTTGCGAGCCATAACTTACGAATATCGCCCCAACACCGCTCCATTTAACCTGACTAACGGCGCTATGAGACACATTTCATAAGACTAAGAAAAAACTGCTTAAACTAGGAGATTATTTCAAAAACTCTTAAAATTTGTATGAAAGTCAATACCTACTTTATATTGAGAATGATTTCTGTTTCAACACTAATAAGTATATCTAAAAGGTTTTGCCTGCGACTTCCTTAGCGCCCCCTTTTTTTAGGTAATAAAACATTTATTAAATCTATATATTTTTGTCAGGTATTGAATTTTTATTTTATATTTTCATCGTCTTACAGATTTATTTGTTAACTCGAAAAGATTGAGTATTATTGAGTCTGATCTCAGGATAATAATATGATAAATAATATGATATTATTCTTATTGTTATATTAGAAATACAAGAATAAACATAATTCAACCCCTCAGCTACAACAAGGGTGAAGAAATAACCCACAATGTTTCGCACAACCTTAACTTTACTTTTATGAAAACTGTCCCGGGCCACAATATTTCACGTTAAATGGCCTAGCTTTTTGTCGTTAAATTTGTAAGTTATTGCCGACTGAGTAGGGTGTCCACGATTTTTGGTCTTTTTGTTTAACCCTCAAATTAACTTAAAAATGATTAGGGCCTCTTTCACCAACTACAAGTAAAGTGTTCATTATTAAATTTTAAAAATAATTTTATGTTTTATTAAATTATACACTCGGTTTACTGCATCTTTCGATAAGCGAATTTTTTTTATTATTTTCTTTTTAATGTTTGGGACTTTTACCGTACAAACAAAGGTATATATCAGCTCCATCATTCCCGGTGACCGGTGACTTTAAATGGCGGTTAACCTACTTAACACTTTACTCAGAGATGGTGAAAGAGGCCCTTAACCTAGTTTAAGAGATAACCTTCTTCTAGAATTGGGCTGCCCAATCGGACAATCTAACGGCTACTCCTAGTTCCAGAGATTAAAGGTTTACTAAATGCGTATATATTGATTTATATACACCTGACTGATGTACTAACATATTCTAAGCAATATAAAATCATCTCAAATACCTACGAAATAGAAATATATTTTCTAAAAAGTATAATAATCAACAATAACCAGAGACCAAAACAAAACAGCTTTTATAGTGCTTCTGACTTCTGAGACACTTATTATGATGCCCGTCGATGACATTAGAACAAGTTATCAATAGCTTGGTTACCCTACACAAAGTATGTGCAGAGTTGTATTTTAGAGCCATATTATATAGGAACAAACCCATTCATTCTTATTCTGAATAAGGTGTTAGTTATGCCTATTTCACCTAAATTTGTACATTACCGATTTCTTTTGAATTTTGATTTTACCAAAGGAGTATAAAAAAGGACTTATTTATGCTTTACTGTAACGAAAACTCCCTGTAATTTTTTTATTAAGTCTAACGTTTCTTTAATAGTTTCCAAAATTCATGTTAGGTCGTTATTATATTGCAAACTGTACTTAAGTCCAGTGGAAGTAAAGAATTTCGAAGTTTGACTATACCTATGTGGCAATAGCAGATAGCAGTGGAATTTGTGATGCCATATCTATTTCCGATGTCATTAACAATTTAAAAATAAAACAATCCGATTTCTCTGAATGTAACACGACACGCTCACGTCAGCCAGTTCGGTTCTCAAGGGATTATGTTGAAAACAAACTGAATAAAATATAAATGTGATACCCACAGTTACATATTATACTACACCTACGAAGCCATAACCGTTGTCTTTACATGATAATATGATATACATATCTATATACATATGATATACATATACATATCTATGTAGTATCAAAGTCTTACATATTTTATTGATTGAAACAATTAAAACAATATAAAGCCGAAAACCCACTCACGGGGTGACTGACTCATCTTTTTGTTCTCCCAGAAGGAGTGGTGGGGGGTTTTCGCTTTATAGGTGGTCGGATAGGGGGTCGTTTGGTGACCCCCAGAAAAATCCGATATCCTCGGTACACCGTCCTGGTAAAAAGTTGGCGACGGGATCTCGGAAAGTATCAGTCGGAGAGGGACGGGATTTGCGGAATGTCATAGGGTATGATCGGTAGTCGCCACCGGACCGCTCATCCCCACCCCTTTCATACACTTTTTTTAAACTCCATACAACTTTTTTGGACTTTTCAAAGAGGAATATCTCCTCAAGTATCTGGGATAGAGGGACGGTGTCTTCGGGGGGCGGCGGTTTCTCCCCGAGGTCCACCCGCCAGGACCCTCCCCCTCCCCCCACCTCCCCCCCTTCGCCCCCCTTCCATACAAAAGTGGCCATTTTTTTGGAAGAATGGGAATATCTTCAAAACCATAGACGATACGAAGTCGGTCTCTATGGTGCGTTTCCATCCCTCGAGGGGAAGCTTCTCAGGGGCTATCCCGATTTGCGGGATTTCCATCCCGTCATCCCGTCTCCATACAAATTTTTGGTTTTTCGGAAAAGCTACCTTTTCACCTGGAAAGGGGCAATTTGGGGCGGTCTATCCTATCCCGTCGGATAGAGGATGGCGTAGCGCGTCCCAGGAAATTCATCCATCCTCGGTCCACCGACCTGGTAAAAAGTCGGCGAGCGGTCCTCGGAAAGTATGAGTCGCAGAGGGGTGGGGTTTGCGGAATGTCATAGAGGGTCATCGGTAGTTACCACCTGACCTCTCATCCCCACCCCTTTCATACATTTTTTTTAAACTCCATACAACTTTTTTGGACTCATCGAAGTGGGATATCTCCGAAAGTATCGGGGATAGAGGGGCGGCGTCTTCGGGGCATAACGGTTTCTCCCCGAGGTCCACCCCCCGGGACCGTCGCCTTCCCCCCATCTCCCCCCCTTCGCCCCCCCTCCATACAAATTTATGGTTTTTTTGGAAAAGCGATTTATTTCGACGGGAAGGAAGTTCTCTGGAGCGGTCTATCTTATCCCGTCGGATAGAGGGTGGCGTAGGGCGTTCGAGGAAATTCCTCCATCCTCGGTCCACCGACCTGGTGCAGAGACGGTGAGCGGTCCTCGGAAAGTAAGAGGGATGGAAAGATGGCGTTTGCGGAAAGTCATAGGGTATGATCGGTAGTTACCACCGGACCGCTCATCCCCACCCCTTTCATACATTTTTTTTTAAACTCCATACAACTTTTTTGGAATCATCAAATAAAAGTGGAATATCTCCGAAACCACCGAGGATAGGTGGGCGGTGTCTTCGGGGGATAACAGTTTCTCCCCGAGGTCCACCCATCGGGACCGTCGCCTTCCCCCCACCTCCCCCCCTTCGCCCCCCCCTCCATACAAATTTATGTTTTTTTCGGAAAAGCGATTTATTTCGACGGGAAGGAAATTTTTGGGAGCGGTCTATCCTATCCCGTCGGATAGAGAGTAGCGTAGGGCGTTCGAGGAAATTCCTCCATCCTCGGTCCACCGACCTGGTGCAGAGATGGTGAGCGGTCCTCGGAAAGTGAGAGGGATGGAAAGATGGCGTTTGCGGAAAGTCATAGGGTATGATCGGTAGTTACCACCGGACCACTCATCCCCACCCCTCTCATACATTTTTTTTTAAACTCCATACAACTTTTTTGGAATCATCAAATAAAAGTGGAATATCTCCGAAACCACCGGGGATAGAGGGACGGTATCTTCGGGTGGTGGCAGTTTCTCCCCGAGGTCCACCGCCCGGGACCGTCGCCCTCCCCCCACCTCCCCCCCTTCGCACCCCCTTCATACAAAATCACACCTAAAAGTGGCATAAGAGACGGCGGCCGATCCGTCGCGGAGCGAAGCGGAGCGACGGCAATGGTCCACCGGGTAACCGATAAATTTTGACACCCCCCCCCCCCAACCCCTTCAAACCCCTCGGCCGTAACTCGGAAACGGTGCGTCACAACCGGGTCGTGTTTGGACTCATAGGAGACGTCTCCCCGAGATAAAAAATTTGGACCCCCCCTCCGACCCCCCAGGTCGTAACTCAGAAACGGAGCGTCACAACCGGGTCGTGTTTGGACTCATAGGAGACGTCTCCCCGAGATAAAAAATTTGGACCCCCCCTCCGACCCCCCAGGTCGTAACTCAGAAACGGAGCGTCACAACCGGGTCGTGTTTGGGCTCATAGGAGACGTCTCCCCGAGATAAAAAATTTGGACCCCCCCCTCCGACCCCCCAGGTCGTAACTCAGAAACGGAGCGTCACAACCGGGTCGTGTTTGGGCTCATAGGAGACGTCTCCCCGAGATAAAAAATTTGGACCCCCCCTCCGACCCCCCAGGTCGTAACTCAGAAACGGAGCGTCACAACCGGGTCGTGTTTGGGCTCATAGGAGACGTCTCCCCGAGATAAAAAAATTTGAACCCCTCTTCAACCCCCTCGGCCGTAACTCGGAAACGGAGCGTCACAACCGGGTCGTGTTTGGACTCATAGGAGACGTCTCGCCGAGATAAAAAATTTGAACTCCCCCTCCAACCCCCCCGATCGTAACTCGGAAACGGCGGATCACAACCGGGTCATGTTTGGGCTCATAGGAGACGTCTCGGGAAGACAAATTTTTTAGAGTAGACCAAATTTAAAAATTTGACAATTACGGTCTACTCGGTAGACCATGGTCAACGGTTACAGGTAGACCCCTCGTGTTGGGTATCATTTGAAAGGTCTCAACGAGGGTGATCTATTGCCACCAACCCCCCCTTCCTCCTTCCGCCCTCTATTCTTACTTTACTCCATATAATTACCGTCAATCATCGTAATTCGTCACGATTTACAAAACAAAGACCCAAAACCTAACCGAAACAATTAAACATGGCAAAAAAACACAAAACAGGCCCACAACCACCCCCCCGCGGGCTGAAAGATTAACAATAATAAAGCCGAACACCCACTCACCGATATACTCATATAACCATCCGGGAAGGAGGGTGGGGGGGTAGAATTTTTTTACCCAATCGTATAGGGGGTCGAAAATGAGGAATGGGAAAAATACGGAAAAGTCGATCCACCGAGGTGGTAAAAATATGGCGACGGGATCTCGGAAACTGTAAGGGATAGCGGGATGGCGTTTGCGGAAAGTCATAGAGGGTCATCGGCGGTTACCACAGAACCACTCATCCCCACCCCTTTCATACATTTTTTTTAAACTCCATACAACTTTTTTGAACTTTTCAAAGTGGGATAGCCCCGAAAGTATCGGAGATAGAGGAACGGTGTCTTTGGGGGACGACCGTCTATCGCGGTGGTCCAACCGCTCGGATAAACTTTATCCTCCCATCCCGCCCCCTTCATCCCGTCCCCGTACAAAAGTGGCCATTTTTTTTTTAGGATGGAAATATCTCCAAGACCGTGCGGGATAGGTGGTCGGCGGCCATGGCGCGTTTCCATCCCTCGGTGGGATCCTTCTTTGGGGCTATCCCGATTTGAGGGATTTCCATCCCTTCATCCCGCCTCCATACAAATTTTTGGTTTTTCGGAAAAGCCACATTTTCACCTGGAACGGGGCAATTTTGGGCGGCCTATCCCATCCCGTCGGATAGAGGGTGACCTCAAGATCTTCAGGCACTTTTGCCACCCTCGGTCCACCGACCTGGTACAAAGATGGTGAGAGGTCCTCGGAAAGTAAAAGGGATAGAGGGATGGCGTTTGCGGAATGTCATAGGGTATGATCGGTAGTTACCAAATCGAAACCTATCCCCATCCCGTTCATACATTTTTTTTAAACTCCATACAACTTTTTTTGAAATTTTCAAAGTGGGATAACTCCGAAAGTATAGGGGATAGAGGGGTGGTTTCTTCGGGAGCGATCAACTATCGTAGTGGTCTAACTGCTGGGATAAACTTTATCCCCCTATCCCGCCCCGTCTATCCCGGCTCCATACATGAATGCTCTTTTCGGCGAAAGGGATGGAAATATCGTGAAAACCGTAGGGGACAGGGACGTGGTCGCTATGGCGCGTTTTCATCCCTCGGTGGGATGCTTCCAGGGGGGCCATCCCGATCTTCGTCCACCGACCTGGTAAAAAGTTGGTGAACGGTCCTCGGAGACTATGAGGGATAGAAGGGTGGCGTTTGCGGATAGTCATAGAGGGTCATCGGCAGTTACCAAATCAAAACCTATCCCCATCCCGTTCATACATTTTTTTTAAACTCCATACAACTTTTTTTGAAATTTTCAAAGTGGGATATCTCCGAAAGCGCCGGGGATAGAGGGGTGGTTTCTTCGGGAGCGATCAATTATCGTCGTGGTACAACTTCTCGGATAAACTTTATCCCCCTATCCCACCCCGTCTATCCCGGCTCCATACATGAATGCTCTTTTTGGCGAAAGGGATGGAAATATCGTCAAAACCGTAGGGGACAGGGACGTGGTCGCTATGGCGCGTTTTCATCCCTCGGTGGGATGCTTCCAAGGGGGCCATCCCGATCTCCGTCCACCGACCTGGTAAAAAGTTGGTGAACGGCCCTCGGAGACTATGAGGGATAGAAGGGTGGCGTTTGCGGATAGTCATAGAGGGTCATCGGCAGTTACCAAATCACGAGTCATCCCCATCCCGTTCATACATTTTTTTTAAACTCCATACAACTTTTTGGACTATTCGAAGTGGGATATCTCCGAAACCACTGGGAATAAATGGGCGGTGTTTTTGAGGGATAACCATCTATCGTCGTGGTCCAACTGCTCGGATAAACTTTATCCTCCCATCCCGCCCCCTTCATCCCGTCCCCATACAAAAGTGGCATTTTCGACGAAAGGGATGGGAATATATCCAAAACCGTGCGGGATAGGTGGTCGGCGGCCATGGCGCGTTTTCATCCCTAGGTGGGATGTTTCCAGGGAGGCCATCCCGATCTTCGTCCACCAGCCTGGTAAAAAGTTGGCGAGAGGTCCTCGGAAACCACGAGGGATAGAGGGATGGGGTTTGCGGAATGTCATAGGGGGTCATCGGCAATTACCAAATCAAGACCCATCCCCATCCCGTTCATACATTTTTTTTAAACTCCATACAAATTTTTTTGAAATTTTCAAAGTGGGATATCTCCGAAAGTATAGGGGATAGAGGGGTGGTTTCTTCGGGAGCGATCAATTATCGTCGTGGTCCAACTTCTCGGATAAACTTTATCCCCCTATCCCATCCCGTCTATCCCGGCTCCATACATGAATGCGATTTTCGGCGAAAGGGATGGGAATATCTCCAAAACCGTGCGGGATAGGTGGGTGACTGCTATGGAGAATTTTCATCCCTCGGTGGGATGCTTCCAGGGGGCCATCCCGATCTCCGTCCACCGACCTGGTAAAAAGTCGGTGGGAGGTCCTCGGAAACCACGAGGGATAGAAGGGTGGCGTTTGCGAATAGTCTTAGAGGGTCATCGGTAGTTGCCACAGAGCGAGTCATTCCCACCCCTTTCATACATTTTTTTTTCAAACTCCATACAACTTTTTTTGACTATTCGAAATGGGATACCTCCTAAACCACCGGTGATAGAGGGACGGTGTCTGCGATTTTGCACCTTTAAACGAGTGCGGTCGACCCGCCGCGGAGGGTCTCGAGGCCGGGGGGGCGAAAGACGAGGAGGGGGGATAGGGGGGGATAGGGGAGCGCGCAGCGCGACCCGCCCCCCCGGCCCCCCTCCGAGGAATTCGCGTCCCCGGACTCGAGGGCCGCAGTGGCGGCAACCGTGACCGGAGAGCCGCGAAAGTCCATTCCCTTCGACCACCCCTTTCATACATTTTTTTTAAACTCCATACAACTTTTTTGGACTCATCAAAGTGGGATATCTCCGAGACCACCGGAGATAGGGGGGTGGTGTCTTTGGGGGATGACCATCTATAGTGGTGGTCCAACTTCTCAGATAAACTTGATCCTCCTATCCCGTCCCCGTACAAAAGTGGCCATTTTTTTTTTAGGATGGAAATATCTCCAAGACCGTGCGGGATA
Organism: Synanthedon myopaeformis; assembly: GCA_944738685.1. Taxonomy (NCBI): domain Eukaryota; kingdom Metazoa; phylum Arthropoda; class Insecta; order Lepidoptera; family Sesiidae; genus Synanthedon; species Synanthedon myopaeformis. The sequence continues at coordinate 958,550 of OX122921.1, forward strand.
GGTGGTCGGCGGCCATGGCGCGTTTCCATACCTCGGTGCGATCCCTCTTAGGGGCTATCCCGATTTGAGGGATTTCCATCCCTTCATCCCGCCTCCATACAAATGTTTTATTTGTGGGAAAAGCAACTTATTCACCTGGAACGGGGCAACGCGGGGCGAACTATCACATTTCATCGGATAGAGGGTGACGTCCCGAGCTCCAGGCGCTTTTGCCACCCTCGGTCCACCGACCTGGTATAAAGATGGTGAGAGGTCCTCGGAAACTATGAGGGATAGAAGGATGGCATTTGCGGAATGTCATAGGGGTCATCGGTAGTTACCACAGAACGAGTCATCTCCATCCGGTTCATAAATTTTTTAAACTCCATACAACTTTTTTGGTCTCATCCAACTGGGACATCTCCGAAACCACCGGGAATAGAGGGGTGGCGTCTTTGGGGGATGACCATCTATAGTGGTGATCCTACTTCTCGGATAAAGTTTATCCTCCCATCCCGCCCCCTTCATCCCGCCTCCGTACAAATGTGGCATTTTTGGGTGAAAGGGATGGGAATATCTCCAAAACCATGCGGGATAGGTGGTCGGTGGCCATGGCGAGTTCCCATCTCTAGGTTCGATGCTTCCAGGGGAGCCATCCCGATCTCCGTCCACCGACCTGGTAAAAAGTGGGTGAAAGGTCCTCGGAGACTATGAGGGATAGAAGGGTGGCGTTTGCGGATAGTCATAGAGGGTCATCGGTAGTTGCCACAGAGCGAGTCATTCCCACCCCTTTCATACATTTTTTTCAAACTTCATACAACTTTTTTGGACTCATCAAAGTGGGATATCTCCGAAACCACCGGGGATTGAAGGGCGGTCTCTTCGGGTGATGGCCGTTTCTCTACGAGGTCCACCCCCCGGGACCGTCACCTTCCCTCCCCGATATAAAAAATTTGAACCCCCCTCCAACCCCCCCGGCCGTAACTCGGAAACGATGAGACGCAGCCGGGTCGTGTTTGGGGTCATCGGAGACGTCTCCCCGAGATAAAATATTTGAACCCCCCTCCAACCCCCTCGGCCGTAACTCGGAAACGGTGCGTCACAACCGGGTCGTGTTTGGGCTCATTGGAGACGTCCCCCCGAGATAAAAAATTTGGACCCCCCCTCCGATCCCTCCGGTCGTACCTCAGCAACGGAGCGTCACAACCGGGTCGTGTTTGGCTCATAGGAGACGTCTCCCCGAGATAAAAAATTTGAACCCCCCTTCAACCCCCCCGGTCGTAATTCGGAAACGACTTGACGCAGCCGGGTCGTGTTTGGGCTCATAGGAGACGTCTTGCCGAGATAAAAAATTTGAACCCCTCTTCAACCCCCTCGGCCGTAACTCGGAAACGACTTGACGCAGCCGGGTCGTGTTTGGGCTCATTTGAGACGTCTCCTCGAGATAAAAATTTTGAACCCCCCTTCAACCCCCTCGGCCGTAACTCGGAAACGACTTGACGCAGCCGGGTCGTGTTTGGGCTCTTAGGAGACGTCTCGGGAAGACAAATTTTTTAGAGTAGACCAAATTTAAAAATTTGACAATTCCGGTCTACTCGGTAGACCATGTTAACGGTTAAAGATAAACCCCCCGTGTTGGGTATCATTTGAAAGGTCTCAACGAGGGTGATCTATTGCCACCACCCGACTCCCCCCTCCCCCCTCTATTTTTACCCACCTCTTATAATAATCACACATCTATCATTGTAATTCCTCACGATTTACAAAACAAAGAGCCAAAACCAAACTCACCCAACTCACAACTAGGGCAAATAACAGCACCCAACTCACAACCGCGCCCCCGCGGGCTGCTTGCAGCCCGCGGCAGCACGCGAAATCTAGTTAATTAACAATAATACAGCCGGAAACCCACTCACCGATATACTCATATAACCATCCGGGAAGGAGGGTGGGGGGGTAGAATTTTTTTACCCAATCGTATAGAGGGTCGAAAATGAGGAATGGGAAAAATACGGAGAAGTCGATCCACCGAGGTGGTAAAAATATGGCGACGGGATCTCGGAAACTGTGAGGGATAGAAAAGTGGCGTTTGCGGATAGTCATAGAGGGTCATCGGCGGTTACCACAGAACCACTCATCCCCACCCCTTTCATACATTTTTTTTAAACTCCATACAACTTTTTTGAACTTTTCAAAGTGGGATAGCCCCGAAAGTATCGGGGATAGAGGGACGGTGTCTTTGGGGGACGACCGTCTATCGCGGTGGTCCAACCGCTCGGATAAACTTTATCCTCCCATCCCGCCCCCTTCATCCCGTCCCCGTACAAAAGTGGCCATTTTTTTTTTTAGGATGGAAATATCTCCAAAACCGTGCGGGATAAGTGGTCGGCGGCCGTGGCGCGTTTCCATCCCTCGGTGGGATGCTTCTTAGGGGCTATCCCGATTTGAGGGATTTCCATCCCTTCATCCCGTCTCCATACAAATTTTTGGTTTTTCGGAAAAGCAACTTTTTCACCTGGAACGGGGCGATTTTGGGCGGTCTATCCCATCCCGTCGGATAGAGGGTGACGTCCCGAGCTCCAGGCGCTTTTGATACCCTCGGTCCACCGACCTGGTACAAAGATGGTGAGAGGTCCTCGGAAAGTATTAGGGATAGAGGGATGGCGTTTGCGGAATGTCATAGGGTATGATCGGTAGTTACTAAATCGAAACCTATCCCCATCCCGTTCATACATTTTTTTTAAACTCCATACAACTTTTTTTGAAATTTTCAAAGTGGGATAACTCCGAAAGTATAGGGGATAGAGGGGTGGTTTCTTCGGGAGCGATCAGCTATCGTGGTTGTTCAACTTCGCGGATAAACTTTATCCCCCTATCCCGCCCCGTCTATCCCGGCTCCATACATGAATGCTCTTTTCGGCGAAAGGGATGGAAATATCTCCAAACCCATGCGGGATAGGTGGTCGGTGATAATAGCGCGTTTTCATCCCTCGGTGGGATGCTTCCAGGGGGGCCATCCCGATCTTCGTCCACCGACCTGGTAAAAAGTTGATGAACGGTCCTCGGAGACTATGAGGGATAGAAGGGTGGCGTTTGCGGATAGTCATAGAGGGTCATCGGCAGTTACCAAATCGAGACCCATCCCCATCCCGTTCATACATTTTTTTAAACTACATACAACTTTTTTGGACTATTCGAAGTGGGATATCTCCGAAACCACCGGGAATAGGTGAACGGTGTCTTTGAGGGATAACCATCTATAGTGATGGTCCAACTTCTCGGATAAACTTTATCCTCCCATCCCGCCCCCTTCATCCCGTCCCCATACAAAAGTGGCCATTTTTTTTGAAGGATGGAAATATCTCCAAACCCATGTGGGATAGGTGGTCGGTGGTCATGGCGCGTTTTCATCCCTCGATGGGATGCTTTCAGGGAGGCCATCCCGATCTCCGTCCACCGAGCTGGTAAAAAGTTGGTGAACGATCCTCGGAGACTATGAGGGATAGAAAGGTGGCGTTTGCGGATAGTCATAGAGGGTCATAGGCAGTTACCAAATCGAGACCCACCCCCATCCCGTTCATACATTTTTTTTAAACTCCATACAACTTTTTTGGACTATTCGAAGTGGGATATCTCCGAAACCACCGGGAATAGGTGGACGGTGTCTTTGAGGGATAACCATCTATAGTGATGGTCCAACTTCTCGGATAAACTTTATCCTCCCATCCCGCCCCCTTCATCCCGCCTTCGTACAAATGTGGCATTTTTGGGTGAAAGGGATGGGAATATACCCAAAACCGTGCGGGATAGGTGGGTGGTCTTCATGGTGCCTTTCCATACCTAGGTGGGATACTTCCAGGGGGGCCATCCCGATCTCCGTCCACCGACCTGGTACAAAGATGGTGAGAGGTCCTCGGAGACTACGAGGGATAGAGGGATGGCGTTTGCGGAATATCATAGAGGGTCATCGGCAGTTACCAAATCGAAACCCATCCCTATCCCGTTCATACATTTTTTTTAAACTCCATACAACTTTTTTGGACTCATCAAAGTGGAATACCTCCTAAACCACCGGGGATAGAGGGACGGTGTCTGCGATTTTGCACCTTCAAACGAGGGCGGTCGACCCGCCGCGGAGGGTCTCGAGGCCGGGGGGGCGAAAGACGAGGAGGGGGGATAGGGGGGGATAGGGGAGCGCGCAGCGCGACCCGCCCCCCCGGCCCCCCTCCGAGGAATTCGCGTCCCCGGACTCGAGGGCCGCAGCGGCGGCAACCGTGACCGGAGAGCCGCGAAAGTCCATTCCCTTCGGCCACCCCTTTCATACATTTTTTTTAAACTCCATACAACTTTTTTGGTCTCATCCAACTGGGATATATCTGAAACCACCGGGAATAGAGGGGTGGCGTCTTTGGGGGATGACCATCTATAGTGGTGATCCTACTTCTCGGATAAACTTTATCCTCCCATCCCGCCCCCTTCATCCCGCCTCCGTACAAATGTGGCATTTTTGGGTGAAAGGGATGGGAATATCTCCAAAACCATGCGGGATAGGTGGTCGGCGGCCATGGCGCGTTTTCATCCCTCGGTGGGATGTTTCCAGGGGAGCCATCCCGATCTCTGTCCACCGACCTGGTACAAAGTCGGTGAGAGGTCCTCGGAGACTATGAGGGATAGAAGGGTGGCGTTTGCGGATAGTCATAAAGGGTTATCGGTAATTGCCACAGAACGAGTCATCCCCATCCCGTTCATACATTTTTTTTAACTTCATACAACTTTTTTGGACTCATCAAAGTGGGATATCTCCGAAACCACCGGGGATTGAAGGGCGGTCTCTTCGGGTGATGGCCGTTTCTCTACGAGGTCCACCCCCCGGGACCGTCACCTCCCCTCCTCCCTCCAAACCCCCCCGGCCGTAACTCGGAAACGGCTCTACGCAACCGGGTCGTGTTTGGGGTCATTGGAGACCTCTCCCCGAGATAAAATATTTGAACCCCCCTCCAACCCCCTTGGTCGTAACTCGGAAACGGCGAGTCACAACCGGGTCGTGTTTGGGCTCATAGGAGACGTCTCCTCGAGATAAAATATTTGAACCCCCCCTCCAACCCCCTCGGCCGTAACTCGGAAACGATGAGACGCAGCCGGGTCGTGTTTGGGGTCATCGGAGACGTCTCCTCGAGATAAAAAATTTGAACCCCCCTCCAACCCCCTCGGTCGTAACTCTGAAACGGCGAGTCACAACCGGGTCGTGTTTGGGCTCATAGGAGACGTCTCCGCGAGATAAAAAATTTGAACCCCCCCTCCAACCCCCTCGGCCGTATCTCGGAAACGGCGCGTCACAACCGGTTCCTGTTTGGGCTCATAGGAGACGTCTCCGAGAGATAAAAAATTTGAACCCCTCTTCAACCCCCCCCCCGGTTGTAACTCGGAAACGACTTGACGCAGCCGGGTCGTGTTTGGGCTCATATGAGTCGTCTCCCCGAGATAAAAATTTTGAACCCCCCTTCAACCCCCTCGGCCGTAACTCGGAAACGACTTGACGCAGCCGGGTCGTGTTTGGGCTCATATGAGACGTCTCCCCGAGATAAAAATTTTGAACCCCCCTCCAACCCCCTCGGCCGTAACTCGGAAACGACTTGACGCAGCCGAGTCGTGTTTGGGCTCATATGAGACGTCTCCCCGAGATAAAAATTTTGAACCCCCCTTCGACCCCCTCGGCCGTAATTCGGAAACGAATTGACGCAACCGGGTCGTGTTTGGACTCATAGCAGACGTCTCGGGAAGACAAATTTTTTAGAGTAGACTAAATTTCAAAATTTGACAATTCAGGTCTACTCAGTAGACCATGTTAACGGTTACAAGTAGACCCCTCGTGTTGGGTGTCATTTGAAAGGTCTCAACGAGGGTGATCTATTGCCACCACCCGACTCCCCCCTCCCCCCTCTATTTTTACCCACCTCTTATAATAATCACACATCTATCATTGTAATTCCTCACGAATTACAAAACAAAGAGCCAAAACCAAACTCACCCAACTCACAACTAGGGCAAATAACAGCACCCAACTCACAACCGCGCCCCCGCGGGCTGCTTGCAGCCCGCGGCAGCACGCGAAATCTAGTTAACACTAATAAAGCCGAACACCCACTGACCGATCATTGACAAAGTTCTCCGGGAAGGAGGGGTGGGGGGAGCGGTGGGGGGAGTTCATCGTGAAGAGGAAAAAAAGTTGTCGAGAAATTAAATCAGGACCTTCGGTAAACCGACCTGGTAAAAAGTTGTCGACGGGATCTCGAAAAGTGTGCGGGATAGAAAAGTGGCGTTTGCGGATAGTCATAGGGTATGATCGGCAGTTACCACAGAACCACTCATCCCCACCCCTTTCATACATTTTTTTTAAACTCCATACAACTTTTTTGAACTTTTCAAAGTGGGATAGCCCCGAAAGTATCGGAGATAGAGGAACGGTGTCTTTGGGGGACGACCGTCTATCGCGGTGGTCCAACCGCTCGGATAAACTTTATCCCCCTATCCCGCCCCCTTCATCCCGTCCCCGTACAAAAGTGGCCCTTTCGGCGAAAGGGATGGGGATATCCGTTGAAGGATAGGAGCTACTTCAGTAGTGGCCATGGCGCGTTTCCATCCCTCGGTGGGATGCTTCTTAGGGGCTATCCCGATTTGCGGGATTTCCATCCCTTCATCCCGTCTCCATACAAATTTTTGGTTTTTCGGAAAAGCAACTTTTTCACCTGGAACGGGGCGATTTTGGGCGGCCTATCCCATCCCGTCGGATAGAGGGTGACGTCCCGAGCTCCAGGCACTTTCGCCACCCTCGGTCCACCGACCTGGTACAAAAATGGTGAGAGGTCCTCGGAAAGTATTAGGGATAGAGGGATGGCGTTTGCGAAATGTCATAGGGTATGACCGGTAGTTACCAAATCGAAACCTATCCCCATCCCGTTCATACATTTTTTTTAAACTCCATACAACTTTTTTTGAAATTTTCAAAGTGGGATAACTCCGAAAGTATAGGGGATAGAGGGGTGGTTTCTTCGGGAGCGATCAGCTATCGTGGTGGTCCAACTTCGCGGATAAACTTTATCCCCCTATCCCGCCCCGTCTATCCCGGCTCCATACATGAATGCTCTTTTCGGCGAAAGGGATGGAAATATCTCCAAACCCATGCGGGATAGGTGGTCGGTGGTAATAGCGCGTTTTCATCCCTCGGTGGGATGCTTCCAGGGGGGCCATCCCGATCTCCGTCCACCGACCTGGTACAAAGATGGTGAGAGGTCCTCGGAGCCTATGAGGGATAGAAGGGTGGCGTTTGCGGAATGTCATAGACGGTCATCGGCAGTTACCAAATCGAGACCCATCCCCATCCCGTTCATACATTTTTTTTAAACTCCATACAACTTTTTTTGAAATTTTCAAAGTGGGATATCTCCGAAACCAGCGGAAATAGGTGTACGGTGTCTTTGAGGGATAACCATCTATAGTGATGGTCCAACTGCTCGGATAAACTTTATCCTCCCATCCCGCCCCCTTCATCCCGTCTCCGTACTAAAGTGGCCATTTTTTTTGAAGGATGGAAATATCTCCAAACCCATGCGGGATAGGTGGTCGGTGGTCATGGCGCGTTTTCATCCCTCGATGGGATGCTTCCAGGGAGGCCATCCCGATCTCCGTCCACCGAGCTGGTAAAAAGTTGGTGAACGGTCCTCGGAGACTATGAGGGATAGAAAGGTGGCGTTTGCGGATAGTCATAGAGGGTCATCGGCAGTTACCAAATCGAGACCCATCCCCATCCCGTTCATACATTTTTTTTAAACTCCATACAACTTTTTTGGACTATTCGAAGTGGGATATCTCCGAAACCACCGGGAATAGGTGGACGGTGTCTTTGAGGGATAACCATCTATAGTGATGGTCCAACTTCTCGGATAAACTTTATCCTCCCATCCCGCCCCCTTCATCCCGCCTTCGTACAAATGTGGCATTTTTGGGTGAAAGGGATGGGAATATACCCAAAACCGTGCGGGATAGGTGGTCGGCGGCCATGGCGCGTTTTCATCCCTCGGTGGGATGTTTCCAGGGGAGCCATCCCGATCTCTGTCCACCGACCTGGTACAAAGTCGGTGAGAGGTCCTCGGAGACTATGAGGGATAGAAGGGTGGCGTTTGCGGATAGTCATAGAGGGTCATCGGTAGTTGCCACAGAGCGAGTCATTCCCACCCCTTTCATACATTTTTTTTCAAACTCCATACAACTTTTTTGGACTCATCAAAGTGGAATATCTCCGAAACGACCGGGGATAGAGGGGCGGTGTCTGCGATTTTGCACCTTTAAACGAGGGCGGTCGACCCGCCGCGGAGGGTGCGAAAGACGAGGAGGGGGGATAGGGGGGGATAGGGGAGCGCGCAGCGCGACCCGCCCCCCCGGCCCCCTTCCGAGGAATTCGCGTCCCAGGACTCGAGGGCCGCAGCGGCGGCAACCGTGACCGGAGAGCCGCGAAAGTCCATTCCCTTCGGCTACCCCTTTCATACATTTTTTTTAAACTCCATACAACTAACTTTTTTGGACTCATCCAACTGGGATATCTCTGAAACCACCGGGAATAGAATGGTGGCGTCTTTGGGGGATGACCATCTATAGTGGTGATCCTACTTCTCGGATAAACTTTATCCTCCCATCCCGCCCCCTTCATCCCGCCTCCGTACAAATGTGGCATTTTTAGGTGAAAGGGATGGGAATATCTCCAAAACCATGCGGGATAGGTGGTCGGTGGCCATGGCGAGTTGCCATCTCTAGGTTCGATGCTTCCAGGGGAGCCATCCTGATCTCCGTCCACCGACCTGGTAAAAAGTGGGTGAAAGGTCCTCGGAGACTATGAGGGATAGAAGGGTGGCGTTTGCGGATAGTCATAAAGGGTTATCGGTAATTGCCACAGAACGAGTCATTCCCATCCCGTTCATACATTTTTTTAAACTCCATACAACTTTTTTGGACTCATCAAAGTGGGATATCTCCGAAACCACCAGGGATTGAAGGGCGGTCTCTTCGGGTGATGGCCTTTTCTCTACGAGGTCCACCCCCCGGGACCGTTACCTCCCCTCCTCCCTCCAAACTCCCCCGGCCGTAACTTGGAAACGGCGCGTCACAACCGGGTCGTGTTTGGGCTCATAGGAGACGTCTCCCCGAGATAAATAATTTGACCCCCCCCTCAACCCCCCTCAGTTGTAACTCGGAAACGACTTGACGCAGCCGGGTCGTGTTTGGACTCATAGGAGAAGTATCACCGAGATAAAAAATTTGACCCCCCCCCTCCAACCCCCCCGGCCGTAACTCGGAAACGGCTCTACGCAACCGGGTCGTGTTTGGGGTCATTGGAGACGTCTCCTCGAGATAAAAAATTTGAACCCCCCTCCAACCCCCCCGGCCGTAACTCGGAAACGGCTCTACGCAACCGGGTCGTGTTTGGGCTCATAGGAGACGTCTCCCCGAGATAAAAAATTTGAACCCCCCTCCAACCCCCCCGGTTGTAACTCGGAAACGACTTGACGCAGCCGGGTCGTGTTTGGACTCATAGCAGACGTCTCGGGAAGACAAATTTTTTAGAAGAGACCAAATTTCAAAATTTGCCAATTCAGGTCTACTCGGTAGACCATGTTAACGGTTAAAAATAAACCCCTCGTGTTGGGTATCATTTGAAAGGTCTCAACGAGGGTGATCTATTTCCACCACCCAACTCCCCCCTCCCCCCTACTTACTTACCCCCTTATAATATTGGCTTTATATTTGTTAATAAAATTTTCACGATTTACAAAACAAAGAGCCAAAACCAAACTCACCCAACTCACAACTAGGGCAAATAACAGCACCCAACTCACAACCGCGCCCCCGCGGGCTGCTTGCAGCCCGCGGCAGCACGCGAAATCTAGTTAACACTAATAAAGCCGAACACCCACTGACCGATATAGTGACAAAGTTCTCCGGGAAGGAGTGGTGGGGGGAGAGGTGGGGGGAGTTCATCGTGAAGAAGAAGAAAAGTTGTCGAGAAATTAAATCAGGACCTTCGGTAAACCGACCTGGTAAAAAGTCGGCGACGGGATCTCGAAAAGTGTGCGGGATAGAAAAGTGGCGTTTGCGGAAAGTCATGGAGGGTCATCGGCAGTTACCACAGAACCACTCATCCCCACCCCTTTCATACATTTTTTTTAAACTCCATACAACTTTTTTGAACTTTTCAAAGTGGGATAGCCCCGAAAGTATCGGAGATAGAGGAACGGTGTCTTTGGCGGACGACCGTCTATCGCGGTGGTCCAACCGCTCGGATAAACTTTATCCTCCCATCCCGCCCCCTTCATCCCGTCCCCGTACTAAAGTGGCCATTTTTTTTTTAGGATGGAAATATCTCCAAGACCGTGCGGGATAGGTGGTCGGTGATAATAGCGCGTTTTCATCCCTCGGTGGGATGCTTCTTAGGGGCTATCCCGATTTGCGGGATTTCCATCCCTTCATCCCGTCTCCATACAAATTTTTGGTTTTTCGGAAAAGCAACTTTTTCACCTGGAACGGGGCGATTTTGGGCGGTCTATCCCATCCCGTCGGATAGAGGGTGACGTCCCGAGCTCCAGGCGCTTTTGATACCCTCGGTCCACCGACCTGGTACAAAGATGGTGAGAGGTCCTCGGAAAGTATTAGGGATAGAGGGATGGCGTTTGCGGAATGTCATAGGGTATGATCGGTAGTTACCAAATCGAAACCTATCCCCATCCCGTTCATACATTTTTTTTAAACTCCATACAACTTTTTTTGAAATTTTCAAAGTGGGATATCTCCGAAAGCGTCGGGGATAGAAGGGTGGTTTCTTCGGGAGCGATCAATTATCGTCGTGGTACAACTTCTCGGATAAACTTTATCCCCCTATCCCATCCCGTCTATCCCGGCTCCATACATGAATGCGGTTTTCGGCGAAAGGGATGGAAATATCGTCAAAACCGTCGGGGATAGGGACGTGGTCGCTATGGCGCGTTTTCATCCCTGGGTGGGATGCTTTTAGGGGACCATCCCGGTTTTCGGGATTTCCATCCCTTCATCCCGTCTCCATACAAATTTTTATTTTGTGGGAAAAGCAAACTTTTCACCTGGAACGGGGCAATGCGGGGCCGTCTATTCTATCCCAACGGATAGAGAGTGACGTTTTGAGCTCCAGACACTTTTGCCACCCTCGGTCCACCGACCTGGTACAGAGATGGTGAGAGGTCCTCGGAAACCACGAGGGATAGAGGGATGACGTTTGCGGAATCTCATAGACGGTCATCGGCAGTTACCAAATCGCAGTTACCATCCCCATCCCGTTCATACATTTTTTTTAAACTCCATACAACTTTTTTGAAATTTTCAAAGTGGGATATCTCCGAAACCACCGGAGATAGAGGGGTGGTTTCTTCGGGAGCGATCAACTATCGTGGTGGCCCAACTTCTCGGATAAACTTTATCCTGCCATCCCGCCCCGTCTATCCCGGCTCCATACATGAATGCGATTTTCGGCGAAAGGGATGGAAATATCGTCAAAACCGTCGGGGATAGGGACGTGGTCGCTATGGCGCGTTTTCATCCCTGGGTGGGATGCTTTTAGGGGACCATCCCGGTTTTCGGGATTTCCATCCCTTCATCCCGCCTCCATACAAATTTTTATTTTGTGGGAAAAGCAAACTTTTCACCTGGAACGGAGCAATGCGGGGCCGTCTATCCTATCCCAACGGATAGACAGTGACGTCCCGAGCTTCAGACACTTTTGCCACCCTCGGTCCACCGACCTGGTAAAAAGTTGGCGAGAGGTCCTCGGAAACCACGAGGGATAGAGGGATGGCGTTTGCGGAATGTCATAGGGGGTCATCGGCAATTACCAAATCGAGACTCATCCCCATCCCGTTCATATATTTTTTTTAATCTCTATACAAATTTTTTTGAAATTTTCAAAGTGGGATATCTTCGAAAGTATAGGGGATAGAGGGGTGGTTTCTTCGGGAGCGATCAATTATCGTCGTGGTCCAACTTCTCGGATAAACTTTATCCCCCTATCCCATCCCGTCTATCCCGGCTCCATACATGAATGCGATTTTCGGCGAAAGGGATGGGAATATCTCCAAAACCGTGCGGGATAGGTGGGTGACTGCTATGGAGAATTTTCATCCCTCGGTGGGATGCTTCCAGGGGGCCATCCCGATCTCCGTCCACCGACCTGGTAAAAAGTTGGTGAACGGTCCTCGGAGACTATGAGGGATAGAAGGGTGGCGTTTGCGGATAGTCATAGAGGGTCATCGGTAGTTGCCACAGAGAGAGTCATTCCCACCCCTTTCATACATTTTTTTCAAACTCCATACAACTTTTTTGGACTACTAAAAGTGGGATATCTCCGAAACCACCGGAAATAGGTGGGCGGTGTCTTTGAGGGATAACCATCTATCGTGGTGGTCCAACTGCTCGGATAAACTTTATCCTCCCATCCCGCCCCCTTCATCCCGTCCCCATACAAAAATGGCAGTTTCGCCCAAAGGGATGGGATTATCTCCAAAACCGTGCGGGATAGGTGGGTGACTGCTATGGCGAATTTTCATCCCTCGGTGGGACGCTTCCAGGGGACCATCCCGATCTCCGTCCACCGACCTGGTAAAAAGTCGGTGGGAGGTCCTCGGAAACCATGAGGGATAGAAGGGTGGCGTTTGCGGATAGTCATAGAGGGTCATCGGTAGTTGCCACAGAGCGCGTCATTCCCACCCCTTTCATACATTTTTTTTCAAACTCCATACAACTTTTTTGGACTCATCAAAGTGGAATATCTCCGAAACCACCGGGGATAGAGGGGTGGTGTCTGCGATTTTGCATCTTTAAACGAGGGCGGTCGACCCGCCGCGGAGGGTCTCGAGGCCGGGGGGGCGAAAGACGAGGAGGGGGGATAGGGGGGGATAGGGGAGCGCGCAGCGCGACCCGCCCCCCCGGCCCCCCTCCGAGGAATTCGCGTCCCCGGACTCGAGGGCCGCAGCGGCGGCAACCGTGACCGGAGAGCCGCGAAAGTCCATTCCCTTCGGCCAACCCTTTCATACATTTTTTTTAAAATCCATACAACTTTTTTGGACTCATCAAAGTGGGATATCTCCGAAACCACCGGGGATAGGGGGGTGATGTCTTTGGGGGATGACCATCTATAGTGGTGGTCCAACTTCTCGGATAAACTTTATCCTCCCATCCCGCCCCCTTCATCCCGCCTCCGTACAAATGTGGCATTTTTGGGTGAAAGGGATGGGAATATCTCCAAAACCATGCGGGATAGGTGGTCGGTGGCCATGGCGAGATCCCATCTCTAGGTTCGATGCTTCCAGGGGAGCCATCCCGATCTCCGTCCACCGACCTGGTAAAAAGTGGGTGAAAGGTCCTCGGAAACCATGAGGGATAGAAGGGTGGCGTTTGCGGATAGTCATAAAGGGTTATCGATAATTGCCACAGAACGAGTCATCCCCATCCCGTTCATACATTTTTTTTTAAATCCATACAACTTTTTTGGACTCATCAAAGTGGGATATCTCCGAAACCACCGGGGCTTGAAGGGCGGTCTCTTCGGGTGATGGCCGTTTCTCTACGAGGTCCGCCCCCCGGGACCGTCACCTCCCCTCCTCCCCCCAACCCCCCCCCGGCCGTAACTCGGAAACGGCTCGACGCAGCCGGGTCGTGTTTGGGGTCATCGGGGACGTCTCTCCGAGATAAAATATTTGAACCCCCCCTCCAACCCCCTCGGTCGTAACTCGGAAACGGCGAGTCACAACCGGGTCGTGTTTGGGCTCATAGGAGACGTCTCCCCGAGATAAAAAATTTGAACCCCCCTCCAACCCCCTCGGCCGTAACTCTGAAACGGCGCAACGCAGCCGGGTCGTGTTTGGGCTCATATGAGACGTCTCCCCGAGATAAAAATTTTGAACCCCCCTTCAACCCCCTTGGCCGTAACTCGGAAACGACTTGACGCAGCCGGGTCGTGTTTGGGCTCATATGAGACGTCTCCCCGAGATAAAAATTTTGAACCCCCCTTCAACCCCCTCGGCCGTAACTCGGAAACGACTTGACGCAGCCGGGTCGTGTTTGGGCTCATAGGAGACGTCTCGGGAAGACAAATTTTTTAGAGTAGACCAAATTTAAAAATTTGACAATTCCGGTCTACTCAGTAGACCATGTTAACGGTTAAAGATAAACCCTCCGTGTTGGGTATCATTTGAAAGGTCTCAACGAGGGTAATCTATAAACCTACCAGTCCCACCTCCCCTCCCCCCTTACTTACCCCCAATTCTGCACGAATTACAAAACAAAGACCCAATACCTAACCAAAACAATTAGACATGGCAAATAACAGCACCCAACTCACAACCGCGCCCCCGCGGGCTGCTTGCAGCCCGCGGCAGCACGCGAAATCTAGTTAACACTAATAAAGCCGAAATACCACTCACCGATCAACTATTGACATAACCATCCGGGAAGGAGGGTGGGGGGGTAGAATTTTTTTACCCAATCGTATAGAGGGTCGAAAATGAGGAATGGGAAAAATACGGAAAAGTCGATCCACCGAGGTGGTAAAAATATGGCGACGGGATCTCGGAAAGTGTGCGGGATAGAAAAGTGGCGTTTGCGGAAAGTCATAGGGTATGATCGGTAGTCGCCACAGAACCACTCATCCCCACCCCTTTCATACATTTTTTTTAAACTCCATACAACTTTTTTGAACTTTTCAAAGTGGTATACCTCCTAAACCACCGGGGATAGAGGGACGGTGTCTTTGGGGGACGACCGTCTATCGCGGCGGTCCAACCGCTCGGATAAACTTTATCCTCCCATCCCGCCCCCTTCATCCCGTCCCCGTACTAAAGTGGCCATTTTTTTTTTAGGATGGAAATATCTCCAAGACCGTGCGGGATAGGTGGTCGGCGGCCATGGCGCGTTTCCATTCCTCGGTGGGATGCTTCTTAGGGGCTATCCCGATTTGCGGGATTTCCATCCCTTCATCACGTCTCCATACAAATTTTTGGTTTTTCGGAAAAGCAACTTTTTCACCTGGAACGGGGCAATTTTGGGCGGTCCATCCCATCCCGTCAGATAGAGGGTGACCTCAAGATCTCCAGGCGCTTTAGCCACCCTCGGTCCACCGACCTGGTACAAAGATGGTGAGAGGTCCTCGGAAAGTATTAGGGATAGAGGGATGGCGTTTACGGAATGTCATAGGGTATGACCGGTAGTTACCAAATCGAAACCTATCCCCATCCCGTTCATACATTTTTTTTAAACTCCATACAACTTTTTTTGAAATTTTCAAAGTGGGATAACTCCGAAAGTATAGGGGATAGAGGGGTGGTTTCTTCGGGAGCGATCAATTATCGTCGTGGTACAACTTCTCGGATAAACTTTATCTCCCTATCCCGCCCCGTCTATCCCGGCTCCATACATGAATGCTCTTTTCGGCGAAAGGGATGGAAATATCGTCAAAACCGTCGGGGATAGGTGGTCGGTGGTAATGGCGCGTTTTCATCCCGCGGTGGGATGCTTCCAGGGGGGCCATCCCGATCTTCGTCCACCGACCTGGTAAAAAGTTGGTGAACGGTCCTCGGAGACTATGAGGGATAGAAGGGTGGCGTTTGCGGATAGTCATAGAGGGTCATCGGTAGTTGCCACAGAGAGAGTCATTCCCACCCCTTTCATACATTTTTTTCAAACTCCATACAACTTTTTTGGACTACTAAAAGTGGGATATCTCCGAAACCACCGAAAATAGGTGGGCGATGTCTTTGAGGGATAACCATCTATCGTCGTGGTCCAACTGCTCGGATAAACTTTATCCTCCCATCCCGCCCTCTTCATCCCGTCCCCATACAAAAGTGGCATTTTCGGAGAAAGGGATGGGAATATATCCAAAACCGTGCGGGATAGGTGGTCGGCGGCCATGGCGCGTTTTCATCCCTCGGTGGGATGCTTTTAGGGGACCATCCCGATCTCCGTCCACCGACCTGGTACAAAGTCGGTGAGAGGTCCTCGGAGACTAAGAGGGATAGAAGGGTGGCGTTTACGGATAGTCATAGGGGGTCATCGGTAGTTGCCACAGAGCGAGTCATTCCCACCCCTTTCATATATTTTTTTCAAACTCCATACAACTTTTTTGGATTATTCGAAATGGGATACCTCCTAAACCACCGGGGATAGAGGGACGGTGTCTTTGCGATTTTGCACCTTCAAACGAGGGCGGTCGACCCGCCGCGGAGGGTCTCGAGACCGGGGGGGCGAAAGACGAGGAGGGGGGATAGGGGGGGATAGGGGAGCGCGCAGCGCGACCCGCCCCCCCGGCCCCCTTCCGAGGAATTCGCGTCCCCGGACTCGAGGGCCGCAGCGGCGGCAACCGTGACCGGAGAGCCGCGAAAGTCCATTCCCTTCAGCCACCCCTTTCATACATTTTTTTAAACTCCATACAACTTTTTTGGACTCATCAAAGTGGGATATCTCCGAAACCACCGGGGATAGGGGGGTGGTGTCTTTGGGGGATGACCATCTATAGTGGTGGTCCAATTTCTCGGATAAACTTTATCCTCCCATCCCGCCCCCTTCATCCCGCCTCCGTACAAATGTGGCATTTTTGGGTGAAAGGGATGGGAATATCTCCAAAACCATGCGGGATAGGTGGTCGGTGGCCATGGCGAGTTCCCATCTCTAGGTTCGATGCTTCCAGGGGAGCCATCCTGATCTCCGTCCACCGACCTGGTAAAAAGTGGGTGAAAGGTCCTCGGAGACTATGAGGGATAGAAGGGTGGCGTTTGCGGATAGTCATAAAGGGTTATCGGTAATTGCCACAGAGCGAGTCATCCCCATCCCGTTCATACATTTTTTTTAACTCCATACAACTTTTTTGGACTCATCAAAGTGGGATATCTCCGAAACCACCGAGGATTGAAGGGCGGTCTCTTCGGGTGATGGCCGTTTCTCTACGAGGTCCACCCCCCGGGACCGTCACCTCCCCTCCTCCCTCCAAACCCCCCCGGCCGTAACTCGGAAACGGCTCGACGCAGCCGGGTCGTGTTTGGGGTCATTGGAGACGTCTCCCCGAGATAAAAAATTTGAAACCCCTTTCAACCCCCCCGGTTGTAACTCGGAAACGACTTGACGCAGCCGGGTCGTGTTTGGACTCATAGGAGACGTCTCACCGAGATAAAAAAATTGAACCCCCCCTCCAACCCCCCCGGTAGTAACTCGGAAACGACTTGACGCAGCCGGGTCGTGTTTGGGCTCATAGGAGACGTCTCCGCGAGATAAAAAATTTGAACCCCCCTCCAACCCCCTCGGTCGTAACTCGGAAACGACTTGACGCAGCTGGGTCGTGTTTGGGCTCATAGGAGACGTCTCCGCGAGATAAAAAATTTGAACCCCTCTTCAACCCCCCCGGTTGTAACTCGGAAACGACTTGACGCAGCCGGGTCGTGTTTGGACTCATAGCAGACGTCTCGGTAAGACAAATTTTTTAGAGTAGACCAAATTTAAAAATTTGACAATTCCGGTCTACTCAGTAGACCATGTTAACGGTTAAAGATAAACCCCCCGTGTTGGGTATCATTTGAAAGGTCTCAACGAGGGTGATCTATTGCCACCACCCGACTCCCCCCTCCCCCCTCTATTTTTACCCACCTCTTATAATTATCATCTATCACTGTAATTCCTCACGATTTACAAAACAAAGAGCCAAAACCAAACTCACCCAACTCACAACTAGGGCAAATAACAGCACCCAACTCACAACCGCGCCCCCGCGGGCTGCTTGCAGCCCGCGGCAGCACGCGAAATCTAGTAAATAATAAAGCCGAACACCCACTGACAGACTCACCTATCTACTCATATAACCATCCGGGAAGGAGGGTGGGGGGGTAGAATTTTTTTACCCAATCGTATAGAGGGTCGAAAATGAGGAATGGGAAAAATACGGAAAAGTCGATCCACCGAGGTGGTAAAAATATGGCGACGGGATCTCGGAAAGTGTGCGGGATAGAAAAGTGGCGTTTGCGGAAAGTCATAGGGTATGATCGGTAGTCGCCACAGAACCACTCATCCCCACCCCTTTCATACATTTTTTTTAAACTCCATACAACTTTTTTGAACTTTTCAAAGTGGGATAGCTCTTTGAGTATCGGAGATAGAGGGACGGTGTCTTTGGGCGACGACCGTCTATCGCGGTGGTCCAACTGCTGGGATAAACTTTATCCTCCCATCCCGCCCCCTTCATCCCGTCCCCGTACAAAAGTGGCCATTTTTTTTTTAGGATGGAAATATCTCCAAGACCGTGCGGGATAGGTGGTCGGCGGCCATGGCGCGTTTCCATCCCTCGGTGGGATCCCTCTTAGGGGCTATCCCGATTTGAGGGATTTCCATCCCTTCATCCAGCCTCCATACAAATTTTTGGTTTTTCGGAAAAGCCACATTTTCACCTGGAACGGGGCAATTTTGGGCGGTCTATCCCATCCCGTCGGATAGAGGGTGACCTCAAGATCTCCAGGCACTTTTGCCACCCTCGGTCCACCGACCTGGTACAAAGATGGTGAGAGGTTCTCGGAGACTATGAGGGATAGAGGGATGGCGTTTGCGGAATGTCATAGGGTATGATCGGTAGTTACCAAATCGAAACCTATCCCCATCCCGTTCATACATTTTTTTTAAACTCCATACAACTTTTTTTGAAATTTTCAAAGTGGGATAACTCCGAAAGTATAGGGGATAGAGGAGTGGTTTCTTCGGGAGCGATCAGCTATCGTGGTGGTCCAACTTCGCGGATAAACTTTATCCCCCTATCCCGCCCCGTCTATCCCGGCTCCATACATGAATGCTCTTTTCGGCAAAAGGGATGGAAATATCGTCAAAACCGTAGGGGACAGGGACGTGGTCGCTATGGGGCGTTTTCATCCCTCGGTGGGATGCTTCCAGGGGGGCCATCCCGATCTTCGTCCACCGACCTGGTAAAAAGTTGGTGAACGGTCCTCGGAGACTATGAGGGATAGAAGGGTGGCGTTTGCGGATAGTCATAGAGGGTCATCGGCAGTTACCAAATCAAAACCTATCCCCATCCCGTTCATACATTTTTTTTAAACTCCATACAACTTTTTTTGAAATTTTCAAAGTGGGATATCTCCGAAAGCGTCGGGGATAGAAGGGTGGTTTCTTCGGGAGCGATCAATTATCGTCGTGGTACAACTTCTCGGATAAACTTTATCCCCCTATCCCATCCCGTCTATCCCGGCTCCATACATGAATGCGGTTTTCGGCGAAAGGGATGGAAATATCGTCAAAACCGTCGGGGATAGGGACGTGGTCGCTATGGCGCGTTTTCATCCCTGGGTGGGATGCTTTTAGGGGACCATCCCGGTTTTCGGGATTTCCATCCCTTCATCCCGTCTCCATACAAATTTTTATTTTGTGGGAAAAGCAAACTTTTCACCTGGAACGGGGCAATGCGGGGCCGTCTATTCTATCCCAACGGATAGAGAGTGACGTTTTGAGCTCCAGACACTTTTGCCACCCTCGGTCCACCGACCTGGTACAGAGATGGTGAGAGGTCCTCGGAAACCACGAGGGATAGAGGGATGACGTTTGCGGAATCTCATAGACGGTCATCGGCAGTTACCAAATCGCAGTTACCATCCCCATCCCGTTCATACATTTTTTTTAAACTCCATACAACTTTTTTGAAATTTTCAAAGTGGGATATCTCCGAAACCACCGGAGATAGAGGGGTGGTTTCTTCGGGAGCGATCAACTATCGTGGTGGCCCAACTTCTCGGATAAACTTTATCCTGCCATCCCGCCCCGTCTATCCCGGCTCCATACATGAATGCGATTTTCGGCGAAAGGGATGGAAATATCGTCAAAACCGTCGGGGATAGGGACGTGGTCGCTATGGCGCGTTTTCATCCCTGGGTGGGATGCTTTTAGGGGACCATCCCGGTTTTCGGGATTTCCATCCCTTCATCCCGCCTCCATACAAATTTTTATTTTGTGGGAAAAGCAAACTTTTCACCTGGAACGGAGCAATGCGGGGCCGTCTATCCTATCCCAACGGATAGACAGTGACGTCCCGAGCTTCAGACACTTTTGCCACCCTCGGTCCACCGACCTGGTAAAAAGTTGGCGAGAGGTCCTCGGAAACCACGAGGGATAGAGGGATGGCGTTTGCGGAATGTCATAGGGGGTCATCGGCAATTACCAAATCGAGACTCATCCCCATCCCGTTCATATATTTTTTTTAATCTCTATACAAATTTTTTTGAAATTTTCAAAGTGGGATATCTTCGAAAGTATAGGGGATAGAGGGGTGGTTTCTTCGGGAGCGATCAATTATCGTCGTGGTCCAACTTCTCGGATAAACTTTATCCCCCTATCCCATCCCGTCTATCCCGGCTCCATACATGAATGCGATTTTCGGCGAAAGGGATGGGAATATCTCCAAAACCGTGCGGGATAGGTGGGTGACTGCTATGGAGAATTTTCATCCCTCGGTGGGATGCTTCCAGGGGGCCATCCCGATCTCCGTCCACCGACCTGGTAAAAAGTGGGTGAAAGGTCCTCGGAGACTATGAGGGATAGAAAGGTGGCATTTGCGGATAGTCATAAAGGGTCATCGGTAGTTGCCACAGAACGAGTCATTCCCACCCCGTTCATACATTTTTTTTTTAACTCCATACAACTTTTTTGGACTCATCAAAGTGGGATATCTCCGAAACCACCGGGGATTGAAGGGCGGTCTCTTCGGGTGATGGCCGTTTCTCTACGAGGTCCACCCCCCGGGACCGTCACCTCCCCTCCTCCCTCCAAACCCCCCCGGCCGTAACTCGGAAACAGCTCGACGCAGCCGGGTCGTGTTTGGGGTCATTGGAGACGTCTCCTCGAGATAAAAAATTTGAACCCCCCTCCAACCCCCCCGGCCGTAACTCGGAAACGATGAGACGCAGCCGGGTCGTGTTTGGGGTCATCGGAGACGTCTCCCCGAGATAAATTATTTGAACCCCCCTGCAACCCCCTCAGCCGTAACTCGGAAACGGTGCGTCACAACCGGGTCGTGTTTGGGCTCATTGGAGACGTCCCCCCGAGATAAAAAATTTGAACCCCCCTTCAACCCCCTCGGCCGTAACTCTGAAACGGCGCAACGCAGCCGGGTCGTATTTGGGCTCGTAGAAGAGGACTCCCCGAGATAAAAAATTTGAACCCCCCTCCAACCCCCTCGGTCGTAACTCGGAAACGGCGAGTTACAACCGGGTCGTGTTTGGGCTCATCGGAGATGTCTTCGCGAGATAAAAAATTTGAACCCCCTCCAACCTCCCCGGTTGTAACTCGGAAACGACTTGACACAGCCGGGTCGTGTTTGGGCTCATCAGAGACGTCTCGGGAAGACAAATTTTTTAAAATAGCCTAAAATTAAAAATTTTACAATTCCGGTCTAACTTTTTTTATTTTTTCAAAGTGGGATACCTCCGAAACCACCAGGGATAGGTGGGCAGTGTCTTTGGAGAATGACCATTTATCGCTGTAGTACAACTGCTCAGATTAATTTTATCCTCCCATCCCGCCCCCTTCATCCCGTCTCCGTACAAAAGTGGCCTTTTCACCGAAGGGGATGGGAATATCTTCAAAACCATCCAGAATAGTTGGATGGTCTCCATGGCGCGTTTCCATCCCTAGGTGGGATGCTTCCAGAGGATCATCCCGGTTTTCGAGTTTCCCATCCTTTCATCCCGCCTCCATACAATTTTTTTTGTCGGAAAAGCAACCTATTTACTTGGAACGGAGCAATTTTGGGCGGTCTATTCTATTCCATCGGATAGAGGGTGACTTCACAAGCTCCAGGCACTTGTGGCATTCTTGGTCCACCGACCTGGTACAAAGTTGGTGAATTAAAACACTATAAATAAAGCCGAACACCCACTGACCGATATAGTGACAAAGTTCTCCGGGAAGGAGTGGTGGGGGGAGGGGTGGGGGGAGTTCATCGTGAAGAAGAACAAAATTAAAACACTATAAAGCCGAAAACCCACTCACGTAACTATTGACTGACTGACATAATTGTTCTCCCAGAAGGAGTGGTGGGGGGTTTTCGCTTTATAGGTGGTCGGATAGGGGGTCGTCCGGTGACCCCCAGAAAAATCCGATATCCTCGGTACACCTTCCTGGTAAAAAGTTGGCGACGGGATCTCGGAAAGTATCAGTCGGAGAGGGACGGGATTTGCGGAATGTCATAGGGTATGATCGGTAGTCGCCACCGGACCGCTCATCCCCACCCCTTTCATACACTTTTTTTAAACTCCATACAACTTTTTTGGACTTTTCAAAGAGGGATATCTTTTTAAGTATTGGAGATAGAGGGACGGTGTCTTCGGGGGGTGGCGGTTTCTCCCCGAGGTCCATCAGCCGGGATCCTCCCCCTCCCCCCACCTCGCCCCCTTCGCCCCCCTTCCATACAAAAGTGGCCATTTTTTTGGAAGAATGGGAATATCTTCAAAACCATAGACGATACGAAGTCGGTCTCTATGGTGCGTTTCCATCCCTCGGGGGGAAGCTTCTCAGGGGCTATCCCGATTTGCGGGATTTCCATCCCGTCATCCCGTCTCCATACAAATTTTTGGTTTTTCGGAAAAGCTACCTTTTCACCTAGAAAGGGGCGATTTGGGGCGGTCTATCCTATCCCGTCGGATAGAGGATGGCGTAGCGCGCCCCAGGACATTCATCCATCCTCGGTCCACCGACCTGGTAAAAAGACGGCGACGGGATCTCGGAAACTATCTGTCGCAGAGGGGTGGGGTTTGCGGAATGTCATAGAGGGTCATCGGTAGTTACCACCTGACCACTCATCCCCACCCCTTTCATACATTTTTTTTAAACTTCATACAACTTTTTTGGACTCATCGAAGTGGGATATCTCCCTAACCTTCGGGGATAGAGGGGCGGCGTCTTCGGGGCATAACGGTTTCTCCCCGAGGTCCACCCCCCGGGACCGTCGCCTTCCCCCAACCTCCCCCCCTTCGCCCCCCCTCCATACAAATTTATGGTTTTTTCGGAAAAGCGATTTATTTCGACGGGTAGGAAGTTCTCTGGAGCGGTCTATCCTATCCCGTCGGATAGAGGGTGGCGTGGGGCGTTCGAGGAAATTCCACCATCCTCGGTCCACCGACCTGGTGCAGAGACGGTGAGCGGTCCTCGGAAAGTGAGAGGAATGGAAAGACGGCGTTTGCGGAAAGTCATAGGGTATGATCGGTAGTTACCACCGGACCACTCATCCCCACCCCTTTCATACATTTTTTTTTAAACTCCATACAACTTTTTTGGAATCATCGAATAAAAGTGGAATATCTCCGAAAGTATCGGGGATAGGTGGGCAGTCTCTTTGGGGTATAACAGTTTCTCCCCGAGGTCCACCCCCCGGGACCCTCGCTCTCCCCCCACCTTCCCCCCTTCGCACCCCCTCCATACAAAATCACACCGGAATGGCGATTTTGCACGTTTAGAGGAGGGCGGTCGACCCGCCGCGGAGGGTCTCGAGGCCGGGGGGGCGAAAGACGAGGAGGGGGGATAGGGGGGATAGGGGAGCGCGCAGCGCGACCCGCCCCCCCGGCCCCCCTCAGAGGAATTCGCGTCCCCGGACTCGAGGGCCGCAGCGGCGGCGACGGTGACCGGAGAGCCGCGAAAGTCCGTGCCCTTCGGCCGTTTAGACGCAGCCGAGACCCAACGACCCCGATCCGCCCCATCCTCCCCTTTCATCACGGCGGGGACTCGGAAACGGTGCGACCGAAACGCACCGTGTTTGGGCTCATTCGATCGGGCTCGTCGCGGGTGATCCGACCGATCCGACCTAATTACGACATTGCGCACTCGCCCACCCCCTCGCTCCCTCCTGCATACGAAATCACACCTAAAAGGGATGTCACCGCTCGCATTAGAGACGGCGGTCGATACGTCGCGGAGCGAAGCGGAGCGACGGCAAGGGTCCACCGGGTCGTGTTTGGACTCATTGTAGACGTCTCCCCGGGATAAAAAATTTGGACTCCCCCTTCGACCCCCCGGTCGTAACTCAGAAACGGAGCGTCACAACCGGGTCGTATTTGAACTCATAGGAGACGTCTCCCCGAGATAAAAATTTTGAACCCCTCTTCAACCCCCTCGGCCGTAACTCGGAAACGACTTGACGCAGCCGGGTCGTGTTTGGGCTCATATGAGACGTCTCCCCGAGATAAAAATTTTGAACCCCCCTTCAACCCCCTCGGCCGTAACTCGGAAACGACTTGACGCAGCCGGGTCGTGTTTGGGCTCATATGAGACGTCTCCCCGAGATAAAAATTTTGAACCCCCCTTCAACCCCCTCGGCCGTAACTCGGAAACGACTTGACGCAGCCGGGTCGTGTTTGGGCTCATATGAGACGTCTCCCCGAGATAAAAATTTTGAACCCCCCTTCAACCCCCTCGGCCGTAACTCGGAAACGACTTGACGCAGCCGGGTCGTGTTTGGGCTCATATGAGACGTCTCCCCGAGATAAAAATTTTGAACCCCCCTTCAACCCCCTCGGCCGTAACTCGGAAACGAATTGACGCAGCCGGGTCGTGTTTGGGCTCATATGAGACGTCTCCTCGAGATAAAAATTTTGAACCCCCCTTCAACCCCCTCGGCCGTAACTCGGAAACGACTTGACGCAGCCGGGTCGTGTTTGGGCTCATATGAGACGTCTCCCCGAGATAAAAATTTTGAACCCCCCTTCAACCCCCTCGGCCGTAACTCGGAAACGACTTGACGCAGCCGGGTCGTGTTTGGGCTCATATGAGACGTCTCCCCGAGATAAAAATTTTGAACCCCCCTTCAACCCCCTCGGCCGTAACTCGGAAACGAATTGACGCAGCCGGGTCGTGTTTGGGCTCATATGAGACGTCTCCTCGAGATAAAAATTTTGAACCCCCCTTCAACCCCCTCGGCCGTAACTCGGAAACGACTTGACGCAGCCGGGTCGTGTTTGGGCTCATATGAGACGTCTCCCCGAGATAAAAATTTTGAACCCCCCTTCAACCCCCTCGGCCGTAACTCGGAAACGACTTGACGCAGCCGGGTCGTGTTTGGGCTCATATGAGACGTCTCCCCGAGATAAAAATTTTGAACCCCCCTTCAACCCCCTCGGCCGTAACTCGGAAACGACTTGACGCAGCCGGGTCGTGTTTGGGCTCATAGGAGACGTCTCGGAAAGACAAATTTTTTTAAAGTAGACCAAATTTAAAAATTTGACAATTCCGGTCTACTCGGTAGACCATGTTAACGGTTAAAAATAAATCCCCAGTGTTGGGTATCATTTGAAAGGTCTCATCGAGGGTGATCTATTGTCACCAACCCCCCTTCCCCCCTCCCCCCTCTATTCTTACTTACCCCATATAATTACCGTCAATCATCGTAATTCGTCACGATTTACAAAACAAAGACCCAAAACCTAACCGAAACAATTAAACATGGCAAAAAAACACAAAACAGGCCCACAACCACCCTCCCGCGGGCTGAAAGCCCGCGGAATCGAGCAACCTACTAGTTAACAATGTTTATAAAGTTGACGTGTACCTATGTCAATGCGAGTCAGTTTTTGGCTACCCTAGGTTTATTGCGAAAACGTAAAACGTAGACTACAAAAGATTTTTTTATTTTATTTTTAAGCTTAAGGCGCATCCAAATTAAATATAACAGTACAATGACAATGTTATCCAATGTTTCCAATTATCTCGATGTTAGCAACCGTTTCTTCTGAAAGAAGCATCCCTAGTAGATTTCTGACGTCACTGATAATAACAAAAAGCCAACATCACGCGGTGTTCCCAGGCGGTCACCCATCCAAGTACTGACCGCGCCCGACGTTGCTTAACTTCGGTGATCGGACGAGAACCGGTGTATTCAACGTAGTATGGACGTTGGCAATCATCTCTTCTAAAAGAAGCATCCCTAGCATATTTCTGACGTCACTGATAATAACAAAAAGCCAACATCACGCGGTGTTCCCAGGCGGTCACCCATCCAAGTACTGACCGCGCCCGACGTTGCTTAACTTCGGTGATCGGACGAGAACCGGTGTATTCAACGTAGTATGGACGTTGGCAATCGTCTCTTCTAAAAGAAGCATCCCTACCATATTTCTGACGTCACTGATAATAACAAAAAGCCAACATCACGCGGTGTTCCCAGGCGGTCACCCATCCAAGTACTGACCGCGCCCGACGTTGCTTAACTTCGGTGATCGGACGAGAACCGGTGTTTTCAACGTAGTATGGACGTTGGCAACCGTCGTTTTTAAAAGAAGCATCCCTAGCAGATTTTTGACGTCAAGCCAACATTATGATGTAATGCTTGCAAAGTTATATTATGTTTCCGAGTTCATATAACCGAAATCTTCTCAAAGTTCGAGTGAATAGGCATCTTCTGGGTGAGCTCGCTCCATCATAGGCCTCATATTTGCTACACACCTGGATGTTGGCTAAGAACAAACCAAATTAAAAAATATATATATTTCAATGGATGTAATCAATAAAAAACCAAAACAATTCTCTAGAATTAATATAATTAATTCTAATCAAATATTTTAAAATATGACAGCTAACAGACATACCTAATTTGTGTGGTATGTATCTTTATTAGAATTATAAGGTTAAAAATATAAGTTTTAAAAAGCCATGAATTAAAAGTGAAAACTTTAATATAATTATCTTAAATGCAAAATCATAAATTTAAATTAATTGCCGTGTTTATTACACTAATATTTTTATATTTGCATTAAGTGTACCCCCAGCTTTACAATATGATGAAGTGAATGTTACACTCGATCGTGGCTGGCAACTTTGACCGCAGGGTCGCCGGTCGGCGCAGAAAACAATTCGCAACAAAAACAAACCTGTTATACGAATACTTAATTAAAACGCAAATTGGTGACCGCGACCCCAGGATTTGTGCAAGAGATGGATATTAAGTCATGTCGATATCGATAATCAAACCCAAACTAGGGGGTAGTTTGGGTTTGATTATCTGATGGCACTAGATTATGGGATGATGGGATTCCATGGCTCCTTTACCTATATCCTCCTCTATTTTAATTCTATATCCCTTACACTAACCATAACATTCTACTTTCTTTCTGTTGAGACCAAATCAATGTCAGCGAATTAAAGTTTAGATTAGACTTATAACTAGAGATTTTATAACTCTCAAAGCCAGAAGCTTATAAAGGAATCTTTTAGGGCTGTACACATAATTATTGGTGTGCCTAAATGATAGTCACTCACTGTCACTAAAACATATTTTGTTCACTAGGGATGGCAAGGGGTATGCAAAAGCTTCCCTTCCTACTGCAATGTCAAAAAGATTAACTTTAATACCTGATCAGGCTATTCAAGATAAGTCTAGTCTAGTCCAAAATATTATTTCCTAAATTGAAATGGAGCATTTTGAAATCGACATGGGTACAACACTTCACAGTTCCCGATTTTGCATAATAATTGTGAGAAATTAGCATAAAATCAGTCGGCGGAGCGGAGTTGGTGTAATCGCTAACCCATTTGACTTGCAAAAAATCGCTTCGGGTGCATTGTACAGTTCCCAACAATTGAGTATGATTAGGAATTAATTTTGTACATGCTCAGGCATAACGTGACACGTTTTTAACAGGCATACTTATGTCACTTTCTTTTTATAATTTTATGAGAAGACATTTTATATACTTAATATAATTTTTCAATTAAATTCCATTCAACAAAATTACTTTAATTTAGGTATTAATTTTATTCAATGCCATAGACAATGATTGTAATCTAGGATATACCTACATGATATAAAGTGACTGTCCGCCTCCCTCTGTGTCTACTCTAACTTCTTTTGAACCCCAACGGATTTTGATATCCGAAATCCGATACAAAGAGGATTATAATTCACATTAAACAAAAAAAATTAAAAGGCAAAAATATTACATTGATACCTACTTAATTACATAAGTATTAATTAAGTGTTAATTAATTAATACGTTGTATAGGACAAACTGCGTTTTGCCCTTCTGGCGGCAACAACCACCCTCTTGCAGAAGACTACTGTAAAATAACACAATAGCATGCATTATGCTGTTGTGTTGTGTTGTGCTGCGTAATTGATGCTAGACCTCATTTCCTATCTTAATCGCCTATCCCTAATCCTAGGCCATGGACCAAAAAAAAAATGTGGCCGATCAGTACTCTGCATCGTATGTATAGAGACGTGCTTCCAAGCGCCGATTAAAAAAAGACACTACTATGCTGTTACACTGCCAGCTATATAAGATCTGTGACAGGTGTCAAAGGAACCCTAGACGGTAGGACAAAAAAAAGTGGACCGTCAGCCTGTCTGTCGACATTAACTTAATAAATATTGGTAGCAAGCTTTTGCCTTTCCAAAAATAAATTAAATTATTATGCAATCGCTTGAATGAAACCAGTGTTATCAGGTGAGTTGTACTCAAAACGTTATTATTCGTCCACGTCATCCCATCGAAACCGTCGCCGCCCAAACCAAAAAGCCTATAATTTTCTTACTTTTCAAATCGCTCCAACACATGTTATTATTTATAAACGGCCCAATATTAAACGTTATTAAAGTGGAATGAATACAATAACAGTCGCATACGTTTAATTAGGTGGTAGTCTCGCATGAAACACAGACCTATATGTACATAGGTATATCTCACGAATAATAAAATAAAAACCACTCTAGATATAGACTTGACCAATTGTCAACTTGTTAGGAAAAGTAATTAAAACTTGCTGGAATATATCAAGTTATATTTAACCACTCGTAATATCACTGCCCTTGAAATATGGATCCCCTTTGTCTTTCCTACATACCTATTACCTATCATCATCAGCTCATAGGCATCAAATGTTAGACATTCTAAGACTTGTCTACTCTACTGCCCGACACATCTACTATTACGAAATGGTAATAAGAATGTTTCGTTACCAATTACGGAATATAATATTTTTGAGATTTAGTATATCTAGAAAAAATTTGAAAAATTTACTTATTTTTTATTTTTATTGATATACAGGATACCTGTCAGGATGTCCTATAAGAATCTTCAGTTTTATCGGCCTAGTATCAGTAGTCCGTTTACTCAGTCCGATGATCGGACAGATGAGACTTTTTCGTCTCAGTAGTCCGATGATTTAGAACATGTATAACATTGTGAAGTTCGTTGTTTACTTTCCTAAATTCTACATTTACCAGAACTAGACATATTCTAATGTCTATCTATGTAAGAATAGCAATAAACATTCTAAAAATACCTTAAATTCGAATCAAGTAGCACCGTCAATTGTCAATAAAGGTGTTTTTTTTTAAAGGATATGTTCTGAAAGAGACGAAAACCGCAACACGCGCCTCCCCCAAACATCCGGATCCAATTTCAAAGCCACGAACGTCCCATTACGTGTTTGAAGCTACGAATAAGTTTGAAGATTACAATTATGTGTACGACAATAGACTTAGTACAATGGAATAGCAGATGCAGAGAATGCAATGTTACCCTTCGATAATAACGCAGAATAATTTATACCATACACAAAAATGATGCAACGGATGTTTTTTATGGGCGGGCAGGCTGACGGTCCACTTGGTTACCGTCACCAATTAACACACGTCGCTCCTGCTGCGTTATACTTGCTCGGTAGCGAGCTTAGTAAGTAAGGATAATATCCCACCACAACAGAACAGCATACTGGCTGTTATTTAACGATAGACTTCTGTTTCAGGTGGTTACTGTCACCAGACGAACTGCCCTATTTATGACTACAGAACGTATCGTGTCTTAACCTCAACTTTGTCTAAACAAAGTAAATGTAAGTCCATAACAATCACAATGAGCACATTAATTGTCCTAGCATTTTACTGGCTGCTTTCCCTTCGTATTTATTTTCATACAAATCTCAACGTTTTTAAATGTTGTGATATTTTTGTGTTATTAAAGTAGGTACTCAATTTTAAAATTTTATTTTTTATAAATCTTTTTTATTTTATTTATATTTGTGTAATAGTACCAGTCCTATTCCTATACCTGTCCTATTGGAAAATTATGTAGAGCAGGCACATTGGGCGATCGTTTGGCGGCAGTAACCATCCCCTTGCCGTAATGAAATAGCAACATGTTTTAATGAGGAACCATTTCCATATTCTCTCCTTTTCCTATATGTATATATTGGCTTGGCAACTACCAAATTGGCCGTCAGCCTGTCTGCCTAACTGTACACAAAGAAAATCTATAACATTCATTTTTGACACAAATTAGTAAACATTATACCTACTTACATAACAATAGGTTTTAATACAATATACATCTAATATAATGGCTTTCGTATTTCTGTGTATCGCCGGCTTTATATGGATGTTGTCTATTACAACAATGGTACTAGTCGCAACGGACACCATGTTATTTTCGACACCCTAATCCAAACCGTAGAGTATTCGATTACCATTGTCACAGTCTATCAATTGACATGACATATTTTGTCGATTCCATTTACCTTATTATGGGCAAAATACAACATTAACTCCTGCGCAACAAAGTCGAAATTAGTTTTGTCGATTAGCTACATTAAATTTGTAGTAGCCTATCCTCGACCAAATTGAACGTGCCCATCCGTGGGTCATTTGACGCTTTCGATCATATTACGAAAATACATAATCCTATGGAAATCTGTTAAATAATGGGAATAATGGGAAATTTTGAATAGGTAGATATGTTTGAAAAAATATAGGTACGTACTTAGTTTATTTTTGTGAAACTATTTAAAGATATAGAATTTAAAATAATGTACTATCATAATTATTGTTATTTTGGTCTAATCACAGAGTAATAGCCCCCAGGCTTCGCATTGATGCGATTTTTTCTGCATATTCACAAACTTTCTTTGTCTATCGCTTCTTCCATTAGTGAAAACCGTATCAAAATACATTAGTTTAGATGAAAGTAACGGAGAAATAAGTTGATGTGGACAGCGACTTTATTTCGTAGAATATAATAAATATACTTCAATTAGAATTCGGCATACTTATTTTATTAGATGCTTAATTTTCTAGCTTACGCAAGAACTGAGTATTAAACAAACTACGACACGCGATTATTAAAAAAAAAATTAAATTCATTACAACCCATTTTGTGGGTGAGATCAAAACTGATAAGCAAACAAGCCAATTTATTTTACCGCCACACTTCTAAATCTTTCTTGACATATATCGATGTGTTTTATTTCAATAACGCTAAGGTATGAAATGTGAGTTTTACATCGGCAAGTTGGAAACAGTCCACCAGAGCTTGTAATAACAAATTCCTTCTATTCACGTCACGTCAGAGTCGTCAAAAGGCGGCCATTCAAGCGCGTAATTAGCCCTCGACGCGACAACTCCCGTAACAATTGTGAATAGGGCCGCTCTAATCCTGCCTTTATACACATAGGCATTAATCTTTGCACATAGGGTACCAGTGGGTATTCGTCAAAACAATTTTGACGCAGATTGAACCGCTTCATACCGCTCTCAAGTAACAATGCTTTTTAAAATTTTAACATTTGACACCATTGAAAATAGGTATTGTAACTTTTTTATTTTAAGCTGTGTCCGCGGCTTCACTCGCGTTGATTTTTTGCAGCATAAAATAAAAACCCTTCTCCATTGAGACATATTTATTTATCATTTGATAGTAGATGGATTATTGTTTTATTATTGGAAACGAGGCACTGATTTCAAATTCACTTTTTATATGTATTTTATTCTTCTAACTTTTCTACTTTGTTAAATTTTCTATCTTATTAGATTGAATGCTACGAACACAGAACATTAGGTTTTCACAAATAACATTCACTGATATTTTCAACACCTATTAATAGATTAAACGTTGATCTCTGCAGGATAAAGTTTAGGAAAAGTAGGGAAATGAGCTCAGGTATCCCTTAGGGTCGAGGAATACTAAGCTGAATCGAAAAATCGAAACACAACAGCACATTCTGTTATTTCACGAGCTTTTTGGTTGAGTGGTCCAGGCTGCTTCTAAACAATCATATTTGAAAATTATGGGGGAGACATTCGAGACAGTCAGCCCAACTTTGCTGCGCAGTGTCAACGAACAAGTCGTCCGATCAACGAACCTAAGTGAAGTTACATAGAGCATCTAACCAAACGGTCGCGGGTTCGAATCCCGCTAGGGGCAAATGTTTATGTGTTAACATTTTACCTTTGTACCTGAGTTATGGATGTTTTTTATTTATAATATGTATGTGTTTACAAAAAAAAGTAATCTATGTAGTATATCAACTGTCTAGTATCCATAATACAAGCATTAGTTGCTTACTGTGGAACTAGATGGTGCTGTGTGGAATGTGTGAAGATATTTATTTATTTATTTATTTATCTAAGAAACCTAATTTTCTTAACAAATTTCAACTATGGTGAATTTTTCACTTGTTAAGATGTTGGCTTTTTAAACATACAAAATTGTATTTCACGCGATCTTATAATACTTAGAGCCTCTTTCACCAACTGATTAGTTACTTTTAGAAATAATTTTATATTTTATTAAATTATGCACTCGGTTTACTGCTTTATCATTCGATAGGCGATTTTTTTAAATTATTTTCTTTTTAATGTTTGGGACTTTTACCGTACAAACAAAGGTATATATCATCTCCATCATTCCCGGTTACCGGTGACTTTAAATGGCGGTTAGCCTACTTGACACATGGTGAAAGAGGCCCTTATTAGTATACCCCACATTTTGTATACTTCAACAAACAAAAAAAAGTTATTGTAGATTTTACGTTTTTATTTTCTTTTAATTATACAATATAATAAAAGAAAATTATCTCTAATTGGTTGTTAATAACAGGTAGTCGAAGCAAAGTAATGACTGATCATTAACATGAATTTAAATACAACCACAAATTGCTGGGAAAAAAGACATTAATTTTATTAAAATAATAACTAGGTTTTTTTTTTATTAAAATAATAACTAGTTTTTTTTTTATTAAAATAATAACTAGTTTATGGAGTATCGGATATGCAATTATAAGACAAAAAGTGAGCTGGGAAGGTATTAAGGTATAGGTATACCTTCTTTAGGCTAAGTACTCACTTTACAATTATCGTGGCGAGGATGTATCTACTTACACATACCTACGTCTACGTATTATAAACCCTGCAGGATAGCAGAAGAAGACAGGTTAATTTTTTTCAACCTAGTTCTTTCGTTAGTTTTATTTTTTTACTTTCTTATCGTCTTGGGCACAAAATAACACGAAATTTCTTAGACAAAAACAGTTTGTCGAACCTATCGGATATCAAACTTTCAATATCTAGAGTAATTTCAATGGCTTGGAGAAAAACTTTGAAATGAATTGATGAAATGAAAAAAAAAATGAATTTTGTGAAATTTTCTCAACTCGACCTAACATTAAAAAATTATTTAAAAAAAATGTTAAATGTAATGAACGCTTAATAGGGTGAAAAAGATATTTAAAAATTATTGAAGAAAAATAGACATATATACACGTCAGAGAATATTATTGGTACACGTTTTAATAACTAGATAAAAACGAAGACACATATTGTTTCCTACAATACGCTTGACTGGTCTCAAATTATCACTTCAATGCCGTCAGTAGAACGTAATCATAAAATCGATATAATAACTGAGAATTAGAGCGGCCTCGTTTCAGCTGTTGACATTATTTATACATTTTTTTAATTTCTAGAATTGCATTCTTGTATAGTATTTAGTTGAGGATCTTTTGCCTAATATCTTGGGTGAATATTATATGATCCCAATAATGTCATATATAAAAATAATCGTGGTCGAGTTCGGTTCAGACATCGAAATAGTATATCTTTGGGTTCGCATAGTGCAGATTGCTAAATATTCTTTCGTAGATTGAAAATGATCAAAAAAAAATTAACAAAAAGCCAACATCACGCGGTGTTCCCAGGCGGTCACCCATCCAAGTACTGACCGCGCCCGACGTTGCTTAACTTCGGTGATCGGACGAGAACCGGTGTTTTCAACGTAGTATGGACGTTGGCAATGGTCCATTCTAAAAGAAGCATCCCTACCATATTTCTGACGTCACTGATAATAACAAAAAGCCAACATCACGCGGTGTTCCCAGGCGGTCACCCATCCAAGTACTGACCGCGCCCGACGTTGCTTAACTTCGGTGATCGGACGAGAACCGGTGTTTTCAACGTAGTATGGACGTTGGCAATGGTCCATTCTAAAAGAAGCATCCCTACCATATTTCTGACGTCACTGATAATAACAAAAAGCCAACATCACGCGGTGTTCCCAGGCGGTCACCCATCCAAGTACTGACCGCGCCCGACGTTGCTTAACTTCGGTGATCGGACGAGAACCGGTGTATTCAACGTAGTATGGACGTTGGCAATCGTCTCTTCTAAAAGAAGCACCCCTAGCATATTTCTGACGTCACTGATAATAACAAAAAGCCAACATCACGCGGTGTTCCCAGGCGGTCACCCATCCAAGTACTGACCGCGCCCGACGTTGCTTAACTTCGGTGATCGGACGAGAACCGGTGTATTCAACGTAGTATGGACGTTGGCAATCGTCTCTTCTAAAAGAAGCACCCCTAGCATATTTCTGACGTCACTGATAATAACAAAAAGCCAACACCACGCGGTGTTCCCAGGCGGTCACCCATCCAAGTATACTGACCGCGCCCGACGTTGCTTAACTTCGGTGATCGGACGAGAACCGGTGTATTCAACGTAGTATGGACGTTGGCAATCGTCTCTTCTAAAAGAAGCATCCCTAGCATATTTCTGACGTCACTCTTAATAACAATGCGCCTAAAGAAGTTTTCACTTCAATAAAACAAAAATCACTAGCGTTCATAGGCAACTTGTCTAGCAAAAGAATCATAAACATTAAAATCGTTACATTGGCATTAAAATATTAGAAATTAAAAATAGAACAAAAAAAAATAATAGAGTAAACATTTGTACACCAACTAAAAAAAATACGAAATATATGTTCTTTCAGTAATAAGGTACTTAGTAAGAGACAATAATCGCAACTAAAAATTTTAGCATAGCTTTCGGGTGAATTTTTAATACTCGTACTGTCAAAAATAATTGTTAAGTGAAATGTTCAAGTTAGGTTTCGGTTGCTAACAGATTCAATCTCATAATAATAATTATTGTACTACACCTGTCGGTATGGTGCTTGTCGCTCCTTAAAAATTTGTTCCTTTGTTAAAGTAACATCAAAATATGACGAATTTAATTTAAGCTTTATCGACGTATCGAATTAATTGATATTTTTAAAAGAATTTTCAATAGAATTACTTCAAATACAAATATTCACTTACCAATAAATAATCAGTAGACATTAAACAGAATCAAAGCACCACTTTTATCTTAGAATTGTAATTTATAACTGGTTTAAGTTATTAATAAAATGGGTACCTAGACTAGATAATATTACTTTATTTTTATTTGTTTAAGTAGATAAGTTGAGTAAATAATATATATTTTTGGAACGCCTGATGAAAATAGTTGGCAATGTAGATTCCTCACGCCATTTTGCTTTTTAGCAACTTTAAGGAGTATGTAATATTAGAAGTTTTAAGGTTTCCTTCGACGGTTTCCGTATGTTAATCATTTAAGCTATAAAATAAACATATGGGCCTGCTATATTATCGAATCGAAGCCAATAATTATATACCTAGGTGTATTTTTACATCTCTCATTAAATAAAACTGTTACTAACTGACAAAGCATTTGATACAAATTACCTACAATATTAAAAAAAACATATTTTTAACTATTATAACTAAATGAAATGATATTAAAATTTCTATATTAAATATTTAAAAAAAAAAAGAGAGAATGGGATTCCAACAAATTGAGTAAGAATCAAATCCATAATTTTCTCAATAAGAAAAAGTTTTGTTCTTAATTACAGAAAGCAATATGACAATATCAATTTATAATCAGCTATGTAATAATTGCTTCGGAATTTCTTTACAAAACTAGTTTTATGAATAAAGAAATGTTTTTTTTTGTCAAATTTTAATTTTAATTTTAGCAATTGATTTAAATAAAATGTAAATTACAATAAATTCTTGCAGGATCGGCAGCGCACTGTACCCCAATAGTGTTCAACACCTTTTAAATTAAACCTAATATATTTCGTTACATATTATTTAAATATTACTATTCATAGTACTAAAGCAGAATAAGAAAAGTAATTACTCAGAAAAGTTCAGCATGTTTTTCTCATTAAGACAGAAATCTTTACCTATTTAGGTATATATTATACATACGTAGGTATCTAATAGGCATAACAAAGTTTAAAATAACCAAACACAGTTATAATTCACTGTTTATTTCTTAATCAAAAAAAAAAAAAACAAAAAGTAGGTAAATTAAAAAGAGGAACATTCGCTTACAGGACAGAGCATTTCATCAGGTAATAAAACATTCGGTGGGGTTACTTTTCAGGGTGAATTATAGGGGTTAGGTCGGGTCGGGGGGACGAGGTCGGCCATACATCACGCTAGGGTGAAACAAGGATTACTCTAACATCGACTTAGTCTTGTTAATGCCCCCAACTTTTGCGCTTTCGGCATTTCTCGGATTTGCGTATTTAAGTGGCCTGAGATTTTTAGGGTGCAAAATGAAATGAGGAAAATTCATGTTTACACGATCGTAATAGAAAAGACATAACAATGTATCTATTATCAGAGAGTAGATTTAACTTGACTGATATAATATCGCAGTCATACAGCTAATTAATTAACATGTCAAATAAATACTAAATCTAATTTGTTTATGTAAAATATGACTACAATTAATTAATTATATAATTTTTCTTTAAACTCTGTCATGAGAAAATCACAGAATATGTTTTTTTTTTTTTTTTCAACTAATTTTCAACAAGTGCAAAAAATAGGTACATTACAATTTATAATTAGTGACCTCTCAACTTCGCCCGAGGTGCAATTTTTTATATGTACAAACCTTCTTTCAAGTAGGTAAAATCGGTAAAATAGGTAAAAGCCGAAGTAGGTTGAGAACAAACATACTTACATTTATTTTTTGCACCTGTTGGTAATTTTGCTGTAGGTATAATAAAAAGTGTAATCTTCATCTGGTATTTAAGAACATTTTCAAACGAACTTAGCCAGGCAAAATATTATTTGCAAACAACAAAGATAAATCGTGAACGATGAAAAAAGCACTAAGAACGGAAACGCACCCGTAGCTGCCCGTAGTTAACAACATTCAGCGGCTGAATATTCATAAAGATAAACTGAATTTATGCCACCATTTAATAGATGCTCACTGAGAAATTTCCAACTCTATTTCTTAACGCATAAAGACCATAATAGTTCAACGTCTCGCGGTTGCTTACAATAAAAACTGTCCGAATGATAAAGAAAGTTGTTTCATGGAAATATTTCGTCGCCGCCATGTTGTTTTTTCTAATGTTTACATTTTTCTGTACATTCGCGTGATGTAAGGCCGGTAAAACAAATGCTCAATTAAGGTTCTTTGTGAAGGAATTTTAATCGTAACTCACCATATTATTGTATATGGGAAAGCTAAAGTACGGTCGACAAAAATAACACAATACACATTTTATAACACAATTTATGACAATTAGCGACCTACCATGAAATGGAGTGTCAGTTTTCCTGCCGACCTTAAAAAAATACTATCTCATCGCAACACTTATTCTTAGTTACCATAAACAAGCATATTAAGTATACTTTAATATCTGCAATAGCAATGGCAGGTCACACTGCGTTTCTTAATTATTTGGACAGACTGTCTGGCAAACAGTTACCATTCCCTTACAAAAGTTCATCGTAAAATAATAGCATGTGTGCTGTTGTGTTTCGGTGAGTGTGTAAGGGATGCCTGAGCTCGTTTCTCTTACTCTGGTCGGCAGCACACTTGCAGTATACTTGCGGTGTTGCTTATGTTATAGGCGACGATAGCCGCCTACCCTGGACCGTCAGCCTGTCTAACAATCTTTACATAAAAAAAGTATTTTTAATTGCATAAGAAGCCACTAAAGAAAATCGCACTTCGCAACGAACTTCTGCAGCCATTAATCATGGTCGCGTAAAGACCGAAGTGGTAACACAGATTAGCGCACGTCAAACCCCTCTCCAAAAATGTTCACACTCGTTCACAATTCAACAATACTCACTATATTTTTTTTCTTTACGACATCGTATTGTTATTATAATAATATGTAATTTTTATTTTTTATTATTAGAAGATATACTTACTTCTTTTTTTCTTATAAAAATAGAAAACTTCATTTCCTGTAACCTTGCGATCAATTGATGTGAAAAATCATCGATTGTGTTTCGGTGAGAAAGATACAGTTGCCAGAGCTTGTTTCTCTAACCTCTTCTAATACCAATATGTTTTATTATAATAATATCCCCTGCGCACTCGCAGCACCTATGTTATGCTAGAATATACGGTGTCGCTTGTGTAATGGACGACGATAGACACTTACAATCATTTTTAAATTTAAAAAGATGTCCACCTTTTATGATGTAAAAAACTGATGGACCATGTGATGGTAGGTGCTAAGTGATTACCGTCGCCTAAGGACATAAGCAACATCTTTTCAGATGCGCTGCTAAGTCTTTTGTCAAGAAGCTCACAGTGAAGCTAGGTGAAAACAGATTAGATAAGTAGGGATATTGTTCCAAAGATCACGAGCTCATTTTTTTTATGTTAAGGTCGATATACAGGCTGACGGTGACGGTCCACTTGATGGTAGCTTTCCTAGTGTCGTCAGTACGCTGGCGACTATGGTAGGATTAAGGATTAAGAAAATTTCACGGTTGTCTACTTAAGTTTAGAACACTAAACTCAAAGAATGCAACAGTTAAAATAAGATATGTGAAGCAATAAATAACAGTGAATTAATATTCGAGTGGAATAGCGAACGGAGATCGATGCGAAATTGTTTCCATTTGCATACTTTGACACTTCAACGAGACTGCAGCGGAGGCAGTGAAGCTAAAGGACTTGAATAAATTAATCTGCAACAGTTGAATGGATTCTTGAAAACTTTCTTGAAATTCCACTGTCACAAATGATTTACTAATCTGCATTTATAATGGTTTCAATGTTTGCGGCTAACGAATACGAAAAAGAGTACAACTTAAAACCTTAATAAACAACTAGCGACCCGCCCCCGTCTTCGCACGGATCAATTTTATCTGCTTTTATACACCTTAACTACTCAACGTATCATAATGAAATTTGGTATACACGTTGTCAGGGATACTCAAAAGGAAATTGCGCAGATGCACCCGTTCAAAGCCGGGGACAAGACTTCGTATAAACTGATAAATGTTTTTTACAAAAAAAAAAAATATGTATTTCTGCTCCTATTGCAATATTAAAATTTATTCAAATGTGAAGTTTACATAAGCACTCCCTTAAACTCCGTTTACCTTTGGAGAAACGCAATGGAAAAATTACTGAAAATCACAATGTGAAACGTGAAGCGTAGAATGAATTTGTCAGCTAGGTGATTCACAAGTGACAGATTGCGAACCCGCCCCACATATTTCAACTTGTAACCCTGACCTCCCCCCTCCCGTCCCCTCCTCTCGTCGGCTAGTGTCTACTAAATTTATGGGCGCCCGAGGAAAAAATGTAGACTCCACGAAGGGAATTCCACTGGTTTTATACAGCCAATATATTTTATTTGGAAGAAATGACGCCAGAGGAAACTCGTCAGATTTATCATGTCGCAGATACGAGGGGTTCACTTTTAATATGCTTTATTGCGTTGTGGAAGTCAGGACTGAAGAAAATGGCACTTTTTATCGACATTTAAAATCGACATTTAATGTGGACTGGTGTAAAATAAGATTTTTTGGGTCAGAAAACTCTCATTATACGAGTAAACCATGAAGCATAGAATTTAAGTTTTGTCAGGTTGCTGCTGCCTAGAATAAAAAGCTATAATAAACGAATTTAATAAGCTTGCTTGGGGGATGTATAGCTGAATATAATGCACTAATGTAATAATTAATACTGAAATTACAATTGATAATATAAATTCAAAGTAATTTATGATTTCATAATTCCTTTGTTAATACGATGCCAGAACTTACATTGGACAATTCAAACAGCTGGATAATAACAATTTCTATAGAGGCCGATAGAAGATTTCAGTTGGATTGTGCAGCATTTAAACTTCGTCACATCTTTTCATCGCCAACTCCCAGGAAGTTGGAGGTGAAAAGATGCTTTAAAATTTCACACAAACTCTTTCGCCATTTTTTTACGTTAAGGTTAACAGACAGGCTGACGGTCAGAAGAAAAGGTTGCCAATGTCCATACTACGTTGAATACGTTTCTCCTTGGACGGGTGACCGCCTGGGAACACCGCGTGATGTTGGCTTTCTGTTATTATCAGTGACGTCAGAAATATGCTAGGGATGCTTTTTTTAGAAGAGATGATTGCCAACGTCCATACTACGTTGAATACACCGGTTCTCGTCCGATCACCGAAGTTAAGCAACGTCGGGCGCGGTCAGTACTTGGATGGGTGACCGCCTGGGAACACCGCGTGATGTTGGCTTTTTGTTATTATCAGTGACGTCAGAAATATGCTAGGGAGGCTTTTTTTAGAAGAGATGATTGCCAACATCCATACTACGTTGAATACACCGGTTCTCGTCCGATCACCGAAGTTAAGCAACGTCGGGCGCGGTCAGTATACTTGGATGGGTGACCGCCTGGGAACACCGCGTGGTGTTGGCTTTTTGTTATTATCAGTGACGTCAGAAATATTCTAGGGATGCTTCTTTTAGAAGAGGTGGTTGCCAACGTCCATACTACGTTGAATACACCGGTTCTCGTCCGATCACCGAAGTTAAGCAACGTCGGGCGCGGTCAGTACTTGGATGGGTGACCGCCTGGGAACACCGCGTGATGTTGGCTTTTTGCTAATACTGTTTCAATAGAAACATATTTAACCTTTAAAGTGATACTATTTGAATTATTTTATTAATCAAATAAGTATGAATGGATTTTTTGTATGTTAAGGTTGACAGTCAGGCTGATATTCCACTTGATGGCAGGTGGCTACCGTAGCCTATAAACACATAATACGCCACAGGTGCTACAAGTGACCTGTCGACCGTAGAAGTATTGAGGATAAGGGATTAGGAAAGTATAGGGAAAGGGGAAGGGATAGAGGAATACGCTCTGCTCTGGCATAACTTACTCAATAATCGAAACACAACAGCACACATTTCATTTCACGATGGTCTTCTGGAAGGTGTTGGTTACTGCCGCCAGATGGGCTACCCAATTGTATCCTAGTATTAATCCATATCCGCTAATTGATAAGTCTGAAGTGGTTTAGCGTCGCGATGAATTCCTAGAAAAACACATTACCAAATGCCGTAACATCTTTTATCTCGGCTGAGTATTTGTATGTGACTATTGTTCCGTAAAAAGTAAAAGGCAGTAACAAGGCTGCATAAATAACTGCAAACAATGTTGCTGAACATAATGTCGGCAAAGGTAATAATTTGGTGCAGTGGTGCACGTGGCAATGCCCTATGTATCACACCCGACAAGTAACTACGAGTAGCTGCTGGCTTTCCTGTAAAGGAATATTTTGTGGCTGCAAACAATATAACACTACCGATTTTTATCTAGCAAATTGTACTTTGAAATTAATACTCGTATCAATGTATTAGCTCAGTGGGTCTTATGCTTCCCTACTGATACGGTAGAAGCAGATTGACCTACACCTTTGTGTTTTCAGATTTCATCTCTCTCTTTTCCAGTGTCTCTTCAGTCCTGAAGGTTGACCGTCAACTTTCTGAACCTGTCTGTCAAGAGCCAACTGGAAGAGTTTCTCGCTGAGACAATTCCAATCCACTCCCGGATGTGGGGGATATCTTTATACATCAGTGAGAGAGAGCTTCTATAGATATTGGAATAAAAATGAAGTATAGGTGTCACACAGGGAGCTGTTGCGAAGGATTGAACACTGCTATAACGGCCCACTGTCTACGTGCTACGAATTTACGTAGAATTCGATGTGAAAGTGCAGCATCTTCACGACAGCTACGAAAGCTCTGTAGCTCGTAGCTATTCGCAGCAACAGCAGTGAGCTTGCAATACGCGAGTACAATAAAGCAGCATAAATCAAATGCGTTCAACAATCTATCAGCATACATCACGTGCAGAACAAACCGCGGCTAATCTCCTCTCCCGCTCTTTGGTCATAACTCAGAGCGGGACGACGTTTTTACGAGCTCTTAATCAAGAAATATACGATTGCACCGGACGATTAAGAGTGCGCGATTTAGCCACGCTAATGCACTTGTGCGGCTGATGTATAGGCCTTTGTGTCGAGCTTTAACTATTGTTACCACTAAACTCATTTGTACTGAATACTTTGACGTTATTATTTGCTAGCCGATGTCCGCGACTTCGTTCGCGTGAACTTCATCTTAAGATATGAAGAAAAACTAATATTATAAAATAAACAAAACGTATATCTAACTAATAAACAAAGAGTAGGTGGGTAATTAAGTTCGCTTACATCGAGGCTTTTTTTTTCACTCTAATCATTTTTATACCCCTCGTAACTTCTAATCTAAACGAAAGGTCCGATTAGAATAATTTAAAGAAGAATTTATATAATTAATTAATCTTGATTACGAAACTATTTAGTAGCATAAGGATTAATAGCATGATACGAATGTCCATCATATTTCGATTTTGATTGACTAATTTGAACCAAAAACTGTTGTGACTTAACTATGGTAGTTAGACATATAGCCTTGCGAACTTTTTTGTTAGTACCCGTGTAGTACAAAATTTTATATATAATTAATAGTTTTCGCAGCGTACGCATACAAAAAATTAAATCTTTCCTTTTTATAAAATCATAATATAGTGTAGCGGATTTTCTTCTAGATCTATCCATTTTAGTGCGATGTTTTTCTTATACTTAGATTGTTTCGTGCGCTACACCACTTGACAGATAAAGGATCAAAGATTTTTTGGTATATATGGTATATTCTAATTCGTTGGATATACGCTTTAGGAAAATATTACTCGTAACGTACACGTATATATTAGTATTCACGTATAACAGAGCCACATCCC
Organism: Synanthedon myopaeformis; assembly: GCA_944738685.1. Classification (NCBI taxonomy): domain Eukaryota; kingdom Metazoa; phylum Arthropoda; class Insecta; order Lepidoptera; family Sesiidae; genus Synanthedon; species Synanthedon myopaeformis. The sequence goes on from OX122921.1 coordinate 1,001,805, forward strand.
TTTTTTTCATAGTGTGCCCTTGAATGGAACATCAGATTTTGTTTATCACAAATGCAGCCTTTTGAATATGCTGAGTAGGTATGCCGAAATGAATTGACGGAGAATAAAGGAATCTTCGATAGTTATCAATCTAAGCCTTTCACCAAAACACATTAGCACCTAATAAATTCACAAACTAACATTTAACTTGCAAGTTGAAGAGTGAGGTACTATCTTTTGCGAGGGAGTCGGCCGAAATGAGCCATTCAGTCGCGGAAAGTGCTAACAATTTACCCAGGGGCCTCATACGAGAGCGTTTGTCTCAAAGTATATTGCCGTACATTTTTTTGTAAGTAAAATACGTCTTTATTTTACGGTGATAAAATTAAATAATAAGTAAGTAAATACTTATTCAATTAAGTTAGGCTGTTATTTAATCTATCAACCAAAAAACCTATTTGGTCAGCAAGTAATACTTAGGTCAGCTAAAAAAAGGTACTGACCAAATAGATATTTTGATGTACTTCGGAGAGTGTGCTCAGGAGCTGCATGAGCTCATACCGCCTTCCCCTTTCTTCCATCAGACATACAGACGTGCAAATGGTTACCATCCTCATCTTGTCGAAATCCCTCTTTTTCGGACCAAGCGCTTTAAGACATCCTTTATAATGCGCACTGCCAAGGTTTGAAACTCTCTGCCGGCGTCTGTATTTCCGAGCTCATATAAACCAAATCTTTTCAAAGTTTGAGTGAATAGGCCTTATTTTTGCTACACATCTGAATGTTGGCCAAGAGCAAGTTTGCTCATCTCTAATAAAAAAAAAGCATCCCTTTCTCACTTACCGAAACACAACAGCTACAAGCTATTATTTCAAGGTGGCATTCTGTAAATGGGTGGTTACTGCCGTCAGACGGGCTACTCAAACTGCAAAACGCAGTGCTCTAAAACAATGACCATTAAGTTACTAAGAAATCTTCTTCACAAGTTTCTTACATTTCAAATATCAATGTAATAATATTGTCAGATCTCGGTCGCTCATGGCTTGCGCCACTCCGCTGAGCACAATATTTTACGTAGAGCAGACATTTTTATAGGTATTTAGCGAAAATGTCGCTTCTACAGGCCAATTTGCAACTTGTTTGCGTCGCCAATAAATCCTATCTAATGTTAGTGCACGCTTAAATTGACCTAGCGAGTTTCCTTTGTTTATACCAAGAATTTTTATACAAAGAATAAACAACAATGTTTTTATATAAATAATATAACAATAAAATAATTTTCATATTTTTTTTTATTTCACCAAAGATGGTAAAAAGTCACGTGAAATTCAATTATTAACGATCAAAACAAATGCTTTTTAAATTAATTAGTTTAAAGGACTTCGAACAACGTGCAACGTCCAACAACGTGTCTATTTAATTAAAAAAGTTAAAATAATAAAAGTTAATAAACGAATTTTAATATAGGTTAAAGGTCATCAATTAACTACAGGTGTGCTCAATTTTAAACTTAAAAACAAAAACTATTTTTTAAACAAGTTTAAACACTGCAATATAATTCCCAAATTATACTAACACAAATTACCTAAATTTTTAAATAAGTCCATTGCAAATGTCAATGCAAATTGCAAAATTTTACAAGCAAATTATAAATTTTTAAATTTTCGTGAACGGTTGTTAAATTGGACATTTAACTTGTAAATGATATTCTTACGTATATTCCCCTAACAGTCGCGACTACACTCCCTCCTCTATCATATTTTTTCGTTATATCGCATTATTAGCTCCCTAGAGTAAGTCTACCAGCTACCTGATACATGGATACTTTAGCTCTCAACGTATCTTATCTGATAAATAATTCAGAATGTGTGCTTTTAAAGTAAAATCAAACACGCAAGCCAAGAATTAATTTCTTTTTCGTCTGTGTGTAATTCAATTTATGGCTGAACTTAGATAGGTACCGAATCTTGGGGTATCATGGGTGACCGTCTGAGAACACCGCTTGATGTTGGCTTTTTGTTATTATTAGTGACGTCAGAAATTTGCTAGGGATGCTTATTTTAGAAGAGATTGTTGCCAACGTCCATACTACGTTGAATACACCGGTTCTCGTCCGATCACCGAAGTTAAGCAACGTCGGGCGCGGTCAGTACTTGGATGGGTGACTGCCTGGGAACACCGCGTGATGTTGGCCTTTTGTTATTATCAGTGACGTCAGAAATATGGTAGGGATGCTTCTTTTAGAAGAGATGATTGCCAACGTCCATACTACGTTGAATACACCGGTTCTCGTCCGATCACCGAAGTTAAGCAACGTCGGGCGCGGTCAGTACTTGGATGGGTGACCGCCTGGGAACACCGCGTGATGTTGGCTTTTTGTTATTATCAGTGACGTCAGAAATATGCTAGGGATGCTTCTTTTAGAAGAGATGATTGCCAACGTCCATACTACGTTGAATACACCGGTTCTCGTCCGATCACCGAAGTTAAGCAACGTCGGGCGCGGTCAGTACTTGGATGGGTGACCGCCTGGGAACACCGCGTGATGTTGGCTTTTTGTTATTATCCGTGACGTCAGAAATATGGTAGGGATGCTTCTTTTAGAAGAGACGAATGCCAACGTCCATACTACGTTGAATACACCGGTTCTCGTCCGATCACCGAAGTTAAGCAACGTCGGGCGCGGTCAGTACTTGGATGGGTGACCGCCTGGGAACACCGCGTGATGTTGGCTTTTTGTTATTATCAGTGACGTCAGAAATATGCTAGGGATGCTTCTTTTAGAAGAGACGAATGCCAACGTCCATACTACGTTGAATACACCGGTTCTCGTCCGATCACCGAAGTTAAGCAACGTCGGGCGCGGTCAGTACTTGGATGGGTGACCGCCTGGGAACACCGCGTGATGTTGGCTTTTTGTTATTATCAGTGACGTCAGAAATATGCTAGGGATGCTTCTTTTAGAAGAGACGAATGCCAACGTCCATACTACGTTGAATACACCGGTTCTCGTCCGATCACCGAAGTTAAGCAACGTCGGGCGCGGTCAGTACTTGGATGGGTGACCGCCTGGGAACACCGCGTGATGTTGGCTTTTTGTTATTATCCGTGACGTCAGAAATATGGTAGGGATGCTTCTTTTAGAAGAGACGAATGCCAACGTCCATACTACGTTGAATACACCGGTTCTCGTCCGATCACCGAAGTTAAGCAACGTCGGGCGCGGTCAGTACTTGGATGGGTGACCGCCTGGGAACACCGCGTGATGTTGGCTTTTTGTTATTATCAGTGACGTCAGAAATATGCTAGGGATGCTTCTTTTAGAAGAGACGAATGCCAACGTCCATACTACGTTGAATACACCGGTTCTCGTCCGATCACCGAAGTTAAGCAACGTCGGGCGCGGTCAGTACTTGGATGGGTGACCGCCTGGGAACACCGCGTGATGTTGGCTTTTTGTTATTATCCGTGACGTCAGAAATATGGTAGGGATGCTTCTTTTAGAAGAGACGAATGCCAACGTCCATACTACGTTGAATACACCGGTTCTCGTCCGATCACCGAAGTTAAGCAACGTCGGGCGCGGTCAGTACTTGGATGGGTGACCGCCTGGGAACACCGCGTGATGTTGGCTTTTTGTTATTATCAGTGACGTCAGAAATATTCTAGGGATGCTTCTTTTAGAAGAGACGAATGCCAATGTCCATACTACGTTGAATACACCGGTTCTCGTCCGATCACCGAAGTTAAGCAACGTCGGGCGCGGTCAGTACTTGGATGGGTGACCGCCTGGGAACACCGCGTGATGTTGGCTTTTTGTTATTATCAGTGACGTCAGAAATATTCTAGGGATGCTTCTTTTAGAAGAGACGAATGCCAATGTCCATACTACGTTGAATACACCGGTTCTCGTCCGATCACCGAAGTTAAGCAACGTCGGGCGCGGTCAGTACTTGGATGGGTGACCGCCTGGGAACACCGCGTGATGTTGGCTTTTTGTTATTATCAGTGACGTCAGAAATTTGCTAGGGATGCTTATATTATATAACTTAGGATTAGGTAGGTAATATAATAAAAGAACAAAACGCAATATAACAAAGCAGTTATTAAATATTAAGCAGTTATTTGGACAAAATAATAAATAAATGTCAACATTGATGTCGAAGTGAGTACATCGTTACTTATTGTCTCACATCTCCCTTTCAGGTCCCGGTAAAATGAAATTTTTAAAGGCGACATATAAGAGGATTCGACATTTTCCATTACAGTGTCGATTACAAAATTCTTTTGGGGGTTTCTGTCACCTTTAAAGAAACTATATTTTGGGTATATTACGAAGAAATGACGCGGTGAAATTTTTCATTTAAAGTTTGTATATTCACTGCTCACATATAAACAAATGTTAGTTCAAATTGAATAGAGGAATTCTGTCGGAAAACAGTAACAAAACTAAACACAAAGCAACACCTAGCTTTAAAAGAACCCTCGCAAAAGGGAACACGTTTCAACAGCAAAAATAAAAGCGACACGAAACGGAACGACACATTTCTAGCTAGTCGACAGACGGCGGCACAGGAAGGCTTTACTACTTCCGTTGACAAGATGGCCGAGCATTCAGCGCGGCCGGAAACTGCGGCGAGCGTCCCAAACACGATAAAACACCAAACAAGCCTGATACTGATTCGCTTTTTGTCCGAAATTAAACCATATTTACCTAGCAATAAAGAACATATTTCACGGCGCTTTCGCTGCTACAGCGTTACATAAGACCCTTGTAGCGTAAAGAGGGAAGCCATGCAAAGTCCCATTGCCGTCAAGTGAGATCGGTTATTCCCCTCATTGGGTATGATGTAAAGTTTTCCGTTGTCAATGATAACGTGTAATGGGCATCGTTTGCCCTTTTCACTGCAGCGAATGGCTTCCAAACTGGGGCATTTATGTGAGATGCGTATCGCAACTGTGAATTGAAATTAGGCATCTTCAAATTGAAACCTTATTCATAATGTACTTTATACCTGTTCCCAATTAACTGTATGAGACAAATGAGAAATACTTAAACAACACAAATCCAGATTCAAACGTGAGCCGACAATGTGGGGTTTGTCTAAATAGAATAAAGTGTAAAGTGTGTCCGTCCGTGAAGGGGTGGCGCAGGGTGACAGCATTTTTGAGATTATTATCGGAGGGTACTGAATGCTAACGTGTGTTTACGGACTGCTGATGTGGCAACTTTTATTTCTTTATTGGACAAAAATGCTAACTCACGAATAGATTCGGGTGTCCATAAAATTTGTATTTTTATAAATTCATTATTCATTTGAATAAAATTACTAATTATCAAATAATTATAAACAAATTAATAATTATTAGTTTCAAAAGTCAAATTTTATATTAATAGTAGGCAACGCGATCTTGTAGGTAACTTTTGTGCACTATAGACATAAGTGCGCCGTAGACAACGTTCATTATTCTCGACTTCAAAAGAATTTTAGTCAGATTTGCCATATTTATAGCAAAAACAATATTATAGTATCTGTTAGTTTAATTTCTCAAATTTGTCAGGAAATCTGTTGTTCAATTTTCATTTCAAGTTCAATTGATATTTTAAGTAAAACACGTATCAAACTACAAGAAAAACAGCTATCCTATTATCTAATTGAGGAAAAAAGAAATAATAAATAAGTTTTTTAAAACAATACCTAACTCTAATAATACGATCTTGAAAATCTATGGATCTATGAAAATGAGCGCTTCAAGTGATTGTCCATTTGGTTTTTTTTTATTGATTTATGTCTTGTGGTTTTTATATTATGTTTGTATATTTGTGTTGCATGCAGTGAATAAAATTCTTTCTTCCATCTTATACTTCTACAAAACGTGAATTCCCCAGTTTTTCGTGGTTTTCGTTTATGTTGTTTGTTGTAGTTTTAAATTGTTAATTATATTTTTAAATAATATTCACGAGTTGTCATGACAAACTTTATTTATTAACTAGTTATCAAAATTGTAGAACGGTTACATCTTAATATTTATTCTATTTTAAGTACTCTATTTTAATCACAACTCTGTGTTTTGTACTTTGGATATTTTGTGTTTAAAAATGCCAAAACGAGGAGAAACGTTAAGCAACCGCGAAAGTGAACTTATAATTACTAAGCTGCAAGACTATTTCGAGCGTGAGTTGCTAAGGTTACGCGACTCGCCAAAATATAGCTCCGCCATTTGGCACGAAGAAGATGATACATTTGTTAAAAGAAGCATGCGCAAGTCACCAAAGACGATTGGGCTAAGGTTGAGGAAAAACCCAAGAAAATAATTATAGCAGATTTTGAACGCGATATCAGAATAGACTGCATTATTGATAATAATATTGTAATTCAAGTCGGTGAAGGCGATGATGACGACAGCGCCTTAAGCTATTCGCTGTCCGATTGTGAATAATAAATATATTTAAATTAAAAAAAATATCTCAAAATTTAAGTCTCCGTTAGGGATGTGAACATTACAGCTATTTGTAATAAATGTTAATTAATTATACTAATTATAAAATGTGTCGATAGTGGCACCTAATTCTGTTACACTAACACCATCACTAGTTATGTCAATCTGCTAAACGTCAAATGTGCATAATTAAAACTGCTCCACCCACTACAGTATAGTTTTCTTTCTTGTTATGTAATTTCATCTTTAATAACTACATACTTTATGCAAATGTGACAACATAATATTGTCCAAAATAAAAAAAAAGAAGTGATGGTCACCCTGAGCGTCGTTTTCACCCTTTTAATATTCGAGTGGCGTATTTGGAATTAATTTGAGTCGTTCAAATATTTTCTGTGGACTCTGCGACTGTTCAAGTTTCGCTAACTGCGCATTTGGGGTTGCCACTTTTTTATACCAATTACCAATTATTTCTACTTACAGGTAATTAGTTCAAAATGGTTAGCCATTAGCCATTAGCCATTAGCCATTAGCCATTAGCCATTAGCCATTCTCGTGTGCATATTACTTCTGTTTCAGACTAAATATTAATCTGGATTTTTTTTGTAAAAATAAAAATGCATTTTTCAAAATATGTTTTATTAACAATTACGTCATATTAACACTATAAAAATTTATTACTGAATAAAATTTACAATCTAAACAGTCTTTTAAATACGATATCACAAACTGCACCTAACTACAAATATAATAATTCAAATCCGTGAATAAGAAATATTTTTTTACAACCATTTTGTGTAACCAAATTTCTAAAAATTAGTCGAAGGAAACCAATAAAAGAAAAACCTGGTTTATTATATAGAAAATGTAGAAAATACATTAAAATACAGGAAATTATTGATTTACATTATTGACTGATCAGTCAGATTTAATCAGATTGTTTGAAATTATACCTTTTTTGCTGTACAATTTCAAGACAGACGAACCCACTGCACACAGCTAGTGGCTTATATAAATAGCTCCTAATAATACACAGTAAATTCGAAATAATAAAAAAAGTCCCAATTTAGCCGAATAAAGCTGATTCAGCGTGACGGTTCACTTACGTTCACTCCTCAGCAATAAATGTTTGGTTGCTCTAGTATCTGCGAATTTGTTGGCACTGCTGGTTGCACTTGGGGTGTTCCACTCCAGGAGTGGGCTGGAGCTGGGCCAGCTGCGGCAGGTCTTCGCGCCGCAGCACTCCAGCTTGCAGGTGGCCCAGCACAGATGGCGCGTGCTCCGACACCATCTTGCGCCTCTCGCCATTCACCTCCGAACGCCTGTTCATTGGACAACTATTACTATAACCTATAACACAAGCAACGCCACAGGTGCTGCAAATGCGTGAATGGCCACCTTTATACGCACCAACGTGACTCGTTGGCGCGGTGGTGTATGGCCACCTTTATACGCACCATGCAGAGTCGCAGGGAGCCGTGACTCGTTTATCGCGGTGGTGTATGGCCACCTTTATACGCACCAATGTGACTCGTTGGCGCGGTGGTGAATGGCCACCTTTATACGCACCATGCAGAGTCGCAGGGAGCCGTGACTCGTTTATCGCGGTGGTGAATGGCCACCTTTATACGCACCATGCAGAGTCGCAGGGAGCCGTGACTCGTTTATCGCGGTGGTGTATGGCCACCTTTATACGCACCAACGTGACTCGTTGGCGCGGTGGTGTATGGCCACCTTTATACGCACCATGCAGAGTCGCAGGCCCAGACGTGCTCCGCGCGCCGTCGCTCGTCCTCGCCTTCCGCGTGGCGCCGGAGGGCGTTCTGCTCGATCTGCAGCTTCAGCTCGCGGAAGTAATGGCGGCTCTTGGCGCGACGGTCGCGCTCCTTCTCTCTCTCCCGCTCGTCGTCCGCCACTCTTTTCGCTTCGGCCTGTTTCGACATTCACTTATGTTATCTATACAGTACTACCTTAATATTATCATAATGAAAATCTTAACCTTGAATATTTTATACGTGTACAAACATAATATGGACAAGAGATTATTATTGTGTTGAAGTGGCTTATTGAGATAAGCCAAAAATAGTGTGTAGACATACTTGTTTCCTGAATTCCAGGTCGAAAGCCTTCTGCTCGTCGGCCAGCTGCTTCCTGCGGTCCATCTGCGAAGTGAGGGCATGCAGAGTCTCCCGTCGGACTCTCTCCATCTTTTCCCTCTGCCCGATGTCGTCTTGGAAGTTCTTCTCGAGGAACTCCTGCTCTTGGAGCTGCTTAATTATGTTCTCGCGATCCAGCCGAGCTTCCTGAAATTTATATTATTTTTTTTCTGTGATAAAGGCAGAGGCCGTGGGCGTGGGCCCACTTCGCCCACGCCTAGCTACGCCACTGCGTGGACTTATTAAATGAACAGGACGATTAATAAACTAATTAAATTGAGTTGAGTTGAGAACGCTGAGTGGAGTGGAGTGGAGTGGAGTGGAGTGGAGTTGTCCATCTCTCGGCTTATATTCGACTGACCTCGTAGAATAAAAAATGAAATTGTTAACGTCCAAGTACTTCCCCCCTTTGCACTCCCCCGGCGTGTACTTAACAATTATTATTATTATTATTATTATTATTTTACTTTTAATAATTTTTATTTGAAACATGTAACGCTTCGTTACATAGTGGTCTATCTTATTAAATGAAACGAACACTAATAAACTACATTAAGTATGTATACTATAAAAGCGGTTTTGGTGATGGATATTTATTTGATTATTTAAAACCAACAATACAAACCTCATCTGCCAAAATCTTGGCGCAAATCTTCTGATTAAGCGCCTCCTTCATGTCCATTTTCCTCTGCCTCTCAGCAATACTGAAATTTTACGATTAACTATTTGTTTTTATTTTTAGGCAGTGTATTTTTAAAAGTGATGCATAGGTATTATTAAAATCACTGTTAGCCCAACAGCAGAAGTGTCCAAAATATAGTAAACCAAGTTGACAAACTGATAATAAACGAGCTGAACTCTTTGTAATAAATTAGCAGTTTATTTTAAAAACGGTTGCAGAAATGCAGTTTACATAGATGCACTCCTGTCTGCGGCGGCCTGCTGCTGCTTCTCTATCTCCTGCTCCTCCAGAACCACCATCTTCTTCTGCTTCTCCTTCCACGCTTCCCTCGCCTTCTTGAACGTCACCATCTCGTTACGCATCTTCACCATCTGCTGCTGCTTCTGTTGCAGCTCTCTGAAATTTATTAAGATATTTTATAATATATATATATATATATATGATGGGATTATACGAGTTTTCGAATTGAAAAACGTAGCGTGGGGCGTCAGACAAAATGACAGAAGCCTTGGGAGAAGCCCACAACCAGCAGTGAAGAGACACTGTCTGATGATGATGGTGAAAAGCTATTTGAAGTTCTCTTATTTCAAGCGGACTATGTCCTAATGAAGCCACGCTCAAAGTGTAACCCCAAGACTATGCAGTCTCTATGGGGGCTCCTCAAAATACTGGTATTTATGAAAAAAAAAAAATACTACATCCCCTTTTCAATTGCAAAATTTCAGCATTAAAGGGACACCATACATATAACCGAGAAATGAGGATTAAACCTTTGATTATTCATCATAGTATACTTTTAGAATATAGATAAACTAGCGATCCCAGCAGACGTTCATGCCTGAACCCGAAAAAAGAAACTGTACACACAAAAAAAAACTCCATCAAAACCAGCCTTTTAGGAGGAATTCACACCGACAGAAGAAATCTAATATATAAAGATTAAAACCTATTATCTTCATCAGAGATTGTCCTCATGATGTCGTCCAGCATCTTCTTCTCGATGAGCATGTCCTCGTACTGACACTGTTTCTGTCTCTGCTTGTTGACCAGCTGTTGCTGCAGCTCCCGTCGGTACTGGCTGCTCTTCTCCATCTTCTCTTTTTCCTCATTTTCTCTCGCTTCGTGCTCGGTAAACACAGCACTGTTGAGGGCTGCATTACAGCGGTCCGTTTCCACCTGACCGTGTTATAAAAAACCTGTGTTAATTCTTAATGTGGGGAAACTTACATACTTTTAACAAGAAAACCTCAACCACTCATCTTAAAAAAAAGACATTTTAATAATTGTGTTTCGTTAAAATACAAATTAATAATAATAATATCTGCAAAATGTATAGTACCTTATCCTGTAATCTCCTGTACTCGTTGTGCAGTATTTGCTGTTTCAAATCTCTACAAACATATCCAGCTTGTAATTTTCTAGCAAATTCTCTCAAACTTGGATCTCTCTCCCTCAAGTAGTGACGACGAAGCAGCTCACATGCTTCTTCCCTTTTAATTTTAGCAACTTCAATGCCTAAAGCAGTTTCTTTGGCAGCTCGAGCGTTCACAATAGCAGCATGGTCTGTCCTCTAAAAAAGAAATATATTTATGACAATGCTGTGTGTTATTAGTTCCAAACTAAGGCAAGACAGTCCTAAAAGTACCTATTAGCTTAAAATTTTGCAAAATTACATACAAATTTAGAAAGACCCCATGCTTCCTCAGAACTCTAGTCTATAGAAGCAATGTTCTTGACTAAAATCCCTCTACTTATTTAAAACTAGCTGTTGCATGTGACTAAGTCCACATATCTTTATAAAATAAATTTTTATACACAAAAACTAATATTATAAACTAAACAAAAAATAAAATTTGTAGATAACTAAGAGACTAAGCCAAGGGTTTTTTTGTTCAAACTGCAGAACTTTTTCTACTTTTAGCATTTTTATAACTGTCATAAATTCTTAACAATAGGTCTAATTCTGATAATTTAAAGAGGAATTTATATGTACATAATCAAATCAAACTTGAATGAAACTATTTAGTTGGAAAAGGATGTCATCATAACATCAACATTACATATAACATAATAATATGAATGTCATTATCTTTCGACTATATCCATATTTTAAATGATTAATATTCACAGATAATGCAGCTTTCTATATGTGTTTTTTTCTCATAAATTGGTTAATAAAAGTGAATTTTCGGGTTTCATCATTGCAAACTTTGTATGTTTACATATAACATATATACATAAACTTGTCATGATTATTCTTTGTAGTATTAATATAAATGAAATAAAAAAACGCGTCATCAAATAGAACAATTTATTAGATGGATAAGAGGATACAGAAAAATGGGCTGGCAAAATGTACCTCTTGGAAATCCTTTTCCATTTCGGCTTCTCGTTGTATGAGAGCAAGGCATCTTCCCATTCTGCCATCTTCCATCCGACTGTTCAGCCATTGTATATCCAAGGCTCTTTGAAAACTTTCTAATTCTTTTCTTCTGGCCAATGCTATAGCATTACGCTGCAATTCATTTTTTGGTTCCTACAAACGAAAGTAATATTTTAACGTGACTAAACGACACAATATTTTTTTATAGTGAGTTTAAGGATAAAATTAATTTAAATAAATACCATTGCACACAAAGTAGTAGTATGTACACAATGAGAAAGAAATTAAGGTTTTTCAATAAAATTTTATAAAAATTTTGCCGGATATACCTCCCGGACACAAGGATATACCTCACAAATAAAATTGACGTTGATCTAACTAAAGAAATAAAATTAATATAAATAAACAAAAACCCCACATTGTTAACAAAACCATGGAAACAAAACAAAAGAAAAAATGTAATCAAAATAATGTTAATTGTCAATGTCACTGTCAATTTAGAAGTAATCATAGTCAAATCAAACCGACAGTAATGTGCATTATGGCCAACAACACTTTTTTTTCCTACAACACTTCTTTTTCATTTTTTTTTTGCGCTTAATTGTATTTTCGAATCTTTGACATTTTAAATAACTTTTACTTTATGACACTTCGTGTCTGCTGCGTTAGCAAGCAATATTTTTTACATCATACTTATTCTTATTGAAATAACAAAGCAAAACCTAGATAATTTAAGTTTTATTCAACATAAAATTGTACATAATAATAAAACAGATAATCAGATATTGATAAGTTATGATACTACAACGACAGAATTTAGCACATTGACATATACTATACATCTATGGTCAGAGCAGAGCCAAGCCATGGAGTTAATATCACATCACTTGTTCACAATAATAATTAAAATTAGCTATTGGCCTATCTTGTGAATCTTTCAACATAGAACGTTCGTGTCGCCATTCATATTGGTTCATGGACGTAGTGGGTCGTGAGTGGGTGTTTATTATAACAATGCTACCTAGGTACCCCTAATTATATATCCCATACAATGAATCAACCGCCTGTCAGCTATTCCCATAGAAATGCTTCTTATTGTTAAAAATCCACTTAAAATTATTCTAGAAATATCATTTTTACCCCGAATTCAATTTCAAAGAATTCAGAGAATTCAAAATTTCTCTATATGGTAACACCAAACTGTAAAAGGCACGAGCAACGAAATGGTAGCTGGCGATGGCAACACACTCATTTGGGATTTGACGTGTGACAGTGAATAGCTGCATGCAACCAAAATCCAATCTGGTTGCAGAATTTGCAGATTGATGGTGTATATATCGAAATAAAGACGGTCGGTAATGAAACAGTGATTGAAATGGCTGAAAGTAAAGGTGCGTTAATTGCGAAATCAGTGCAAAAACATGCCGGCCGGGCGAAGGAAAAGGTATTTATCCCTTTTTTTTTATAAATATGTACTCGTAAAGTGTACTTACTCTTTAAATGTTAACGAGTATTTCAAGATTTTTGTCTACGCAGTGTTGTGAAAGTAAGTATTTTCGAATGTATTTAAATTCACTGGACCCAGAATCTTTTTTCCCAATTGAAAGACTTACATTCTCGAAACAATTGCATTTCACCTGTTGCTGATAAGCCCACAGCGGTATCGCTTTCTGAAGCAAATGAGCTTCGTAGTTTTTGTTTACACTACCGCTAAGTCAGCTGACACTCGTGATATCTTAGTTATTTTTTTTTCTTATGTGAGATCTCCACACATTTCCAGGGCAATGGTGGCTCTATTTATAGTTAGCAGTAGACGAGACATATTTTAACTTTGCACATAACTGAGATTTTATTTTCTACTAAACCTCGTTGTAGTTTGATTCCATCTGCCCCCTATTTTAAAAATAATAAATGTCTAATAATTGTGGTTTAAAATTGTAATGAAGAACATGCGGTAACAGGAGTGTTCTAATTTTAAAAATAACTTCAAGTGTCAGACATAGTCAGCTGTGAACGGAGACAGTCGGATGAATGTGCTACTTTCATTATTTCAGACTTTTCTATTTTTATTTATCCACTTAAAACTTTTTTACAATTTTTTAAATATATTATATTTAATTATGGAAAACATTAAGTATTGAAGGTAAGAAAAAAACTGAATATCTACTTGCCAAATAATTATAGTATTTCAATATTTTAGAACATCAAATAAAGTACTTAGTTATGTTCGGGAACTGAAATACTTGCAAGAAAATATTCAACAACATTAATTCCATATATAAATATAATATAAATAACACTGTGTTGAAATTTGCTTAAGTATTATATATTTTATCTAAATATTGTCTTTTAAAGGTTGTTAAAAAAACCCAATGTATTCACTATACAACCTGTTGAACCAAATACAGGCTATTGACCCAGAATGGCAAATTGCCATCTGTTTTTATATCCATAGGTACACATATAAAAAAAATGGTTAATACAGTGATGTAATTAGTTATTGCTCTTTTTGACGCACACCACTGTGTCAGTGGTGATTAGATGGTTATGCTATAATATATATTATAGTACAGTATATTTATATATAATTTGCCTTCATAAAATACATTTAAAATATGTCGTAACTTGTCTTGCTATACCATAATATGCAATAATATAAATTACAGTATATATTGGTGACATCATAGAAATATATATTATAGCTGTGTCACTCCAATATTTGTATAGAAAATATATCATAATATGCCTTGCTATAATTTATATTAATATTATAGCTAAGTATGTGATGGGCCTTACTAGTAAGAAATGCTTGAAGACATTTTATGCTAGGAAAATCAGTGTTTCTTATAATACCTCACTAAGCACTTAAATCTCTGTTTGAGCAAGAACTGATTATAATCTTAGATTATATAATGATATACCTAATATTTATAATATTGCAAAACTATGCAAAACTTACTAATTATGTTTTTTTTTTAATCATAGCTTAAATTGAGTGTGATATTAAAATATGATTAAAATAGATAAATATTCAGGCTTGTGAAAAATTTCAAACTTCTATCTATTATTAGTTGTATTGGAAGGGTTAATTAAACAAACAATGTAGTTCTCCCAGATTGTAATAAATATTTACATTTAAAACATCTGGGACATTATCATTTTCTATTACGTTGTAATTCTCTACTGCAATCTTTGGTTATTTTGCCTTGAAATATAATCTATATTCTATGCCGAAGTGCTGAAATTTCTGAGAACACATAAAAGTGTATGTTTTGTTGTCATCTACCAAATATAGACTATTAATCGTATAACTATGTTTAAGTATGCAATTATAACACCTAGGTCCGTAGCCATGTGTGCATTGTACAGTCGTAAATGCTACACTACGCTAAGAGAAAACGTTGTTATTGGTCAAAATTTTATTTTGACGTTACAACCAATCACCAAGCTTTCTTTTAGCGTTCTCTATTAGTTTCCGAAGTACGCAACGAAGTGTTTGCATCTTGGCTAGGGGCCCTGAAGTTTATTTGTTTTTAACTATAAAAAAGTAGTAAATTTAGTTTTAAACCAATATTACATTTTAGTATAGATTTAAAAGTATCAACATAATATTATTTTAGTATTTAAAAACAATGTGATTTTAAAGTAACGAGTTTTAAAGTAACGCAGGTATTATTAAAACTATGCTTAAAATGTCGCCTTTATGGCGAAAATAGGAATGAAACTGTGTCAAGATCGCTATTGTTTTAATATTTACCTCATGTTCAACATAAAACACACATAATTCCTTCAGTTGCGTGAATTTTAAAATTTCTTCACATAGACTGTGTACCTGCAATAAATTTTCATAAATTTAACGTGTTTAACGAAAAATGATCATTTTAACAAATATTAACAATTGTTTCTGTTTTAACGCGTATTTTAAAAATATTACATATTACAAATATGTATTAAAAACACTTTATCCCCCAATCGATAATTAAGTTAATTAATTCATTTTAATTTATTAGTACTTTTTAAAATATTACATATTTTTATGTCTCCATTTTGTGTTCTAATTTTTAAACCATTTAAATTCCTGATAATGCCTGCCAAAAATGCGTCCAAAAAAAAAGAAAAAAAAAATATTAAAACCTTTTTCGCAATAAACAATCCACATAGTATGCTCACTTCTGGACGTGGCCTTGTAACTTATTTCCAATTAAATGTTTTATTTTTTCCTGTACATTAATTATTCTGCACGTCATATTCTGTCATCTAGCTGCATGATTTAGGGTGAATTTAAAATGTCTCATTGTATTTTTATCGAAGTTTTTTTTATATTTACCATAGAGTAATGATGAATATAGGTTGTATGGGATATATATTAAAAACTAGCTGTTGCACGCGACTACGTCCGCGTAACTTTATAAGATATAACCTATGTGACTCGCTGATAATGTAGCTTTCTATAGCTTAAAGAATTTTTAAAATCGGTCAAGTAGTTTTTGAGTTTTTTTTATTACGCACAAAACTTCTCTCTTTATAATATTAGTATAGATATATGTATTATATGTAATTTTGATACAACAAAAAGTAGGTTATTATTTTCGCAAAGTTCATACCGTTATGTAACGTTTTTTATTTTATACAGCTTGTTAATAACTCTATTCATCATACGCTCTGTTTACAGTGAAATTGAAGGTATATATTATAGTAATAATGTAATGACATATCGTTTAATAAATCCCATTTCATTACTCTATACAAATAACGGGATCTATATCGGTATACGTCGAACGTTTCATAATCGGAACATTATTTTTATAAGTGTATATGTATACCTTATTATTACCTGCACATCTCCGAATAGCTTACGAATAGCTTATGGAAATTCTTCAAATCTACATGAATTACTTTGATTCAAATTTTACTTCTTCGAAGAGATGTTCTTTCGAAAGATCGTAATTCTATTAATAGGTATTATAAATGCGAAAGTTTATATGTTTGTTACACTTACACGCAAAAACGGTTTAATAAAATCGTTTTTGATCGCCTATACTTATAAAAAACACACCCAAAACTAACAAGTCTAGAAAACTGAAATTTGGAACATTAGGTTTATGTTTTAATGTAAGCATCGCTTTAAAAAGGATTTTTGAAACAAACTCCGCCGGGTTCAGGTCGCTAGGTACTTAAATAAAGCAGAAAGATCGTAACTGAACTGAATAGTTAAAATCATATTTTTCCTTTTTTTATTGGGTCAACGATTGATGACTGGTTTTTCCTGAAAAAGCCTGACCTTTTCCATTTTCGTTATCATTGAACGTCAGCATTTTATTTTGTCAACATCGACAGATTGCAAAGCAAAATTGCAAACTTGCTAGGAAGAAACGTTCATTGGCCTTTGTAAAATGATATCAGTACAAAATAGTTACACGTTACCATTTGGTAATATATGCGTTGCAAAAATAATGATTGTCAATAATGCATTCTATGCTAATATTAATATATATCGGATATTTAATCAATTTATAGTTTACTTACTAATGACCTGTTTCTGAACTTGAACTGCGCCATAACATAATAACGTCAATCGTGCACGTCTGTCTGCTTATAATTGATTTCTAATTATCTTGCACTAGTATTGACTTATTTGCTATCGATTTTCTGAACTGGTCCTTATACTGTATCAATCAACTACCGAAGAAATTTTAGATCTATGGTGTTCAGATCTATGAATTGCATGTAGATTTTTCTCTCCTATGCCATGGTTTTTTAAAGTCGTTTTTAATTTTTTACAGTCACTTTCTGAACTATTTCGAATTGAACATTAAATATTATAGTTTACAACAACCCAGTTTATTTATTTGTCGAAATAAATCTTCCGTAGGAAACGCGTGTCGTTTGTCCGAAATAGAATTCAACTGTACTTATTAAATAAACGTGCACCGAAACGTGTTGGGTAAGCTTTTTTATGCGATGTTTAGAAAATATGAATTTCATAGGAAATTCTAAAAAATAATAGTTTAAATTAATTCCTTTTTAGCCAGCAAATCAAAACTTTATAGCCAGTAAGTATGCAATGCTTGAGTAGCTGAATAAATCAAAACGTATTCCCTTACATCCAATTCTTTCAGAGACGACCTTAGTACTTGACTAGAAATCTAATTTATCCCTATCTATACTATTCTATGTTTTCGTTTTTGGCATTCGCTTTGGCGATAAAAATTTAATAAAATACCCTTACCTAATCCTTATTTCATAAGGTATAATACCTATTGTTCCTTATAATTTCTTTTGCGATTTGTTCGTCTGTTAAAACTTTTTATATTCCCTATTTGACTATGCATCATTTTAATATGAATAGAATCTAATTATGAGACCCTCCATTAAGCGATCACGAGGAAGTAAAATCCTCTTCCTGTCCCGTTCAATTATGAACACATGCTGTGTAGCCGGTGCCCCCAATTGCATAAACATTAGAGTTCAAAATGTACACGATTGTTTGAAACATGGAAAGGTCGACAATGGATACAGGTTTCGCTAACTGTTTAGTCGTCATGGGAACGAGTGTGAATGGCCCAGCAGCGGCGCCCACAGTTGTGACTTTTATTGTCTCATCGTAAGGTCTTTCTGCGTAATAACGTCTATCTATTGGAATTGTCAGTAATTGGGTAACTCAAATTGTGTTGAGTTATTGTGACGATTTGGCCTTTACTGTTAAACTTATAACTATTATTGTTAATTGACGTAAAGGTCATAAGTTCATATATTAAAATATACCTAAACTCCCTCGAGTTTGAGGCCTGTATAGGATAGTTTCATATAACTATAAACCATACTATAAACTAGCTTCTTCTGGGTGAGCTCGCTCAATCGTAATCCTCGACTTTGCTGCAAGGCTAAATGCTGGGCAAGAGCAAACCTATTATTAATGAAAAAATATATAAAAAATGCTGTATCCCGCTATTTCACCCGTCCTTTAATTTAAACTATTTTTTTCTCTTCATAAGAACCTTCCTCGAACTTCAACGAATATTTGAAAGAAAAAAATAGCGGAATAGGTCCAGCCGTTCTCGAGTTTTGGGCTTGGAACATATTTTGCGATTCATTATATACAGAATGGTATTGCGAAATTCTCTAAAAAAAATTATTACTATACTCCTCTAAAAGGTTGTACCTCGGTTGTACGTATTCGATCAAACACAACATGTATTATTTGCATTCTTATCGTATTTAAATAAAAATAATTTAAGAGCACGGTCATCTTTGGTGCCTATCTTATCGTATCCTTTATAACTATCTTTGGAAACATCATTCCTTATATTATCATCATTTATCATACATAGGTATACACAGTTATAGGCGGAATGTACCAGAAAATTTAAATATCTCCATTTTAGAAGAGGTCAGGTTGCGATGGTGCATTCCACTTGATCTACGCCTAAAAATCCACGGGCTTAAAAGTTTGATGAATATAGTTTTTGGTAGAAACGATTCGTATAGTTTTTGAGTAGTTCATCGTAATTATTATCTCAGCCGTAGGAAGTCCACTGCTGGACATAGCAAATACCTCCCCCATAATTATCCAGTAACAAGAAACCTGGATATAGCATTGACCTGCGACCCTTATTAGATCGTAATAGTCCATCTATAGAATAGAATCTATTCTATTTTATTCTATTCTATAGTCCATCTTGTGGGTGGACGTTCTACGCTGCGCTTATCCGTGGTATCCGCTCGAGATATCGGTTCCAGCGATAAGAGCAGAAGAATATATTGAGATGATACTTCACTTTTCCTAATGCACCCAATTATAAGTCAAGGTGCATACCGCAAAAGGAAATGATTTCTAATATGTTTAGACAGACTACAACAAATACTGGGTCACAAGTCCACCTATAGTCTTTTGTGTTGAAAATTAACACTTAAATCGTTTTGCTGTGGTCATTTTTCGCTTTGTCCATCCAATACTTTCTACGTCCCCATTGGTGAGACGAGACGAGACTACCAATAGTTCTAAACAAACAAACACTTCCAATATGCTAATACTTTGTCGTTTGAGAGGTCAGTTCAACAGATTCACGTTCTAACAGAGATTTAGAGGTACATGATGCCTCATGAAAAGTGTTATTTGAGATATCAGATACAAGATAGTTTAGGGAGTGGGTATTTTAAATATTAGACAGATATAAAAAAAAATGTCTTTCTTCAATTCTCTTTAAAATTAGTTAGGTTTACTTTTTGAAAAAAAAAAGGCATAACGTATTTAGTACGGTTTTCACTAATTGAAAGAACGACACACGAAGAAGGTTTGTAATATAATTTACAATTGTAATACAAAAATTGCATCAGTGCGAAGCCGGGGCCGGGTCGCTAGTCATAAAATAATGTTCGTAAAACTAAGAAATTCTATTCGAAGCATACACACGCATATATATATGTTTTTTTTTACAAAAAATGTATTTATTGAAATAAATTTACATTTAAAATTTAAAAGCGATGCGTGTGGGTGCACGCAAAGAATCAAGTTTCCATTTCTGATATCATTAACATTTTGTAGTATTTAATTAATTCATATTTACGTATCTAATCTTTACGTACAAGTTTCTTTGCAATATACAGTATAAATAATATTGGAGTGCATTTTAAAGCTTACTATGTGGAGATTAGTTGAGGTCATGTAGTAGTTTGGTCAACATTTCGTAAGTTGTATGAACACAAAAATTTTCTTGAATCATCAATATCATCATTATTGTAAAGTTTTCGGTTACATTACATTGAAATTATAAATATTATTGGCGATTTGATTATTCGTTAATTACTCTCAGTAAGAGATTCATACTCGGTTCATTCTCGTAGGTCAAAACTCAGTTAAAAAATAAATATTAGGTATATGAGATAATTTTATTTGTCATTGTCAATACAAGATATCTATGGGTTTATGAGATTCATACTCTGTTCATTCTCGTAGGTCAATGCTCAGATAAAAACAAAGAGAATTGACTCACCCATTTTTACATTACATGTAAGGTTTCATAATACTATTGTGTTGCACTATAATAAAATTATTGTTCTCTTTTAGAATCTAGTGCTGCTATATTAAATGAAATGTGTCACCGCATCATCACTTTGCCTCATTTTGTTATTTTCTTTGAGGAAATTTTATTCAGTTACCGAGGTCTTCGACCGGTGACATCACAGCGCCATTTCGCCGATAGCATTTCCATATATAATACATAATCAACCTGACATGTAGGCGTTGTCCTTGCTAACTTCACCCACATATCCAACTATACCTACATCCCACGTGACACCTACCTGCATATCCGATAGACCACTTTCATTCAATGTTGCCTAATAGCAGTCAAATTTATATATAGGTATAGATAGAATAGAAAACCATCACCTTAGCCTTAGCAATGACACTTGTGATTTGCTTATAATATCTACACTTTTAAACATTGGTAGGCACGTGAAAGTTGATTTCTCTTTTATTTTTAAGTTAATATTTTGTGACAAATTAAACTGTGTGTGTGTGTGTTTTTTTTTTAATAAAAAGTTAGCCGAAAAACAGACATAGGCGGGGAGAAACTTTATATGTATATAGACAAGCTGGTGCCAGCGACTTGGTCCACGTTAAAAAATACATATATAAGGAATATAACGCTTGACCTCTTGTTGCTATAACACTGGCCAGAGGCGTTAGTTTTTTTTTTAAATTTTATTTTAGATGACACCTCGGAGACAATACTTTTTGAATGAAAGATTTCATGATGATCGATTGAGTAATTAAAGCGTGAAAAGGTAAATAGGCAGAGAGTTAGTTTCAAATTTATAATATTAGTATGAAAGTATGAATATATATAGGTAATATATATCCTCACATATTATAAAACAAAGTCCTCCGCCGCATCTGTCTGTCGAAAAACTTAAAAACTACTGCACCGATTTTCATGCTGTTTTCACCAGTGGATAGGGTGGTTCTCGAGGAAGGTTTTAGTATATAATTTTAACGCAGGCGAAGTCGCGGGCACCAGCTAGTCTAAATATAGATAGAAGCTTAAGACCGAGCAAGCCAAACTTAAGTATTATTATATTAATTATTTCCTATTCATTTATGTTAATAAATTTCAAACATACAATAATTTTTTTATGAAAATTATGATCAAAATATCTTCGTTACTTATATATAAATTTATAAATTACAATTCTGTGGACAACAAATGTTATTTTCTCGACATTTTTCTTTAGTTTGTATTATGAAGTACCTTATCAGTTATTAATATTTGATTTCTACTTTAAAGTGTGCTGTAACCTTCATCTTCTGTGTTAGTCTGATATTTTGTCAAGGTTATCTTTACGATTTCATGTTTTATTATACATATCTCAAACATCATATGCACGTGACTAAAAAAAAAATTCATACTCGTAGTCTTATGCTCTCTAGGTTAATGCACTATGTCATATGTTCATAACCAAGTTAAGAAATATTCTGTATAATAAATACAATTATAAATATATATTTTTTTACTGTTATGATCGAGAAAATTATAATAACTAAAAACAACTGAGACTTACTATTTTTGATTCTGATTCATTAGGTACAAATATATTTTTGTTTGAAAGTTATTTATTTTAAACTAGCTGTGTATTGCAGTTTCACATTATTAATTATTTTATTAATTAATGTACAATGTGTTTTGTAAGTTTATTTTATTTTATTTCGTTTTCGATCCATCGACAGTCCATATTTTAATTTATAGCCTCAATGTATGGAAATGATCGGTCTTCTTTCAACTGAGTAATAAGTCTGACACATCAGAGAGATATCAAAAGATTTATTTTTTAACTTTGTTTTTTCCAAAAATATTTTAATTTCACTGTTCACTGTGTAAAAGCTTGGCAAGAAGCAATGGAATGTTTGAAAGAATCAATATCGATTTAATATAGGTTAAATAATTATAAATAGAGTGAGATAGTGTCACATCTCTCGCCTCATTTTATCGCCCACTTCCTCAGCGGCTTGCCAATCGGTACTCGCGTCTCCGAGCACAGAACCATCGACGTCAGAACCACATCGTTTTACCTACATTCGCAACTTCATCACTATTGCGTTAAGGCAACGCCTTACTAAAATTCATACAAGTCATTAAAATAAGTGTTGTTGTTAAAAAGAAACTAACTCGATCAAACTTTTCACGTTCCCATTTGAACCGGTCGGTGAGACACACTTTAGGTTCTAGGAGAATTGAGTTAAATTGGTGTCTTTTTTTTTAGTGAAAAAGTCAAAAATTCGATGAAACTAGTGTTCATTCAACAAAATGTTTTATTGTTATATAGATAACACAAAAAAAAACAACAGGAATATTATTAGTTTACTAAAAATGATAAAAAGTTTGAAATATTTTGTCTAAATTCTTCCCTGCCTAAAAAAATCCTCGAATTTTAACGAAAAGTGAAAAAAAAAATAGGCGAATTAGTCCAGCCGTTCTGGAGTTTGACGCTTAGCAACACATTTAGCCATTAATTTATATTTATATCAACATGGCATGTACCATGTAATATTTTAAAGTCGTATGTATTCAGAATACATATTTAATCTTCACATTTAAAATTCTATGGATTAGGTCTAATACAATATTTATGATAGACATGATTCGTAGGGACTCCATAATACCGCTATTGACACACCTACGTTATAGTATAGATAGGTAAAGTTGACATATTGTGACCGACTCCCAAGCGGCGCGTTTGCGCTGAATTCCTCCGAGATTGGCGGACGGTTGTGTTTTTGCGTCCACGCACTTTCTTCTCTCTCACTTACTTATTACTTTCTCTCGACTTCACTCGCCGTGCACAAGCCCCACCTGTTTACAATATATTGTAATGTATTGAGTTTCAATTTGAACGATCGACCCGTTTGCTACGAAACTACATCTCACTTGTAACGGTCATCTGTGTCGGTAGTTTTTGGTTTTGTTTTGTCATTTTAGCACAAAATTTGGGGCTATTATTATTGAATGTGATGGAAAAAATACTTTTATTTGAAATCGTAGTTTAAAAAATATCAGCGTACATGTGGAGATTTGTAACAATTTTCCGTTGTTTACAGGTAAGCGAAATAATCAGATGGATCCGAGAGCCTCGTGAGTTCCAACACAATTACCTATGTTTACTTTGATGTTGCACGTGACGTAAATGGTCACAGTACACTATGTCACGTATGCAGCATTATGTCGCTTTATGATTATATTGCATGTAATTGGATTTTAAAGAAATTAGACATTTCTGTAAAAATTTTTCAATCATTAGAAAAGACATGTTTGGACAGATTTATCAAAATTATTGAATTAAAAAACAAACTAATTACAAGAAACTTAACATATGATAAATTTCAAAATTATATTTAGTTTTTGAGATTATTATGTATTAGCTGGTGCCCGCGACTTCGTCTGCATTGAACGATGAAAGGTATCCTATGTCCTTTCTGGTGTCCCAGACAACGGGTATGCAAAATTTCATGGTTCATTAGTTTTTGCGTGAAAGAGTTACAAAACATCCATACATCCAAACATACTTTCGCATTTATAATATTATTATAGATATAGATATATTGCATAATAAAACGAACCTTAAAAATGAATGTCAAAATCTTCGCGTAGGTACCTATTTCATTTATAAAGAGACTAGGAAGTTTTCCGTCACGCACGTTATCTGATGATAAAGGCAACATGACATCTCAATGATTACTGATTACCTGTCGTTTTAATAAAACACAGTTAAATTTGGTTTTACACAAACCGCTCTAGAAACTTCCTGGAAACCATTCACATGTTGCGTTTGCGTTTATGATCATTAGCCCTTTCGTCATTACTTACAAGACTCGAGTCTCAGGTGAAAGGGAAGGGAAATACATGGTCTTACTCGTAAGGCTGGCTGCTACTCGTATCTGTGAAATAGGTTTTGATATTTTGCTGTTACGCTTTAAGATCTGTTAAAGCTAAAATATATATATATACTTCTAAATCTAGTCAAACTTTACCTATCTACACTTAATATTATAAAGATTTGTTTTTTTTTTGTTTATATTTATGTTATGTTTGTTTGTTTGTAATGTATAAACTCAAAAACAACTCGACAATTTTTAAAAATTCTATCACCTATAGAAAGCTACATTATCAGCAAGTAACATAGGCTGTATTTTGTTTAAAGTTTTTTTTTTTTTTTTTAAATAAAGTCGCTATCTGCTTCTATCTATTTCTCTGCTAACTTCTAACTAAACCATGCAACGGATTTTGATATGGTTTACACTAATTAAAATGAGCGATAGACGAGGAAGGTTTGTGTATCATATATCATGCTAGTAGTTAGATATACCCTAATGCTTATTTCAAAATATGATTATCGACAGCTGTTTTCATGTTACCTTCGTCCAAATATCTTCGGCCCTGTCATTTCTTTTTTTAGTTTGGAAAAAGGAAGATCTGGATTGCAAGTCTTTTAAGGCCTGCATTGCAGTAATAGCTAATGCAAGTTAACACTTAGTTAGTAACATGCAAGTTCTTCGATGTTGTTTACAGGCCTTGCATCACGTGATGTAGATTCTGTTTCATTTGTACTGTTGTTATTTTAGTCATTGTCGATAACGTGATCTGTTTTGTTATCGCCTCTGTATTCTGTCTGGTTCACTGTATTCATTGTTTTTACAGGTTCTGTTGTGTGATAGTGTTACACATATTTTATATATCGTATATGTATCGTATATGTATGTCGAAAACTGATAGGATAAATAAAGGGACACAGGTTCGTAGCGTAGCGAATTGGCTCGGGTTAGTTTACTTACGTTCAAAACGGAACATCAAAAGTAAGACGTCCTCTGCCGGTCAGAAGCAGCCAGGCCTTATCAGATCGTCTGTCCACTTTGTGGGTGGACGTCCTACGCTACGCTTGCCGTGGCGTCCACTTGAGAACCTCCATACTATGTGACTGCCACCTTAACTTACTGCTCCGACATGCTATGTCGGTAACTTTTGTTCGTCGGCGGCCTTAGCTCGGAGAGGTTTTAGGGCACTCAGGAGTTTTGGAAGTGAAGATATGTCGGATTTTCCCGAACTGAATTCCTTGAAGTACCTTAAAGTTGGCTTAAAAGCCATTGGCTGGTTTAGAAGAAGTTTCGTTATTTTATAATATTGTAGAGTTATGGATATAGATTATATACTTAATTCTATATTTTTTGCTGTTTACAATGCGATAGGCCAGAGCTTTTCTATTTGATCTTTACAATATTGTCTTTTTGAAATGAATATATCCTTGTATATAAATCCATTACACTGGTTGAGGTAAATCAACAAGTTACTGTTTTTGGAGAAGATCCAAATATGAAACATTAGTCAGTACAGGTGAATGGCCCGTGGCCTACGCCATTCTTGCGAAATCACCAATTTTCGTCGGCACTGTATCCAGAAATGGTTTTATTATCCTCTGTGCAGCCTTTTGAGCTGTTCGATTGGGTTTGACCATCAAGGCCAAGGTGGGATTTGAAACGATGAAGTGGTCAATAAGTTATTAAATTATTCCTAACAGAAAGGATAATACACTCGTTGTATTGGCAGGACACACTGCATTTCACAATCATAATTCAAAATTAAATTCTTAACATACATCATTTTGGTCCAAATTTTTGTGATTTTAATTCTCAAGTTCATGCTTTTATTATTAAATCAATAATTAAATAAATAAACAATATCTGTATTAAATGTTCTTCATGATCGACCAAAACGTAATTATCTCACTCCTAAACACCAGGTTAAGACTCATGGCGAGTAGCCACTTATCTAAGTCGAGACGCCCATCGCCGCCTCATTCATTTAAAAACAGTTTTATATGGATACAGAGGCTGTGGCATTTTTTAAAATGTATTTAGTAGACGTAACATGCCCTAATAGAGAGATCACGATTGAGCGTGCCACGAAAAAGGACATTGAGGCGAACTTGTAACACTTGGTTCAAGTGCTAATTTATAGCGAACATGTACAATTGAGATTTCGAAAAAATGTTATCGCTAGAGAATGTTGTATGTTCAATTAGGAACAATGTTATCACTCTACAGTGTACAGATTTGGCGAGGTCTTATCTGAATTTCAAAAAGACTTGGAATTCAAATTTGAGAGATTATTGGGTTAGCCAAAAAGTGAGTGATGTATAGACCGGCATAGAGCATAGACCGTCGGACTGCCTTACATAAAGTCAGTCTTTTATAACCCGATTAATCGAATGCACAAAAATCCTCTAAAATGTATGTCAAAGGAACATCATTTCAATAACCGCGTTTGTTTTCACTAAAAATAAAACTCGCCGCTTGCCAATATTTATCTTATTAGAGATGAAATTCCCCTTTACTGTTGATTGAATATTCTCAAAGAAAACATTCCAATGTATTAACTTTTTTATCTTTTTCAAACTCTGAAAGTTCCAACTGTAGTTCAAGTGTGCATCAAAACATTCCACAAATCAATCGACCGGAACTCTCAATAGCGTTATATAAATTTAGAATATTACTAGAGCACAAGGTCGATCTAACCTTGCGCCCTTTATTATCCTTTGATTTATAACAATAGGGTCGAATAGGTCCGCAATCCGTCACACGGAAGCGCCGCGGTGACGTATTCAGTTCACCGTCGAAAAATTACGTAAGGACCGGCGCAGACGCGGCTTATATCGGTACGCTGATCCACATAATTGCCCTATCTCCTAGAGAGTCCAATGCAATTGAAACTTAAACGCAACGGTGTAAGACACAGATTTGCCTCGTGGCGCGGTACGAGTTGGGATGTTTTAATGCGCGATCGGATATGGACGCCCGCCAGGCCAGGCCGTGATGTGACTATTCCCGTCTACTGGATACTGTGTCTGGTTGCTTGCAAACTTCTTTTTGGCGCGTGTCATTCCATTCTGGCGCCATTGTTTAAGAATTTATCGTTTGATTACACGTGCTTCTAGAATTTGAGCATCTAAATTGATTAACTATGTTGAACTTGGTCATCATCCATTTTGATCCCTTGATGAACAACAACATTGACAATATCTACTGCATTACACGTGATTTTGGACGTCTCAATTGATTGATGGTACTGAACTTGATCATAGTCTAATTTGGCTTGAACATCATCCATTTTAGTCCCTCGATGAACATATCATAACAGCATCGACTTCGAAGCCAACACTCATAATTGGTTTTGACTTTTGCTTGCTTTATGGACATTTTGTTAAGTTTTAATGAATATTAATATTGTTAATAGGTGATGTTGTACTCGATAAAGATAAGCTTTCAAAGGGTGCTGGCTCTCTCTTTCTTTAGATAAACACGTTTGTTGATATTGCTATCAGAATTCCAACAAAAAGTATCTTGGAACCTGTCTACGGGCACATTGAACGCGGCGCTTGCGCGATCTAACCGAACACGTTTCGTAGTGTTCCCCATGTATGTAGGTTTAATGTGTTTTCCAATGCATTCTACACGATTAGCTCGAAGGAATCCGGCACGCATCGATGCCATGTTCGGCGTTTAAAGGAAATGTGTTACAAAAAACGATTTCTTTTAAAGATTAACATCATATTACGAAACATCTTTTAAACTTTAATCAATTAGTTTTTCTACGTTTTAATGGTATTACCGATTGCAGCTAAACCGAGGTTAAGCAAAAACTTTATACGACTTCTTTGGTCATTTATAGGCTATTGTGTTTCTGATTAGTGTCTGGATTTTTTCGCATTAAATAGTCCCATCCCTAATCGTCCGTTATATTCAAGTTGGCTTTTTCTTTACAGGGTAATACTGTATTATTCCTTTAATACCTTGCTTACATTTACATATTGTCATGTAACACCGAATCGCTTTCCTAACATTCTCTTTTATATTTTCTTTAGTTTCATTTATAATAAGAAGTTTATGCACTTGTATCACCTGTTCCATGTTAAAACGAAATAGTGATTGTTGCTACGTTATTATAAGCCTTTTTGTCCAACTTTCACTGTCTAAATTTATCCACGGATCGTGAATCATATTAATATGTCTGCTGATTCCAATCTTATATTTGCTTATTATAATTCAGACAAAAGTTTGTACCGCATTTGACTAATCTATTTTGTTAATATAAAAACTATTCGTATTACGATTTAAATTCTTTTATTTTATATATTATGTAAAATAATAACTTTCACTTGAAGGTTGAGAAGGATGAAGGACATAAGCGACATCTGAGTGAGAGCTTTGCGTACCCATTTATGTCACGTGATTTACATGTGTGTGATACCTAATTTATACTAAATATTGCGGAATTAATAATTAATGAGTCTATTTTGTGTTATTTATTTCACTGTTTACATTATTTTTTGCAATTATGTCATTTTTGTTGAACGCGCCCGATGAACGCAGTCCACGACACTGTCCGCGACGGTTGAACGAAATTGAAAACAAGGTCGACACGCATAATGAATATTTGGAACATCTCTATAACAATTATTATTATAATCAAACTTTTTTTTCTCTCGGGCACACCACAAAAAATTACACACACCTGTTTAATTGGCTCACTAGTGAATCTAGTAATAGATATGTGGGAATGTAAAGTTGACGATTTCCGTGAGTCATACTCTGGAAAAAAATGAGGTCAAGATTCAGTTATTTTTGGGATTTTAGGAACGAGTTCTATTGACTGTTGACTGTGATTTTTTTGTAATACATTAGTGTATTAATATATTATATTATACTCATATATTAATGGTAATAATGATTTCTTTATTCATTTTTCATAATTACATAAGATTAACCTAAATTGCGCAGAACAAAGGAGGGTTGTGCAATTTTGAGAGCCCAAAGAATGTCGTACTCGTCGTAGGCATTAGGAAAATACCTGACTACAAACCGGGTCCCATTCCAAAAGTTAGAGTCAGCATCCTTGAAGTGCCCTAAACTGTGCAAGTTTAGGGGTTGCTTGATCATGTAATCTATCTGAAATTCGCTGTCCTCCCAGTCTATTTCTTCGCTTGCTTCTTCTAAACCACCCAACGGATTTTTATAAGGTTTTCACTAATGGAAAGAGCGATAAACGAGGAAGGTTTGTGTATATAATCTGTAGACAAAAATGCACCCGTGCGAAGCCGGGGATGTGTCAAAATAAATTTCAAGATTTTCAAACGTATTACAAGATATTGTACGGTGGTGGACATAATATTTTTATGTTTCTTAAATTGTCTATTCTTTAGTCTGTGTTTTTAGCAATTTTATGACAGTCATCTAGGAATTTGAAGATGGTATGTTAATATGATGTAATAAAAGGGGTATTATGCGTAAAGCAAACTTAAATCTATTAGTTTTGTTTGTAAATGTAAAATTAGAAAAATTTATCTAAGTTCGGCTTTAATTCAATATTAAAGTTATCTCCTGCGCCCGGTGCGGATTTTCGCAACGAAGTTATCTCGACAAGAATGCGACTAGTAAACGTTCAAAGGTTCAAAGGCATCCATTGCAAGTTCGCCTCAAGCCTCAGCTATGCGTCCAAATGTCACGAAGGCAAATCCGTGATCCCACCTCCGGAGGTGTGGCGAAATTTCCAACTTCTATTGAAAACTTTGCCTCTTAGAGGCCTATTACTGTATTGTAAAATATTTGCTATCTGATGAACCAATAAAAAGTTAATTGTGTAATTTGATGTTCCGACAATAAGGTATTGTGTATTTAGTGTAGCAACTGTTTGGTTAGCTGTGCGTGACTTGGGCAAAGAATTCCGTTTATTAGGTGCCTTATATTATGCCCATTTGTGTTTTTCAGTTTCCATAAATTTCGGTGTTGGTTGCTTGCTTGTCTTGTCAATCAACAAGTAATAAACATTAGACACCAGACTTATCGGGTTTCTAATTGCTTACAGCTCTTATTAGTTTCTCGAAGAACCAGGTCCAGTGTTTATGTTGCACAGTTGTTAAAACTGGGTGCCGGCTGCGTCTATCCTTATCCTTTTTATAGCTATGGGTAAGTTTGTGTCTCGTTCTCACGTCCCCCCTGCACGCACCTCTACCCGGATCCACCTGTGTCGGTGTCGCGGCACACATCTCAAGTCTTCCGACAAATGCTTTCTATTTTCGCCGGTCACCACTGCGTAGGTTTGTGTGTGAGCGTGTGTAACGTGGGTGTGTAGGCATAGCCGCGCGCACACACGTAAAGTTTAATTGGTTTAGCTTTTAAACTAAATGGATTCTTCAGTTATCACAGTTTTTTGTGAATGCCACCAATTTGCATTAAGTTTTTTTTACCAATTGCTTTTATATGTATTTTATTTTTATTTTGCTTACACAACTGAGCTGTAGAATAATTTTATTTTTAAAGAACATTTATATTACGTAGATAATGATTGTGCAAAGCATTAATTCACTCAGTGTCAAGATTACAATCAAGTTTACGGTCAACCATTGTGTTTTTAATTGATGTTTTCTCTCTAAATTTTCGATTGTTGGATCTGTTGTCTATTTGGTTTTGTGGGAATACTTTCAAACTGAGCCCGTTTTGTAGTTATATTGTTTGTGACCTTGGACTATAAAATTAAGCTCCATTGAATTTATTTACTTCATGTCGTTTATGACGATTTCACAACGAAGGTATTTATTTCTACGGTGTCTAAATTTATACTAAAATATCCCTAGTATAAATAAATAATATTTGATCGTTTTTCCTGTGTACGCGATTGACCTCGACAACTTATCAAATGTTCATTAATGTGGGGTATTGGACCGAGATTTTCTAAATATTGTTAATTGATAATACACAACTGCATTATGAAATTAACATGAATTATCAAATTAATCCAAATTTTAGCTTTCTTAAATCTTAACGATTTTGTCGCTACGGGTCTTATAAGGGTTTTGACAAAATCGCAGTTAGTCAATACTCAGCTTGTCTAAAATAACGTAGTGTCTACGTAGCCAAACGTATTTAAGTATAAAAAAAAACAATTAGTTTCAACTCTTAACATTGATTGTAAGTCTAGAACTTCTAGAACATAAAAACAATTTATAATATGTTGAAATTTTCGTTGTGAAATTCAAAAATACCTCCTAAAAGTTAATTAGAATTAGAATATGTTTCTAAAACCACAATTTAACTTTAACTAACTGACTACTTTAAATTAACGGGGCAAAATTAGAACCTTTTTCATGATAATCAAAGTTGATCTTAAGAAATGTATATTTATGTATTGTTTATTAGTTGAACACGTCAACGACACAATTCAACATCGCCAAGCAGTAATTATCGATAATAAAGCAAATTTATAGATGCATTTTCAATGCATACAAAGCACATTAAAACCATTTTATGTCTCTGACTGAGCAACTATATGACATTTCAACATTTATTTTTACATTTTAAACGAATTGCAATTTTAACGAACCGCTTATTAGACCGAATGCCACTGAATCGTCTAGACGTGAACAAATCGAAAATTGGAATTTGATTCTTGCTTGCAGATATAAAATTGCAGATAATATAATTAATATATTATACCTAACCGAAACTCATTAGCAATTAAGTACTTATACTTACCTACGTGGGAAGGTGCCATATAACTACATAAATAGGTACATTCGAGGATGAGTAAGTGAGCAAAATAAACCTGTTATTCCATACGATTGAGTTGCACAATTTTTCAATCAATTTCGTTGTCGTGCATTGAATAATGCACAATAGGAACTGAAATAGAAATGGAAGACGTAACTGGACAATCGTTGCTAGTGTCAACTGGGCATTATAATCAATTCGCTGTGTTGTGCCTTAAGTTGATTGTAAAAATCGTGTCATCTACATATCTAACTATATCTGGACCTCCGCTGTTTTATTATGAACGTCGACAGCATGCTGATGGTTCAATTAAGAATTGATACCATCGTCTGGAAACAGAATCACTCCTAAGGAGCTGCATGTTACATTTTTTATAATACCTATACAAGGTGGCCGGCAGATCGAATGTTCACTTGATAATAGGTGGCTACCGTCGCCTAAGGTCAGAAGCAAAACCAGGGTGATGAAGGTGCCCTGCTGCGGTGCCAATTTTGAATAAATTATAAGGGATGAGATGGGGATACATGGAAATGGTTTATTTGGGAGCGACTGATTACTGCTGGCAAAATTGCGACTATGACTTCAAAAAGTAATATGCCCTGCTAATACTATTCAAAAATTTCTCTCCAACTACCCAATTACCCACAATGATTATATTTTCCTGAAAAATGCCGTTTTCTAAATAATATAGATACTGATATTAATGAAATGTTCTCTAAGCATATTAATATTAGGAAATGGCTAGAAATGACGATTAAGCAATATTATTAACAGATTATCAAGTTAACAGTTTTAATGGTAATTTAGTATTTATTACATGAAACAAGATGCCGTATGCACATTACGTGGCGTGCTGCAAAGACTCCATTTGTACGGATTCCAGTTAGCCCTGCTGCGTTGAATGTTATCACCTTTTAAATTGCAATTACACCGAAGAAGCCAAAAGACTCCTAGTTACTGCAACATATATTAGGACCAATAATAAAAGAAATAAACGAAAACTTTTTTTTCTTCATAGAGTCAGCGTTATGAAACAATGGAGATTGTAATGACAAAAAATGTGAGAATATTAAATGGGATAAGGATTAGTCGATTTTGACAAGCGAGTCAAATGGGCACTCTTTCGTAGGTAGGGTCAAGAACTGCGGGTCCAAAACATCCGACACAGTTATTTGAACTTGTTCAACAGCGTGGTATGCTTAAGTAAAACCATTTGCAGCAATCCACACAGAACACATTTGTATAAAATGCAGTCATTACAGTTAATAATCTAAAATGAAACTCAGTCCCTTCGCAATCTAAAGGTGACCCTGTAATTTGTCCTTGCATTGGCATCTCCGCAACTAATCGTAAAGTGTAATATTGTCTAAGAAGATATATTATTATAATATTACTAGAAATAAATTTATTTAGTATTATTGTTCTAACATGACTAAATAGAATTATTTTACACTTCACAAGATTCAGAACCGGAACAATGAGAGGAAATTATCAATTAAACAATGGTTAATTTTGTTTGTTGAATGCAAATTGGCAGCCTATTGGCCAGTTGTAAATATTGAAAGCGAACTGCTTAGGCTGCTAAAGTAATGCTTACTAAATAGCGCATAATTATCGCATTACATGAATCACAAGGTCGCCCGGTTGGGAGCACCACATATTTAAACACAACATTGTTTCTGTTTACATTCGAAATGAGATGTTTAGTGAAAACAGGGTGTAGCTTAATAATTTTCCTAATCCTTTTTGTGGGTAAAGTCACTTATAGAAATTTTTATTGAACTACAAGAAACTAAAAATAGAAATATATAGAAACTAAAAACTTTTAGTTCGAATACCTTTAAATTGAGCGTGAGGCACTCAGCAATTACTAATAAAAACAATCTCACTATATATTATAGAGATCGAACCACTCGGTAGCGAAAACGTGAGTGGAATTTCAATAAGATTTTCCAAGTTTTGTAATTAAGATGTACCAAAATAAGGTTTTCTCTAATTGATTGACGCAGGTTAAACTCAGCCTTAAAAATTTTTGTAGATTAAAAATTTAAATTTCAATGGATATCTTCAAATATGATCCCAGACGATTTCTTGAAATCTGGAATATTTAAAAAAAACTCTAATAACAACAGGAATATTTTCAGCTACAAGTCTCACATATTTTTTAATAACTATAGAAAGAAAATTTAATTTACTCAATACATATTATCTAAAAGATTTTGCAATAGTAGCCGTAATTTTATTTACATTAAATAAAATACCCGAAGTCACGTTTATATGTTCACGCGACCCCGAAGAAGAAAGTTTTAAAATATGACCTCCATCCAGAATGCACAGTGGGATGACACAAATGGTATACGACAGTAAAACTTGAATAATTCATAAAACCGTACAATATTCAAGAACCACCGGTGCATAAAGCCACCGTAACTAACCCATTTGGTCATTCGTTCAACAAATTGACCATGAAGTTGCAAATATTGATCCACTTGCGATGAAATTTGCATTCGTAATAGTTTCAGGGATCGAGAACACTCTGATGTGATTGATGCGTGTATTGTCAACAATAACAATGAACAAAGCATCCGTACAAAGAGGCAGAACATCGAGTTGAGCAAGTGTTTTTTTGGAGAGATTGTCTGCACGCAACAAGGATAACCTTTTAAAGCTGGTTTCTCTTTCTGTAAAAATTTGCGCATTTCCTTTTAAACTTCTAACCTCAATTCCCTGTGTAGACAAACTTGATGATGTCCAGTTTCAACTGAATGTTTTAAATTTAACAATTAGTATTTTATTTGATTAATTTCTAAAATGACCAGACTTCGTCTTTACTAATGAAATTGAAGCCTAAATCTCGGGAAATGGCAAGAGGATATTAATAATTATTTTTAATTTTATTAGTCCCAATTCTTGAGGTAGTTTATAAGGCAACATCTCGCTACGACAAATACTAAACGAAAATGAAAAAGCAATGCTCTGCGGTGAGTTGGTAACTGAGTTCGGCTGCCCGACTAAAACCGAGATTTACCGAGAGAGAGAATGTCCATAATTGGGAATTCGATATCTATCATAGGGAAGATGGACAGAGACAAAAAAAGTGTTGTTAAAGAATAGAATTTCGTTAAGAGTTCAATTGCGGTTTCCCTGGTTCCAAAGAGGGCCTCATCATTCTTCAATACTTATGGAATTTTAACAACATTCATATTATTTCATACTAGCTTTTGCCCGCAACTTCGTTGCATATGTTAAGATTTTTAGCCTATATTTTATTTTGATATATCACAGTAAATTTCGTCAAAATCCATTCAGCAGTTTTTGTGTGAAAGAGTAACAAATATTTACAACTTTCGCTTTATATTATTAATAATAATAAATTATATTATTTATAGTATTAGTAGGATTTCCTTTTAAATACGGAATCTAATTCGAAATTTCGTCTTAGTTTTACTGTACTTTTAATACAGTTCTGTATCACATATCGATATAATTACAATACGTATATTGTGTCTCATGTTAAGTAATTGCGGTTTGCGGTACATTTCCAAGTGTTACAAGTGCAGTGTTGTGTAGAAATATCTAGTAGTTATGAAAACCGACCGACATTCGGTCACGTTTGTGTTTATTCTCAGCTATTTGGGTAACGAGCGCTAAACGGTTGCCTTGCTACAAACTGTGTTTGATGTTTTAAAAGTCACTTGCGTATCTACTTGACAATTTCAATTATTTTATTTTGTAAAGTGACCTGTGTATTCATATTATGACGTTATAAGCAACTTTTTTATGAATATTGCATACTACACAGGATAGCTGCGATTGGTTGAGATGTAACCAACATACGCTATGGTTCTGGATTCCATTTCAGGCAATGTTAACTATGGAATCGAATTTATATAGTTGGCCTTTGGCTCTTTGTTTGTATTGTACTATGTAATTTTATATTGCACATTCAAACGAAAACGTCTAAAAATTTCAATTGATTCAAATTTAAGCTTGATATTCTATAGATAGAAACTGTCACCGTCCATACATTTTTTCTCTTAGCTATTAGCGCATTCAACTATCAAAAGAGACGACATCTAGACAACCATTGTGAAGAAGTCAAGAATCATTAGTGAAATAGATCTAAACCTCACAGACCTAACTGTTGTACTTAACCTAACTTCATTCATATTCTAACTTGACAAATCCAACTCGTATTTTGATACACATTGCATAATGTAATGAATTACAAGAATGTGTTTCTTCTAGTCTTTTTTCTTGTTTTAATTTAAAAACATAAACATGTCTGGAGTGTGCTTCCATTGACAACTATTATATTCAGATAATAATGTAGCCGTTACATGTAGATAGTAATGTTGTTGAAGACAATCTTCAACAAAATAACCTATTATAAATGTAGGCAAGTACTCACCAGTCGTTGTATTTGTTAACATACGTATATTTCAACACGTGCATGTAACTAGAACTAATAACAATACACATACATACATTGCATATAAAATGTAAAAAGTGTGTAAATAAACGAGTTGCTCGCAAAACAAGTTATTTTCGACGTTTTACTAGCGACTTTCAGGTCAATGTCAAACGTAATAATACTATTCCTTAAGTCCATATAAACTTTTCACTCATCGTCTTCTATTTCTATATAATTTAGGGAATTATTCTAACGGTTGTGGGTCATCCATCGCAACGTCAGAAATGATCACAGTTCGATCCAAGTTACTATCAAATCAAAATATTCCCCTTCATCCATGTTCGTAACTGAAATTACCAAACCAGTTGAAAGATAATCAATTCACAATAATTGTCAAATTTTCTCTTACTATCGGTTTGGAATGCCGATTATATGAGAAAAATTCCGGCAACACTCCTTATCTTATTGATTCTCTCTTAAGTTGTTAATTTTGTACAATCACCCTGCAACATTTGATTGTTTTTTATCTGTGTGTTTATTGTGGGACAAAAATGGACCCATAATTTTTGTACTTAAAAAGAATCTATCCAATATAAATGCTATAACATTGTACCTTGGAGTGAGGTGCTATGGAAAGGTTACATCTTTACGTTGCATCTGTTTCAACCTAACATATTACATTAACTGCTGCCCGCGACTTCGTCCGCGTTGAAAAATAAATTTAACGCCCTTCTTGTATTAAGTATTAAAAAAGATATCTTTTCCTTTAAAAAAATATATATAAACTAGTAACAACGTGTTTATGATTATTTCTTATGTTTCTATGTTCAACTTTATTTGTTAAAAGTTCATCTAACTGGATCTTTTTTTTTTACATAATGCGATATCGTCTGAATGAAACACGTCACAAACGCTAGTTTCCTATGTCCTATGCAACGAGTATAATGTGCGTATTCAGTTTGATTACATGATTGTTAGTCCGCTGTCAAGTTTCAAGCGACAATAATTACGCGTCGGGTGCATCGAGTGACCTCAGAGCGTCCGCTTAGTTTTCTTGTACACTAAAGTCAATTATAAGTTAGTTTCTGCAGTTAATACCTACATGAAATCTACATTTTGATATTATAAAGAGGAAATATTTGATATTTTTTTTGTATGTTTGTTTATAATGGATAATCTAAAAAATAATTAACTGATTTTTAAAATTATTTCGCCTATAGAGAGCTACATTATCAACGGATAACATGTATTTTGTTTGGAAAAAAAAAAAAAAAAAAAAAAATTGTAGGTCTACTATAATTATAATAACGTAACACAAGGTATCAAAAATTTGATAACTTGTGTCATTAATTATTTGGCGTGTTCTGTGAAAACTAATTGATGACACATAAAATAATGTCCAACATGTTTGTATATTAGTACTCATCATTTGCCACAAAAAAGTTCTCGACGCTATATAAGTAGACTAAGACAAAATCAGAATTAGAATTGGAATCATTTGTGATGATCAAAAAAAAAAATTACACGGATTTCCACGAATTCTAAATAATTTTTAAATTAAAAATATATTCATACTTACATTAATAGAGGGAATAAAAAATTTGTTACATTGCGGAAATGTTTTTTCGTAATCGGAAATCGTTGGTCTTCACCTTCCACTCGCATCCTGCGTTGTTCCGTTCAATTATGTTTACAACGAATTTGTTCGACAAATTGTCGATTTCACACCAACAGCGGATTCGTTTTCTGTTGAGCAAAATGCTTCTTCCTGTTCTTTAAATTAAATTAACAGATGTTGCATATTTTTTATTCAAATGATTCTACTTTGGTCTCCCACAAAATTACTACAATATTTTTTTTTTAAAAAAAACACATATTTTAACAAAAGATGATAACTCTTATCACTTTTATCACTATAACAAACAAAAGACCCAATGTTCATCTCCACTATCGCGGAACAGCCCTGGCATATATATATAATTACTTACACAATAATAATTATATGTATTGATAATTGATTTAATTGTAAAAATACGAGTGTGGTAATACAAAAATAACTTTAACCTTTATTTGTATTTTAATTAAAACGGAAACCAAATTAATTACATCCAATTTACATTTCCGACTTATTTATTATGAATTTAATGTTCTCTCTGAACTTTTTATAATTGCTTAAAAACATTGCAAAATATTTGGAATGCGAGTACTATAAATTATTAACTTAATTGGTTGGGTTACATGAGAAAATTTTGATTGATATTATTTACTATAACTGTTGCACGCGAGTTGGTCTGTAACTTTATAAAATATATATATATATATACTCGCTGATAATGTAGCTTTCTATAGGTGTAAGGATTTTCAAAATCGGCCTAGTAGTAGTTTTTCAGTTTATTCATTTTAACCTTCCTCGTTTAACGCTCTTTCCATTAGTGGAAACCGCATGAAAATCCGTTCAGTTAGTTTTTGAGATTATTGCGTACATACAAACAGAGAGATGCGCGCGAGGGAATTTTGTTTTTAAATAATTTGTAAGGATGATCTAAACTTTGTTTAGAGGCACATAAAACAAGGGCGTGGATAACTTTCCAGATAATTTTAATTATAGCGAAAGCTAGTAATAATAAATAAATCAAACGATAACATTTAATAATACCTGCACTTGATAGAGGCAGATAAATGAGAATGATTTTAATTATTAAATCAAATGCTATGTGAAGATTATGGTACACTATGGAATGCAACATAATAGGCGTGTAACCAGAGGCCTCGGTCAAAACAATTGAAAATGAAAGGAGACTTGGAGGATGTGATGTACGCGAAGACAGACATATAAAAAGTTGAGACTTGGGATACAATTTGGAATACGTGAAGCGAACACTTCGGATCCATTTTCGTAATTTGTTTCTGAACCAATTTTGTTCAGTGGCGATTGACGAGTTTTGAAGTTATCATATCATATAAATTTTTTGGGAAAAAATTGATTTTTTTTTCCCCACCATGGTCAGATGTCAACCATCACTACACTACTAAATTAATAATAATCACTAAAGTTATTTGTTTGTTTGTAAGATTTACAAAGAGACTTAGAAACATAGCATTGGTTGACTGTGTGGAAAATTTATTAATTTCCTTCTGAACGTGATTTTGATTTGTGAGTGTAGTTTTCATTTACCTAAAGCCTCATACATTATTTAATTTTATTAATTTAATAATAATATATATATATATATATATATATATAGACGATTTTTTTTATTCAAATAAATCTCCATTCTAAAGGTTTTATCGTAATAAAAATACGTAGGATCTCCCCTCAGGCACGTTTAAGTTCTGATAATAATTTATGAAAAGTAATGTTCGGAGTCTAATTGAAACTAATAATGATAAAACAGGTGTAAACATAATTCCAGAGGAGTACTAACGTACTGTTGATTGGAACATTGAGACATGACATGCTAATGCGCCTTTGTGTCGTCGACCGAGGTCTATTGTTTCCCGCTAAACACTACTTATATGGAGCGTATGATAATAACACTGATACTCGGAACAATTTGATACCCGTACCTCATGTATGGATTATTGCAATGGATCAATTAATAGTTACGAGATAGGTTATAACTACGAGTAATAAGACTTTAATTACAGAAATGTAGCTGATTTATTTAGAATTATAGTAAGCCAAACATAGGAGCTAGTTTGTACGGAAAAAGTTGACCATTTTCGTGTTACAGTCTTGTGTGTAAAATACTGTCCAATTTTACAGTCGGCTATACATGAGGGCAGTTTTGTGATTAGTTTTGTTTTGTTATCAATTTGTTAATTGTATGTTAACAATAAAATCAGCCTTATTCGTCAAAGACTGACCACAATAAAATTAATGTAAAATTTTTAATTACAGTAAGCTAAACTGTCGAGTGTCTTATGCATAAGACTTACCAATTTCCAATTACGGCTTAACTTATGTTAAGCCTTATGGCTTATGACTAGTTAACTAAACTTATGGCTAGTTTCGTGAGTAAAAATTTTAGAACTTGATTTTTCCTGTTTAAGCTTTGTTAGAGGCTACAAACTTCCCCTAAGAACGAAAACTTTATAACCTAGAGTCCTAGACAGTGACTGGATTTTACTGAAGAGTGATAAGAGAAAACCGCGTAAAAGCTCAATAAACTATTTAGGTATTTTCTTTAACAGCCAATTACATTTTGTATTTAATG
Source organism: Synanthedon myopaeformis (assembly GCA_944738685.1). NCBI lineage: Eukaryota > Metazoa > Arthropoda > Insecta > Lepidoptera > Sesiidae > Synanthedon > Synanthedon myopaeformis. The sequence goes on from OX122921.1 coordinate 1,042,670, forward strand.
TGTAGCTATTGTATTATTTAATGTTTACTGAGTGTATATTTGTTTAGCCAGTATTTAGAATTTTTAATTATATAATCGAGTTATTTGGATATCATATAGAGGTAAAGACTGCAATAGTCGTTTATTCAAATTATTACTTAATATTGATTGAATTATGCACCTTATCATCATCTACTTTTTGCAATATTTGATACTTGATTTGAATAGTTCCAGTTTGATAAGTGTGCACAACCGATCTGTCATCGTGACCTTGCGTATGACACGCAAGCCCCATTGTTTGCAAAGTGAACGAGCCTGAATATATCTTTAGAATTACCACCTGCATGATTCAGTCACATTCAGTCGCCTAAATACACGATTGTATAATATTTTGACATAACGTCTGTGGAATAAATTTATTTTAATTATCTCGTATCTTTCACTAGCGACCCGTCGACGACTTCGCACGGAATTTTTCTTTTTTAAAATTCTTCTATTCATGAGAACCTACTTCGGGGCTTCAACAAATATTTAAAAAAAATTAGGCAAATTCATCTAACCGTTCTCAAATTTCGAGCTTGGCAACACATTAGGAATTCATCTTCATTTAAGATACTTAGATAGATTGAATTTGTCAAGTTTATCCAAAAGTATTAAACGCGATTTCCTGAGATTAATAATTCTAAGACTTCTTTACTCTGCAATCCCTCCGGTATTTGGTTTTTATTGGTTTTTTTTAAATTACCTACTGACGACAGTAACCAACCCCAATGTAAGCTATATGCTCTACTTGATCGCTATTTACTCTTGCTCGGTTAACATTTACTGACACAAGGTCACATCCCACTCATCCTAAATAATATCTTAACTTAAAAACTAACTAATTCATATTTATTTTTTAAATTATGTATAACCTTGCGTTTATTTAACTTTCCTTATCGTATTAACTACGTCGCTTTTACTATCTCGTCAGTAGGTGTGACAAGTGTCAAACTTGTCACCTGAATAGTTTTACACTTTCGCAACGTCTGTTCAAGCGTAAATGGTAAAGATATTCGCATATAGTTTTTGTGGAGGCAGAGATCAACTACTATAGAATATTCGTTATTTTATATTTTATAAAGTCTTAAATGTTATACTGGTTAGTATTTTTTTTTGTCAATAAACTCTTAAAACTATAGCTCAGTCAGAGATACTACTATCCCGATTATAAAATTGGACTTAATTGGACTACCAAAAATAAAAATTAAATTTTCTAAATTGTAAAATTGTAATTGTAACGTAAATTCAACGATAACTTCTGACCGTTGTAATTTAATTGTTTGGAAACTAAAGTAAATTCAAAATTGTATTAGGACGGTAATGGCCTTTTCGCATTAATGTCTAGTATCTAAACAAATTGTCCCGCTCACCAAGCATCCTGATTCCCGTTTATAAATAAAAAATTGGACAGTAACATTTAACATAGGAAAAAAATTAAATGGATAGAATCGCAATTTTTAATAATATAAAAAACAAAGGTAATGCAATAAAATACAGTGTTTTACACGTAGTATTAAAACACTATGAATTTTTATATAGGTTTGAAACAAATGTACAAAACTAACGCGTCAATCATATTAATTAGCAATATCAATTGCCAAACGCCATTAATTTATAATGAAAAACAACATGATTAATTTGACAAACAAGTCATGGTTTGTGTGAATTTTCGACATGTTTTCACGTAGTATTTCCTCTCGTTCCAGCTTCTCCAGAACCTGGGTAAAGTGGACCGGACCCTGGACGACATCTTCGAAGAGCATCTGCAAAATTTCAACCGACAACACCAACAGGCGACGCGGCTTCAAAAGGAGTTCAACAACTACATAAGATGTATAAGAGGTAATTATTCGACTCTGATAAATCCAATATACTGGTTTACAATAGAGTCTTGTTGGGGTGGCTGCATTGTCGCTTAAATGAGGCAGAATTCTTTCACGAATTTCAACACACTTTTATCCACCAGACGTTGCTTATATCGTTGAAGGGTAGCGGTATGTAATTGATCAATTTTGTATTATTAGCATTCATCCTTAGTATAGCAATTTGTAAATATGAACAATGTCACACCTGAAAACACATAAGCTAGTGTGAAAAGTGGATGTCTTATGTCGAATCGCAGCGGTCCAGACGGCGTCGAAAACGCTGATGGAGGCGATCACGGAAGTGTACGAGAGCTCGTGGTCGGGCCACGACCTGCTTTACGTGCAGTCACAGAACATGGAGATGTTGTGGCAGGACTTCTCCCACAAGCTGGGCGACCAAGTGCTCATACCTCTCAACACTTACACCAACCAGTTCCCGGAGGTCAGGGTAAGTAACAATAACTGGCGGTAGTGACCGCTCTCTTACCGTTAACTAAATTGTGTTGTTTTGTGTTTCGGTGAGTGAGTATGGGATGCCAGAGCCCATTACTCTAACTCGACCTAGTTCCTTCCTGGCGTTGCTTGTGTTATAGGCAACGGTAGCCACCTATCACTATCTATCATCAAATGGACCGTCGGGTCTAAGTCTCTGTCGACTTTAACATAAAAAAGTAGCCTATCATCATCATCATCATCATCATCATCATCTGGAATATGTACCTACGTGTATAATAATATGAAAAAAAAATTCACAGATTAATTCGCTTTAGATTAATTCACACGGAATTATTAGTATGGATTATTTATTATCAGTCTGTTAGGTTGTATGTCGAGGCAAAAATAAATTGGTCCACGTGGACCGTCCAGCCTGCGTGAAATTGTTTATAAAAAAATGTGTGTATATATATATATATTTTTCAGAAAAAAATAGAGAAACGCGGACGTAAACTAGTGGATTATGACAGTCAAAGGCACAGCTTCCAAAGCCTCCAGGCGAACGCGGCCAAGAGAAGAGATGATGTTAAGGTACTTTTTTTTTTTTTTAATTAACATTTATTTAAAAAAAAAAAAGTGATAATGTTAACTGTGCAAGCGAAATATTCCACTATAATAAATCTTTTTTCACGCATAACACGGAAAGATCAAAGTATGTTATCATAAAATAAATAAATATTGCGAATTTATCACCAAGGTGTGTTTAGCATGCTCAATTGCTCAACATTCTATTAGACAATTTGGTCAAGGTTCTTTCTGCTTCTTACTTTTTCAGTTGACTAAGTCGTAGTGCACTTTATTTTGCATTTCTATAAAAAAAAAAAAAAATTAAATTATTATATAGAGGAACGCTTTTAAATTTGATGATGCTAAGTATTTCCAATTTATTCTTGACATTTAATTTATTTAGAAAATAGTTGAGAAGTAGAAAAGTTTTGTGAGAATGAAACATAGTCGCAATAGTTATTGTAAATTAAATTTCTTATAAGGTTTGTTCATTAAAGATTTGAGTATGTCTAAAGGCAATTAAAATATTTATTTTTAACATAAAATACTTTTAACATTTAATTCTCCTTATTGATCCAAATTATTTTGTCGAAACTTGATAACTTAATTGAAACACTTTACACACAAACACATTATAAATTGTTGTCTGAACACTTTTATTAATAGATAATCCTTGCTAATCGTCGAGATGTTTAATAAAACAAATTTTCTTTATAAATAAACTCAAAGGTAAGGTAAAATATATGTTGCACAAACTGGAATTTAAGACCAGTGTTTAGAATACCAATTTAAACACCGCTCAAACTGAGACAAGAAAAAAACTGCATATAAAACACTATTTAGAATTAACCGATTAGTAAAATTCTTATTGATTACACTTTTGGATGTATTTTACCCTTCAATTTTCTTACATATAAGAATAAGTACATTGGCGTTGGAGTGGGGGTTATTCTAAAAAAATAAAAAATGACAACCACAAAAACCAGCTTCAGTGTAATTTAAACAAAAAAATAATAATAGCAATATAACTCGAGCTTTTTTTTTAATCTAAAAAAAGTGTTTGGGAATCTAAACTGCTCTAGACAAATACTCATTCTGTAAAATAGAACTTGTCCCTGAAGTGTCTTACTTCGCAATTTGTTGATGTCTTAATCATATTACAATAATATTTCTTTATTCCAATTAAAGTTTACAGCGACTCGCATGAGAGCCTAAAAGAAAAACTATATTTCGAAACACTTAAAAGATATATTATTATTAATTAAAGTCAGACAGAATGATTGCCATAAAAATGTGTCTCTAAGAATCTAGAATTGCATGCCTTGACAGCTTTAAGTATATAGGGAGAAGTTGAATTGCGGTAATGTGAATGTGAATTTGCAGGTGACGAAGGGCAGGGAGCAGCTGGAAGAGGCGAAGCGAACGTACGAGGTGCTCAACTCGGAGCTGCACGACGAGTTGCCTGCGCTCTACGACTCGCGGGTCCTCTTCTACGTCAACAATCTGCAGACGCTCTTCACCGCCGAACAGCTCTTCCACTCGGAGAGCTCCAAGGTAACACTCGACACGTGCAAATGCAACGGAAACGTGTTATAGGAAGCCGTACATTTTATAAGACCTCGTCTATATCAGGTGTTCGGCGAGTTGGAATTGATAACGGACAAGTTGGCGACGGAATGCCAGCGCGGCTCCTACTCCGCCAAGAAGAGCATCGCCAACAATGTCGCCCCTCTCTCCAAGACCAGCACGCTCAACTCGCACAACGGCACCGCACAGCCCGCCGCGCCCCCCTCCGTGCAGAGTGAGTACCCCCACCCCCCGCCAACACCACGCGTCCCCCTCCCCCCCACTAAACACTACTAACGCGTTTCTGTGTGGCATGTCGTGTGTCGTGTAGCGTCCAACAGCTCGTCGCCCGCGCTCAACGGCGATTCCTCGCCCGACACCATCGGCGCCGACAAGATCGACCAATCGCAGCCCCCCACGCCGCCCGCGAGACACTCGGAGACGGACACGCCCCCTTCGCCCCCATCGCCCCATTCGCCCCATTCGCCCCATTCGCCCGATTCGCCCCCGCACGCCAACAACAACGGCGACGACAAGGACGCGGCCGACAACAAAGTGGAGCAGCTGTACGACATTCCAGTCGGTGAGTACGGAGAAAACTGAATGTATGTCGAGTAGTTAGCAGCATGCGCGCAACTAAATGACTCACATTGAGACGACTATTCGTACACACTAATGCACAGTTCTCCAATAAGCGGCAATCAGATGCAGTGGCTAATCAGTCGGCGAGAGATACGGTCACTTTGGGGTGATTTAAAGAATATTAAAAAGAGTATTTAATTAATTCATATTTTAAAACAATTCTGTCCCGCAATAGTTTAACCAGAGGAAAGCGTTAACCTTCCTTTAGAAAATAACTGAAACACAACATCACACGTGCTGCTATGATGTTGAGCAAATTGGATAGTGATAGCACACAATGACCTGTTTCGTTCGTAATGTTGGTTTCGAAGACAGGTCGAGATGGTAGGGTAGGGTAGGGTAGGGTAGGGTAGGGTAGGGTTTAGCGAAGAGAGTGTAGGCAGCGTGAAATCCTCAGGGTGTTCGACGCCGGAGAAGAGCAATAAGCATAACAAGGAGGAGGGAAAGGGACAGGAGGAGTCGAATGGGTCACAGAAGGAAGGTGCGAAAGAGAACGACAATCAGAAGGGTGACGATGTGTACGATATTCCCGTCGGTGAGTATTGAGTACTGAGTACACCTTAACGCTTCTTATTCTTAACGGTTATTTGTGGGTCGTAGGGTACTACTTAAAGCACAACTTAAGACTATTTAAAAAATATATATAAAAAAAATAATATTAAAATGCAATTTAAATTTTTTACTTTTTATTATCATTTTCTTTCATTTAATGTAAGTAAATGACGCCCATACTTAAAACTCGTCGTAGTAGTTACTTACAAATAGAAGACCCTTAACATATGTCACCTTTTTAAATGAATGTCTAATGTGTTTTTACTGTACTATAAAATAATTATTTTTATTCATGTAATATAATTACATTATAATAAATTATGTTTATTGTATTTTAGTGAAACAAAAAATTAATGTTTTGGAAAACTTTGGGTAGCAAAAAAGTTATATTTATTTATAATATGTATTTTATGTAAAATATAATAATTTTATAGCAATGAAAATGTATGTATGTATGTATATATTATAAATGTATGGTCCTATTATTGTCCCACAGTTATTGCATGAATGGGTATAATGATATGTTATTATTGTAAATTGTATATATTTGTGTTTTCCACTGTTTTTTTTTTAATTATAAAATTTATATGTATTTTATAATTTTATTTATTGTATTTGCAATACAGGTATCATATTCTACTGTAAGTAAATGGCTTTTTTGTGTGGAGCATTTATAGTTTTACCGTTCTGTCTTTAGTTTTCACTAAAAATATAAATAACACTGCAATGTCAATTTTATTAATTTTTTTATATTGCTTATATATAATTATATTTCTGTAAGTTAATATTATTGTGACAACGAGATAAAATATTTGAACATTGAATTGAATCGATCAAATTGCGTTTATGACCAGACAACAACACAATTCTATATTAGTATATTAATTGGATAAGGAGCGACGCTGGCGGGTCTGCCGGCCGGAGTGCTGTATCGCGTGCGAGCGACGTACCGCTACACGCGCGAGGACGGCGACGAGCTCTCCTTCGACGTCGGCGACGTCATTCGCGTCGTCGAGTACGACGACCCGGAGGAACAGGTAACCAACACAACATCACCCAACACAACATCACTCACCAAACGTCACATCACTCATACACCACATCACCCAACACAACATCGCTCGAACACAACATCACTCACCAAACGTCACATCACTCATACACCACATCACCCAACACAACATCGCTCGAACACAACATCACTCACCAAACACATCAAACATCACATCACTCATACACCACTTCACCCAACACAACATCGCTCGAACACAACATCACTCACCAAACACATCAAACATCACATCACTCATACACCACTTCACCCAACACAACATCACTCGAACACAACATCACTCACCAAACACATCAAACATCACATCACTCATACACCACTTCACCCAACACAACATCGCTCGAACACAACATCACTCACCAAACACATCAAACATCACATCACTCATACACCACTTCACCCAACACAACATCGCTCGAACACAACATCACTCACCAAACACATCAAACATCACATCACTCATACACCACTTCACCCAACACAACATCACTCGAACACAACATCACTCACCAAACACATCAAACATCACATCACTCATACACCACTTCACCCAACACAACATCACTCGAACACAACATCACTCACCAAACACAACAAACATCACATCACTCATACACCACATCACCCAACACAACATCACTCGAACACAACATCACTCACCAAACACATCAAACATCACATCACTCATACACCACTTCACCCAACACAACATCACTCGAACACAACATCACTCACCAAACACATCAAACATCACATCACTCATACACCACTTCACCCAACACAACATCACTCGAACACAACATCACTCACCAAACACATCAAACATCACATCACTCATACACCACTTCACCCAACACAACATCACTCGAACACAACATCACTCACCAAACACATCAAACATCACATCACTCATACACCACTTCACCCAACACAACATCACTCGAACACAACATCACTCACCAAACACAACAAACATCACATCACTCATACACCACATCACCCAACAAAACGCCACCCAACATAACTTCACCCAACACATCATCACCCAACACATCATCACCCAACACAGTTACCGCTACACCACTCATCAATATTCAAACGCTTTCACTCACTCGCGACTCCCGGCTCAGTCTGGATCTGGAAAATAGTGCTGAAATAATTAAACAGCATGTGTGCTGTTGTGTTACGGTGTGCGAGTAAGCGATGCCAGAGCCTGTCTGTCGACCTTAACATTGAAAAGGACGAATTCTGTAACAGGAGGAGGGATGGCTGATGGGCATAAAGGAGAACACCAACGAGAAGGGAATGTTCCCGGCCAACTTCACGCGACCCATTTGAACCAACGGCGACCAAGAGTCAGCATTTTGAAAGTATTTCACTAAAAAAAAGTTTTTTTTTTTTTTAATGAAATTTTTTCTCTAATATTCGCGAGAGAATATTTCGCAAATGCACACGACACTTCAAACGTAAGCATGTAATTGTTGAATGTTTTATTAAAGATGTATTTATAATTTATTTAATTTGTACCACAACGAATATTGTTTTTTTTTTTTTCTATAGTAACGTTTGATAAAAATAATGATTGTCTATGTATATAATATTTTATACGAACGATCTTTTTTTTTAGTCATCGCCGTACACGGTGTAGGGTAAAAAGTAATCACACGAATCGTGTTTAATAATAATAATAATAATAATAATCGTATATAAAATAATATATAATTTATTTAACAAAATGATTATTATAAATTATTACTATTGTAATTTAATAAAAATTGCTCAGTTGTAAAACAAATAATTAAGAATGGGAAGTGACCTTATTGTGAAAGAAATAAAAAAAAATGTATATTCGACATTTAAAAATTGAGACTCACTTCGTGTGTATAACTTCAAGTTATAACTTGAGCACTGAATAAATCACTGGCCCAATTCTTTAAGGTACATTTACATTAGATTTAAAAAAAGGCTCGTTCACACATATCGTATTTAAAAAAAAAAAAATCTCGAATCAGTATTACGGGAAACTCTAGTGTGTTCGAGGTCTTATAAGTGGGGAGTAAAAATTTGGATTTTTTTTTAACAATTGAAAATAGATTTTTTTTTTTTTTTTTTTTTCAAATAATTCCATAAATGACGTGCATTTCATTGAACTCGGTCAAGTGTCTGGTTGCATTTTGGAGTGGATTTGTTGTTTCCTTTTCCTTAAGTAAATGTATAGAGTGGCCGGATCAAGTTAAACTGGACTAAAGTTGAGACAAAATTGAGACATGATAAAAATTTGTCCAACTTTGATGAATGAGTATATCAATCAAGTTACGAATTCTATAACCTATTTCCGTTTCCTGTTTTTGAACACTGTTTAGTTAGGTCATGTATATAATTAGTATGTCTAAACATACTTGTCTCAAGTAGTAAACAAATAAGGGCCTCTTTTAACAAATAAGGCACTCGGTTCACTGCATCCTTCGATAGGTGATTTTTTTTTAAATTATTTTCTTTTTTTAATCTTTGAGCCTTTTACCGTACAAACAAAGGCGACTTTAAATGACGGTTAGCCTACTTGACACTTTACTCGGAGATGGTGAAAGAGCCTATATGAAAATCTCTCAATATAAAAGATACACTTGAAACATTTAGCTCATTGAAAACTCTTGATATATAATCACTTTTTTTTTATTGACATCCCTTGGCACGGATAATAATAATATTGTGACAGTTTGACACTTTGTAAATCTTGTTTTTGGAGTTTAGATTTTGGGACAAGGAAAAAGATTTCGAACTAATTTGAATTTATTGTAAACTGTTATTTAACTTTTTGCTTTTTTTTAACTACGTCATTCGTTTTCGTTCATTTTCACTTTATTTTCACTTTTTTTTTTAAATTTTATTTTGGATTTAATTTGACTAGTTCGTTTTTGGTGATTCCCATATCTATCGATTGTCGATTGTCGATGGTTGCTGTTAATACACAATGTTTGTTTACTACTTAATACAAGTGGATCTAATATAATAAGCAGGATTTTACCTTTTTTTAATAGGATATATATATATATATCTCTCTCTCTCTGCCTCTGCTCGGGTTAGCCTCTAAATAAGGCGTAATGAAAAATATACTTTAACTATTGGCAATAGAGTTTATTTTCGTAAATGCATTTCTTTTCAAGTAATCGGTCCTTTTATATTATCATTTATTTAAATTATTATTATTATTTTGAAAGCAATATGTTTGCGTTAAATAATTGTATAAATATGTTTCAATCTGGTAACTTTCATTTGGTGATATCATATCATATCATATCATATATGATATTATCATACATTTTTTTTATGTTTAAAAAAGCATCAATTGCTCACTCTATATATTTACTTTGTTGATTAATATTATTATTGTATATAAATTTTGATTTAGTGTAATATTTGTTGAACCCATTTATTATTGTTAATTCATTCATTTAACATAGAATTTTAATTTATTCAAAAATATTATTTAAGTATATTTTTTGTCAAAGTTAACATAATTTATAGAACAGAATATACTAACACTATAATATGTTAAGTTTTCGTCAAAGTGAATATTAATTGTTTAAATTTTTTTTTTTTTTTAATAATCGTGTAACTTGTATAGAGAGTAGAAAAGAAAAACATGATCCTTTATATTTTACTATAAATAGTGCCCCAGAAAATAATTGATATTATTATGAACGCGTGTCAAAAAAAAAAACGGTGCTCCCAAAATGTACATAAAGATATCCCTATTTTTTTTTTTTAAATAGTTAATTTCTCCACTTTTTGGAAATCTCGTATTTTTTATACAAAAGAAAGTGACATTACGACGAAACAGTAAAAAAACCGAGTTTTGAAAGTGGTAAAATGAAAATTGTGCTATCATCGGTGATGAGTAGTACAATGAGTGAAGTTGTGGCTTCCGTCTCCAGCCCGTGCCATGTGAAGGTCCATAATAGGTGTTAAATATAAGATTGTTAGGACTTGTACAGTTTTTACAACTGCAAATAAAAATGTTTCTCACATTTGTGACTTTTATTTTCCTATTTCACTTATAAAATTATAGGCGACGGTGACCATCAACTTGAATTTTGATTTAATATTAATGTCGAGGATTAAAAATATGAGGCGAGAAAAATAAAACAAAAAAGAGACAGTAAGTAATATAATAATCTTTGTAATGTCTAAATGTATACAAATATATTAAGTAATATGGCGTACACAAATAAATTGAATTTTTATATACTCTTAGTGTAGTAGATATTAAATGATTTCCAAAATTCTTCACAGAGTTAAACATAAAAATATAAACATAAAAATATAAATACAACTCTATGTAAAATTGAATAAAGATTTTGTATAATTTAACAAAAATATATACTTATATGTACAGTCAGTTTCATATTTGTAAATAAATATCGAGATGTTCAAATATTAATCAAAGTGATGAGTAATATATATTTATTCATTCATCCGAAGGCGTCTGATTTATTTGAAACACAAAATATCCACAAAATAATTGAAGCAATTTTTTTTTTCTTTGGGTGACTATGGATTAGGGACATATTTTCTTTATACGAGTATATATATATATATAAAAATTACGTGTCACGTTGTGTGTCCTCGATGAACTTCTTAAACTACTGAACCGATTTTGATAAAACTTCGCAACTATTGTGTATTTTGGTCCAAATTAAAGGATAGGATAGTTTTTATCTCAATTTATAGTATTTTTTTTTATTGCAAATTATTTATTATATGAGAAAGAGTTACACCGCTATCTGTGAGAAATTTATGGAACTCACAGATAACTTTTAAAATAAGTTTTAAAACAACTGTGAGTTCCACAAGTTTCTCACAGATGGCGGTGTAAGGTAATTATAGGCTGAATTAAGTAAATATTTATTATAAAAATCGGGAAATTGTTTACGCTGGGTCTGCGACATTTTTGATCGAATGAACATTTCTTTATACTTACTGTACTTTTTATATGACGCTGACTGTACATCGAGTGATAAAATAGCTTTCAAATTCAAATGTCAATTTCCTTAATACGTTACTTATTCTTAGCTTAAGTACAGTTCGGTTTTTTTTTACACTCGTCTTATTTTGAGGCTTTAATTTCTAACATTTTATATTAAATAACCTTTTGAAATAAGACGTTTGAAAAAATCGCGCTCAGGAGAATAATGTACAAATCGCAAAATGTACAGAACGCAAAATGTACAAATTGAAAAAAATGTTCAAAACGCAAAATGTACAAATCGAAAATGTGCATAATGCAAAATGTACAAAACGCAAAATATACAAATCGAAAATGTACATAACGCAAAATGTACAAATCGCAAAAATGTACAGAACACAAAATGTACAAATTTAAAAATGTTCAAAACGCAAAATCTACAAATAGAAAATGTGCATAACGCAAAATGTACAAAACTCAAAATGTACAAAACGCAAAATATACAAATCGCAAAAATATACAGAACTAAAAATGTACAAATTGAAAAATTGTTCAAAACGCAAAATGTACAAATTGAAAAATGAAGAAATCGCAAAAATGTGCAGAAAGCAAAATGTACAAGAAGGCCTAAGCCGTGGTGCAAACGTTTTCTTTAGTACTTTTTGTCCGAAAGTGAATAAATAAGAAATGGGAGACGTCACGTGACTTTTGATCAATTTAATTGTTGTATACTCGTTGGTGCCATTTGTATAATTATTACAATATAACTCCTAAGGCGACAAATTAGATATTTTATTTGATATTATATTAGGTAATTTATATAATTTTCAAATAATTCACTTCATTACAAAACATTTTTTTTTTTTAAATCGAAAGGAACCTCATTTTTGTAAATCACATGAAACTTTTAAAAACATTTGTGGCATTAAACTAATAATTATCGTTCTAATAAACATCGAGGTATAAAATAGAGATGTATTCTAAATTCCAGTAAAAAAAAGCACGTCATCTGCGAGTGGTGGCATTATGGCATTATGGCATTATGGCATTATGGCGGCGGCCTCCACCCGCCGAAGCCGATTTCGAGTTGTCTGGCGACCGCCAAGCACAGCCTGTCTTGGTTCGGAGCAGCTATCACCTGAAAAACAAACCAACAATACATAAAGACAGACATCGACAGCAATCTATATAGTATTTTAGGGACATCACTATCTTCATTAAAAGTTGATATTATATAGGGAATATTTGAACTCATAAACTGACTAAAAATCCTTTAACATATAGAAAACATTATAGGTAGACTATTATAATTGTGACAATAACAACCTGTATGGCGATGGGCAGTCCGTTGTGGAGGCCCATGGGCACCGAGGTGGCCGGGAGGCCCAGCACGTTGAAGAGCATCGTGTAGAGCACGGCGGAGGCCCGCACGAACACCTGGTGGTGGCGGTGCGCGGGGCCCGTCGACACGGGGTACAGCAGCACGCCGTGCGTGCCCAGCGCGCGCTGCAACTCCCCCAGAAGCCGCTGCGCCTGTGCCGCGTAGTGCCGGTGGCGCCGCGCCGGGATGAAGAGCCGCGTGCGCGCCAGCCACGCGAAGCCCAGCGCCTGCAGCGACCGCGTCGCGCCTCCCGCCACGTGACGCCACGCCTCGCCCCACGCGCTCAGCGACCGCTGCGCAGGGGTTCATAACATTTTTTCATTATTTTATCTAATAGTCATTACATGCACTATGAAACAGATATGAGACAGAATCACTCGATGTTGTATCGGGTTTCTTTACACTGTTTGCTTTGTTTCCATGGCTTCACTTCAATATATTTACTGCATATTTATTTTTGTCACACAATATAATCTAGTCCCAAACTAAACAGAGATCTAAAGATCTACTTTGGGTGATAAATAAATTACATTTACACACGTGGCAATTGTTTTCGATTCTTCAAAATTAATTATTGATATTATTGCAAAATACTTATACATACCTTCGGATTGGTGGGATCCTGTAACATGTCCGGAATATCCTTCATTGAGAAGAAAATTGACACCGACATTTCTACTGAATCTTCCAAGTCCTTAAATTTTTCCTATAATTTAGAAGAAAAAAAAAAACAAGTCAAAAATATTGTAGCAAACAAAACTTGTCTTAAAAATGTACTTTTTGAAATATTAAACAGCTTAACAGAATTTACCTAAATTATGTAATGCCTGATCAAATCGGTTCTTACATTACAACTACTCTGCACTCTGCAGTAAAACTAGTTGGACAAATTGTTTGATTAAATTGGATTACTCACTTGGCTGATGGTGGCGCCACACTCCTTGTGCAGGTAATCGGCCGCCTTCAGGATCATCTCCTTGATGCTGCGGTGCACGCCCAGCAACGCGGGCGAAAACGCCGCCTCCGTCATGTAGGTCACCTGCCGATAACACCACTTGTGCTACACCCACAAGACCCGTGCGGTCTTGTGGCTGAACCATGGAGAGTAGCATTCGTCACTTAAGGTGATTTCATTAACTACGCAACCAACCAATCATACGAGTACCAATTCAAGCGCCATTCGGGCCAAATTATCAGCCGGTCTTCCTTGCCTCTATTCAATACGGGCTGAACATTTATGCTTGAAAAATAACACAAGGAACAGTTCAGGCGAATCAATATATAAGTATCAATAAATCCCAAGTGTGTTTGTGTCATGTGTCACGTTAGATATTTTATTGCAAAAAATACGATAACATAAAATTGACATTATATCAATCGAGCAACAACAGAGGATATTGATAGCTTATGTACTCGTATTCAAGAGTTTTTATAGTTACTAGAGTACCAACGGTCCCACTTTGTGCCAAAGATTCATCTAAATATAATTTCGGTATATATTTAGTAAAAAGTATCACCTTGAGTTTCTTGAAGTCGACCGGTTCGCGCAGCCGCAGGCGGTCGCAGTTGGGCCCGGCCATGACGCTCAGCAGCAGCGGCAGGTCCTCGGCTCTGCGGGCCATCGGACCCACGACGAGGAAGCGCGCGTAATTGGGGTCGTTGAGCGTGGGCACGTGGCCGGTCACGGGCACGACGCCGGGCGTGGGCTTGTGGCCGAACACGCCGCAGAAGGCCGCCGGTACGCGGATGGAGCCCGCGATGTCCGACGCCACGCCGAACGCGGAGGCGCCGGCGCCCAGCAGCGCGCCCTCGCCGCCCGACGAGCCGCCGGCGGTGAGCTCGCGCCGGTACGGGTTGCAGGTGGCGCCACGCAGCAGGTTGGTGCTCTCCCAGCCGAGGCACAGCTCGGGCGTGTTGGTCACGGCCAGCGGGACGGCGCCCGCCGCGCGCACCAGCGCCACGGCCGCGCCGTCCTCGCGCGCGCGGCTGCCCGCCTTCTCCAGGCAGCCCACGGAGTCCGACAGCCCTGCCGAGTGCAGCATCACTTGTGTAACATCTCACCGCTCGGTTTCGTGAGAGTGAAACGCAACGGAAACGTCTTACAGGAACCCGGAATTTATAGAACTCGTTTATTTGACTAATAAGCGCGCGCGGACGTCACCGCAGTGTTAAAATATTAAAAATCGATAGTTGCCAACCAAAAATTGGGAGAATTTTATTCGAAATAAAACACGAATGCAATTTATGTTTTGACAGCAAAAATAAATTCAGATAAATATAAATAAATTCTATGCAATTAACGCCATCTACCTAAATAATAAGCTGAATAATTCGTCAATAGTTAATATAAAATAAGGTGTTCGAAGTTAAAAGAGAAAGAGTCCACATATAGACATCTCACCAGCGAGTGAACAACTCTCTTTGACAGTACAGGGCACCCCCAGGAGTGGTTTCTTTTCGGCCAATGTATGGAGAGTTCCATTCTTCTTGGCCGCCGCCACCTCTTGGTCCGCGGTCTTCGCGTCTTCTATGGCGGCCACGTATCGCTCCTCCACCACCGCATTCAGATATACGTTCACCTCTTTGATCCGCTTGATGGACGTCTTCACCAACTCCTCACTTGTTAACTGCAACATTGTTTTATTATGTAACACATAATGTTTATTTGGTCGTACTGTACAAGGCATATTGACTTCTGTGTGAACAACATAACGTTCAAGTTTCCATGAGCTAAACAAACAAAAGGGCGAAGCCTTGAGATGTTTGCGGAGTTCAATAATACGGTGCGATACTTTGGGAATTTATTGAGGACATCTGCGAGTACTGACTTGCCCTTTCTGAAGGATCCTAGCGTACTGAACTACCAACTGCCTCTCATTTATTATTTGTGGATATTATACAACATTTTTATTTACCCCGTAGTAAATAACTTTATTATTATTAAAGCACAGTCCTAGAGAAATATTAATGATTATATTATGGTGTTTGTAAAAGAAACTCATAACATTTAGAATGATATATTATTCAAAACTCTTTATGCTATTCCAGGATTTGTAATAATGTGTTATCTTATTCAAATTCTATAGTAATGTATTCCAGGTGTGTAATGCGTAATTCTTGTTCGACCTCGTATGACAAAGAACGCATACAACAACACATATAATATGTTCGGATATTTCAACATTGCAAGTTTAAGTGTTGTGTTGCCATTTGGGGTTAACTTAATATTTTTTGTAATTTCTGTTTTAGTAAAACATATAATTTAAATATCGAGAATGGGTCATACATTATTCGCAATAACATTATTTTAATGAAGGAATTTGACGCTGTGCTTTCTTGCTTTCTTTCCTCAGTCTTCTTTTTCTCATACATATTCCGCAATTAGTCTTGCGGCTAAATGTGTATGAATTTCGCTCAGTCGTAAGTAATATTTCGCTAATGAACAATATGACTGGAAGGACATAATCATAAGTTTACAATTTACTTGACATGCAATGTCAAGTTCTTGGCTAGTTTAAAAACAAAGCCTCTAGCTTTAGTTAGCCAGACTTTTAGCTAAGAGAGAAAACTTTTTATTATTGCTTTCACAACTACATAGTAGGTATGTTAACTATAACTAGAGAAAGAAAAAAAAACAGTCTGTTACGTAACGAGGGAAAGACAAAACTTTCAGTTTTCACAATCGTTAGTAAGGAAACAAAGAGAAAATTACATATTTCGTGACTGATTATGAAAATTTGTTAAGGTATAAATGACACATACCTCTCCATCTCGAATCAATGCTGCCAACTCTGTGGCACTCTTCATCAACAGCTTCGGAGGTTGTGTCAGTCTGGGATTGTCTTTGTGTCCCCGCAGCCAGTAGAAAGGAGCCGAGAGAAAGTTGAGTATGCGCAGTATGATGCCAATCAGCCGCACACCCACCTCCATTCTGAAACCATTCAACCATTTCGTGAAGACCTCGATAAAATTTAATGTAACGCTGTCATTTGGTGGAGAACAATCGCAAAAGTCAACCGCAAATACGATTTACGCGAAACAAAGCAATAGATGTGACATTGTTTGGTGTTGTTGTAAAGGCGGGGGAAAATACCATATTAACCAAAACTTATGACGTCATGTTCACAGTTGGAATTGTCGCTAGATGTCACTATATTAAAACAAATGCATGGTAGGTATTGTTTAATTTTTGTATGTGATATCAATAATTTTTTTATCGTGTATATTGGGGTTTTATTCATGAAAATCCTTAGACCACGCAGTGTGTTTCTCAAACACACGCAGACAGACGCAGTCAAACATAACACAAATCCTATTCCCAATTCCATCATATTTTAAAGTGATTGCTTCTGTGCTAAATTTTTGTTAGGTAGGTACACTGTTTAACTGATTTCTATTTGCAAAATAAGTCTCTACAATTGGCATTAAAATTCCAAATTAAAGTCGGATTTGTATATCATTGTTGTAGGGTTTTTATTGAAGTAAAAATAAAACAAAAGGCTATTACGAGCGAGCTGGCTCATCATTTAATAGTGTTTACTGCTTAACGTGACTCGGAGGATGCTATACGTACCTACTCGCGATGTAAGACGACACCAACACTATTGAGTAACAGCAAATATTGACTTGACGCGAACCGAGCGTGACTCGTGAGGAATGAGGCTTTTCAAGATTGCCATCAAATGTTCAGGTTTTCTTCGACACAATATTTTCGTGCGTTACATTGTTATATATTCAAAAAAACCTTGAATATTACCTATACAACCTTGAATGTTTATTTATATTATAATGGCTCTTGGCCGCGACTTCGTCCGCGTCTCTTAGTAATAAGTAATTGAAACATTTATTCTTCAAAGTTTAATGATCCCGTATTGTAGGCATTTATAAAACGAACTATATTAAAATTCATGAGTAATCCGTGTACGATAGTGGTTTTGTAATCGAAATCCGTTGCAAATGCACCTATATGTACAGATTTCCAATTGTGATAGTTTAACCGAGCTAATTTCCACATTACACAAAACTATCACGTTTGCTTTTGCGACCTTCGCTCGTTAAACATCACGCCTTGCATCTTAGTGGAAAACGTAACAATTACGTTTTAATAAACGCCTTTCGATTGCTCATCCAGTAACTGGCCGGTGAAACTTTTGTTTCCAGGACCAGGAGTACCAGGACATAATGATAAGTTAGTGGATATTCGGAATAATGGAAATGCAGAGGAAGACATCATTTCTATTGGCTAAAAATATAGAAAAAAGTCATAGCGGCGCCACTGTCGTACGTCGTCACACTTTAAAGTTGTCGGGTGTTATTTTTCAACGCGGACGAAGTCGCGGACACCAGCTAAGTATGTTCTATTATATAAGAAACGAGCTGACCCGCGAACTTCGTACCGCCTCAGAATAAAAACCAGTTTCATACAAAATGTATGAGAAAATGAATTTTCTTCATCTATTTTTTTTTTTTTGTGAATATTTTTCCGAAGTTTTATTAGTTATTCTGCTATTCGGGTTGGTGACAAATTCAATAAAACAAAGATCTTAATAATGGATTCAGTTAAGGTTCTCGAGTTATAAATGGCGTAACTAACACGACTTTCTTTTATTAAATATACAAAGAAGAAGAAATTAGACATTGAAAGTGATTAGTACACCTTAATAGTTTTTAGACCAGCTGATTAAATTAAACAAATGATATATATATATTCGCCATTAATATCACAAAAAATATAAAAACACGATTGGGCATTTCATTATTCGCTTTTATGTTTATTGAGTAAGCAACGAAATAAATTAGTCTATTTACTTGTCAAGAGACTATTGTTATACAAGATGATAAAACTCAGTGCACCATTCGTATTTACCAATGTAGGTATATGAAATAATGTTGCCATAACTTTAATATTTAATAATAATAATAATTTTTTTCCATATTCAACAATACACGATTTTCTCATATTAATGGCACCATGAATTTGAACACTCTTATGTACCTAATACTAGATTTGACCGGCGACATCGTACGCGTTTTAGTTCGTTTATTCGATCGAGAAAGTCGAGACGAAAAACACAATAATATGGTCAATCGAGTTAACGTAATAACACAATTAAATCCTTGTGTTGACCTTGCATCAAATGCGAAAGGTTAAAAGCTAACCACTTCAAATGTAATGGGGTGGCACTTGGCAGCGGTGCGAATATACTAAGAGTATATTTTCCTACTTAGGTGTAGGCGTAATGACGCATAGAGGTTCGAGTTTATCATTTGTTTATATAGACTACTTAGCCTATGCACGCGACTTCATCTTAAGATATAAATATGTAATATACTAAAAAAATTAACACTATGAAGTAAACTTTTTTTTAATATATTTATTTATTATCCACAAGTATTTACACACAAGATGATTACAATGTCTGGAAACCATTATCAGGTTTGTCTAGTTATAAAATTATCAATTAAATTATTTATATATTATCAAGTATTAAACAAAAAATAACTTACTATTCTCTATCAGTGTTTTGATTGATTAATTTGAACAAAATAATTAACGGTTATTCACTATGATTTTCTTTAAGATAGTGGTCGCTGCTATACATTTTAATTTTTTTAGAATAATTAAACATACTGTGCAAACAATATTATCGATTCCAGATAATGTCCTGTAGGTCGAGACTCCAGACTGATTGTTTACTGGCACACAGGTCGTTCGCCCCTCGCTCGGTAGAGAAAATTAAATTTATCAGTGATAGCCTCGCGGCGGCTGACGAAGTAGAAATTTAATGCAACCACGCTGCATGTATAATTAGTATTTAATATAACTACCTAAATACGAGAATATATAACCCCTTTACAGACCAGACCTTGAATAGTGTGAAATAAAAGCGCCATAAAAGCGCCGTGTGTGCAAGGAAGATATTTATACACTTAGAATCGTTTGCATTATAAGAGGGGAAAGCCCTTAATGACTTTTCATAGTTGAACTTTTCAATAGAACTTTTATTTCAAGTAATAAAAATACATAAATTATGTTTTAAGGACACTTTACGTTAGCAATAAAATAAGCATTCATTTTTATATTAAAAAGAATGGCAGACGTACTGTGCAGAGCTTATTGAATGAGTAACTTAATTAGTTATAATTTGAAAACAATACCTTTGTCAATTATTGAACTTGTCGGTCTAATGTGAAAGCTAGAACAAGGCGCTGCTAAACTAGATTAAAAGTTAAGGTTTTAATCTAGTTTAGCAGCGACCGAGTAAATAAATTATTCAGATATATATATACGAGCGCTGTGAGCTTTTGTTAATTTAATCGACTCATTAACTATAACTAAAATCATACCATTTTTTGCCTTTATTCACTTTTTGCCTCATGTCATACTTGTAATAATTCATTGCACGTATAAATACAAACTGAGGACAAATTTAAAGGGACGCAATAAAATTTTTAATTTTTCCTGTTGTAATTAAGCATTTCATTTGAGAAATTTCAAAAAACGCGTTACATAAACAAAGGAAAGCAACCCTTCAATATTTTATTGATAATTTGATATAAGAGGTATGCCAAGGAGTCTGGAAGCTAAAAAAACACTAAGGAGAATTAAAGCCTTTCTTTCGTAAGCATTTATGAAAAAAAATATTAAGTACAAAAATGTTTCATTCTTCCAAAATTCATTTTGTTAATTCAAAATTCATTTTTTTCTTTAAATAACTATTTTATATTTTAGAAATAACAAGTCAATAAATTTAATTGGAAGAAATATACATGATAAGTATATGAATTTATATCTTTAATAAAATAAATCTATAAAAGTTTTAAAAAAAAGATAAAGAAATTCTTAATCATACGTGAAAACAGAATCCACTTATCCAACTGATGGACACTCTACAAAAAATACAGCTAAATCCATACTTAAGTAATACTTAATATTATAAATGTGAAAGTAACTGTCTGTCGGTTACGTTTTCACGCCTTAACTACTCAACCTATCATGATGAAAATTTATATACACGCTGTCAGCGATACAGAAAAGGACATAGGGTACCTTTCACCCAGAAAAAAAGTACTGTACCCGTGGGTAAATTTTAAAATTAGGAAAACTATAACGCCTGGAAAAGCCTGGAATAGCAATAAAGATGTCAAGTGTTATATGGCTTATTTATTTTTTAACGCGTACAAAGTCGCAGACAACAGCTAGTATGTTATAATCCTCTTTAGAAGGCCTAACCGGTTCTCGAGCAAACAACCTTATGTCGCTTTTATATGTCAAGTACAAACACTCAATTTTGTTTTGCCTACGTAACTAACAAAGCTATTTAAGTGTCATTCACCACTTTAACTAAAGTATTATAGCCCCTTTAAATGTTCATATATTTTTTATTGTTAAAAAAATTTATTCAAGTTAAAAAAAAAATGCCTGAAACGGTAGACCCGGTTCTACTCGTAACTATTTATTTATTTATTTATTTATACTGTGTAGAGAATAGACAAGTAATAATATAAAATTGCATTAATTTTAGATCAGTTTGAACATATTACATTTAGTTAGAGGTTATCACAACACTAGCTGTTGCCAAGGACTACGTCCGCGTTAAATAATAAAAAAATATAACGCTTGATCTCTTGTTCCTATATCACTTTGGCGATGCGTTAGATTTTTATTTTATTTAAAATTAACACAACTCAACAATTTATTCCTTGGGAACACTACTTTTTTTTCTGAATGAAAGGTACGTACCCTATGTTTTTTCTCGTATCCCTGACAACGTGTATGCAAATTTTCATGATGATCGCGGTTCAGTAGTTAAAGCGTGAAAAGGTAACAGACAGACGTACAGTTAATTTTCACATTTACTGTTTATTAGTAAGTATTAGTAAATGGATGTAGTAAAGAGTAAGTCAGTACAGATAAGGATTCATTCTATATAAATAAAAACGAATCGCTAAAACTCGAAAACGGCTGGACCAATTGGCAAATTTTTTTTTTTTTTTTTTTTCAAATATTCGTTGAAGTTCGAGGAAGATTTTTATGAAGATCGACATTTTTATTTTTCTCATCGAAAGTTCCTTATTGAGTGACAAGACAATTCAAACATTTCAATCAAAATATGTAGACGTTAAACACATCAGCTAGTAACTTAATATATAAGCAACTGATAATTTATCCCTGCTATTAATAGTCAAAGATATTCCACCAATTCCAGCTTAGAAAAACTGCTAATGTGTTCACGTTAGCAGTTTGTTTAAGATCGATTAAAAAAGGAAATTGGAAGGAATGCAAGAGCTGACGTTTTCATCACACTAACCGAATCAGGGACCAGAATTTCCATTCGCCTGCTTTATTTGGAGTCACGGACCCACCCTATGTCTAAGTTGGACAAGCACGACATGGCTATAATATCGTATACGTTGGTCGCCCAATTTTGTAACAAGACACTGTTTATGATAGCTTCTTTTGTTTCGATAAATCGAACAGATTCAGCTAAATTTTTCATAGCCAAGTCAGGAATTCTATGAAGTATGATGGTCACAATATCATAGAGGGGATCGAAAACTTTTTGCCAACTTAGCTCTGTCTCAGTAGTCGCGTGTTCGATTCCCGGCAGGATGAACATTATAAATGAACTTTTCAAAGTAACTAGCTCTAGGTCTAAATCTGACAAGTATCTAAATAGTCATAGTCTAAATCGTTTGGGCAGCCCATTTGGCGGCAGTAACCACTTCCTCACATTATGATCGGCAGCGTACTTGCAGCACCTGTGGAGTTGCTTGTGTTTTAGGCGACGATAACCTAAAACACATCAAATGCAGACGACCTTCATATTAAAAAAATGTTAAGCTAAATATAAATTGTATTTTTCATACAATTTATATTCATTACAATTGAAAATATAGTATGCCATCATCAATGTTTGATCTAATAATTTTATGACGAATGATGGATAAGTATGAATACTACATAACCATCAACACCTAGGTGCAATATCGACAAGGTTAATGTCTGTTTACATTTACTTGGTCATTGTCATGGTTACATACGTTTCGTATATACCTATCTAATAAATCGTACTATACATGTCAAATATAAACATAGCAATTCATCAACCCCCTATCACTTTTAAATGTAAGTGAAATACTAAAAATAAATTTAGTTTGTAACATTTTAAATAAAAGCAACGAAACCCTACTTTAAAAATATAACAATATATAAGTCAATGAAGATTGTAAACAATAATCTTAGGTTTAATACATTTTACTCAAAAAATTTTGAGGTGAGAATGACTTAAAATTATTTTCTTTCAACTGACTATAAACCAAATATTATTTAAATTATACATAAATAGTAAGGAGTATCAAAACTGTTCTTCGAATCTCCACAAACGTTATGATAAGGACATTTAAGTACGAAATCACGAGTTACTTTTAAAATGTTACAATACAAACTGCCATTTCACCAAATTCCATAATTCTATAGCTTTACTGATCTTTGAGATGTCATTAATAATTAATTATTTAGTATCAATTAGTTATAAATACATTTTTTTATATAAATAAAAATTCTTTTATTTTAAAACGCAACATTTAAAATGGAAATTTGTTAAGTAGATTTAAGTTAAAATTTAATAGGATTCATTTGTAATACTTTAAATTTTAAGTTAAAAGCATGATTAAAAATTTTACATAATTGTCAATTTTTTAATATTTTTAAGTAAGTACCTAATAACTTATAAGCATTGTTTTTTATTATTGAAGTTTGCTTTAGTAATAAACAACCGCATTCCATATATTTAATACTCAAAATTATAATTATTGTTGGAATGTAAACTTTGTAATAATAAAAAAAATCAGTAAAAAATTTATAATTCGTACCTGAAATAAAGGTACACATATATATATATATATATAAAGTAAATATGACATATTAATCTTCACATAATATAAAACAAGATCTAAGTCTAGATCTTTTAAAGGCAATGATGAATAAATTTATTATTGTAAATTATTTTCAATCTATCTATTGCTTTACTTACTTGTATAAGATGTAAAAAATAATTATAGTTTATTAGAATAATATTATAATTTTGCATTTCTATTTTTCTAATTTTAAAATAAATTTATTTATTTTATTGTAATCATTATTTTTAATTTTTATATAAATTTTGTGTACCATATAGTCTAATATAGATAGTATATAGTACATATTTTATTCACACCTCTTTGTATTAATTAGAAAAAATAAATAAACAATATTATATCATATAATTGAACAACTTACATGTCAAGTATAGAGCAAACGACCACACTTCAGTGCCAAATAAAATAAATGGATGGTTATTGGTTATAGCAAATACGTTTTATTTACGTAAACGATCGATGTCGAGTTTCGCGCCTAGCAATTGAACGAGAGAAACCGGGGGGAAACCTTAGAGCTGTCAGTTTGACGCGTTATCTTCGACCAGTGACGCGGCAAACACTGATATTTGATATTCAGTTCAGCCGTTGAGGAGAGCTAAGGTAGTGTTTGCTTTGATGCACTGAGAATCGGGGGGGAAGTTAAGTTCACATACTTACAATAATTCATTCGTAAGATTAAAGTTCACTTTTAATCTTACGAATTAATTATTGTATTTTTTTTAACATACTTTAATAATAAACATACACAAATTTTACCATTTGCAATTGTAACATTAATACTTACTCGTATGTTTAAAAAAAAAAAATAAGATGTAATTTATAAGATAAAAAATATTTAATTGACAAATCAGCTAATTTCATTTCAATATTTTTTTCAGGAGACACCTAAAACGTTATACTTAATATTTTTTATGGACTAATGAAGAAACCAAAAAAGATGAAAACAGATGTGGCAAAATGGAATGCCAGTAGTTTGTGGCAGACGGCAGTGATGCAGGCAGTGAGCAAATTTAATCTATAGGTATTTCTACACTATTATATAAAGGTGAAGTTTGTTTGTTTGGTTGAACGCGTTAATCACAGGAACTACTGGTTCGAATTGAAAAATTCTTTTTTGTGTTGGATAGTCCATTTATCAAGGAAGGTTTTAGGCTATATATAGCATCACGCTATATATATATAATTTCGAATTATAGTATAATTTCGATTTGCGTCAACTCTAGCGCCATCTGTCAGTGAATAGTGACATTAAATATAATACTGGCAGACTGCAGTGACAAAAAGTCTTATTTTCATCCTATCAGATGGCGCAAATAGCAACTATTTTTTTTTTTTTGCGATATCATCGTATAATAATTACTCATATATTTTCATTTACAACACGGACAAAGTCGCGGGCACCAGCTTGTAGCTAATAAAATAATGAAATTCTGAAATAAATAAGAACCCAACTAACCAAAGGAAAATAATATTAAAAATAAATAAAAAAAAAAAACTTACATAAACATCTTGGGTAAGCTCCATTTTTAAAAACAGCTTTAAAATATCTGCACAAATAAAAGAATCCAATATTAAAATAATTTTCCTTTACAAATAAAAAAAAATTAAAGAAAATATATATATAAGTTTCAATGCGAATATAACTTCCTTCTTGAGGTAAAAGCCATATCGTCATAGTCAAACCAAAATCTGCTAAATACATAATATGCAAAATGTATACTTTCGAGATACTTATTGCCAAAAAAAGTTGAAAATTTAATAGTTTATTTATTATTTTGATAACTAAAGTAAATTTTGCACATAACCGATTCTAACTGCTGCACATAGCATATTTTATTTAGAGCTTGAAGTTCAACAAATAATGCTCAATAAGCACATAGCAGTTTTTTTTTTTTAAAGATAAGGCAGTGAACAGTGAACTATTCGCTAAGGTCAAAATGTTGCAATCTGATAAACTGCACATAGCAGATTTTAGTTTGACAATGAGTATACATAATAAATTTATTTGTATAAAAAATAGGAGCATTGGACAGTAAATTAAACCAACAACCGTAACTAATCCTAAAAATGATAATTTTTATTTGACCTCTGCAACAATTTGCAATAATTTATTCTTTTGTTTAAAAGTTTGGCTATTGCAACTACCTAATTTGTAAATTTTTGGAAAATATAAAAACAATGTAGTCTATATGACTGTACTAATTAAGTTAAAGGATTTAGGACTTAAATTTAAGATTTTTTTTGTGCTCGTGTATTTCTATAAATAAATACTTAGGTAGGTACTATTAATTATTAGTAGTACTTAAGGAAATACTTCCTATTTTCTATGAAGACATTTATATAAATTTACTTTTTTAAGAGGTTCCTTGTGCAGCCTTATATTTCTTAAATGTTATTGTAATATTGTTAAATTTAGTTTCCAACACCAACATAGTCATGAGCTTTGGGTGTCTTTGTCATTATTGTAATTTGATACTATTCACCTTCAGACTTCACGGAACCTAAGAAAAAATACAGAATAATGGCTCAAAATCTTTTAATGTTTGAATACTCAATTACACTTAGACGGAATGCTAAGCTGTTAAAATTTGCTTAGTGATTTATATAATGATAGGATTATCGTATAATGCATCATTTTGTGAATGGATGACCATAACATTTAATTATACCACACATAACACACTTTGTTTTAAATTGATTGCTCTCAAGACACAGGAGCCAAAACATACTATAAACACCTTTTTTAAAAAATCCAGCTAGCAATAAATTCCATAAAATTGTATCCTTGACGCTATCATATCGTAGCTTTCAAATATGTACTTTCAATACCAGTTAAAATTCCAATTTAACTAAACTCCCATCTGACGAAAATGGGTATGGTACTTACTTTTTAAGTTTTAGCTATAGTGAAAATACCTGAAATACGAACAATTTATTCAGAATTTACAGTAAAAGAACGTTTACAATTGCTTTAAAACTAAAACAAAGCACAACAAGGAAATACTTACTATTGTTTTGTTGTCATAATACGGTATCCGAGACCAGTCTGTAATAATCAACAGGTTATACAACTTTATCACTTCAAAATTTTCTCCGCAACTTACTGTCGTAATGCAAAAATACCATAATGATAAGATAATCCCTTACATATTTTACAAAATGCTTATGAATTTTCGCACAATTTTTGCTATACTACTGACCACAGAACACTATACTCACACTCTTGCTCACACTACTGACTGACTGACTGACAGTGACTGTCTGAAGCAGACACAGAATACTATTAAATACTAACAGACCCAATTAGTAAATGATAAATACTAGTGATGTGCCGGATATCCGTATCCGTATCCGTGTCCGCGGATATCCGAGGGAGAAAAAAAGATCCGTATCCGTATCCGTTACTTTTGGCGGATCTTTTACCTTATTAAATACCCGTTAATTTTCAATTCATAGGTGATTAGGTAGAAATGAAATACTCTTAAATTCTATTCAGATTATTTTTTTTTTTCATAAAATCAAATATTTGGCACCTTTATATTGCAAAAACATTTATTGTACCTAATGAGTTACCATACATAACTCGAAGGTACTAAATCAACTATCTTTATAATGAGATCAATTACAAATCTTTGTGATAAGCTTATTAAAATAATGATATATTTAAACATTTATTATAGGATGTTTTATTAAATTTTAATTAAAATATCTTTATAATGAGATCAATTGAGTTTAAATATTCTTGGTAAACTTAATAAAATAATGAAATATTTAAATATTAGTCCTGTCTGTCACCGTCACGCACAGCGTCAAGTGGCAGGACTATCGTTTCAAGGTCACGTGCACCGACACCGATTAAGTAAGAAAGTTAAGATCCGTATCCGTATCCGCGGATCTACATTTTTAACAATCCGGCACATCACTAATAAATATGGTAGTATAGCTTGGCAAAATAGTTAAGAAATTAAAGTGGCAATACTTTACAACCTGACCGCGTTAAGTTTTCACCTCGCGTCGATTACGTCACACTAAAGGATTTGCTATTATTTTAAAAAAATAAACGAATGTTTGTTACAAAGTGTCGGCTGGTCAACTTTCTGTAGTAATTGAGATTATGTACTCTTTATAATTCCGCATTACAGCTAGGTGCAAATTTAGCTCGGCTGAGTTATAGCATAGAGTAACTGATTAAGTACTATTTACTCTATGGCTATAGTGGCGTCCCTTTCTTATGAACAAGCAAGATGGTTAAAACGGGACAACACTACAGTATTGCCACTTTTTAATTTCTTAACTATTTTGCCAAGCTGTCACAGAACAATCAAATAATTTCAAATAAAAATACCCATTTCATCTCAATGTTCTTACGAAACAGCATAATTTTTACAATAATGTCATTATTTGGAGTTTTTTAATTTATTCAGCATATTAATTTGTAGATTTTAACAAGTTATTTTTATAGAATTTTTCAAATTAAAATTTATATTTAATTTTTATTGCAACACTGGTTATAACGAACGACGATCTTGAGAAAAGCGACATGACGCGCCGGGTGAATTTTTAATATAAATTTGACGCAATTTTCATGTGCTTACCATATTACTAAGGTGAGACTGAGAATTTACTTTATTAAGATTTATATTCACAACTATAGTGAGTCAGTAAAGTAAATAAACAAACGGTTTACATTTTCAGATTTCACAATGGCCGATCGAGTGGATTCAATGTCAGATGCCGAGCTTCGGACAAAATTGGCAGAGCATGGATTCCCTGTTATGCCAATAACGGCATCTACCAGAAGCTTATTGGTGAAAAAGTTAAAATTAGTGCTCGACAACAAAAGTACATCAAGAAATAATGTGGACAGTAAAATGGAAAATAGGCGATCTCTCGCACGTTATTCTAGCGGAGAGGAATCCGATGACGCTAAAAGTAGTAATGAGAGGCGAGGACGTCGCGCGACGACTGGGGGCTCTATGTTACCGCCCTCAGGCGTTAAAACCAGGCGACAGACACCACAGAAAGAGTCGCCGGTGAAAAATAATGTCGTCGATAAGGATTCGGAATCTGACGAAGAGAAATCACCTGTGCGAACTCACGAGGAAGTTGAAACTGTGACTACTCGCCGCGTAACACGCACATATGCGGCTAAAGACCAAGATGGCTATGACACAGGCTCCGATAGTGATGTAGACGTAGAGAGAAGAACCGGTACACCCAACAGGAGCAACTCCAGATCCAGTGATTACAATATCTCCAGTACGATACCATCTAACGATGTGGGCACCAATAATATACGAAGGTCAGTATTTGGCAGACCTTCTATTTCTTCTGTGACATCGCCAACGTCTCAAACGAATTATTCCAACCTGTCTTCTTATGATCAGCTCAATTCTATACGCTCACGTCTGGGGTTGACTTCCACATTAGGTGACCAGCCATCGACGAGTTACACATCAAATTATTTAAACAGTAATTATCAACCTTCTCTCAGTAACTATCAACCGAGAGCGTCGACACTGGATGAGGTGGAATCTCCATACCTAAGTAAATTCACTAGCCGTCTGTCCTCTCTCAAAGCTGAACCTGTAAGAACCACGTCATTCTTGGACAGAGATACCAACGGCTCTACATTATTGCCACGGAGATCCTACATAAGTGGCGTTTCCAGATCTGACATTACGGACTACAGAGCTGCCAATGACAAGAAATTTCTGAAAAATAACCTCGTCTCACTCGCTTTGGTTGGATTAGTGGCACTTTTTTTTTTTTGCTTGTTTTTTATGTACTTGGTTAAGAAGAATGATTTAACTTCTGTGATAGACGATCAAAACAGTGTAATACCACTTTGCCAACTGAACATACCCTCAAATAGGCCAGGGATCCACTGCATTCCCAAAGAACAAGTCAGCTATGCAAAAGATATGTTGAAAGTGATACATCCAGAATTGACCGCACGGGCCGCCCGCTATAAGTGCGGCCAACCTGTTATGCCGTATTTAACTGAAGGGGAAATTTTAGATATAGTGAGTCCCAATGCAGATGTTAACCGGTGTCGTATGGACCTAAACAACTTACAAATACTGCTCATTAACAATCCTCGTTGGGGGATAAGTGTTCTGCAATTGAAGAACCTGTACAGCAAGGACACGGAGAGTAGTGTACTCACTTCTATGGATGAAGTCGCCAAGCAACGCAACTTGGGAGCGGTGGCCCTAGCCATCACGGATCCGTCTACGCCCGTCACCTGTTTGGTCATCAATACTATATACTCGGCGGGGTCAACATTAATTGTCATAGCTCTGATTTCCTTGATCTGTCTCGGTTTACAACGGGCCTACAAATATTATATCAGTTATAAAAAGAGGAAAAGTGAGGAGATTTATTCCATGGTGGAGCAGATCATTGATATAATCTCGCAGGAGACGGAGGGCAGCGGAGAGCCGTATATATCTGTAGACCATGTGCGGGACACATTGATTTCACCGCAGAACAGAGAGAAAATGTCATCTATCTGGGATGCAGCGGTGAAATTTATCCAAAGGAACGAGAGCAGAGTTCGTATGGAGGTGCAGTCTGTTAACGGAGAAGATTGTAGAGTGTGGAGGTGGATTTCTCCGACGGGCAGTCCCAAGCGTAGTTCGACATGGCAGGGGCAAGCTTTTGAGACACAAGAGGGCTCCGTTAATAATCTCCGTGTATCGCCGACTCCTTGTTTGAAGATACGTCATATGTTTGATAAAAATGATACCAATCCAAACTTGAAGACGGTCATCCAGGATGCTATTTTGGAGAAATGTGACGATTGCAAAATATTGCATATCGACATTGACAGGTCGTCTTGCGCTGTATACGTGAAATGTGCCACACCAGAGGACGCCGGAGTAGTTTACCGCAGTTTGCACGGCTGGTGGTACGAATCCAACCTTATAACAGTTAAGTACCTCCACTTGGAGAGATACATGCAAAGATTCCCAAAATCTCCAACGGTGGGGCCCTATTTGAAACTGTCCCGTCAACGACGCACATGGGATGAGTGAGTTCAAAGTTCAGCGCTGTTTCACAGTTCAATAAACTAGTCTGGTTTTAATATAATTAATTTGGGAAAGGTTTTGACACCTTTGAGGTATACAAAATTCCTCAAAAAGCAGGAACTTTCGCACACTTAATGCTAACATCATTCATACCTACATATTTTTTATAGAAATATCCCTTTTGGTTTCTGGTTATAACTGTAATAAATTGATTAATAATATTGTTATGTAATTGAATGAAAATAATTAATTAATTTCATATAAAAAAAATACTTTATAGTTGCAAACGAGCTAAAGGGAAAAGCATTTTTATTTTTATCACAGAAGTTATGGAAATTTTGGTTGATTGATTATTTTTAATGATTCTTTTACTGTATTGACTGTGAAAATACATTATTGGTTGATATAGTAAAGTTTTTATTTATAGAATGCTTTAGTCTTTAATATTGTTATTAGCATAATACTAATTCACCAACATAGTTTTCTAATTCTTTTAATTTTTGACAACTGTAACTTAATGTTAATTTTAAGGTTTGCTTGACATATTTTTTTTCCATTCGGTCAATTAACATAAAATGAAAGACATATCAATACTAAAAAGGCCATAGTCATATACATTAATTGTGAATTTTATAAATTGATATCAGGTGCTGGTCATAACACTGTATGCCTTATCTCTTAAAGCTTTTTTAACGACTCGCTTAACGAAATACTTATAAGTTAACAATAGTTGATAACTTGTGCTCATTTTGATTAATATTAGTGTAAATATGACATCACAAGATTTTAATGGTTTATACTTGTAATTGTTTGCATGTTGAATTTAATGAAGGTTTTGAACAAATTGTTTAAATTGTACTCTAGTCTGTAAGTAGAATTAGTTTTTTCTTATGTAATGCCAATATGGATGCGTACATTGAAATTTCATTTTTTTTTTTTTTTTGCTATGTTTATGTACCGACGATGCATTGGACACACATTTTTGCATTATAATAATAATATGTATCTAGTTATAACATTTCATTTTAATTACCTCTAATTTAATTCTTTTATCTGTGTCTAGTGCTATTTTATGATTGATTTTCATTTATAATAAATAATTTAGGATACAAAAAACGCTGTTTCAATTCTATTACCCGTTGTATTTCTTTTTCTCTAAGGAAGTGTCTCAAGTGTCCGTGTGACACGTGATCTGGAAACTTGAGGGAGAGGAATGGAAATAAAAGAAGCGTGTCTATTTGAGGAGTTTAATTAGTAGCGAAGGAGGTTGTGCAGTGCGTGAAGACAGCGCCACCTGTCGGGCAGGTAGAAAGGCTCGAAGACGTGCGGGAAGGGGGCGTCCCAGCCGCACGCACGCGCCACCGGCGACTCGAGGTGCAGGAAGCACGACTCCTTTCAATCACCATTGCCAACAACATTACTATCTTCATTGCATGACGTTAACACTACTCTCACATAAAAGTAAAATCTATGTAAGTGTAGTAAAGACATACTAATATTGCAGCAATATTATTCAATATTGCGCAATATTCAATTAAAGTATGAGCCAATTTTATTGCACAATATTTTTTAATCTAAATTTAGTCCTGACGAGGATCGAGGATCGGCGAAACTTAAAGAGATTTCATTATATTTTAACTTAAGAGATTTGACGACACGTTTGGTGTAGTGGCTAGTAACCCTAGCTGTTAACCAAACGGTCGCGGGTTCGAATCCCGCTAGGGGCAAATGTTTACGTGTTGACATTTTACCTTTGTACCTGTGTCATGGATGTTTTGTATTTATAATATGTATGTATTTACAAAAAAAAGTAATCTATTATAGTATATCAACTGTCTTGTATCCATAATACAAGCATTAGTTGCTTAATGTGGAACTAGATGGTGCTGTGTGTTACGTGCGAAGATATTTATTATTATTATTATTATTATATTTATATCGAATGCATACAATTATTTTGACTCTGTGGAATGTCTTAACATTATTTTTTTCTAACCTTACTCATAAACCGTTGATAGTATTTGGGAATTGGCAAACATATGATTTAGGAAACTTAGGGCATATATTTGGGCAATAATATTTGGGCACTGACTAGATATGCACACTTCAATAACGCACCTAAAGAGTCAAAGTTTTACACATAACCTGACGTATGATGGTGTGCGATGGTATGTGGTGGTACGAACCTGGACGGTGGCGGCAATTTCGGCGCCGAAGCCAGCGGTGAGAGGCGCTTCGTGGGCGATCAGGCAACGGCCAGTCTTCTTCACGGACTGTCAATATCAATATCAAATTCATGTAACTAATTTATATTAGTAATAGCTAACGCAGCGGACGAAGCCGCCGACAATAGTAAGTATTAGAGTGGGTCGTACATTGCAGACGGTCTCTTCGTCCCAGGGCAGAATGGTGGCGAGGTCGATCACCTCGCAGCTGACCTGCAACTGCTCTTGGGCCATGGCGGCCGTCTCCAGCAGGACGTGCACCTGCGTACCCCATCCCACCAGGGTGGCATCGCTGCCTGACGATGAAAAAAAAATGAATATTTTAAATGACTTAGTGACCCGCTTCCGACTTTGCCAGTGCATGCCAATGCATGCTAGTGCATGCCAATGCATGATAGTGCATGCCAATGCATGATAGTGCATGCCAATGCATGCTAGTGCATGCCAATGCATGCTAGTGCATGCCAATGCATGCTAGTGCATGCCAATGCATGCTAGTGCATGCCAATGCATGCCAATGCAATACATACTATAGTAAGGACAATGTCGGGCCGGACCTATTCTCTATCTGTGGTTTTTAAAATCTATCTACTCCGATGTCGACATTAAATTGGAAATAATACTTTGTCAAAACTCAAAAGTAAACACCACACAATAACGCGTCAATAACTTCATCAACATGCCATCAATGCCAAGCACCACGGTGCTTAGTGAATACCAAAGTAGACAATTGTCGAGTCGATAACCACAGCAAAACCACAGATAGAGAATACGATACCCAGGTCGAGTCATAAATTATTTTTTTGCACAGTAATGTGCAAGTGCAGGCGAAAGTTATCGATGAACTGGTCGTGTTAATTAATAGTGTATAATAGTAACACTACTATTATAAACCTTCAGTTCCTATGACGACTTTTAATTTATAATTTGTGAATGTAACATAAATTTAAAAACTTACGGTTACTTAATTTATAACTTACGGTTTTATTTTTATAAAACCGTAAGTTTTTTTTTTTAATAATGACATAACACAATAGCTCACCCTCCCTGAGCACGTGCGCTTTGCCCAAAGGCAGCTGATAGTCTCCTTTGGGCACTTCCTCGGCAGCAGACCGGTACAGCACCTTCGGCTCCAGGAAAATGCAAGGATCAGCTTCGCGGATGCACGACAGCAGAAGACCCTTCGCTGCGATCGGACCTCGTGGAACCACCACCTCGGGAATATATATAAACATTTGTTTATGAAGTGTTAAAAAACAACAAAATATTTTACGCGGTGAACAGAGAAAGTAATGCGGAACGCATCGTATGGAAAGGAAGATACCTTGAGGCCAGGCGTGTGTGCGAAGTAGGCCTCGGGGCTCTGCGAGTGGTAGAGGCCCCCGTGGCCCACCGCCCCGCAGGGGGCCCGCACCGTCAGGCCCCCGCAAGGGAAAGCAGCCCCCGACCGGAAGCGCGCCTTGGCGGCCTCGTTCACCAACTACACGTGCAGACCAAATTACTATTCATGTTCACTATGACTTCCCCTTTGAAGTTATCACATTTTATTGGGTGTAAATTATGCATTATCAGATGTAGATTTTGAGTGAAAGTATAAATAAAATGTAATAATTTCATATTCATATTACTGTTAGATGTTGAATTTTTTATTTGTATCTTTAGATGATCTCTCGAGAATAGTACTTTTTTCCTAGATGAAAAAAGTATCCTTTTCAGTATGTACCTGACAACGTTTGTGAAGAATTGTAATGCTCAGTAGTTAAGGCGTGAAAACGTAACAAACAAACACAAACTCACTTTCGGATTTATAATATTACTAACAAATATTTTAGTTAAATATTGATAAATAAATATTAAAAACAAATCATACTCATCAATAAATCAAAATCCCAATATTAAATTAAAATGCTCATCTAATGTATAGAAAAGCCACTTGTGCAATTAACTCCCTACATTTTTCTACCGGGAGTTCCACAATCTTAGTGAATAATGACGAAAATAATGACCTGATCGAACGCCGGGAAGATGTAGTCCGCGAACTGTATCTCGGCGATGGCCGTGACTCCGGCCGTCGCCAGTCCAATGCCGAACCCCGCTATGCCTTGCTCGCAAAGGGGAGTGTTGAACACTCTGTCCTTGCCATATTTTTCCTGAAATCATATCAAAATATCTCATCACTAAAACAGACTAAACATTTTAAAAAAAAAAGCTGAGTTTAAATCAGTAACTCAGTTTCTAAGTAACTAAATTTTCGTAAGTAAACAAGTCATTATAACCGCCATTGTACATGTGTTAAGATAAAGAACTGCCCTAGTAAAGAAACTAAACATGCATGAAAATGCAGTACTTACTCCTACTGTCGTAAGCTAAGGAACACAGAGCAAGTGTATTTCTCTAAAAGAAGGATGAGAAATTAAGGGTGTGAAGTGTTACAAGGTCTGTCGATATCTGTGTAATAATTATGTATCTCAAAATATGTGCTTCATAAAAATTGCTCTGGGTCTAGATTGTTCTTTTATTAAAACAAGTAACAGAAACAAGACATTTTGTATTTATTTGCCTCATTGGTTCTGCTGTGTATATCCTTTCTCAAGCATTACTTTACTATATAGAACATTAATAAAGCATTCGGTATCAACCCTTCTTTTGTTCCTGCATGCGCAATGATAAAACGACTGCCATTTGAATGTTTTTTTTTTTTAAAACATGTTGCTTTTTTATTATACCAAGTCATGTTTCGTACATGGTCTGTATGAATATAACTTTCATCAGTGTAAACAATTGGTCGACCTTCTCTATGGTAATAATATTATTGAATTTTTTATTTGACATGCTGACTGTACAATGCAATAACATGTGGTAGGGTTCAATATACACTTGTGACTCAAACAACTGTCCGTTCGTACCGGAGACATATTTTTGTTACACATACACAGATACAATATACAGACATGTTCACAACCACATATTAAAACAATAACTGAACAGGTCTATACTCTAATTTTTTTACTTTATTATACTTTAGCTATTTATAACAAAAGTCATAAAGAGGGGTCTTCTAACACAGGAATTTTATGCTTAAGACATCAACTACAAACCATTATCTGTTAAAAGCTTTCTTAAATATTTTATAATAATCAATGTAAAGTACCTGTAATCCTAATGCACATCTGAATACACCACCAAATGCGACATCTTCTCCAAACAGCACTGCGCTTGGGTCGTTCTTGAGTGTGATGTCCATTGCATTATTGATTGCTTGCATCATGTTCATTTTTGTTGTTTCACCTGAAATATGCAATTTATACTTACAAAATTGTTTGTCTTGACTGACTATCAACGTACACCCAAAACTACCTTTGTAGTCAACACAATGTGAAGAAATCCATGAGATTAATTTGAATTTAGGTTATGAATAAAGTATTTTCTGTTATTTAATAGATTTAATTTGTTAGATACTACAGTAAAAATTTTCATAGTTATTCTCATCTTATAAGATTAGTTACATATTTATGTAACCATTTAACTTAATATGTAAATGAAAACATACCTTCAATTGATTTCCCATTATCAGGGAAGTAAGTGAAATGCGAGGATAATCTTATTGCACATTTGTTTAAGGATTTTGTAAGTTTCACCAATAAAATCGCCTTTTTTCTTGTTAGAGACGTCATTTTTATGTGCGTCTATAGCGAGCGAGCGTACTGAACTGTACGAGGCTAGTTTAAAATTTGAATAATACATCTTATCTGCAATTATAATGAGTTTCGATTAACGTAC
This sequence comes from Synanthedon myopaeformis, assembly GCA_944738685.1. NCBI lineage: Eukaryota > Metazoa > Arthropoda > Insecta > Lepidoptera > Sesiidae > Synanthedon > Synanthedon myopaeformis. The sequence continues at coordinate 1,079,696 of OX122921.1, forward strand.
TTGATAACGAGTGATAAAAGAAGAAATGTTTGTTTTCATTGTTTAGCATCGATGTTTAAGTCAACGAATTAACTAACATAATGTTTCTTAGCAGACTTAAAAATAGTCACTAAATCCTCCGTTCTTTTTTTTTTGTTAAGTATGTCTATAATTTTCAATATTATTTTATTTTACACATTTTTTTCTTAGTTTTTAGAAAAATGAAATGAGTGATGAGATCAGATTTTGTAAACATTCGATTTTTAAATGGTGAATAGCAAAAACGACTTTATTATTATGCGATAAGATTCAAACTTATACTTACATTTCTCTATCTTGAACCATCTGTCATTCAATAATGTCATTTAGCGCAGTTGTGTAGAGATGACAGTGACGTTTCACTTAAAGAATCATAAAAGTTACAACTAGATGACAGAGTTTCAATGATAATACCTAGATAGCCTGAGCGAAATTAGTCGACATTTTTTTTCAAAGGTTTGCCTTTACATGCTATGGATTTTTTTATTGATTCATTGGATATGAATATGCAATAGCACTTATTAAGGTCTGTCATAACTGTTATTATTTTAATAATTACCATGGACTACCATGGATTGTTAGGATGCCTTCAAATTAGACGCTTGAAGAGAAGAAGCACTACTGTGGCGCCACTGGTTTCCCGTCATTTTTCTATTGTTTTTCTGGCGGGGGCGATAGCATAATGTGTGTCGCAGTTCCCTGAAAGCGTCATCGTCGGCATCAAGGCTGTCGATTTTCGAAAATTTTAGAATACTTAATTTATTTATAAAATAAAAGCTTGCAGGAATACTTGCAAAATCACAATACCTACAAGTATTCTTTTCCCAATACATGATTTTCTATTCTATTCTGCTAACAACCTCCTTATTTCTGATCTCAACAAATCTATAAAAAATTCTTGTTTTGAATACCATTTTCTACCGTGATACATACCGTATGGTAAAATTATTCTATTTAATATTTAACCATATACCTGCCTATATTTAACCATAAATAATATTTAACCATGACATAGTTTATTTGAGATCGAATAATAAAAATATCTTCCTTTTAAAGATAATCTTTAGGTACTTATGTTCTTCTTCACATTTACGATACTGTGACTGTAATTGCTTTAAGCCAATAAAAATTATGATAATTCGATGCCCAATCTGTAAGATTACATCGCATCCAGAAATTACTTTTGGTAATTATCGTAACTTAAATTTTATCGACGAATTGTTACATAACCTCGTTCCATTTTATAGGAATGTGTCAACTTGTATGCAATTTTCGACATTCAGTTACACTAAAAATATTATAGTAAAGTATATAGGTGTATAAACTTGTAGAATTATCATCATCATCATCACTGGCCGACATAGGCTTCCTCTATAATTTTCCAAAAGGGTCGGTCAGAAGCAGCCTCGATTCATCATCGTTTATAATACAATATATACCTACAATATGTTAATATTGTTGTTAAGGAGTTATTCTTGTGTATGGTATTCCAAGTTGAATTTAATTGAAAAAGTATTCTTATTAAAATAGGTATTATTCTTATAAATATACTCTGTAAATATGGATACTTAAATATAATTTCTGCCTCTTTCTTACTTAGGTACCTCTCAATCTTGTTTAAACACACACACACACACATTTAAACTGTATATTAAATTGAAAATAACAATTAATCTTCTATTTGAAATACTTAATCACAAAAAGTAAAAGTAAAAGTAATTATTAAAACAAGTATCGGACTTAGGACTTAGGACTAACCTACCATGTTTAGGCTCGAATATTTTAGATCTAGAATTGTAGACCATTGCGGCCAGATCGAACGTAGTAGGTAATTGTTTCTCAATATTTCGTGAAGAGGTTTCGTCCGTTTGTCCAATTAACGGGCGGCTCGTTGTAGCTGTCTGCTTGTCTGTCACAATACTGCAACTACATCACGGATTTTATGTACAGGTTTAAGGGGCTAATGGATACATACAGGAGACTATTGCGCGGAGACTCGACATTTTTTAATTTTTTTGTATTTACTTATTTTTTTTATTTTTTGTGAACAAGTCTGAAAGTGTTATTTATTGAAAAACATAGTAATACAGTTAATTTTATACTTTTTCCTTAGATTTCGTAATTTAGACAGATTCCTTAGATTGGCACTACTTGCCAGATCCAGACCCGAGCCAACTATGAAAAGCTCATTTTAAAAGTTAGAAATTAATTTGTATTCAAATGTTTTAATGTTTTTTTTTAATGAAATAATTTTATTATTGCGAATCCGCCTGCAATTACAACCTTGTATGTTTTCAACGTTTAATGTCGTGCGATTGTGGTGCTCGTGACAGTGACTGTTATTTTGGATTGTAAATATTTTCTTTATGCAACTTATATAAACATTTTAATAATTTTCAGGGTTATTATAACAAATAAAACAAGTTGTAAGTAGTAGTAAACTTTTAAGTTAATGTCAATCGTTACAGCTCATTAATGTCAAAGGTTTTGAGTGGAGTCACGGTTTGCAAAGTTTAGAATAGGTCTATCCACAGAGAAGGAGGGATGACTTAATAAAGGGCACTCTGTCTCGGGGGTCTCGGGTTCGATTCCCGGCATGGCCGAATTCTAACTTTGGAAATTGACTTTCATAGTTCTACAATCAAGTGAACTAGCCTACCTGTTGACCTTAACATAAAAAAGACATAAGGACATTTAATGGTGGGTGGTTGCCGTCACCTAAAGACACTATCAACAATCATCAAAAAATTATCATTTTTATATAAGCTAGGATAGTCCAAGTGACATTTAAATGCGATCATCTAATTCAATATATTAAAAACCGGGATATCATTAGTCTTTGATATTTTAAGAGCATTGTCCTGACATACTAAAAACATTTTAATTACCAGGCCAGACTGCATGATGAAAAGGTATTTTTTATTAATATAATATACCTATTCTATTTATATTTTTAAGTAATCGTTTAAATTTTAATGAATAAAATTACTAACTAGTAGGCCTGGGATAATAAAACTAATTTCCGTTCTTGGTTTCCATAAAACGAAGCTTAGTTATTATTTTTTATGTTATATAATTAAGCTTAAAGTTCTCACGATATTAAAAGGTATAAAAATCATATATGCAGTAAATAGGATAAAAACGATAATACTTATTTATATTAACAGGAGAATTATAGATTCTATATGATTGCGGGCTGTAAAGAAATAAGTAAGTGTTTTTTGACGCCATTTAGCGATGAATGAATAAACATTAACCGAACCATTAAATTGTATAGTGCCTATAATGGAAGTTGTCGGTCACATTATAAGAAGTGTTGTTGATCAAAACAACCTGATTAAAAACACTGGTCAATAAATCCCCTAATTGTTAACTAAGTATATAGGTATAATTTATGTCTATCGTTAAAACAGTGTCGATGTTTGTCATTGTTAATTTTTGAGTGTCAGAAAGCATTTCCCTATTCCTATCCCTTATACTAAGGTCAGCAGACGACGGTATCCACATACCGTCCAGTGAACGGTCAGCCTCTCTGCTTAAGTCACAGTTTAATAGTTTGTTAAATTTAGAATTTGTATTCATCGATGTTCGTCGAATTAATTAACAATTTTGTTCGGCGAGTGCAGTCAATTCGAAGAGGAGATTAGAGGCTAATTTGTTCGGGTCCGTGTTGTTGTCAGATCGCAACGCAAACGCTTTTTAGACGTATAATATGATGAAAATCTCGCGCCGCGCGCCGCCACGACAATTTCCCTGTCAAATTCTAAGCGATGGCTATTAACGCCGCGGAACATATTGAGAAACCGTGTCTCGACGAGCGACACGATAAACCCATATGCAAAATAACACGGCCAGATTGCAACATATATTTATACTACCTTCATTATAATCGGTGCCTGTACTTCTAACATGTTTCCTTGTTTATACTTAAACAGTGCAACCTTTCCTCGTATTTATCAAAATTTCTAAGTGCAACAAGTTAAGCTAATACAGGTTTTCAAATATATGATTTCTTCGAAAAGATTACAAAGCCTTTTGAACTTAAATTGATTATTAACAATGTTTTCCTCGACATTCAATGAAGCGCAAAACCACAGCAATCGTTCAATTTTATCTGATAAAAATTTCATTGAAAAAAATAAAAATAGCCTTCCATCCAGTCGGGATAGTGGTCACCGTCACCAGTTTACACAAGAATAGATGCTGAAAGTGCACTGCAAGCTGCAAGAGATTAAGAGGGAATGGTTAAATAGGCCCTCGCATATTTATGACTCACTGAATAGTCACTGAACAAATGCTGTTGTTTCACTGTGCTCTTCTGTAAGCGGGTGGTCACTGCCGCCAAACGTGCTGGCTAATTTATAACTACTTACTCTTCTTTCTCGGTCTGATTTTCGCATTAAGTCAAGTCATTAAGGCAAGTTGTTCCCTGATTATGAGGTAAGTATCCCACCAACTCCAGTTTTTTAATTTTTTATTGGATAAGACTAAATTTTAGTTCGGAATGTATATAGTTATCTGTGAGGGAGTTCTTCCTGCCACCGGACGGGCTGCTCAAATGACTGCGACACGCAGTATGTTACTATAAACACTATAAGTACTGTTACTATAAGTACTTGTCAGGGCCAGACCAGAGCCAATGAAAAAATCATTTCCAAAGTCATCCTGCAAGGAATCGAACCTGGAACCGGGAATCGAGCGTTATAGCAAGCACCTTAAACACTCGAACAAGGGGTCTATTCTGAATTCAGAATAGATACTTTATATAGGTATCTACGTATCTTCTGTTTGAATTTTTCAGTCTATCAAACTTGATAATCAGTGTATATTATGTAATAATAAGTATAATATGTTAAATTATGTTACGGTTGTGTACTAGTTATGATTTTTGTAATATTAAGCTCAACAAATGTTGCATTTTCAAGACTAATATTAAGCAACAAAACTTAAAGGTCGTGTCATTAAGTAATAAACAATTTTTGTGTAAGGTCACATGAGATGCGTACGATACAATTGATTTTTATTATTACACGCGTACAAAAGCGACATCAAAAGAGATGGGAATTTATGGATCAAATTGTATTTAATACTAGCGACTCGTCTCCGGCATTGCCGGCCGGCAGTTTATATACACAAATCTTTCTCGTTTATCACTCTTTCCGTTATTGAAAACCGTATCAAAATCCGTTGGGTGGTTTAGATGATAGTGGAGAAAGAGAGAGAGGAGAAAGAGACCCACTTCCGGCTTCGAACGGGTGCAATTTTTTCTGCAAATTATATATAAAAACCTTCCTCGTTTAACGCTCTTTCCATTAATGCAAACCGCATTAAAACCTGCGCAGTAATTTTTGAGATCATCGCACACATACATACCAATAGACAGACGCAGCTGGGGGACTTTGTTTTGTAATATGTAAGATTTGGACGTTATTATGTAGTTATTATTATATTACTGCGGATCTATCGATAAGGCATAAGTTTTCAAGCTTTACTATAATTAAACAAATGTAAAATAATGATCCAACAATAACATAATTATGTACAAAGAGCAATTATTCATTTAATTATGACTTACCTGATAAAACTTATTAGGATATATAAAACTTTACATTTTTGTTTATTGAATACTAGCGATGCGATTTTCCGGTGATATGCACCGATGCAATTTTTTTTTTGCAAATTATATACCTACAAGTAATTTACTGTGAAATCACTCTGATAATAACTTCTGTCTCTTCATAATTTATTTTAATCGAGTTCACCAACAGACGGTTATTTTTAAACAGCTGTTTAAAAGTTAAACGCTCTAAACATCTGATTAACTTAATGATTAATCTGATGTTTAAGGCGTTTAACCCGCAGTTTAGCGATGGTGAACAACAAAATATAATTAAACGGCTGTTTAAATTTTAAACAACTGTTTAAAAACTAACCGTCTGTTGGTGAACTCGAGCCTAAGTGGGTATAGATATTTGTTTACTATGAGGTAAAAAGGTAATATATGCAAAACGCGAATACTTTATTATACTTGATCATCATAAAATAATTATTAAAACGAAACGACATGATAATGTTAATCGTACGAAAGTGCAGAGAATGTCTGTTTGTTAGCACGTAACTCGCAACTACCGTCTGACCCCGCGCTAATCTTTTTAAACACATTGCGCAACAAGGAGGTGGGCTTGGGTACACCATCGGCAGATTAATCAATCAGAAATCATGTCGAAACAACGCCATCTACGATTGTTATATGTTCATATTACTTACGAGTACGTTGGGCAGCATTTTTGAAAGTTAATAATTTTGTAATTTTAGAACGCATTCATTTTTTAGTTGCTAACAACGTGCAAGAGGCGTTCAGCCTTGAAGTTGCATTTTTTATTTGCCTCTGCGAAACGTGATGCTTGCATACATTAATTTTGAAACACTAATCATATGTGATAATAAAAGAGCATTTATTATAAATTAACACTTTTTTATGAAATGTCGTCAGACAGGCTGACGGTACACTTTCACTCGATGGTGGCTACCGTCGCCTATAACACAAGCAATGTAACATGTTTTGTAAGTACGCTGCCGACCATATAGTTAGGTTTAAATCGAAATAACAGCACACATGGTGTTATTTCACGGTAGTCTTCTGTAAGGAGGTGGATACTGCCGCCAGACGGGCCTCTTGTAAGTACTCGTAATTATCTATGGTCATATATTTTTATTTTTTTTGTATATGAAAATGTATATATATGACTAAATAATATTTTATATAAAAATAAATAAACAATAGAGATTGATGGTAGATGGTTACCGTCGCTTAGAAACACAAGTAAATTCGGATGAAAATTAGTGAGTTGCTGATCTTGAAATGTTTATTGGTAGCTTTCTTAAGGAGTTCAATATTATAGCGAGACCAGAGAAGATTTGGTTAAGAAATATAAATTTTTCTTTACCATTTAATAATTCATAAAGAAATTCCATTTGGAAGGAATATAACAAATGATAGTGAAAACCACATCAATATCTGTTGTATATTTTCAAAGTTATTCGCGGACAAACATACGGTTCAGTAAATCATGCCATAATAATTAGCAACAATATCATTATATATATTTGTACAGTCAATATAATTATTTGAAATTATAAAATTTCAATTTTATAGTTTTTAATAATATTAAATTGAGAGAACATTGAAATGCGCGTTGAAGTCTTTTCTATAAGAACACATTTTTGTCTGTATGTTTGTGTCTTAATCAATCTTCTGATTATATATCTATATTGTCTTTAACTTATTTACATCTAAGTTTAAAGTAATTGTGTTACAATACACGTGGTGTCAGCGACCTCAAGGAAATTTAAAATATTTGCACATTCAAAAACTTCATATAATATTTCTCTTGACATTTTTGAATAAGGCTACACATAATTGTGATATATATATATATATATATATATCAGTATTGACAAATGTGTATAATTTTTTTTTACTTTTTAATGTGCTTCAGAATTAGCTAAAACTAGCGAAACTAAAACTAGCTAAAATTAGCGAATAGTGATATAACATGTTGGTATTTAAGAATAACACCGATCATGTTTTGACTATAGTTTCTCTTTCCTGTATATATGTTTATCATGGAACTCATAAAATAAATGTAAATTTTTACAGATAGATAATTTGTACGAAATTTTAAAGAACAAATCTATCTATCAAATCTATCATAGATAGCAATCTATTGCTATCTAAAGAATAGCAATAAATAATACAGAAGTAAGAAATAAATATGAATCCATACTAATATTATAAATGCGAAAGTAACACTGTCTGTCTGTCTGTTTGCTATCTTTTTACGCCTTAACTACTCAACCGATCATCATGAAATTTTGCATACACGTTGTCAGGGTTACAAGAAAGGACATAGGTTACTTTTCACCCAGAAAAAAAATACTACTCCCGAGTGATCGTCTAAAAATATAAAGAATTGGGCGCCATGTCGCGTGGCGGCGCCACCGTCATCACAGCGATAACGATGTCAGGCGTTATTACCCATATTATATTTTCTTTTTCTGTATACATATGTAGATTCCTCTTTGTAATAAAAGTCATGAATCCTATTATCTTTAGATTTTATGATAACGTGCCCACCGATATCACTGTCTCAAAGCTGATGATCCGAGCCAAAGTTATTTATTATCATAATTATGTAATTAGTTTTATGATAATTACATCGCTGCTAATTGCATACATGTGACGTCATCCGGCGATCAACTACAACAGGAAAATATTCTTTATTATATTCTGATGTCATCCAAAAAAGATAAAACACTGTTTTTAATGGTACCTCCGATATATTACAAGCAACAATACTCGTCGAATGAATGTATTGGTTTTTTTTATGTTAGTCAGTAGTCCAGTCGACGGTTTGCTGCTAAGTCTACCCGAGATGTTTAATCAGTTTCCTCTAACTTAGTTGTCAGAGGGTTAGTTTGAATAAACTAATTTATGTTAGGTTTCGTTACCATAAACAAGTTGTGGCAGGCCACGCTGAGTGATAATTTTGGGAGCCAAAACCTTTATAATTCGATAAATTGAATTATATATTAAGAGTAACTTGTCCTCTAGGAAGAGAACAAAGTTTTTGGAAAACTTGTTCTATAAGACACTAAGTATACCTACTCCAATAAAATTATATGGAGAAATTATAGCACATATGTTTGTATATCCATTGATCTAAAAAAGGACAGGGATATCATAATATGTAGAAAAGGACATATTAGTGTTCCTATCTAAAAATAAAAATAAAATATATTCGAGCAATAAAGATTAAATAGGTAAACGTTTTTAATACCTAATAAAGAGAGGCGCGGACGAAGTTGTGGGCAGAAGCTATTTTTATAATATTAATAGGATTTACTTGAACGAAAGGAAAATTGTTACAACCCGATTTGGAGTAGGTACACCAATCAACCAATGGGTTGAAGGTGTGTGTTTACAAGAGATCAACAGTAAAACCTTTATAATCCGATAAATAGGATGAAACATTAAAGGCAACTCGTTCTCTGAAAAGAGAATCCCCGAATCCACTTAGTTTTACGCAGAGCATTTTCTCTCATTTGGAATAATATCCGAAAAGCTCTTTCAATGCTAAAGTGACCGTCGATGCAAGGATTATTGGTACTCTTAATATGTCTATAACACTTTATCGCTCCTTTCGGGAACAAGGTTAACGGCCTTCCCGAACGGCAGAGAAACTACGCACCATTTCCCCTTAACAGGGCGTAAGGGCTCATCGATCGGCCCACAGCCCACACTTCCACCTTAAATGAGACGGAGCTTAATCACGCGAATTAAATATGTTGCGACTTTTCACTGAAACCAATTTGAATATTCATCAAGGCGAGACGTTGTTTCCATCAGCTCATTCTGTTGGCAGTTCGGAAAATTTCATTTATAACTTTGAAAATTGGACGCCCCGAAGGATCTATCCTGAAATCGTGACAGCGATCAGGCTCGCAACGTGCACAGTTCGACTAACACGGTTACGAAACTATAAAATATGGAGTTCAGTTGCGTTACGTAGGTGGTTTAGGTACAATCAGTCGGCACTGCGTTGCGAATTTGTCCGGCGACGACTAGGCCGTTTTTCCACGTCTCGTCTGTAGACTCCGTCAGTGCCGCGCCGTCCGTCGCGCGAATAGCACGCGAATATTGAACTGTGCTAACACCGTGCGACTCGTGCAACTGTGCAACAGTGTTGTACCCCCGAAATACGTAAACAATACGCCAATTAACTAACGAGTGTTGTCAGTGAAGCCGAAGTGAGTCCGGAGCTGCATACCCAACGTGCGTATTGCGTTCGATTCATTTGTTGCATTTGCGGGTGATAGTTGATGTCGGTTGCATTCTGCAGGTGTTTGCTTGTTATTTATTAATTGAAAAGTGATTGTAAGGCGGTCACGGCCGCGGCACACATGTCCGGCCCAGTTTTCACGATCGTTGCCTCCATGTCCGACACACCGCTTGCTTTGTTTTCTGCCCGCTTCGCTTCTCCATCGGATGAGATGTCTGGCGTCACCATGTCAACTCAACTCACTTGTTGAGTCGAGTTGTTTAGGTCCGGTTTTGTATATCCAGTGAACTCCAACTGGTCCCGGCCGACGATCGGTCTCATTACGCATTATTACCCACTCGGTTTATTATTCGTTTGCAGCAATTTTAAACTGATCGAGTTTATAAAAATAAAAATTAAAAACAATTTAACCTTACAATTTTCTAGGTGTACACAATAATGTAGGTTACATGCGTAGGTATAGCAACGTAAACGTATTCCCACAGTTCGTTGCAAAATGTTAAAAAGTGTACCGTTCGGTGTTCTTGTGTGCAATAAAATTAAATAATGCTTTGTAATCAGATGTAAACGGGTCTTGTTATCTCAACATTTTAAAAAATAACACGAGTCTAGTGTTGAACTAAATAAGAGTCGATTTTTATTCAATTTTCTTAACATATATATATATATTTAGATCGGTTACAGGATTTTTTTTTATTGAAATAAATTTACAGATCACAATTTATTAGTTGTTTAAGAAAGATATTGCAACTATAATTAATTTATACTTGTAATCTATACTTATACTCATAACATTGTTTGTCCTTATTGACTATCAACGCAAAGCCAAAACTACAAAGCACAGAAAGCTGGTCTAGTTCTAGAAAGGTGTTACAAATAACATTGTTAAAGCAAAACAAATAAACACATTACGTAAATACAAAATATGAAGATATTAAATTAATTTTTCTAATCCTAAAGATGATTTGCATAATGATCATTTGGTTACATCATTTTAGCAACAGAACTAATAAAACTACGAACATAACTATAATAATGAAATAACAAAACGCGGTGTGTCTGTTGAAAGTGAATGTAGATTTGTCGGTCCCTTTACAACAATATAACGTTACACCAAACTAAACTAGATTATGTGTCGGATTGAAATAGCAAATATCTTTTTAAAAACTCATTTAGCAGCTGTCGTTAATGAAATTCCGGATGTTTAACCGGACTCACGATGACCCAATTACGATTGTCGTCTAGTTGAAGACGACAATGATTACGGAAACAGTTGACTGTCAATTGTCATGTGATTTGATTTGACAAAGACGAATTTACAAATGCCATAAAATATTACGTATGTAGGTACGTTTCGCGAAACCAATTTACGCAGCTAATCTTCTGATAAGTTTACAAGGAAAATGACATACTAAGTGCTGGTTGTCGACAAAAACGTGCTCGTTAGTGGCATTGTTCTAAATAATTACGGTGCGGATTCATTCAAATATGTTTCTTCAATTCTTCAGCATCAGGTTTTAATTAGGTAGGCATGCAAAATATAGGTCTTTTTATTAAAAAACTAGCAGTTCGCTCCCGGCTTCTAACGGATGCAATTTTTTCTTGCAAATTATTTACACAAACATTCATAGTTTATCGCTTTTTCCAATATTGAATGAACACTGTATTTAAATCCGTTGGGTGATTTACAAAAAGTTATCTGTCAAACAGACAAAGGCAGATAGAGTTACTTTATTTTATAACTAGCTGTTGCACGCGACTTCGCCCGCGTAACTTAATAAAATATAGCCCATGTTACTCGCTGACAATATAGCTTTCTATAGGTGAAAGAATTTTTAAAATCGGTCCAGTAGTTTTTGAATTTATTCATTACAAACATTACGAATTTATAATATATATTAGTATAGAAAATGTCAATGCGTGAATACAACACACGCAGCTACGCTTCTAACATTTTTGTGCATGCTTCCGACATTGTTAGGATAAGGGATAAGAAGGTCGAACTGTACCTTTACCATGAGTTTAAAATGACCACACTAACTAGCGAGAGAGTAAATCATTTATATGAAAAACTGTCAACTGTCAATGTCAAATTGACAATTATTCATATAAATATTTTACGCGGCTAATGTGAGCCCAGGATCCTCCTGACTGCTGAGGAGGACCGGCGCTAGGTTTTAGTGGGTTAACTCCCTCATTAGGGGGAGAGGAGTCCCACATAAGAGGAGAGTCCCCCCCGTGTGTATGCGTAACGCATTTCCTAGCGTAAAAAAGGGATAAGGGATAAGAAAGGGGATTGCTACACCTGCAATTACTCATTCACCGAAACAACAGATACTTCACGAAGGTCTTTCAATTTATGACTGAATAACGCAAAAGGATTTTGATACGTATTTCACTTAAAGAAAGAGATAAACGAGGACATTTGGGTACAATGTGGGTAGGAATACCTTCGTCAGTTTTCAAATTCATTCCTTTATTAACTAGTAGACTCTTAGTACCTTTTGAAACTAAAGCACTAAACAGACAACTACGTATGAAAGTGAACTTACTAGATATGATATCAAGGATCAATATGATATACACCTCTGACCAATAATCTAGTTTCATATTAACATCAAACCTTTTTAATGTCTGTCATTACGAAGTTCATGTCAAATATGTTCCATTTAATTGTCATTGTGTGTCAGTGTCATATATTTTCTCTTGTATTTCTTGCGACCAATAATAATCATATTTACCTAATTCGATAATGCCAAGTAATTTAAGTATCCATCAAAGAGCTGCAATTAGTGCAGATCATAGAACTGGCTAAAATATTAGCGAAATATCTTGGAATCATAATAATTACTACAGATTACTTTAAGGTTCTGGATTATGCTCTCGCCTTGTTGGTTCAATGCGAAAGCGACTACCTACAATGATTGTGATTGGTGCGATAGCGGATATGCTCGTTTTTAATATAGTTTTGTTTATTTAAATAAATTTTACCATAATTAGTACTATTCATTCATTTTAGTTCTTTAAAAAACAATATAAAATAATAAATAAGAACATACACACGTCAATAATATAATATCACAATTGATTGATAGTCTATGGCAAAACATTCACTACATCTTATTAGTTATACATCCTTATTAGTTAACCTGTCAGTCAACTAGTTTACTATTGCAAACGTCAATGCGATATTCTGTTTTGTTTGAAATGAAATGTTGGTATGACTGATATTGACGTGGTGCAAGCAAATGTCGACTTTAAAGTGCTAACCAATTCATACCGCGACTTTACATAATTTGCAGAAAAAAAACGCTATCGTGCGAAGCCGGGGACGGGTAGCTAGTATATCATATTATAACTTCAATCAGTGAAACCATTTCTAATCGGAATATTGACAATTTAATCTTGAATCTTACTGTCTAAAATATCATTAGGGGCGGAAATATCAAAACATACTATTATTTATATATTATTATGATTTCATGATTCTATGCAAATTTTTACATCATTTTTGTGTAATAAAATTATTAAATAAGGAATCTCAACTAATTATTTTTTGTTATTTGATTTTATTCCCAAAGATTTTTACACTATCTGTATTATCAAATAAAGGCTTTTATATTCAATGTTGTGTGCGCCTATTTGTCTGAACATTTACCTTTGATACGAGATTATCTAATATTTCACAAAAAAAAACGTAGGTAGGTAGTCGGAAATAAACTAATAACAAGGGTTCAGAATGTTGAAAATATCACAAGTTCGTATCCAAAGCCCTAAATATGTTGATGAATATAAGACATCTGAAAAATAATTGACGTATTATATAGATTTTATAAGATTTAAATAACAGGTGTGTTATTTCTACTTAAGCAAATACATATAACGAGCAATTTGAAGTAAAAATTACAAATTTTTTGGTTCCATTTACGTAAATACATGTAAGACACTTAATTATAATATATGTAAGACATATGTATATATGTATATATGTAAGACACTTAATTATTTGATTTAACTTATAAATATGACTTTATTCTCTTTTGATGTTTATTTACGATTTCGATAAACAAATCAATTATTGATTCTGTGAAATTTATTTTAATACAAAATTGAGATAAATTTTACCTGGCAATAGGATCTAGAGAAAGGTCTTGGAAACTTCTTTGTTTATAGAAAATCTTTCTCGATGATTACAATATACAATGATAATTGAAAATTATAATTTATTTAAATTATTCTACTCAGAAACTTGTGTCTGATATGTAGTTTACAAAATTATTCTTATTTCTATAAGTGTCTTGCTACAAATTTGATATAACTTCAGATTTAGACCTTATAATAGTGAACTTCCATAACTGGATTCTCAATATTGTCTCCTGGCGACGGGTACACTCACACTAATTAGAATTTTTTAAATGGCCCATATTTTTTTGATCTATATTACGTTTTAGAGGTAATTAAAACCTCACAGCGATAACGATGTCAGGCGTTATTACTCATATATTTTCTTTTTCAACGCGGACGAAGTCGCCGGCACCAGCTAGTTTTTTATATAAAGGTCTCTTTACGGTTTACCTACTTTACGGTAGATGACAATTGTAGCCTGTAATACAAGCAAAAAATCATATAAATCATTATGATAATAACATAAAAGAATATTTCTCAAGATTTTGTAAATAATACAAATAATATTACCAATTTATGCCTTAAATGGTTGTTAAATATTATTCAACCTAATATTCAACACGTGTAAAAATATTATAATTTAACTCTACGGTGATTTAGATAAAAAAAAAATTAACAATGCGAATATTTTTTATTTTTTTCCTCGTCTCCGTCTATTCATAGAGCGAGCGATATTACTTCAACTGTGTATATCAGATTATCTATTTCAATAACTTCATATTTGAAAGTTCTACAGTATCTACGGTATCCTTTTAAGTTTATCTCTTAAAACTTTTTCTAATATGAATTTTTATTTAGAGTAGTTTCTATTTATATTCATTTTTCCGTTTCAAATTGGAGCTTTTGCGACTTTTTCTAGTGAATTTTTAGTGTAATTTTTTCTTTATAAGTTCAATAAGTTATTAGCTATATGCTTTTATGTGTATCTTTAATTTATACTTACAATACCTTATACTTAATCCTACTATGGTCATTGTAGCACAATGTTTGTGTTATAGGGGACGGTAGCCATCTACCATCAAGTGGACCGTCTGTCTGTCTGACGACGCTTATTTAATAAGATAGAAATATACGTACTTTAAAATCAGTTATATATATTATATATAACAGATTATATTATATATATTATATATATACACATATAAATCTTTCCCAATGTATTATGTCGACTATTGTCGACAACGACGATATACCACCAGTACCATAAAGTCTGTCTGTCGCGATTTATTATAAAAACTTAAATACTACAATCTTATTCATCTATATAGCGCCTTAAGTTAAACTACTTTGTTAAGTAAGTTGTTAAGTAGAGGTCGATTTTTAAAAATAATCAAACCTGTTTTAACTTATTAAGATAACATCAAACTAAGTCAATTCATAAAGCAACTTTGTCGTTCTTCTCATCCTATGGATGTTGTGATTGCAATGTATTACATTGTAGCATAAGTGCTTATGTCACGTTGTATACACCTCGAACAAGCAATCTCATTGTGTCATTAAAAAAAATCAGTGTCATAGTGACTGAGTTTTTACTTCACAATTCATTCAATTGTATAATTTTTTTTATTGCAATTTTTTCATTATTTCAAATTCACTTCAATTTTTTTTTCAAGCAGTCAATGGCTGCTAACTGCCCGTCTGGCTGCAGTAACCATGGAGCGAGCTCACTCAGAAGATGCCTATTCACTGGAACTTTGAAAAGATTTGGGTTATATGAGCTCGGAAATACAGACATTTTTTAAATTTTTTTTTTAATATTAATTTTTTTTATAATGCAGTAGTTACTTATTATGTTTTATAATGCAGTAGGTCAATGTTTACTATCAACTAAATGACTACTTGTTTAATTAATCTAGGCTGCAATGTCGCGTGCCACAGCAAGTTTATAATTATATTTGGATGTACCTATTATTATCAACGATTGATTGCTATTTTAGTCAGGTCTAGATGCTAGACATTACATTGTTTCTTATAATGGGTAGTATTAGTCATTATGTGATCGTTTACGTCACTTTAGTATTGCTACGGCTTCCCTTTAGGGATAATTTCGCGTTCTTCATATTATTATTTATTTAATATAGCCACCAGGCTTCTCTCCTGTCTTTAAGTATAAAGTAGTTTTAGAAAAATCATTAATGACTTTCTGCAGTATAGCCTTAGTAAGAATTAATGTTACAGATTTATTTAAACAATGAAATAATGTTTAATTTCGTTATAATTCTGCTTAGAAAACATTTAAAAATTAAAATAAAAAATAATTCTAAGTGGCCAGTATTAAATTGGCGAATAAGGTGGTCATTATAACAGATAAAATTATTCGACTGTGCCAAGCAAATTGACCGTATAAGCATACATCCTAGGTATCCTAATGTATAGGCGACCGTATACCTGGGCATTGTAGATGTATGGTCTCGGGGAGCTCAGCCTCCGCAAGAGGTTGTATCGCGAATCCATTCGCGTGCACGCGAAAATCTCCCCTTGAAATGGAGGGAGAGGTTGGCCGAGCCTAGTGCCGGCCACTGCACCGTGGAGGCTATTCGTCCAGTGTTGGACGAGTGGCTCCAGAGGAGACACGGTCCTCTTACGTTCCGCCTAGTGCAGGTGCTCTCGGGACACGGCTGTTTCGGGAGCTATATCTACTAGGTAGCACGTAGGGAGCCTGGTGACTCTGGAGTGTCACTCGTGTGCATGCGCTGAGGATAGCGCACAGCACACTGGACTGGACTTCTCTCTGGCCGTAGTAAAATCTATGATCGGCAACAAAGCCGCTTGGCAAGCGACTCAATCCTTCTGCGAAGATGTCATCTCGCAGAAGGAGACGACGGAGAGAGAACGGGAGGACGACGTCCTGTCTCTTCTCCTCCGTCGCCGACGAACTGGACGCGGGCGGCTGGCGTACGCTCGCCATCTGGGTCCCTGACAGGACTAGGGCGGTAGATAGGGACTCTACCGCCCGCTTCATCCTGAGAGGCACGGCGCACTTTGGCAGTTCGGGTGCGCCGTCCCAATGAGGAGTGTTTCGCAGACCCCCGCGGCGGAGTTGCGGAAGAGTGTTCGTCCGACCTCGCAACTTCGCCTATAGCGGACGCGGAGGACGCCAAGAGGTTTAGTCGGTAGATCTACCCCAATACCATCACGGGGCAGGAGTCCGACATACCCCACCGGTCTGTCCCCGGACCGGTGGGAATCCATGTTGGATTCCTCTTGTAAAAAAAAGGTATCCTAATGTATATAATAAAATATGGGTTATTTGTTAAAATACATGAACATTAGCAATCTACATAAATTGTCAAAAAATTGTCAAAACTATCTAATAACGTAAGCCACTAAGCTATCGTGAATCTAAATTAAGCTAAGGTTTAAGAAAAATAGGCAAATGTGTTTACTAAATACGATATAGTTTCATATGTTCAGTGTTTTTTTTTATTTAAACCAAAGAATTATATTGGTAATTAATAAAATTAAGTAATTCATAGTTATGATTAAATTTTTGTGTAATATTGTAATAAAAAATTAACGTTGTTTGAAAAAAGGAGAATGTCTAAATAGAATGTGTAATGACAGGTTGCATGGCAGTTGTAGCACCTTCAAGTGTTTTGTAAATATTTACACAATCAATATGTAAAGATTATAATGGGTTTGAGTTAATGTTTGAAGTGATATTGGTGATAATAGTACATCGTTAACTATACGTTAATAGTAGCTGGTGCCCGCGACTTCGTCCGTGTTGAAAAATAATATAATATATAAGCAATATGACGCCTGACATCTGCATTGCTATTGCACTTTTGGCAGGCGTTAGTTTTTTTAAAAATTTTAGATGATGCCATGGGAACAATATACTTTTTCTAGATAATAGGTACCCTATGTCCTTTTTTGTGTCCCTTTCATGATGATCGGTTTAGTAGTTAAGGCGTGAAAAGGAGCAGACAGACAGACACAGAGTCACGTGTTTTGTTTTATTATCCAGTACCTACTGGACAGCCAGTCTGGCGGCAGTAACCACCCTCTTAAAGTGAAAAAACAACACATTTGTTCTAGATTCTAGTAGTTTCGACATTTAGTAGTTTCACTTCTAGTAATTTTGGGTGTTCATTAATGGTCATAACCGGTATGACCATTTTATACGTACAGTTTAATTAGGGCCGTCAGAGCAGTGTTTTAGGCGATGGTAACCATCTATCATCAAGTGACCGTTATTGATAACATGTATTGTCCTTATTTATAATATTATAAAGAGGAAAGATTTGATTGTTTGTTTGCATTGAATAGGCTCCGAAACTACTGGACCGATTTGAATAATTCTTTCACTGTTGGGAAGCTATATTATCAGCGAGCTATATTTCATAAAGTTACGCGGGCGAAGCCGCGTGCAACAGCTAGTATATTATATATACAACTATTTATATTTTTAAATTCCTCACATTGAGGAAAATATTGGAAACGTTTCAATATTATCATTATTTGTAACATTATTATAATAATTACAGATCATATTAAATTTTAGGCTATATTATTAGACCAAGTAATAAAAATCTTAAACAGTCGTCGTAATAAAGTCAAGCTGAATTAGACTTAATTTAAGAGTAATTTTAAGTGTTTTCGTTACCATCAGTCACGGAGAACGTAAGTCATAAATTGTATCGCAGCACGATGTGAGGAATTAATACCTAATTAGTGGTGTTTAGCATTTTTATGTAAAAATATAATCGATCAGTTGTAGTTGTAACCAATCGATAGTCCATAACTCGATAATGTAAGTGCATTCGTATGATGACACTCAAATGCGACCGTACACTTCATTACGATGCCATAATTTAATTAGTCATTTTTTTTTCCTTTCTATAACGTCCATGCTCCGTATTCTTTGGTTATTTTAATTCTAAATAAATGTCGATTGACTCTTTTTAAATGAAAAGAGAAAATTATTTTAACCACAATACGATTTTTTTTTTAGAAACATAATAAATTATTAAATTTAAAATATTAAAAATTTGTTTGTAATGAAGCAACTCAAAAACTACTAGACCGATTTTTAAAAAAATCACTTATAGAAAGCTAACGTTAGCGAGTAACATTTAGGCTATACATATTAAAGTAGCGATTTTAATAAAAGTTTTAATGTACGTAGTTTATACATCAGAATAATAAGCTAGTTATGCTTGTATATTATTGTTTAGTTACAACATATTTGCTTATTTTGCTTAAACTTCAGCATAATTCCCTTTCAAGTATATCTGGCATTTGCCCAATTTATTTTTGCATATAATCATTTTTCACGTTTTGTTGCATTTGCAAAAAAAAAATTAAGAATTAAGATTTACTGTATTTTACCTAATATCTTCGTCTTTAACCTTATGCAATAATAACTGTCCCAAATACAAGTTGCAAAGTAATATTTTCTGCAATATGCATGACACATCACATACAACACAACCCACACAATCTGATATTATAAACCTTTATCTGCGATACTGACATCACCTCATCTAACATATTGTTCTATAACATTTTGCAATTACATTATAGATTTAAACATAATATATTGTTGGTATCTATAGCTTACTGTGATCCTATCAATCTTCTGATTATATTATATGAACCTAATCGTTGAAGACTAGCTGTAGCTAATAGCCATTGGTTATTTTTCACAGCGAACTTTTATTATATAAAAATAGCTAGGCAATTAATTATGCCCGATGATGAAAATACGCAGCCTAATCCTGAAAAGAAACAAGATAAGACGAGCTGAGGATATATAGGAATAGGTTATGACATCTATTTGTGACAATAAGAACGTACTCCTATTTCACAGTGATCTTTTTTGCTTACTATAAGTTTAATGATTTAATAACACAGTACTAAGTTATGCCACATTACAACTTTGCTCCTTCCTCTTTAACTATTTTACCCCTTACTTAAACTAACTACTTGCTAATTAAAAAAAATATATCTATAATTATATATATTGTTGTACTTGTTTTGTTTGGCTATAGTTAAGTGACGTTCACTTATGAGATAATTTGTCGAAATTCTTGTAAGCAAAAGCTTATAATTTTGAATTAGTCTTTTGAATAAGTCTAATTTTGAAGTCGTCACATTTATTCCTAATGTTGCCTCTCTTAAGACATTATTATATAGTACTAGCGATCCGCCCCCGGCTTTGTTCTGTCGTGGAACAAACATTAGAACTCGTTGGATTAACCCGTAAAAATCAGTAAGGCAAGTTAATTAAATCAATTTTATACAAAATTTAATTTAATAAATTACAAATTCCATTTAAATAATCGTTTATCTTACCTTAATTAACAATTGTTATCTTTCAGGGCCATCAAAATAAGCACTTAAGTATATGTTGTAGTCTATGATAGCGGCAAGTGTTCTATAAACATTAATTAATATTTCTTAATGATTAATTTTATTTATGATAATACTTGTGCATTAAAAGGAATCATAATTAAAAGTTATAAGTTGTTATTTGTTATGTTATTTATAGATACTACATAGATTTAGAAGAAATTAATTAGTAAATAATATACAAGAATTTTGTCTGTGAAAATAAGAAGAAAAGGTTTTTTTGAAAATCTCACAGGAACCCGACATTTAACCAGGATAAAAACTATCCCACAGTTTAATCCAGATAATCATTAATACATCGGTGAAAATCGTATTCAAATCGGTTAAGCAATTTAAGAAAATAATAAAAAAATATATATTTGTATTTCAAATACAATTTTCTCATTTTTTTTTTATAAAATGACGTAGGTAACTTGTTCTTCTATTATGTTACTTAATATCTTTAGTAGAAGTTTTAATTGAATATACTACATTGGAAATTAAACGAGGGTAGGGTGGAAATATATTTTAATGAAGGTACGCGCTATTAGTTAGGTAACTAAGCAATAGTTGTCTATGACTCGGTTCACGACTTAGCCCGTGTATCTATGAGCATGATAATAATACATAGCCTATTATAAACTTCGTCAAAAATTCGGTTATCAAAGCTAGTTTCAAAGTTTAACGTGTTTCAATCAAATAAACAAAGTCTTAAGTCTTATTACTTTAGTAGTAGATATAGATAGATAGATAAGAAATAAGATACTTGCTTCGAAGATATTCTTATAGGCACAAAATAACTGAATTTTGACGTCCTTAGACGTCATCAACCTGTGGGTTAATTACAATGGAAAGCGTTTAATGCCCTGCGCATCTAATATAACAATGCTTTTGGATATAACAATGCCTGTTATCCTAATAGGTATTATATCTAAATGTGAAAGTTTCTATATTTGGAACGGATTTGAATGGAATTTGGCAATCTTGGAAAAATTAAAAATTAAAAAAAAATCCCGAGGGATTGTCTAAAAATAAAAAAAAACTGTTGTTACAGCGATAAAGATGTCAAGCTTTATATTACTCATATTTTCTTCTTCCGCACTAAGCCGCGGTCCCCAACTAGTATAGATATCTAATATTTAACCGGCATAGTTATATGCTTTGAAATATTGTTATAATTAGACTTGTGCCGTGGTTCTATCCTTAGAAATTATTTGCCAACATATGAGTTTGATATTGGAGGCTGATGGAGAGTCGACTGTTGGTTGTGCAAGTGGGACAAAGGGCTTTCAGCGCAACAGGTACACCTGTGTTAGATAAATACGTGCCCGGATCAGCTGTCCGTTTCACTTTCACTGCGCCCGCGCCGATGACGCAACCGCTCGGCCGCGTTAGAGACGCGCAGCGCGTTCCTCCCTCTCTCTTACTCGCCGAGCTTTTGTTCAATGAACTTTGCGGCTAAACAACCTGCTCCCGTTTTATATACTCACTAGCCACCTGCCCCCGGGTACTTACTTTGCACGGTTGCAATATTTTTCTGCAAATTATACACAAAAACCTTCCTCGTTGAAAACCATTAGTGAAAACCGCATAAAAATTTGTTCAGTAGTTTGTGAGATCATTGCGAACACACATATAGACAGAAAGACGGGGCAGGAGAATTTGTTTTATAATGTAAGGACTAGCGACCAGCCCTCGGTTTCGCGCGGAGTTAAGATCCAACGAATGCTTACGTCGCAAAATGAAGCATTATTTCAAATTTCAGCTTTTGACTTAGTAGTTTTGGCTGTTAGTTTTGACTTAGTTTTTTATTTAGTAGTCAGGCAGGACAAAGGACTATATTTAGACATACGCACCCCGGCTTCGCCCGGGAGCAATTGGGGGGATTAGTATATTTTTAGTTATATATAGACAGTTACATTTCAAATTTCAAACCGAATCACTTTAGCAATAACTTAGCTACCTTAAAAACAGACTTAATTATACGAAATTCGCTCGCTGGTAACCGAGAAGTTTTAGAATGCCACAAAATACATTTTCCGATTAAGTTATTTCAAAGTAACATTTATTATATTGATTGATCACTGGTGCAATAGACATGTATTTTAATTTACATTAAAATTTTGATACATATTTTAGTTAAATTGTATTACCAACATAATCCATGTAAGAGCCCGTAGGAATTTATTTTTGACGCCACCTTTGCACAACAGCTTCTTGTGGCTCCTCCTCCTCCTCCTCCTCCTCCTTTTGTTGTTGTTGTTGTTGTTGTTGTTGTTGTTGTGCTGACACTGTTTTCTCAAATAAAAAAGGTCTCATATTAGTTACTCCATATAAGAACAGCTATCTGTCAGTGAAAGTCATTTCAAAATCGGTCCTGCCGTACCAGGTAAGCTGGAACAGACATACGGACAGACTGATAGACATAAATTTTAAAAATTGTATTTTTTTTTATAAGTATACCGTATATACTTTGATATAATACATTTAGTAAAACGCAGTTATTTTGACATTACACTTTTCAATTTTCAATACTAATAAATATATTAATACAGATTAGAACTTTTTAATATGTACTTTTTTTTAAAAAAAAAAAACAATGTGGTTTCCTATCTTACAAAATCTATGCCTGGTGCAATATTCTGTGATCAGCCTCTTTATAGTAAAGTGTTCTAAACTGGACGCCATAAAATTTTAATATTATTACAACCGTTAACCACTTATTAGATAATTAATTACGCAACCATAGAATTCCGAATAATTTATTATTATCTTCGAACGTTTTCCCAAGCGTTTATGGAAAATTGAACTTTCCGCTTACGACTTCAATATAAAATCGAATGCAATATTAAGTTTGCATAATAATTTATTTGTTATAATTTATTCATTATTCACATTAAGTTTGATGTTGAGTATATCTGTTCGTAAACGCACTCACATTTGTTAATTTTGTAAAAAATTACTAAATCAATAATTTAGTATTGTATTTTTTTAAACCCCGCCGCCCAACACAAAAACGGGGTGTTACAAGTATGTAGAGGTCAACATTTTTTTTTTCCATTTTTAATTAGAGGAACTTTAAAATAATATTTTTAAAATACAATATACATTTTTGATGTATAGTAAAGTATAGTGTAGGTACTTATGTGTTTTAATTTAAATTAATTATGATTTAATGTTTAAATAAATGAAGGGAATTGAATGAAAGTTAATAATAGTGAATTTGAAACTTTTGTAAATAATATATAATCCTAATATAAAGCGAAAGTTTGTATGTTTTGATATTTGGATGTTTGTTCTTCAATAATGTAAAAACGGTTTAACATATTTGGATGAAATTAGGCACACAGATAGTTTATTCTCTGGATTAACATATTGTACACTTTTTATTTTGAAAAATGATCTGAGGGATCGTTTAAAAGTATAAAATAATTATATGTCAGATGTTATATTAGTGTGTTCAGTTATATTTGCATTTTTCAATGCGAACGAAGTTGCGGGCATCAGTTATTATTAAATAAGTATTTATCAACACTTACCCTGAAAATAAAAGTTATTACTCATCAAAAATTTCCTAAAAATATAAAAGACCATGTATAATAGATCCTTTTGTATTAATTGTAATGAATTTTGATTTGTATTCAATGATACAAACGACAGGATTTACCTATCAACCTGTAAATAACCCATAAATAAATAAATATCTTCACACATTCCACACAGCGCCATCTAGTTCCACAGTAAGCAACTAATGCTTGTATTATGGATACCAGACAGTTGATATAATACATAGATTACTTTTTTTTTGTAAATACATACATATTATAAACACAAAACATCCTTGACTCAGGTACAAAGGTAAAATGTTAACACATAAACATTTGCCCCTAGCGGGATTCGAACCCGCGACCGTTTGGTTAACAGCTAGGGTTACTAGCCACTAGACCAAATGTGTCGTCAAATAATATCTTCACACATTCCACACAGCGCCATCTAGTTCCACAGTAAGCAACTAATGCTTGTATTATGGATACCAGACAGTTGATATAATACATAGATTACTTTTTTTTGTAAATACATACATATTATAAATACAAAACATCCATGACTCAGGTACAAAGGTAAAATGTTAACACATAAACATTTGCCCCTAGCGGGATTCGAATCCGCGACCGTTTGTTTAACAGCTAGGGTTACTAGCCACTAGACCAAACGTGTCGTCAACCCATGAATCACCATAAATATATTCATGAAGCTATTAAACTGTAGTACGCTGTAAACTTAGATATTTAGTTAATGTAACACCTTCACTACACTTTAACAAACGTGTAACAAATTGTAACTAATTACAGGCAACCACTTGACCTTATTACAAACACGCAATTTTATTTGATTAAATAATTGGTGGAATGTCTTGCAATGCATTGCAAAGTCATTAAATTTATTGGTTAGAGCAGAATCGTGTTACAGAATGCACTTCCTCGCAAAAGAGATTTTTTTTTTGGCACAACTTTGTCACAATATTATAATTTATTTTTGTATTGACTCCTACTAAAGATACTAATGTTTATTTTTATAAATTCACTCAACATCTTTAAGTACATAGTACTTACTAGCTCTTGCACACGACTTCTTCCGCATATAAATTATAGTCTTTGTTACTCTATAGGTGAAAGTTACTTTCTATAGGTGAAAGAATTTTCAAAATCAGTCCAGTAGTTTTTGAGAATATTCAATCTTTCAATACAAAAATACAAATCTTTTCTTTTTTTAGGCCCTTTATTGGTATCCTTACCTATATTATTTTGTGGTTAATAAGTTCGAGGTTGAACTGCTCTGGGATTGTCAGTGACATCGACAACATTTTTTTTATTCAATAAAAAATATATATTTTGATTTCGCATAAAATAAAAAGAATAAAATATTCGACCTTGTTTACTTTGCATTGGAAATTAAATTCTCAGTACATACTTAATAAATAACTCATTGTAAAAAAAAAAAGATCATTCGAATAAGAATTAGGTATCAGTTAAAACCTTTCTTTCATTCAGGTAGTCTTTCAGGCATTGATTGGAATTTAGATGTGTATATTTAATTTCTATTCGTTTGTTTTGAACTATTATTCAGAAGTTATATGTACTTATATCTAGTGTAAATTTCTTTTTAAAAAAAAACAATTTATGAATCATAAGTCTTTTGACTTTACCTATTTATATATGATTCATAAATTGATTCATTACCTTTTACTCGTATCCTGTTTGTCAACCGATTTTTGTTTTAACTATTAAAAAGTTTTAGTATTGCTAATAAAAAAGTAAATATGTATATATGTTTACTTAGTACTTGACATAAATAATTCGAAATTTCGAAAATAATATAAGAAGAAATACAAATGTTAAAGGACAGGGCAACTTTTCACATTGCGAAAGGTAGTTGGGCGCAGTTAAGCGTTATCATTATTATCAGTACTAAAACCATGACAAAAGTAAAGGCAAGCGGCGCCGCGTGCCAGCGCTAGTGGCGGTATACAAAAGTGAGTGTTTCAAGGCTGACCGGTGTTCACGCCATGCTCGTATGTACGAGCGTCGGCATTCATTCGATAACATACTCTATTTCTATAGTCATAGGGTCCAAATTTCGCGTGTGGCTGATACGATAGCGAGCCCGCCTTATATAGAAGTCGCTTTCCTTGCTCAGCTTTGTCCGTTTCGTGTTTGATTTATGTATGCACTTGTTTAGTTTATTTATATATCTAAAACTTGGAATTTGGGTGGGACAGTTTTTTGTTCACTAGTATTTGGGTTCCGCGGTGCGCGTTCGATCTAAAAGGCCACTTTCCAACTCGAGCAGCTTACCAATTCCATATTACATAATTCCATGATTATGTACTCATCAGTTATTGGTCGTAGCAATGCATAAATGAACATTTCTGAGACATAATATGAAGGTTTGTATCGAAACAAAAAAAAATGAAATTAATTTTATATCTGGGATAATTTTATTTAGATGAAAAATATATACTATATCTTGTTCTGTAACCTTAATAGCATATATACAAAATTTGCAAAATTTCATGATGAGCATAACAAACAACAATTTTGAGTAATTAATGCCAATTTCAATATATACTTACTGCTTAATCCGAACACTAAAAAATAGACAAAGTTCGCCTTATTACGGAACCTTATCTCGCAATGAAACCTTAAACCAGTTAATTTTTTCGAGTAGCCATTACTTAATGTAGGTAACTTTGTACGCTTAAGTAAATACCATTAATAGCAATGTTCTTAAATTAATCTATAAAGGCTTTAATTACAAAAAAAATGAGCAGGTTTTTTTTTTACTAACTTGGTCTGACCACTCTAAAGATATGAAGGCCATTAGTTATCACAAATGTCGTTTTAAAGATTTACTAAATTTGACTTTAAACTCATTAAATTCCTAGTGTTGGTTTTTCACACTTGTAGGTTATTACCTACAGCTGACTTAGTAACCTAATTAAAATTTCATCTATTAACTACAATATTAACTTTAACTATTAACTTGATTCTTCATAGAAACGCACATTTAATATGAAAAATTTAATAACTTGCTCCGTGAATAATTCATTTTATTTTATATATTTTTCATTACATAAAACGTTATATTATTTGAGACTAGCTGGTGCGCCCTCGACTTCATCCGCGTTGTAAAATAAAAAGTATAACACTTGAGAAAATATATAAGAAAATATAAACCCCCGATATCTAAAATTGATTAGTCGACGATGGCGACGCCACATTTTTTTATTTTTTCAGATGAACAGTCCTTTTTTATGGATGAAAGGTACCCTAAGTCCGTTCCTGTATCCCTGACAAACTTGTATCCAAAAGTTCACAATGATTGGTTGAGTATCTAAGCTATAGCTGATGATTGGCAAAGTACTTTATACTTACTGTATTCTAAAAGAATGTAAAGTTATCAAATTGTCATTAAGAATCATAATCGCGACTAATTTTAGCCCGAATTAGTTTGATAATTTGTAATCGCTGAACATTATCGTCGGTGCACTGGATACGCGGTAACACTTGGTCCATGACAACGATTATCGTGTTTGTAAAATGGCCACTGATTAAAAATGGCCGCGCGGTCACACACCGTGACGTGTGGCGAATGAACACGTGCCCAGATTCTCTCCATCTCCATCATGGCTATCTGAACCTTCGAAACGGCAGCTCAAAATAGTGTCTACTTTGTATTTTTCCTTATATTGTAACTTCGTGCATACCATTTATTATACTCTATCCAACAGTCTTCTTCTTCTTAAATTACTGTTTCTCTATGAATGTACGAAAGTGTAATCATATCAAGCGACTTAAATTATTCAAGTATGTCTTGCCACTCTTAAGTTTGTCTCTTATATTTTCTTGCATCACTAGTAGAACAATTCGTTATCTTTCAGCCTTCATTATGTGCTCGAAATATTCCCTCTTCCTCTCCTTTTCGCTTTTAGCACATTCCTGTCTCTTTCTCATTTGACGAAAAACTTTAACATTTGTTATTCTATGCACTCATGATATGCAAAGCGTTGCGCATTATTAATTGCAAAATCAAAAAAAATCTCAGACTCGAAATGTCACAAAAAGAGGAAGTAAACACATATTCATATACATAGACACATAGTCATAAACACATAGAAATCATAGTCATTACCTACTAATAGTAGCACAGATAGATACGAATCAGTTTTTTTCTTCACAACCGTCAGATCGTTTAGCTTATTAAGTAAATATTTTATGATCTTTAAAATAATTATAGTTAAATAGATAGTAATAACGGAAATCCTTCCAGTTTTCCAGTAATAGAAACAACTTCATTATCAAGTAAAAGACATCACCATCCATTAAGCCGTGATAGGCGAGTTCTTGGAAACGATCCAATAGACAACTCTCGTATAGAGTTGTTTTAAAAATCGACTTCCATAAAGTAACTTTAGTTGTTTTATTAACTTTTATAGTTCGAATAAAATTTGAAGTACATATTTAAGCTATTGAAAAGTTCACGCATTATTTAAAATATGTTAATAAAATATTATATACATATATATAAAAAATAATACTATATGAAAAAAGCTGAAGTGTTTGTTAATTTATTTGTTATGCTTTATTCAACCGATAACCGTGATCGGTACAGACTTTTTATTCAGAAAAAAAAATCTGTTCTGTTCTGGGAAATTCAGTTCCCGAGAGATCATTTTAAAATTAAATACAAAATTTCATAAAATAAATCTTTAGCAAGAAAGATGCCAAAAATATAATTGTGGTGTGTAATTATTGAGATCTATTTAAATTATTTTAATAACTATTTAATTAAAATTTCTATAAAGCTTATATATATATATTAAGGTTTCTTTAATATTCTTAATTGGCCCCCTACACTATACAAATTTTATGATTCATGATTCAGGAGTTTGTTATTAAACAGTACGTAATTACGCTATAGATTACCAACTGTAATATTTCATGTGTTACAAACGGTAAGAAAAAAAGTCATAAAATGCAACGAACCAAAAACAGAGAGGACATCACACTACATCATAAAATCAATGCCAGCAGACTACTATAGGTCCAAATCCTTTGAAAAGTTATCCTCGCTGATGACCTAACCGCAAACTAGGTTGCTTATCGCGACAAAATTATTTTGGCCTCAATGTGCAGACATTGTCGATAAAATCCAATATTGAAATAGTTTACATTCGATATGGAGGATATCGTAAATCAGGGTAAATAAAGCTTACTTAGAAATGGGTGAAATCTATACGGGATAAACTCTATTTTCTGGATCCAAATTAGGGCTTAGTCTCAGGTCCTTTGGGACGGTTTATACAATAACGTATTCCATTATGCTAGAGAGCCTTCTTTGTATGTACTCAATTTAATTGTGTAGGTGTACGAATACGAATCCGTTTCAAGGCTTAAGTAAATACAAAAGAAACAAAAACTACCGGTGATAGCCAAAAAAATTTTTTGTAAATTCCAAAACCTATAACGTTATATTTCAGGAATATTGGCTTCGGAGCCTTTTGACCCGCTGAAAGAAAAGTGCCCGTTGGACCCACTTTTAAGTGCCCGTCTGACCCACGGGTCAGAACAATATTTTATTAAGTTTATTTATTGATTTATAGTGCCTTTCTGACCACTATTTAGAATATTTTTGTTTATATAGAATAACATAAAATAGAAAACAATCTGGTTTACATAAATAATTTAAAACATATTAAAATTTTACATCAGGGCCTCTTTCACCATCTCTGAGTAAAGTGTCAAGTAGGCTAACCGCCATTTAAAGTCACCGTTAACCGGGAATGATGGAGCTGATATATACCTTTGTTTGTACGGTAAAAGTCCCAAACATTAAAAAGAAAATAATAATAAAAAATTCGCCTATCGAATGATGCAGTAAAATGAGTGCATAATTTAATAAAACATAAAATTATTTCTAAAAGTAACTAATCAACACTTTACTTGTAGTTGGTGAAAGAAGCCCTTAGAAATTTAAAAATTCTGATTGACTTACTCAATCAGAGTTTTTTTATTCTGATTGACTATTGATTTAATTAATATAAATCATTATTTTTTTCCAATACTTTGAAGTCATGAAAAAAAAATTGCGAGTCATGTCTTAAAATCTGTTAAGTAATTTTGTACCGAGTGGTTGATATTCGAAGTTTTTTTCGGAATTGAGATTGAGGAATTCCCCGAATGTGAGGTTGTAAATTCAGAGAATCATTTGTAACGTAAATTGTATTGCGTAAATTGTAATTATTGTAAATTATTTGTACTTACTGCGAAATAGAATTCGAAAATAGACATCCAAACCGAAAAACAAATCTAGAAAAAACAATTCTTTGGAAATGTTTTCCAAGTTCTTTTTCTTCAAAAGTATTTACCTAATATAATGCGTGTAAAAAAATATTTTTACCTAAATTAAATTGTTTTTCCTACAACAATACCTACTAATGTCACAAGTAAAAATTTTACAAAACATTTTTAATTAATTAACACATAAAATAATTTTATCTTGAGGGAATAAGTTCTGGTATGTTTGAGGCAAGGATTTAGGCTACTTTTCCTAAATTATTAAATTTAAATATTAATGCGACAAGGTAAAAAAAAGCTAAAAAGATAAGGTAAAAGCGCAAGGGATAATTTTAAAGAAATTAATCCGATATGCCGATGTTGCAACAGGTCGCTACTGTAACGCCAAACTGTTGCATGTTGTAACATTGTAGAAATAAGTCTGGGCGTGTCAAATTATTATATAAATTAATTTAACATTTTCTCTTCATAGGTTGTTGTACCGAGCAGTCTAGCATGTTACATAGTTGCTTTTATCTTTTGTATAAATTAGTGCAACCAAGTAAAATGTACGCAAGCGACATGTGGGTATGGTAATAGAATAAGCGGAGCGGTTAGTAAAGATTTATAACTATTATTTCTTATGATAACTTTATAAAGAAAGGGAACAGGCCCTGACATCCCTTGATTAAAGCATTTTGCTTTTAAAAGCCAGACGAGTTCAAACATATTCGCACTAAAGCTCAATTGACGATTATTTTTGTATTTTATTGGCAAATATTTAAATTAATTAATAAATTAAATTAATTAATTTAATTTAGGCATTTGAATACCTTAATAATAATAATAATAATTGTTCGTTTGATATTTTGTTCGATGTTGATTCGACCATCATCGTCCCGATAGTCGTATCTGCGAACGGTCTTATAGCGAAGAGCCTCGACCAACACCTCGAGAGGCTCTCACTAGATAGCTGGGTCAATACTATATATACTTGAATAATAATAATAATTTATTTGCTGAATATAGGTAATTGCAATGGTTTTATAATGAATAAGGGTCGCTACATTCTACCCTTTGAACTATTTGGTTTCAAAAAATCATTAAGTAATTGATATTTTTACACAAATAAATATGATGAAAAACACAACAGGCAACCATGTACATGTTTTTAATCGCGTCTCTTATCACGCGAGAGTGTGTTTTCGTTCCGCGCTCATTGACACGTACCCAATAACGAGCGCAATCATAATGAGCGCAGCCCGTGGGCGAATATCAAACATCGATCAATATTCATTTCGAGCGTGCAATGTACAGGTGTATTTTATGAAACACCATAATCGATATTTAGTAAGTGTCTCAGTAAATCAAGGGTATTTCAGACAAAATATATTATGCTATAACTATAAAATTTTTGTATATGAACATATATGAACATTTTGTCGTTTCAAAATATTTTTAATATATTTTTTTAAATTAGCATCAGCACAGTTAGTTAATTAGTAGATAGGTACAATTTGATAATTACTGTTTAATTTGACTAGAAACATTTAAATAGAACCAAATAAATTTAAAAACTACTCTCATTCCTGGAAATCTGTTCACATACAGTATGTAGTTTATTTTTTATAAATACATCCCCAAAACTAAAGACCACTATGACTATTAAAGTAAATTCTTGTGTTATGACTTTTATTATACAACTAACTGACAGGGGGCGAAAGTTTGCACAACCAGACCTGAGTCAACATGGAAATTCATTTTCAAAGTTGGTCCTGCCGAGAATCGAACCCGAGACCCCTCAGCACTAAGGCAAGCACCTTAGCCACTCGACCAATGGGCTCGATTATAAAATAAAATATTAAATTTAGTTGCATTAAATTAAAAATTACACTACAACTAGTACGTGTTAATTTTCGTAGTTATTTTTTCATATGAAATGCATGTAAAAGTTATGAATTCGACCTCAGGTCATGAACTGGAAAGGTCACCACAGTATCACTTGTTGAGTCTGGCAACACGCCAAACTCCCCGTACGAATCGCGAACTATAAAAATTCATTTATAATATGGCATTTAATGAAAACCTTCTCTGTAGTAAATTTCATTGAGAAATTTAAAAGTGGTTTTGAATTATGACTGACGATTGCAATGCAGTAGAATTAGAAATGTTAATTAATAATTTCATTGTGTATAATATTAACTAGCGACACGCCCCTGGTTTTGCATAGATGTATTTTTTCTTCAAATTATATTACACAAACCTTCATCGCTTATCGCTCTTTCTATTAGCGAAAACCGTATTAAAATTCGTAGTGTCTTTTAGAAGAAGTTAGCAAAAAAACAGGAATACAGTGTATTTATTTATCTATAGACTTTTTTTTTTAAATCAAATAAGTTAGTCTTAGTAACTCTGTAGGTCACCTGTGTAGCAGGTCGGCGTTGTAAATGCAACGTCGGCGGCGAGCAGATCTCAAAAGTCTGAAGATCTAAAAACCACTTTCGCCTTTTGTACGCAACAGGTCGACACAGTGACCTTGTCTAGACAACACAATCGATACACTTGTTTTTATATCATCTGATGTTCCGACCGGTATTATTATATCTGACTGTATCGTTACTATACATTCAGATATAAAAATATCGGTCGGTTGTTCGTCTTTGCTTTTTCATTGTTAAAAAATATGGCAGGTAGTATTTGTGAATGCCCAGTTTTTTATCTCTTCTCCTCTTTCCTATTCGGATTTTAGTGAGTTTTATTGAGATTTTAGGAATTCTTTATCATATTCACATTTTAGTTAGTTTTATTGAGATTTTTTAGTGATTTTTTCTCATCCTATTCGTATTTTACTAAGTTTTAGTGATTTTTTATTGAGTTTTTTTTTTTCATTCTTATCGTACTTTAGTGAGTTTTAATAAGTCTCTTATCCTATTCATGTATTCGTGAGTTTAATTGAGATTATAGTGATTTTTTTATCATATTAGTTTTTAGTTAGCTTGAAAAATAACCCGTTTAAGGTGTTTAAGTATAGTATTTCTAAAGCTTAAAGTTCTGAGAAGGTTCTGAGTTCATCATGAGCATGAGATTAAACATTAAAGAAAATATATTCCGCTTGTAATTTATGTTTTATGCAATTAATTTATTAATTGCTAATGCTAGAAATACATGATCACCTCCTTGATATATATATGAACAAATTTTATCTTTTTTGAAAATTTATTGGCCAAAATAGAGAAATTAAAATAATATGTAATAATATTAAAATAATATTAAATGATTGTTGATTCGTTAAAGTGACTTTGTGAATGTGGTCGATGCAACAGGCACCAACCCCCGTTGACCCACTTTTACAGCGTGTCATGGCCTCTCCCGACCCGACCACGCAACAAGTGATCGTCGCGACGTCGGTCGTCGACGCCTCGTGTCGTATCCCGCCTATCGCGCAACATAGGGTTGGCACAAAATTTACAAAAAATATATGTTCATAAAATAATTTACAAAATTAATTTATTTGCCATGCTTACCGATTTACTAAGTAATTGAGTAAATTGATTTTTATTTTTCACAGCATAATGTGCATTTAAGCGTGACTATTAGTAATAGTCATAACACTATTTAAGAGAACTTCATAGCGTCACACTAGTCGCTAAAAATAATATTAAAAATCTATTAAGTATTTTAGTCTTTATTAACACGCCATATTACATTTAGGTCTAAAAAGATTACGTTACTTATTTTTCTTATTGACAACCCTACGCCTAGTCGTCAAAGAAACACTCTTTTGATATTAAGTGTGCTCTATCATTAATCTTATAGAAATTGTGAATTGCTCGTTTGTCACAATTTCCACCCTGTTTTTAACTGTTTTTCGTTATTATATTTATATAAGTAATATTATACTTTTATTCGAAACTCAAAGCTTATCGTGTATTTTTTTCACAAAAAGATTATATATTCATTAAAAAAAAAGTTCATATTCTAATTTACGTCATGTGTGTTTTTCGACGACAATTTTTGTTTCAAATCTTACTCAAGGTAATGCGCTATTAAGACAGTTAAAATATATTAACGTATATTTCAATAATATTAAAATATTTAAAATAGTATTAAAATGTAAGTATTAGTTTTATTTTAAGAATTTTTTAAATTACATTTTATAAATTCTTCTGCTCACTATTCGATTTTCTATGTCCTCATGAAATACTTTTTAAGGTTCTGTAGAATCTAATCGAGACAAGGGTTTAGTTTCACGAAAGTTGAGTGTATTAAAATATGTAAAAATTGAACTTTTCATTACTTTACTTATTGTTTTGAAAATAATAATGTTGAGTCGATTAATTGGTAAACAGGAATCAGTAAGGAATCAATCTTCATTCCCAATTGGCTGCTTTCCAAATTGAGTTCGTTGTCATTTCAGTGGCAATCTTCATTATAGACTTGCAAGATGCAAACAATAAGAGACCTTATGACAAGGCAATAGAAATGAATGGCGATATACGATATAATAGAAGTGCAATGGCGAGGTGCCACTTAGCCCGATCCAAGAGCAATTAATTTGGTATTAACGTCGAAGTCGAAACATTTTTTAGCTTTGAAAAGATATTTCAACTTATTTTCGATGTATGACAAGTTTCATTATGCTTCTGAGTTCGTTCAAATATTTTTTTCTTATTATTGGTACCTATTAATTTTTGACTTTCCTTCTTTTGCAGACCCCTTGGTTTTTATGTTTTTATTTTTGTTTACTTTATGTTCTTCAAAATTTGAAGAGACACTGTCATTTTTCCGGCAAGCATATTTTTAATGGTTAGAATTAATTTGCTTAATATAAATGGTGAAAAATACCATGATTTTTTTTTTCTCATTTTTTTATGATAACTTTAACCGATACTCGATGGCGGTGTTCATATTTAATTCTTCAGGAGTCACGAGTAATTTACAAATTTGACTACAATTTGTTGTCTTTTACTATTAAACCAGACTGTCACTGTAGTCATGGCGTAAATCGGAAATCAGAATATGTTAATCCTGAGCGGTTATATATCAGAAAGAAACAAAGTTCAATAGCACACAAAACGAGTCCGATCGTCTATGATGTGCATGATATATCTTGACATCGGTTTTACCACTTCGAGCGCACATAATTCAGTTAACAACGTCAAGAGTGATAGTAAGAGAGCGGTAGACTTTTGCAATCTCTTATGTAAGAGTCGCTCGGACTATCACTAAGCGTTTGACCACGTAGACCCTGGATGTAGCAGCCATATCATTTTCTTATTGTTGGCCAAATTTAGCAGGAGCTACAGAACAAATTTAAAGACCAGAATTTCCTTGTAACCTAAATGCTTTTTCTGGTGAAAAAACTCAATTCATGTTATATAATTGTTTTAAAATTCCATTTTTATAGCCATCAAAACTTTTATTAGTGAACTATCTTTCTCCGCGGCTTCAGTCGTGTAAACAGTTCAAGAGCCACAATCTATTGATTTTTTTGTTAAGGTTGCAATACGTGGCTACCGTCGCCAAAGATGAAAGCAAGTAATCAACGTCACGAGTCTGTCAATCCAGACGAGAGTTAACGCGTTAAGCTTAACTACTCAAACAAGTTGCTCGTCAATTAGCAATAAATCAATTTAGTTTTGGTAATTTTAGAAAAAATATATGAATAATAAAGTGTATTTTTGTTCACAGGGCGCTAATAGTGTAGTCCAGTGTCGCGAACCAGTATGTAGTGAAGAATACAAGTGCAAAGAAATTAACAACAGTGTTAAAAATCCAGCTGCAACAATGACCGAAATAATTGATACCGACCCGAACGTCGACGATGACGTCGGATACGAATACGAAATGAAAATACCCGAGATTGTCACACCGGATGACATGAACGAGTCCGGGTATCAAGAGGGTTCAGAGACGAGTTATGGAGATAGGAGAGATTCCAAGGAAGGTCTGGGAGAAGGTGATTCCGATTCGGGGGTGGATGGAGTGAGCAGTGGTTGCAGTACTGTGGACGACTGCCCGGTTGTGTCCGTGAACGATGTGGTGGCGTATTACGACGATATCCGGCCTAGGCGACGGCACGTGCCCCAACTCAACTACTACAATATCGATCTTCAGCGGATGGCCCAGGATGCTTTTGCTCAGGTGAGTCAAGAATCAACTTATTCAACTTTATTGGATATTGAGGATCCAACCCCGGCTTAACAAGGAGTTGAAATTTTCAAAAAAATATTCTTAGCGGATGCTGACGTTATAAAATAAATCAATGTTCTAAATTTCAGCTTTCTTAGACTGAGTAGTTCTCGCTGTGCATTGATAAAGGACAAACGATTTTATAAGTATGGATTATTGTTGTCCAATTTTAGTAATCTCAACTGAGTTTTACACTATTACTGAGTTTAACTGAGTTTTACCTCACAATCTATTAAATGAAATTAATTTTATTAATTTTATAATTAAAAAATTACAACCTCATTGAAAACAAGACGTATCAATATTTTTTTGAAATATTGTGTTTAAACATTTATCGAGATAACATATCAATTGAATGTGTTATTTTTTTGTAGGTAATATTTCTGATAATACATCTTTTAGTTACAATTTGTAAACGACCCGATATTTCTGACCCTGAAGAGGAATTTCATTGTGCATGATTTATATAATATGTCAAATCAGCATTTAAATCGTTGCATGCACGCTTCTTTGCGTTACGATAAGCCATAACTCAATAGGTTTTAAACTATGAAAATAAAATTATTGTGATATGGCCTCGTAGATACGAGTGTTGCGATCGAATCAAGATTAAAATGACGTTGCGCAATTGGAACATTTTTGAAAAGGATCCTAATGAAGACGTAACATTAAGTTCGAAAGTTAATAGAACAGTGTGTTATGCAAGTAAGAACTTTGTTACAAAACACTAAGAAGCCTTTCTCTCCGTAAGTGCATTACAGATATTTCTATGCGCAATGTTACACTAGATTTTTATCTTATTATTGCGCTGCATCATAATAAATTGCTCACTGAATATCGCAGTGAATTTTATTTATCCTCTTCAATAAAGATTTCCTAATAAAATGTGCTATAAAATTTAAAATATAAATATAGTAGGGCAGTCGTAAATTGGGCAGATCGTTTGGCGGCAGTAACCACCTTCTTAAAGAAGACCACCATGAAAAAGACAGCATTTATTATCTAGTGTATATATCGTTGAGAGTAAGGCACAATATTACAGCCATTTTTCATTTTTTATCATATAATGTCAGTTGCACATTTGCAGAACCTGTGGCATTGCTAGTGTTATTAGGCGACGGTAGTACCACAATCAAGTAGATCGAATTTTACAAAAAAAAAATCAAATTTGAAAAATTTCCTACAAATTTAAACTTAAAGTCGTTTTATTTGGACAAGTTGGTTCAGATCTGAATAGTAAGTAGTAGATGCTTGCCCTCACACCTTTATAGTACAGCTTATACTCACTCTATAGTCCATAAATTAAGCATCTCATCATTAAACATAAGAAATTTGTAAGCAAATTCGTGTGTTTACATTTATAGTCATCGCACCACATCAGCATTACCATCTAAATGTGTACACATGGCTTAGCACACGGAATCTACATATTAAAGATATTTGTAATAATTTTTCATGTGGTTTTTTGACACAGAGTGCTTTCATGATAATATGGACTTACAAAGGAAGTTTAATTTAATATTCTTATTAATACTAGTATTATAAACAATTATATTGAAGTTTCACCAATTATTTTATTTATCACTTGTTTCGTCTCTGCCTCAAAAAACAAAATTCAATGGAGTTTTTGTTGTGTAAGATTGTTTTTTTAAAATTTTGTTTTTGTTTACGTTAACTAATAACTTTTTCGTTTATGTAAGGCACGAGAAGTAAACTTATTTCAAGACGTTATACAAATTTTCGACATTGAGCTCAGCGATAAACGTTTTCAATAATAAGGCCCTGTACTCATCTTATTCAATTAAATGTTATTAAAAGATTCATCAGTGAAAGGTTCTTACACAAAACTCAAGGAGACACTATACAAATTGTTTAATGAATTGCTATAACTATTCTGATGAATTTTACAATTGGCAAGACATCATTTAAGTGGATGTTAAGTTAAAATAATTGAAGTAAATTTATAATGCTTACAAAACGTATTGTATGAAATATATGTATTATATATTGCAGTTTTTTTTATTTCACAATTAGGATTCGTATTGTAATTATATAAATAAACATTTTTTTGGTATTTTCTTAATTCAAATGGATAGATATATAAAAAAAAGCCTTTTTAAGCTTAAGAGCTTTAGCCTTATTCCTCTCTGAAAGGGAAAACGGCAAAAAAGGAATGCTTGCTATTTGCTATTGCTAAAAATTTGGAAAATCTGAATAAATTAAAATAAAATGCATAATAAAATTGCGGTTTTTAATTCCACCGTCTTGATTAAGTATTGTATGTCTGACAATTCAATAGAAACAGGTAGATATGTTGTATTTTATGTTACATAATGCAGAACCCTTCTATTGAAACGATAAAATCTAAGGCCAATTATACACATCTCCTTTAAACCGTACCTTTTTAACGTTTTATAGTTAACATACAAAATTATATAGCAAATACTGAACTTGCAAGCAACCTTTGCCTCAAATATTAACTTATAAAGTCAACAACTTTATAGCCAAGTATCGACTTTGTGTAAGTTTTATTTAACAAATATAATATAACTATGAATAACAGGGAACTATGACGTTAAGAAACCTATTTTTTTTTGTTACAAAAATAGTTTAAAAAATGAAGTACCTAGTTATTAAATTACTTTCAGTAAGACGAGAAGCCACTGGTAACCTGTCTGGCGGCAGAAACCTTCTTTAGAGCTGGTTTTCGCCTGTGTCAAAAAATAAATAAAAAAAAACTTCATGTCAGTAGATCACCGCTATCAAAGTATGCCATAGCCAATATTCACCTATGCTAATATTTTTTATTTATTTCTCTTCACGTTTACAGGCGACTTACAATTTAAATGGACAGTCTACCTGTCCGTGCATCATCCCTACTAATATTATAAATGCGAAAGTATATTTGGATGTATGGATGTTTGTAACTGTTTCACGCAAAAACTACTGAACCGATCACTATGAAATTTTGCATATACGTTGTCTGAGACACCAGAAAGGACATAGGGCACCTTTCATAGTTCAACGCGGACGAAGTCGCGGCCACCAGCTAGTATACAATAAAATAGACCATCGATTGTGTCTTTTCTTGGGTGAAACCTGTCTTTCACTTGATTCGTTTCATTTTCATTTACAGGTCTCAGTCAAATATTATCGTGTGTAACTGGCCTAATTACATACATTTCTGAGATGCTTATCAGTCGAGCTGTAGGCCGGCCTTTCACGACATCTCGCGATACGACCGATTCTAATCGATTTGCATACATTGATCACACATGAGTTTCTAAGGGTTATTCTTGTGACTGTGTCAATAAAAACATTAATGTGATAGCGTTTAAAGGGCATCTACATTTCTATGGTTTTCTTTTTGATTAACTTTTGAAAATGTCTCTTTATAAAAGAGCTTTTTTAGGTGTAGATGGAGAGTGTGCGTCCATTCTATACGATCTAATCCAATTGGAACCGTTCCACTTGCGGACTACGAGGCGCGGACAGGGATTTCATCCCTACGTGGTTGATGTTCCTCGGTCACGCACGAAGCGTTACAGTTCCACCTTCCTTGTCCGAACTGCTAGGGAATGGAACTCACTGCCTGCGTCTGTGTTCCCTCAAAATTACAACCTAGGGGTCTTCAAATCTAGGCCGTTTATCGTCATCGTTATCTCAATCGCAGAATGTTCACTGCAAGACATTATTATCTAATAGGTTCGGTTAGAAGCAGCTAAAGGTTAGAAGGTTCTAAAGGTTACTATATGTCCTGTCCATTGCCACTTCAACTCACTAATCCGCTGTGTTATGTGGATGCAATGCAATTGTATGTCAGTGTCAACTGTGTTTTTATAGACGATTATATGAAAGCCACCTACCATCAAGTGGGCAGTCAGCCTGCCTACCACCGTTTGTCATAAAATAATTTGTCTGATTTTATTTCTGATATATTTGTTATGGTGTTTGACTATTATAAAAATCGTTCTTCAAATCCAATGATACTTAATTATATTCTCTTCTTTAACACCTACTCTATTCTATAACTTACAATTTATATATTATTAATTCATAATCTATAATCTATATAATTTATTCTAATTAACATGATTTATTGAATTTTTATTTTTTTAGTGAACTAAGTATATCAAATGTCAGTCAAAACTATAATATCTTTTGTCTTTCTTTTAGAATCTTAAACCGTATGATATAATTATGTGGTTTAGTTGATGATAAAATATTAATACTATTAATTTAATTATTAATAAATTTATCTGTATACTTAATTAATATTAGCTTTTTTATGACGAAGACTGAGTATTATAATTATACTCGTATGTAAAGGATGAACATCCTCCTATATAATATAATTTTACAATCACTCTTGAGTTCTGGTTGAGCAAACTTTTTGATACATCTTGAAGATTCACCCTAAACACCTTTGCCCTTCAAGGGTTAATTGTAAATGCGCGAAGTTTAATGAAGCATTCCAAATTTATAATTAATTTACGTAATATGAATGTATCTTAAATTATCAGCAGTCAAGACACGGGTTTAAATTAATATGCAAATTTATATGTAAAATTAAACTCAAATCAATTATATGATTCTTCTTTATATATATACAACATAGCGATCTACCCCCGGCTTCGCACCCTTCTCGACTATTAGAGAAAACCATCAAAATTCGTTCGTCTGTTTCTCCGTTGACTTCTTCTAAACTACTCAATGGATTTAATATACTTACGGCATCTACAAATTTTAATAAGACACGGCAATTTATTTGAAAATCCCACAGGAATCTAACATTTTTCCAGTAAAAAAAGTATCCTATAGTTTAAATCTATTTATTCTCAATACATCAGTGAAAACCTCATTCAAATCGGTTAAGCCGTTTCTGAGATTAGCGTGCACAGACAAACAAACAATGTGACAAAAATTCTAAAACGGCTCGTTTACGATTTTATTATATGTACCTATAAATAATAAAATTATTAAAATAAAAGTTATAGGTATTTAAAATATTTTATGAAAAGTAGGTACTCCAAAACGTTTTTTTCCTATTTCCACAAAATCGAACGCCATTTGTTACAAAATCTCGATCAAGGCCTCAAAGTACTAATGCATATACTTAATTACCGCTGCTTGGTCACTACCTCGTAAACAGTTCAGCGAGTTACACTGTCGCGAGTGACAGCTACACGCAGAACGATATTGAAATTAAAAAACAACGCCATAAAGCACTGTTTTGTTTGAAGATAAAAGTGTGTGTTGTGACAGTGAGTCCGCGACTGAATGATGTGGACAACGAAGCCATAGTAGACGAATCTATGTACGTGAAAATCGATAATAAAATGTGTAGGCGGATGTTGTTTTGCTCAAGGGCGGGCTCTGTTTGTTGAAGTACTCTCAAATCCACCTCGATTTGCATACATTTCGACCTGTCAACTTTGTTTTGAAGGCACTGAATAGGGGCCGTGCACAAGCCTCATTTTTCAAGTGTTTACTTATTTTTCCTATTGAATTTATTTGATTTAAGTTGCGTTTGTATACGAAGTTGTGCAAATGTCAATTAAGTAATATTTTCTGTATTTAATTACCTAATAGGCTACATTTAAACTAATATTATAAAGTGAAAACTTTTGTATTTTATATTTTTGTTTGTAATGAATAAACTCAAAAACTACTAGATCGATTTTAAAAATTCATTCAACTATAGAAAGACACATTATCAGCGAATAACATAGGCTATATTTTATTAAGTTACGCGGACGAAGTTGCGTGCAACAGCTAGTATTAAAATAAAGTTGCTGCGCTCGTGTCCGTTCCCCGTTAAATTTTTCTAAATCACACACCGGATTTTAATACGGTTTTCACTAATGGAAAAAGCGATAAACGAGAATAATTTCCAGAAAAAATTCACCCATCCAAAGCCGAGAGAGGGTTGCTAGTATATTAATAAATTTTATTTCATAAATTATAATGCATATTATAAAATGTAGTAAATATTCACG
Organism: Synanthedon myopaeformis; assembly: GCA_944738685.1. Taxonomy (NCBI): domain Eukaryota; kingdom Metazoa; phylum Arthropoda; class Insecta; order Lepidoptera; family Sesiidae; genus Synanthedon; species Synanthedon myopaeformis. The sequence goes on from OX122921.1 coordinate 1,122,104, forward strand.
AATGCTAGTCACTTGGTAAAATTTCGAATATTTAGTTCTAGAACAAAAATTAATAATGAAAATCCTAGTCCGTATCTAGGTCACGGCTTATTAGTAAATAGATCAGCCCTGAAGAGGGATTAGCATTTATTCAGGATTCGTAATCTGGTCGCTTTAATAACATTGGTGGGCGGATTTAAGGGCTATGAAAAAAGCAAACTGTGTCGAATACTTGCAAAGTAAATAAACTATGAACTCGTTCCATCGTTTTTATTGTTGCTGGATTTCCTATGTAGAAAAAATTTAAATTATTTATAAATATTTTGTGAAAATAATTAGTTAGTTTTTAAGTTTTGTATATAATACATATATTATATTAATATGTTTTAATTAAAGAAAAAAATTTATTTCTATGTTACATATATGTATGTAAAAATCGTTCATTGGTACACATATAACTATGAAGATGATATATATATTTTTTTATTTACATAATTTTGTATATAAGCAAAATGTGGCTGATAAGTCGTCCCATTAATCATAATTGAATGATAATAATTACTTTACAAGTTTTGATGTGTTTCCTACCTATATTTTTTATAATTATATCTAGTTATATAGCTATAGTACATTGTGGTAGCCGAAACATTTTTTTTAATATCACCTCCATGCTTATTAATTATATAGAGCTGGCTGTACTATAGATTTAGGGCTGTACAAATTGTATATACAACTCGAATATATAAAAAAGTAAGAGACAAGTCATTCATGAAACAACTTCAAAGCTTTTATAAATATAGTTTTTTTCAATTGTAAATACATGATTGCGGTTACAAGCATAACAGTTGTTTTTTGTTCAAGTTTCTATTGCGACCAATATCCCATACATATTTCGAGAATAAGTTAATTACTATTGAGTAAAGTTATTATTTAAGGGCGATTATACTTAAAAAAAAATTAAAATTCAAGGCTTTGCATACCACAATTTTCTTCTCAAAATCTTTAACATGATTTTAAAGATTTTTTCAACAACGGTATGAGAAGTAAATGTTTTGCTTTTTCAAATAATATATAATTTTATTTGAATAATGAATCTTTTAAAAGGAGCTTAAAATAAGTTAATTTTAAGGATTTTTGGAATGTCCTAGCTCATAAAAGTTACTAAATATTAAAAAAAAATTTAAAACAAGCAGGCATACTAAGTGAGTGAAAACTATATTAAAATATTCAAATAACTTATTTTCCTATACATGGATGTATAACCAGTTTTTACAATACAAATATTAACATCCCAGCAAGTACCTTCTACCACATTAGGCGTGCAAAAAATTTTCAACAATTTATTAGTCAAACAAAGGTCAATCATGATCAAAACGATATAATATACTTCGTCAGTTAATAATAATTAAAAATAATTATCACTAATAAACTTAAAAGTGGCAGCGAAGATCTATTTTCAAATTTTAATATGGATATTATTTTGAAAATAATATATTTATAATATTTTTTTAATATTAATCATTACTTTATTTTACATGAGTAACGATAATTAATATTTAAATATTTTTAGAACGATTAATTATATGCATTAGATTTATGAAAATTATTAAGTTTTCGTCCCTTAGGCAGGGTTCCAAGCGTGCTGGCTACCGTATCCAGTCAGCTCTGGAGTCGCCAGATTGTCGACCAAGCTTTTTAAATTAAGCATGTTATTAGGATTCCCCAAATCGAAGATCCCACACCCAATGTAATAAAAATGTAGCTGGTACCATATTCTATTGATTTTATATTATACTAGCTGATGCCCGCGACTTCGTCCTCGTTGAAAAATAAAAAAATATATATAAACAATATAACGCTTTACCTATTGTTGCTATAACACTTTGACGAGACGTTAGTTATTTATTTTATTTTAGATGATGATGAGGAATAGTATTTTTTTTCTGGGTGAAAAGTACCCTATGTCCTGTAACCTTGACAACGTTGTATGCAAAATTTCATGATGACAAACAGACGGACTTTACTTTCACATTAATAATATTAGTATGGATACTCGCTTACTAAAATATATTTGCAAAGTCCCATAACCATAATAAATTACATTTTAATGGACAAAACGGCCGCCCGTTATCCTTTTAATTGTATCAAGTTCATTAAAAAATATTATTTATGTCTGGTAAACATGTGTGTTAAAAAAAACATTAAAAAACCTCAGGACACATGAAATATGCGGACATAATTGGCAAGTGATTACTGCATGTTAATTGCGAATTCTAATTTTAATGTAACCATTATGTCTGGGTGTGATAACGCTATTAATAGTTCAGTACCTAGGCAAAGGCATGTCACGAGATTAGCCTATAGAGATAGAAGGCGCCCTGGATCATGTCCAAAATCATTGAATGTTGCGTCAGTGCTTCTCAAACTTCTTACAGACGAGGGTTTTTTTTAAAGTTATTTTTTCAGTATAGTATAATGTAAAAAAAACTTGCCTTCGATAATGAAAAATTACTTATAAATCACTTGTTTTTGCGTAGTATGCTCCCCCCTTTTCTTAGCTGTTAAAGCATTTATTCAATTTTTATCGCTCATATATTTCTGTCAAGTGTTGAAATTTAAATTTAAATTTTTTGTTAATATTATTATAATGGTGACAGGGCTTTTCATTCATTTGGGCAGCGCACTTGTAGCACCTGTAGCGTTGCTTGTGTTATAGGCGACGGTAGCCACCTACCATCAAGTGGATCGTCAGCATGTCTGACGAGCTTTACATAAAAAAAAAATATTAATTCTTTATTTAAAAGTTAATGCGCAATATTCGCTAATCGCTTAGTGCTCGTGTAGGCAGAACGATATTTGAGCAAACGTTTGAATAAATTATTTATGTTTTTTTTATATAAATTTTTTAATAAGATTGATATCCTTCTATTTTGTCACAGCACTGCAAAATGTCAAGGTGTACATAACTTAGTATTGTTTTTTTTAAACAGAATTGCAGACTATACTATCAATTCTGAGACAAAAAAATACAGAAAGAAATGCACGAAAAATTTCGCAGTCATTAGGGCAGCCCGTCTGGTGTCAGTAACCACCCCTTTACCACCGTGAAATAACTGCTTTTTTTAAATATACTCTACGATAATTTGTCTTCAAGTTACAGCCTGTTGAAAATAACGTAAAAATTTGGATTTTGTTTTTGATCTTTTAATTTTTGTGAGAAGTGTATTATATATAAAAGGGGTGATAGCTTTATGTCTGTAATGTCCTGTGAAATTCGCTATCCACACTATTTCTTACACTCAATAAGCACATCTATTCTCTACATAATGAAATGAGTATTTTATATGTGAGAGTTTATTTTGCGCGATGAATAGTTACATGAAATAGGCCGTATTTGTTAAAGTGACTTCTGTACTTCTGTACGCAAGAAGAAAACTTAGTTTGCTTAGAACTAAGTAGACTATCAAAGCGACTACAAGACATTAGATATAATAATAAATAATAAATAAATAAATATCTTCACACATTCCACACAGCACCATCTAGTTCCACAGAAAGCAACTAATGCTTGTATTATGGATACCATACAGTTGATATACTACATAGATTATTTTTTTTTTTGTAAATACATACATATTATAAATACAAAAACATCCATGACTCAGGTAAAATGTCAACACATAAACATTCGCCCCTAGCGGGATTCGAACCCGCGACCGTTTGGTTAACAGCCAGGGTTACTAGCCACTAGACCAAACGTGTCGTCAATCAATATATAATCATTGCCAATAGTTGCTATTTTTAAAGGTCTTCATGACACCAGACAAAAAAGCAGAGATAGCCCTGAAGGAGTTGTAATGATACTAATGACTAGGCACGTCGATGGCTTGATGATCGAACGACAGGACGGACATGACGAAATATTCAACGTCCTACAAAGCAAGGGCAAAATGTTTTGTGACTTTTTTTTATATTAAACAAAAACGTGCAAAAGACATTTTGATGAAGACTAAATTGTAAATACTAATTTTTTTATTTTTATACGATTACTTAATAAGGATGAGTAGATGCTGTGGGTGTAGTACTCATGACTAGATTAATTTATGTAATTACTATTTTATAGTAGCTTTAGTCTGTGTTTCCAAGCTCACATAACCCAAATATTTTTAAAGTTCGAGTGAATAGACATTTTTCTGGGTGAGCTGGCTCCATCGTAAGCCTCATCTTCTCATAAAAAAAAGCTTTTGCCCGCGACTTCGTCCGTGTCCCTCCACAACAGTACTTTTTTTTACCCTGTGCCCTTTCCTATATCTCTGACAATGCAAAATTTCATAATTATCAGTTCAGTAGTTAAGGTGTGAAAAAGTTACAAACAAACTTACTTTCCTATTTATGATAAATATTAGTTTGGATTTAAGCATGATTTACTTGGTGTTACTATAATTATTACAAAAGCAATCTAATTTAATATAATGAATAATCTATATTTCCATATAACAGTAAAATATGTATAAACTATTCCAGAGGTTTCTTTAGAGTTTTGAGGCTTAATGCTAACGTTTTTTTTTGTAATTTTTGATATTTTAATACATATAAAATTTAACCATAATTTTTATTATATTCAATTCAATAGAATTATATAATATTTGGAAAAACAAAATGTAATATTATCAATTCTATATAAACGATGTATTGTATACACATCTGTTTTACATAGCCATGTGAATATTAATTTAAAATAACACAAAAACACATTTTTGGCACTATTACTTACGTCTGAAAGACATTATATTTGACAATCATTTGCCAAACAAAACATTTAGCGGATCACGATTCTGTATGTACCTATATCTGTTTGAACAAATACTTGTGTTCATTATTGTAAATGTAAACATATAATTTTCACTGAACGTAAGTAATATTGTATTCAAATTTGACATAAGAGTAATATTTGCATGGGTTCCATAAAGTAAAAAAATATTGACATTTTGTATTCATCATACTTACTGTAACTTTGATACATAGCTTTACTCCATAGCTTCGCTATAATGCAAAAATAAATTCCTTGTTACTTATAGTAGTATAGGTGAGTTAACTAAAGTTGGCACATTCACATTTTTTATATACAGTATGTTGAAAAAAAGGTTATATTTTAAACAATTTCGCAATGTTTATGATATCTGTTGGATGATATATAAAATATATTCTATATATAAATGCGCAATGTGTCAATGTGTTGCACGTGCCAACTTTCGTTAACTTGCCTATAAGATTGGTAGTAAAACGAGGATCGAAGGATTCATTCGCAGAATCCATTCTCCACAGGCTTAGGTGTGGTAAAAACAGTAATAGTCTTGTAAAGGAGAACGCTTTGTGAACAGTTTACTGGGAAATACTTATTAGATTAACCATAACAAGTGGTCTTCAAGAATTCTTCTAAACTTGGTTCAGATTATATGTATTAAAATTACATTGTTAAGTTATAAATATTATATATAATATGTAATGTTTTAAAAATGAAAATAAAATAACGAATTGAAAATTTATGTTAATTACATCAAGATACCAGTAATTGGTACGCAAATGTAAACGTGTTTTTATAACTAATGTATGTGATTTGGTAAATTTTGATGTGCTGTTGGTATCTCGATTAAATAAAATAAAAAAAAATAAAATAAAATAAATAAAAAAAAATAAATCTGTCATATTTTTAAATATTAAATTAGTACATACGTGGAGTGGACATTATAGTGTTCATAGTACAAAAAATTATGAACTTTTGTAACATGTGTACCTACCTATATATGACTTGATCGAGGAGCACAGTCGCATTATTGGGCTCCATTGGGCTCCATAAATGAATATAAGCAAGATCGACCGAACCGATTCAATTGTGTTTACATAACAAACAAACAAACGGATCGTAAAGTGTCGAGTGTCGCGTCCGACCTTGGCATTGTTACGGTCGCGAGCACGGTAATAGCTCGCCTGCGCTCGCGCACGTTACATTGGACAGTTTTTTCCCTAAATGGCAGATGTGCGAATTCTATTTTATATTATTCTACATCTGTCTATATATTTATCTATTAATGTAACCTTTCTACTTTGTTAGATTATACGAGTATATAATACGTACGGGGCTTTTTATTATTTAATGAAGAGAAGAGCAGAATTAGACGCATTATAAACTTTAGAATAGTAGATGTGTCTGATTCATATAACTTTGTAGGTGACACAGCCTTGGTATTCAATAAAGGAATTTGGGTTGATACAAATTCAGATTAATTTACCAACTTCTCAAACGTCCCTTAAAAGGTTATTAACACATAAGGTTTGAGAATTAGGTATTTATTATGTGATTTTACAGTATATTTCAGAGATTCAAAAAAATAATGTATAATAATCTATATATTTTATCTGTATATCAATTATATATGTATATCTTATAGATATTGTAAAATAAAATCACATTCAGCCTCTGTCTAAACCATCCATTGGATTTTGGTACGATTTTCACTAATAGAAAGAGCAATAAATGAGGAAAGTTTACATTGCATTCATGTCTTTGAACTAGTCTTCTGGGGAATACTTCTGGGGATTCCCCAGAATCTGTCAGGCTATAGTTCCTTACAAGGCTATGGTTTTTAGACCATAGCTTAGTAGGTACCATGCACTAGAATAATTTACAGGTAAAGTCTGATCGGGATTTAGATATGCGTGTCCGGTATTGGAAATTATTTTTTATTTAATATAACTTGAGTGAGATAAGGTGTATATTTACTTTTAACCTGTTGAAAATATATTTTTTCAGATTTCTCTATACAGTCACTTTCAATTATTGTTTCGTCTATCACTATCACTTGAAAATCTTGGTTTTTTTTGGAAACCTTTTTAATTAGAAAAAAAAAATAAAGAAGCCACTGGAAGCCAGGCCTCATGTAAAATTGGCTCAAGGAACAAGACACTTTTTCCCTTGATATCTTGATGTGTATAATGGCTAACTAAATGGTAACAAAAATAATCTCACGTATATACGAGTATAATGAAGTTGTCAAAGCGAGAGTTGCACGCGAGGGGACGGCCTTGCAACTGTGAAAGGCAACTCTACTCGTGAGCCCGATAACGCGAACGTTCCAACCGGCTATCCCGCGGCGATACTTTGATTCCTGTTTCTGTCTCCACTTGATTTGTATTCTTATGCCTTACGCCATAAGGTCGTCACTAACTTGCATAGAGAGTTGAGGAAATTTTTGACACGTCAAAAGTTTTATCATTCCAAAGTTTCACAGTGCAATGCAACACTATATTAGCCTAGTAAGTTGTCATCATTATCCAATCCAATTAGTGGATTTTTGTAGTTAGGTGACTAGCGAAATACGTGGATGTAAGTTGTTACACGGCTTCCGAAGAGAGAAAGAAAAAGTGTCATATACTTAAAACTTTTTTTAAATATAGTTTGATAGTCACTATTATACTATACGTGCTACTTGTTGGTAGCTGTCGACATTTCATATAAATACAAGCAACTCAAAGCAATAAGGACAAGTAAAACCTTTAATGCCTTAATATCCTACGAATACTACAAATGTGAAAATTTATGATTAGATAGGTAATGAAAGTATGACTTAAGCAAAAATAGGTAGGTATTTATAGTTTATGTATCATCGACGAGTTTAATTTTTTGCGTTAATTTGTTTTCCATAATTTAATACTAAAAACTTGTTTAAATTGAAAACTAAGTACGTATATATCAATTATGAAAAGTCCTTGCGTAGAGCTGTGTTACGGACCTATAAGACTTTTTTTGTAAAATATTATTTTCACGTAATTTAACGTAATTAATGGTTGATTAAATATGCAAGTCTATTTTATGTTAAGATCGGCAGACAGGCTGACGGTCCACTTGATGGTAGGTGGCTCCCGTCGCCAATAACACAAGCAACGCTACAGGTGTTGCAAGTGCACTGCCGACTACAGTATGATTGAGGATAAGGGACTGGGAAAGGGATAGCTCTGGCGTCCCTTATATACCTATTTTTCCACAATTATAAGTAGTTAGTTGATAGAGCCACTGATGGGCTTATCTACGATTGAATACGTCAGTTGCATTGCTTACATCAATTGCATTAGTTGTGTGACATAATAGGAGTTTATGTAACCCGATAGTTTCTGTGTTTACCAGTTAACTGCGTACTCATTTAATACCTTATAATAACTTTTGCGACATAAAAAAGAAGCTTATTAATTGCTTTGCTTCTGCTTCTGCTAGTGCAATCTACCATTAGGTGAACCGTCAACTTGTCTGCCACCCATTCTCATAAAAGGGAAAACAATGAGATAAAATTAAAAATATATCAACATCATATCGACTTAATATATCAACATGTAATTTACACTGACATTTGAAAAATAATTTGTATTTGCGGTAATAAATTTAATTTCTAATAATTTCCGAATGCACATTGTAGATAATTAATTCAAGATAACCTTTGCTTAAAATATTTAAAACCGTTTAATAATGACGCATTTTAAGTCTTAACATTTTAAACAAGCATTTAAAATAAATGGTAAAAATTATATTTTTAGAGATTGTAATTTGTAATATAGTAATATATAATATTTGAAAAATGTTCTCCAGTAAATGAATGTTATCATTTATCGTAGAAAAACCTTGGTATTTTTTTTCATATTCATTTACGATAAATTTAAAAGAAATCAACGTGTCGGGAAAACTTCGACTGTCAAATTTTAGATACCAATTTTAGAGTGTAATTTCTCTTTTCGGAATTTTATGAAATTCCTTTAAAAGGATCTATAAGTCTTGTATAAAATCTCTTTCTAAAAAGTCTTTATAAAACCTTTACAAGTCCTTTAGTAAATATAAAGTGAATATTAGTCGAACACATTTAGTAAACACTCTTTTATATTTACGTAAACATTATTTCTAAAACCTAACATAAACTTCAGCTTACAATTAGCCTATAGACACATGAAAACCTTTAAAAATACATGTCCCAAACTTTAAATCTCATTTACTCAGAATGTTATGCGATTATTTAAATTTTTTTTACTCCACAAATATTTCTAATCTATATCGCTACCATTTCTACATTTATAAATTAAGGTACGCTACTCCTCCGCTAACCTCTTCTAAACTACCACACGAATTTTGATACGGTTTTCACTAATGAAAAGAGCGATAAACGAGGAAGGTTTGTGTATGTAATTTAAAGAAAATTGTATCCCTCGTATAACAGTCCAGTTGGTAGTTAGTAATAATAATGCTCTAAACAAATGTTTATACTTTATTAAACTAACAAATATCTAAATTAACTCTGTTTATTCGCGTTGTGCACTAGCTAGACTAGCACTAGTGCACAATATATTAAAATGTTAGTGCAAAACTTGGTTGAGTTTGCTTTAGAACAATTCTTTGTGTATTAAACATCTAACTGCGTTCAAGTAACGCCCGAGTACCTTTCAAAGTATACAAACTTTATCTATGAATTAGTTTAATATTATTTCACTTTGGAGTTTTCAACACGAAACATCCTTTGTACACAAAAGGAAAAGATCAAGTAAATTATTTATTAATTAAAATATATTATATTTGAAAACTTTATTTCATTTAGAAGACTTAATAAAATTAGATTGTGTCATTTTTTGAAACTTGAGAAGTGGGGTCAATCAACCAATGACTGGGGCCCAACTGGGGCCAACCAATGGTAAACACACTATAGGCACTAATTGTAATTGAACAAAGTATTTATCAACCTGTGTTCTATGTTCTATTGTAAGAGAATTTTAGAGCCCTCATTCTTATTGGTTTCTAAAATATCCCGAAATCAGTGTAAATATTAATTGTACAATAGTAATTGATAAAATTATGTGAACTATTCGTGCCAAGCTTTTTTAGCTAATTGCACTCAAGACGTGTAACCGAAACATATAGCTAGTTTCCAAATAAATGAATAGATTTAGAATTTAATAATCAGAATTTGACCAAATTTAATAAAATGTCATCTGGTATACTACAAGTATTGTGATTCCAAATAAAGATTGTTACTATTAGTTATTTTTAACATACAAGGTAGATAAGCTGCTTCTAAAAGTGATCTACTTGTAAACAATATTTAATGGTATTTCAACTAACCTCAATCATTGCAGATATAGCAGATGGCGCCACGATCGATCGACTTGTTGCTTCCAATGAAAACGATGCTTCAGTAACAGTGACCCAATTAAATATTAACCTTATTCGCTAACAACAAGTTCCATTTTCCTCTGTGAACATCAGAAATACATTTAGAAAGACGCGACACCAATTTAACACCCTGCTGCTTTAGAAATAGAGTTTATTGTATTAAGGTTCACCGTTGCGGATAAATAGGATACGTCTAGCGAAAATTGTATAAACGAGGCGCGTGTTTGCCATGATTTTTCTTTTTCCATGTTGTTATATTTGATGTTGACACAATAGTTTGAGTCAATTACCAGAAGTACTTTGTTTTTTCTTTACAAACAGTCGCTGTGAACTGTGAGCCGAATGGTAAAAATAATCTGAGTACTTTTTGAAGTGAAAACTTCTTTAGGCGCGTTGGGCATTATTGAGATGGAAAAAAACCATTGAACTCGCGACACTGTCATGTAATATAACGTAACGTAATGTAATGTAACCACTGATGTAGCTGATATTAATTTAAAATAATTTAAAAAAAGAACAATTTTAATAAATTTCAGTAAAATAAATGTACCTACTAAAAAAATTTTCCATCCAGAAGGGCTTTAGTGAAGGTAGTTTATAAAAAGACTAAAATTAAATACCGTTAATTTTTATACATGTCTGTTTAGATATTTTTCACTAGTAAATATTCTGTGAACAGTCACGCGTGAAAGTTAAAACGTGATTGAACTCATTAATGCAACAGTCGTTGCATTAATGCCATTCATGTATTTGTGCACAAAGATGAATTACCGATTATATATTTCTACGATCCATAATAGCTACATCTAGGGGTGTACCAATCCGAAATATAGACATGGTGCAACCCTATCATCTAGTTAGGTATACATAGTAGATTTTTAATGCAGTAGAACACGAAGTGACCTTAATTAATATCCGCTATAACACTTCTATGAACCCAGAAGAAGTCGTTAAGTTGTTTTTGCTAAAAAAATATAGGAGAATAGGATAATTCTTAGAGAATAAAACTTGTATCGACCTTTGAAAACAATCCTGGTTCCTAACCTTCATGTGCTGTTATCTTTCGATGCGAGGATAAGGGATGACAGTGCACGTTTTTTTATCCCCAATATTTCTCGATCTTATCCACCCCAATCTTATCGACGTCGACAGCGCAATGTATAGTAGTTTCTTTGTGTAGTTAACCACTTACCATCATGTGAACCATCAGCTTGTTTGCAAACAATTATTTTTCATTAATCGCCAGTAGAATCAAAGTATTTAAGGTTTCGTCTCAAATTTATTGTATTCCGCGTTGTCGTAAGACGAGGTCAACAGATTTGCATATAATTGTGTCCCTTGCCGTGTTTCATACCAATTACAGTTTTTGTTGTAAAACGAACACGTGGAACTAACCGCCTACCAAACATCTCTATCAGAGTAATCTGCCAAGCATCTTAAAATGGCTTCCACTGAACCAAGATTAAGTACTTCATCTAATCCTGGACTTATAAGACAAAATCAAAAATAATACCTATACTTCGTCCAATCCGTTCCACCTATCCCTCTATGAATCCTACCCTCTTTGCTATCCCTACTAAGGTATCCTCACTGGGATAAACAATTTATTTACTTTTGACAGCTCATCCCTACTAAGGTATCCATAGATAAAAAAATATATTTACTTTTGAAGTTAGTGATGGGTATCGGAATCGATTTCTTATAACAGTCGACTCTATTTATAAAGAAGTTTTCTTTGGCTAACCATTTTGTATTGTTTAATAACCATTATGGTTATTAAACAATACACCATACACAGGCATTTAAATAACTGTATTTTATATATTTATTTTTATTATTAATGATTCAAGTAATTCAAGTAATTATTCCAGTTCGTATAGAGAAGATCTCGACTGACATTAAAAATCTATACTAATATTATAAAGAGAGAAGATTTGTATTGTTGTATTTTTGTTTGTAATAAATAAACTACTGGATCGATTTTAATAATTTCCCCTATAGAAAGAAAGCTACATTATCAGCGAGCAACATAGGCTATATTTTTTAAAGTTACGCGGACGAAGTCGCGTGCGATAACCAGTATTACTATATATAACGATGAGTTATACATAAGTTACGTGTTATAGACTTCACTATTTGTCTATGGAACTGCTAGACACCAAACACGATTCTGTGTTAAATGTGAAGGTCCTAAGAATTGTTGCACTCTGCGATCAGAAATAAAATGAGCGTAAAACGCTTTAAATATAACTAGTGCCATACATATATGTCAGAGTGAGTTAAGCAGTTCAATTTGGAACCTTATACCTATGTGGCTAAGGTACCGAAGGTTACATCATGACCTGCTCACCGAAGCCCATTTGTTTAACAACTTCGCAGACATTTACAACAAATTGCGAACAAGAGATTTGGGCAAATTATAAATTGGGTTGGATGTAGCGTAATTTACTTTCGATGGTAGTGGTTTTTCGTTAATGTTCATTTAAATGCCAATGAAAGTCAACTAAATGGGCATTATCTATCCGCTACCCTACTGAAACAGGAATAAATTGCAATCATTATCTAGACTGAAAATTTAATAAAATTAAATATTTGTTTCTCTAGTTGATATTGATACAGTTTTTTTAACTAAGGTATAACGTCTAACATCGTCCTTAAAAAAGCAACGAAGCCATCCAATCTCAAGACAAGCAAATCTCCGCTCGCATATGAATTACTGTCTAACTAAGGACGTTTCAATTTCCTATTAGAATGACTGTGGTACGTTTGTAGATGTAGTTTTTAAGGGATTACTTTTACTTTTGTAGTGTCAAGGGCATACTGCACTTATCAACTTCAGTTTTCATTTAAAATTTTAAGTTATTAATAAGTTAGTTAATTTACAAGAGAATTTGTGTATACTTAATATTCACTTGTGTATGAAGCAAAGTTCTGAACATAACGTAGGTAGGATGTATTGCTACGACAGATAGTCAATACTTTATATAGGAAAATAAAATAAATTTACTCCATGTAAAACAACATTACAAGTGTAGATAGAATTTTATTCCTACTTATATAAAACTCGGAAACATTTGAATCGTCACTAAATTTCAGTATTAAATATAAATATAATTATATATTTGTTCTTAATACTTCTAAAATATATTGTAATATATTTGAAAATTGTATTTAATATATCATCAAACACATTATACAATAATGGCAAACGTAAGTAATGCTTTGAGAATCGTTATCGATAAGATTGAATTGAATAATATTACTTTCCTTGTTGTGTGACACTGACAGCTGTCAGCTACAGCGATTTGACTACAATATTGTGACGATATAATATTAGTAATAACTTTTTTTAATTTTGTATAGCATATCTTGTCATAAGTCTAATTGAGTAAATTGCACAAAAGTTTCTCTATACAAGACATTACAAGAAAAAGTGACCTTGTAACCTTAAATACCACGCCTTGTAGCGTTTGAATTTCGAGTTATGTTAAGCAAATATTTTGATCAGCATTTAAAGTAAGGTATCAACTTATTCAACATTATTTATTAGAGGCTTAAATAGGCAATGCATAATTATTAAATGATTACTATGTTAATTCATGTGTCTATATCTAAATGCCTAATGTCAACGTGCAAGTGACATTTCGGTGCTCTTAAAATTTATGAATTTATGGACGGAATGTTGACAGGTTAGGTTAGTGTCAAAGACTAGCGTAAACAAGAAAACTATTTAATTAGTTAGGTAATTATTTTTGTAATGGATGGCGTTCTTTTATTCCTAGCTAAATTAAATATCGAATACAGTTTGTTAGTATGGAGATGTAGAAGTAGGTAATAAGCCATTAATACCTATGACGAAAACTCACTCTCTATTTGGTAGTATAAATGAATATATAATTATATCTCGTACCGGTGGTATGTCTATGGTATTTACAAAGTATATTATAGCCAATAATTTACACAAAGTTTCTTACTTTGGTAACTGGACACACGTATCAGTTCTCACGTATCGCGAATCGAAATCTAAATTAGGTAGACGAGAAATAATCTTTGACTTCTTAATATTTTAAGAATTAAGTTTATTGCTGAACGGATTTATAGAGCTCTCTGTTTCTCAAAGATATTTTTTGTTAGATATTTATAATGTATTTTTTTTTTTCATTCTCCTTTTTTATTGAAATCTGTCACTTCTGGGACAAATTGTGACATGTGGCACATCCTGCTTAATATATTGTGACATTAAAGTGGGTGTATCACATCTGTAATCCATCAATTTCTGAGCCATTAGATGTTTAACACTTGTATCCTCACTAATTTTTGCACGCGACCGCGCCCCTTTTTCTTAGGTGTTAAAACATTTTGACAAGCCCGTTGGATGAGTGATTAGGGTGATTAGATGAACTTTTCAAAGTTTGGGCAATTAACATAAAAAATATAATATTAAAAAAATATTGTTACTCATATATTTTAGTCAAGCGTCACAATTTTTATTTTTATTTTAGACGACCCTAGGGAATAGCACTGTTTTTTCTGGATAAATGGTCTCATAACCCATGGCTTTTCTTGACCCTTAACTACTCAACCGATCATCATGTAATTTTTAATACACATTGTCATGAATACAGAAATGGACATAAAATGTATTTTTCATAAAAACGAGTGATCATCTAAAAATAAAAATCCAACGCCTGGCTAAACTATAACAGCAATAAAGATTGAGCAAATTTAAATGCTTATCTATATAATATTATGTCAGACGTTAAGTTTTTTTTAATTTTCAACCCAAACGAAGTCGCTATAGTTTATAATAATTGAAATAGGCAACTCAAGAGGCGTATGTGATTACAAATCAAGGTGTTTATTGTAACGTAACGTTTCCTGCGATTTTTCTTCAGAAAATTAATGCGTCTGAACAAATTACCTAATAAATAATGTAAATAAAACATGTAGTCATGCCACAAGAGTGTGACTGTGGAGTCTACTTCGCAAGACGTGATGCGTTTCGACACGATACTCCGCGCCGCCGCATTCCACAAATGTCAGCCTTGCAGATATAAGATCTAGGCGATTGTGACGAGCATCATCCTCCATTTAATGCTGTGAACTATTGTTTAAATAATGCTTTATTGTTTGCTTGTTTCATAGATCACTGAGCCAGTGTTCATACATCAACAAAGTTTTAATAACACTTTTTAAAACATAATTATAGTATAACTAGCTGTTGCACGCGACTTCGCCCGCGTAACTTTATAAAAATATATATAGCTACTATAGGGGAAAGAATTTTTAAAATCGGTCCAATAGTTTTTGAGTTTTTCATTACATACATACAAATCTTTTCTCTATAATATTAGAGATATATAAAGACTATATGTCGCATAATGATAAAGATTACACTAATATTATAAATGCGAAAGTGTCTTTGGATGTATGGATGTTTGTAAGTCTTTCACGCAAAAACTACTGAACCGATCACTATGAAATTTTGCATACACGTTGTCTGGGACACCAGAAAGGACATAGGGTACCTTTTATCGTTCAACGCGGACGAAGTCGCGGCCACCAGCTAGTAATCAATAAATGTAATCAAACATTTATTGGTTATAATATTTTTGGAGTGTCGATTCGATAAATTACAATTGTAGCCGAACGTCACTATTGCAGCGCCTATAACTATGAAATGATTACTGTGTTTGTAAAAGTATGCTATGAACTTGAACATACTTTGCCTTCGATAATTATTTCTCACCACTACATCCTATTCACATATGTCCTTCGTTTTTAGACAGTCAAATTCCAAAAGTATCTATCAAAAAGTTACACATTTCAGCCGAATATCGTACAAATCGAAAACGAACGCCTCTGTAAATAATGCCCTATGTTTTGTTATCCTATTACAAACTCATTACAATGATCGATGTACACCAATCACTCTTCGTACGAAATGATAGTTCGTCATTTATTCATACCAGATTTATACCGACGCCATCTTGCAAGTTTGCTAACCGTTAAATTATCATTATGGCATCTCAGCTCTATAATATGGGAGTATATATTTTTTATATAAACTTTCGTTATTCAGGCTGACGTTCCACTTGATGTTAGGTGGTTACCGTCGCCTATTAGATAATGCAGATTTCTATAGGTGTAGAAATTTCCAAATCGGTCGAGTTGTTTTTGAGTTTATTCATTAGAAACATACAAAAATACGAATCTTCCTCTCTTAGTATAGATAACGGCATTTGCGTTCAGGAAGAGCGTTTTAAATTGTTTACAAAGATTCTGTCGCATTTTCTATTTGGTTCTTTTTACGGTGACGCTTTTCATAAAACGCTAGCGATTCCGAAGTAGATACAGCTCAAAGCAACATCTGAATGGGATTATTTTAGTATCCTTTGTCGAGAGGCTCGATTTAGATGAAAGCCGCTATTGTTAGCGTATTTGGTAGTGGCCACAGCGACTACCCATACAACCTTTTTGATTATTAAAATTACCGGAAATGTTTATCTCCTTTGAGATTAAATTACAAATACACTTTTTTTTTTCATTAGTTTAGGTGTTTTCTTTTACGTGAATAAAAACAAAAACTCAAGAAATACTGACTTTACCGTCTTCAGGTAGCAATAATGTACTGGTATTTATGAATAATATTCATGAATATTACTTATTCATTAATTTGAATAACACTTTTCTGCCCAGTAGTAATTAAATCAATATTTTACTTAGTGTATATAAATGTAACTCAAGTTATGGATTAGAAACAAAATAAAGGCAGAAGAAAAAGAAATTGTTCAAATGAAATGTTTTTTAATATTTTTGACTTTTTTTTTTAATTTTATGTTTTTAAGTTTTAATTTTATTTAATCGTTTTTTTTTTAATTAATTTTTATCGCTACCGTGTTAGCTGACCTTTTGAGATACTATGCCCTTTATTAAAGGGTAAGAAAAATAGGAGGGGATAGGCAAGTTGTCTTTGGCATCCGTTCAACCCTTCAACACAAAAGCACACACCGTAAAAGTTTGCAGTCAAGCTTAATGTCTACTTGATGGATACCGTAACCAATTAAGAGAAGCAACGCCATAGGTGTTATAAGTGCGCCGGCGTCCTTAATAGGATTAGGAGGGAATATTAAAATGGTTCCTTACTCACTCATCGAACACAGCAACGTACAGAATTCTGTTATATCACAGTGGCCTTCTGTAAGGGGTGGTTACCGTTGCCAGACTCGCTGTCCAATTAAGACTGCCGAACGCAATACGCCCTGACAAAAAGAATGCAGTTCTAAATATTGTTCTAAATAAAAATATTTTTGTTTCAGGTAATGAACCTTCAAATTCTCAGTCTTGATGAAAAAATAATGAATGTAATTCGATCTAGCAGCACATATATTACATGATAAAGTAAGTAAATATAATAAATGAGAAAGCTTGTTTGTTGTTTAAACACTCCGTTAAAAAATATCTTCCGAAATATAACGGAACCTTTTTATCGCGAACATAAGTAATATTTGGAAGCACCCAAATAATATCTAGTATTAAAAGATTATTTAAGTAGTATTTGATGGGACCAAATGATGTAAGTATTCAAAGCTAGCACTTATATAAGTTAATTGGCACTGTTTATTTCAAAGACCTTTTAGAATTGTGTAAACCTAGCAGTACATAAGTCTAATAAACTTTTGAATTAGGCTTATAGTTTGAGTTTATTTTGAGCTAAGAGATTTTTGAACTCAACTCCTTTGGCTGGAAGCAAAAGAGAAGTAAAGACTTTATATATTGTATTCTGTGTTTTACTGACTATTAAAAATAAAACTGGAAAATTCTTCTGTTCAACCCTACGAATTTTTCGTTGACGTTGAAGTCTTTGGTCTGAGTTTGTTATCACACCCACACCACACTATGTGCACAGCCTAATGTTTTTAGGGCTGTCACGTCAAACCATGTCGTTAATTATGGCGTCTTCAGCAATGCCCGTCACGCGCCTCCGTTGACAAATGACCGCAAGAAGAGGCGGTGAAATGTAATTATTTGACTCCGCGGGGCCACGAGATTAGCGATTATAAAATTTATTTAAACTTTTTTTTTTTGAAACGTTACATTTTAACTAAACGGATTCCGCCATTTGTGACAATTTTAAAGCAATATAATCACGCTACAAGAGCACTAATTTTGCAAGAAATTTGCGTTTGATAAGAATTGCAAGAAACATGTAAGCTACACAATCCAGTCACAACATAATCACTAAATATCCAAATGATATCCTTTACTTAGACTTAACTTAGCTGCAGTAAATTTAATGAAACACGGTTACTGTAAATGCTTAACAAATTTTGTTTGAAAATTGCTATTTCTTTCTTCTCAAAATATCTAAAAAATACATCTACAAGTTTTTTGATTATCACTGTTAAAATATTACTGAGAAACATAACTTTTGGAACAATATCTTGCATATTAATTTTCGAACTAGATGGCGCCTTAATACCTTATTTATACCAAGAGTTAGTTTCTTAGTTCCCAATATTTGAATAGGAGGACGTTATTCCAGGGTTGTGTTTGACAGTTCTTTAAAGTCTAGGACTTTTGTCTAATTTGTCTAATTTTTAACGATGAATTGTAGTTATTGTTCTTTCACCGTGGATAATCGCCATATTTATTTATTTAATCGGCACAGGATCGCGGATTTAGTGGCCTCACACTTTAAGAATGAACAGCGTTGTAAGATTTTTTTGTGACATGTAATCTTTTTGCGGAAGTATTGTTATATGTTCTACCATTGTTGGTGTCGGGTTCGGAGTGATGTGATTTATTTTATTACGATCTCGAGTACTTTTACACCTATTCATGTACTTCTATATTTTGCTTCCATGTTTTATTTTTAATTTATAAAGAATTTTATTAAAGTATTAATAAAATTATCAAACAGATCGAGAAGTAAGGTATTCTTTCAGAAAAATTTAGTCACTTGAGTTGTTTGAAGTACCAAAAGCTTAATGAATCAGTCATCTGGCTTAGAAATGGGTAGGTCACGTCTGTCTCAGAGCAAATGGGAATTAGAGTAGACGAGTTTTGTAATAGAGATCATAATAGTCCGTATGCCGACAACCTGCTGAGCTTATGACCTAAAGGCTATGGCTGGCAGTGGAAGGATGTGGAATGCGGATGACCTATAAAAAGGCTTAGGTCCAACAGTAGACTCTTATGGGCTGATGATGATGAAGAATAACGAATTATTCTTAATCGAAACCTATATCGAATAATGCACAATTATTGTGCATTTGTAGTTGGTTCTTTTATCATAAGATCAAAACGTAAAGAAATACACTAATGCATTTATTTAAAAGTTAAAGTTATTTAACTTAATATACAAGTAATATTTTATGAAGATAAGTAGTGTTGTGTTCAGCTGGCGCCTAGACTTAGACGTTCCCGCCCTGTCGTCGCACGAACGCCCACGCTTCTTTCCGTGAAAGCCTTAATTTAACATTCGAAGCCTAAATTACTATGTGTCTCTCTGAAAATATGTCATACACGTTGCATGTTCATGTTGCTAAATTTGTTTCGTCCTATTTATTCCTTCTTTTTTTATGATTAATGTTAACAGGCAGGCTGACGATCCAATTATTAGCGTATGGCTAATGGCTACAATTGCCTATAACTATATGGAACACCAGTGAGATTGCTAATTCAAGTAGAATGCAGGGCATCCTAAAAAAAATTACTCCTACATTACTTTTTATATGTGTTTTTAGGTTTCATTTAAAGCCTAAATAATTCAGGTACATTTGAAATTAAGTTTACATTTTCTCACTAAAATTAATAATGAATAATGGTATTTTTCTTTGATAAAAAATTTAATTAAAAAATATCTAAGTCAGCCTGTCTACTTGTTATGGGCGACTATTATATATATATATATATATAGTCCTCGTGTCACAGTGTTTGTAACCAAACACCTCCGAGACGGCTTAACCGATTTTTATAATTTTTTTTGTGTATTTCGGTAGGTCTTAGAATAAGTCGTAAACTATTCTCAGACCTACCTCAGAATTGGTAAAGAATTGACTTGGTCTTCAAAAATAAAGAAAAGCCTCAAGTTTGTGTCTGATGTAGCAAGATGTTTGAATATGTGATTTCATCAAATAAAAAAAACAGTTGCTAATACTGCTTTACACATGTTTATTTTTAACTTTTATTACTAAACGTTTTAATGTGAATTCAAAGATAGAAATGATTATGCGAGTGAAAATTAATATGCCCATTTAATATTCGATTTCACGTTTTATACTAAGTATACCATTACTTATAATTATTTTCATTAAACCCATTCGGTGGCACATTGACGCATTCGCGCAACACAACAGATATTAAACATCAATTAGACTTTATTGGTTTTCTTTCAAGTCTAGTGTAAGTCTGTCCGATGAAAGGCACAAGCGATGAGCGAATCCAATTAATTATCATGCGAGAATAATTAATTGCGAATAATTAATTCATTTTCTAAAATTGCTTAATTTTAGAAAATGAAAGGCTTTTTATAAATTATTTTTACTTGCTTTATGGAAAGTTAGGTGGTTTAGGAAACTGTTAAACTTTAAAGTCGTACAAAATAAAGGAATAAATGGGCAATACGAGTAATAACTGGTATTGAGATTTGACAAAATAATATAAGATGATATAAAACTAGAGTATGGTTAATTTATAAACCAGTACAGGAAAATGGTCCAACCTTCAGTATATTATTAGACACATATGAGCAGTTTCCTTTTCAATGCCATACAATTATAGATTGTCACAATAAAGAACATTAATGTATATGCCTAAATAATGTTCTTAAAATATTCAGTAATAGAAAAAAAATAGTAACTTTGGTTTTAAGATAAATAGCTTAATACAGGATAACGTTATCAGTAAATTTGAATGCATAGTATGGGTGAAATAAGTTAGAAAGTCTGTTAGCGACACACGTTTCACAGCTCGCTGCACTCTGCTAACTTGTACCGTAGACAAAACTGTCGGCCTCCTCCCGACCCGACAACATGTCGCCATTGGAATTAAATTGTTACTTCTACTAATCGATAAATATTCATGTATATTCAAACGGTACAATATTGCACGTCATCTTCGGTAACTTTTGCTGAAGATATATTTTGTAAATATTTTAAAAGGATTTTGCAAGTACAGCAGTGTGGTAGATTTATATCGGTAGGCTGATTATCGAACCAATATTCCAACGGAAAAAAGTCCTACGAAGCAGTCGGACCTCGCGGTCTCAGGTATAATTATAACTTTTTTCCAAAATTGTTTGTCCTAACGCAATCCCAAATCTACATCTACAAAGTATATAAAACTGAGATTTGGAACATGTAGATATTTGTTTTAAACATCGATGGTTTTATAAAGAAGCGTATTTTAATATATTTCAACTTAACGCGAAGGCGAAAGCTCGTCACAGATAAAGTTAATATTAATAAATGTTATATGATCCGCAATTTAAGTGAATCTTAAGAGAATTCATAGTTCTCAGAATAAACAATATATTATTACATTTAAGTATAAGACTTAGTTAAAATTAATATCATACTAAGAGGGCTTTATTTTGAATTGAGGGCAGGCTCCTTAACCATTGAATTGGTTGCATCTCTCAATACAACCGCACCGCTCTGCGGTTATTCAATATTGGACATATTTCAACACTAAATAACGTTCTAGCTAATATTACACTCAACATATCCGGTTACCTACTGCGAAATCATTTAAATCGTGAAAATATAATACCTACCTACACACTGTAACTTAAATAAGTAATTGAATATTACATTCAGATTTACATGGAAGATCGTTAATCAACAATTAATTTAATTATTATTAAAATTTTGTAACACGATAACTTATTTTATTACCACGGATTTCAAAATAATACACAATGTATATGTTTTTTATATATTTTTTTAAATTACAACATTAAAAATAATAACAGTTATACTAACTTGTTCTTTTTTTACCAAATTATATGAAATAAAAAAATAAAAGAACTAAGTTATTTCTTGATGAGCCCTTTGGTCAAGTGGTTAAGATGCTTGCTTCAATGCTCTGTCTCAAGGGTCTCGCGTTCGAACCCGTCAGGGCAAACATTGGAAATGAATTTATCATAGTTGGCAGGGCTTAGATACTGCGTTTAGGCACCCGTTTGGCGACAGTAACCACCCTCTTACAGAAGACTACCGTGAAATAGCAGCATATGTGCTGTTGTGTTTCGGCTAGTGGCATTTTTTACAGTATCCATTCTTTTTAATTTCTCTACGCCTAAGTTTTTTTTTACTCGTAGGCAACAAAAGTGACGTCGTAATTTTCTACAATTTTTTAAACTTTAAAAAAAAAATTGGATTTTTTTTTTCAGTTCACTTGCAATCCCATGGTGTTTCTTGTGATTGATGGTAACCAGTGGATTCCTGTATGCCACCTTTTGTCCATAAATTGTCCACCGTAAAACCCTTTTAAAGCCAAAAGAAACATATCTGTATTAGACATTTCTGTTTTCCATATAGTTAATGTTATATCGGTTATATTTTATGTACGATTTTATGATTACGACCCTCATTGAAGTATGTATATTCAGCGTAGCACACAATGTGTCGTTGCGTATTGTGTATAGTGATGTAATAATATTCAAGGTGAATGTCAAGGTCTTTAAATGTCGTATAACCGTTGCGCGTTGGTCGTATACCAGTAGCCACAGAGTAAGGATTTTAAGCCCATTTATTTCTTCTCATTTTGTGTGATATAAAGTGTCTCTGCGACTCACTGGTTGCTTCAGAGTTATTCAGTTGACATTCAAGATGACCGCCTGTCTGCATATCGGTTCATATAAAATAATTTTTGAGTTTATATATTAATATGTAACAAGTGACAGTGTTGTCTTTTCAGCACAAGACATGTGTGATTATCCTAAATCAATACTATTGTCGACATCGCGCTTGCAACACATTGTCGTTCCTTGTTAGGTGACCGATATAAAAAATGTTGACTTAAACTTCCCACAATTGCTTTAAACCATGTTTAAATTGTACCTCTCAATATACATTTATGATTTATGAGAGAACTCGTTCGCATTCATAAACATTCCAAGTAAGATTGTTATAGATTGACAAGATGAAAAACAAATACAATGTTCAGACGAACAATGGGACTGTCTGACAATTATTTCTTGATTTCTTCAACATCATTGTTACAAAGATTCATAGTAGATTTCTTTGTTAAATTGTATCCGAAAGTTTCAATGTTTCTTTCTATTTAAAATAATAAAATATTTTTTTACTTGATCTTATATTCGCCCACTGGTAAAACTTTGAAGATTGTGAAATTTTTCAATTCATTTATTGACAATGTTAAAGTTCGACAATAGCTACTTAACAAAAAAAAGATAATCAGTTGACAAACAGACGGGTAGGTACTTATGTGAAGAATATTTTTTCTAAGATTTTTATATACAAACTAACATTTGCCCGCGACTTCGTCCGCGTCCTTAGAGAGTAGTAATTATGTGTAATTTCATGATGATCGTATAAAGTCAGCTGAGGCGTCAAAGAGTTTGCAAGCAAACGAACTCACTTTAGCATTTGTAGCGAAACTGAATCACTGACTTCCTAACGGAAACTTCCTTCTATTCTTGCTTGGATACAGTAATATTTAAATATAATTTATTGCAATATGATATTTTATAGTTTAGCACAAAAGCGGATTTGCTCAGTTGAATAAACGTTCGTTTCGTACTACGCACATAGCTAATTCAAGGTGACATTAAATGTATTTGCAGTGCGCTGAATATTATTACAATTATTATATAATTTTGTTGTATAATAAAAAAAAAAAAAATAGTAGCACACCTCTTTGAATGTTGAATTTGTTGATGTGATAAAGATATTTTGATTTGATAAAAATCTATATTTGTTCGATGGTAAAAATCGATCGATTGTCCGTTGTACGCTTAATTATTATTCTTCTAAATTACGCAACAGATTTTGATGCGGTTTTGACTATAATTTACAGATTATCTTAAGTGAGAGAAACACCTGTGTTACAAAGTGACCAGATTGACACTAAACTAAATGGTAACATACTAGTATTATATATAAAAATTAACTTTTTAGTTAAATGAGTGCGACCCGCTCCCGGCTTCGCACGGTTGCAATTTTTTTCTGCAATTTAAATATAAAGATTTTCCTCGTTTAACCCTTTTTTCATTAGCGAAAACCGCGTGAAACCTTTCAGTACTTTTTGAGATTATCGCAAATATACAGACACTGTTTTAAGTATAATATGCAAGGATAACGAATATAAAAAATATAAAATAACATTACAATGAAAGTGAATAATAGCTAAATTCAAAATTTAAATGTTATATGAAGAATGCAAAAGAAAATAGTCTATGTATATAGTCATGAGTGATAAATAAATAAATAATACTTTATCGCGAATGCTACGCCACTGAAGTAGAAACGACTGATTCGTTATCGCGTTACGCAGTATAAAAAGAACAAACAAACGCATGTACGTAAACCGTCTACGTATAGGTTCTTAGTTTGAGAGAAAATAATTCATTTTATCAGTGCCCTGGTTGCCGCCATCGGCGCCTCGACCAGATCATGACGTCAAACGCCACTTGATGACGCAATTGACACTTGAACATGACGTCAGAGGTAATTCACCAACAATATAGTTAAGGCTTTCACGCACTGTCGCTGTTAAATTAATCCAGTGATCGCCCACTACTTGAAATTCGACCATATTATTGAATTTGAATTTGAATTATTATCATGCTGCTGGACACAGGCCTCCTCTAATTTTACCGTGTATTAATTGTGAAGGATAATTGGTGTATCGCAGTTTGTCAAAGACTGGTTTGAGTGAGAGAGGTAATTATAAGGGCAGAAATCGCAAAACTTATTGCAAATAAAAAAGTTATATTAAATAGAATTATTTTAATAAAATTGAATCTAAAAAGACTCAATATTACAATAAATTAAGAGTTAAAGAGTATCTTAAAAGACGGATAGAAAGATTCTTGATATGGACATGATAGGATAACATACTGTCCATTAGATGGACTCGAAAGGTTACCAACGTGAAAGACCTGCAATTGATTGCCAAAACACCAAAATCCAAAGGTCAAAAACGCATCATCTAGCTCGTGTAAAGTTTCCTATTTGGGTTATATTTAAGACATGAACGTTGAGACCTTCTTCAGCTGCTAATGTTGGGCTAAGTTGTGGGAAAGAGAAAAGTTTGGTAAAGAGGGAAGTCTTAGCTAAAGACATAGTTGGAGAGGAACCTCAAGAAGAAGATATTCTGATTGCGTATCTTTTCTTCTTAAACACTAACAAACCTTACAAGAATTCATTTAAAGCGAATCACTTGATTTTATAATTATCGATTATTGATAAAAGAAGTGTTTCCTGGAAAAAATACGATCGCGAGGAAGGCATTACGTTACTTCAATGTTATATGATATTATTTCGAAATATCCAATTTCAACTCATTATTAGGTCAAGTGAGTATTAAATTGACTAAATTGAGAAGTCTTCAGTTTAACGTGAGAATAAAAAAATTAAATAAACATTTAGCTTAGTTTCGTTTAAAAATAAATAAATCGACTCAACATTGAGTATCAATTCGACTCAACATTTTATCAACTTAAAATAAAAACATAAAAATAAAAAAATCTATTTCTCAGAAAAAAAAAATTAAGGTCGAAGTCACGGACAAAAGCTAGTAGTGATATATTTACTTACGCAAGAATTTAACTTCGACAATCACATTAAAGATAGTATACTTGAATTGTGTTTTACGTGTTCTGATCCATCTACTAATACATAATGTATTTCTGTAAGAAGTCTTTTAATTTGCCGTAAGCATTTTTTTCTAAACTTTTAATAATATTTTTAAAATAATTAAAAAAAATAGGTATATAGGTATAAAAAAAATCACTTTAGCAGTGATCGAATCGCTAATAATAAAGAATGTTCTATGCATTATCTCTGTGAAGCGCCTACGCTACGGTTCGTAGCAATCGTAGCATCTACGAATAAGACGTAGGCGATTACGTGAGAAGTTCTCGTGTTTCCGAGAAAGCTGAATTTTCACTCGTCGTCTTTAGTTTTCTATCGATTCCTATCCCTCATAAAAAGTATTTCGATTCAAATACAAGTGTATGCGTGTAGTACTTGTGTTTCATCTGCCTAGCGGTTCCTAAGTTCCCACACTTGATTCCACTAGGCTAATACACATAGGCCAGGATTTTGGCTAATATGTGTATAATCATAGAAAAATAATTTTTTTTTTTTTATGTTCTATCATTTCTTTTATTTTTCTTACCTTTCATTGTCATGACGGTCTTAACACACACAAAAGAAAAAAAAATCTATAAATATATAACCGCAGACGATATTAATAATAATAAACAAAGGTTTGGTTACTGACCGACGATTTTAAGTAGGTTTAACAAAGCTTAAGTCGATTTTAACTAACGATCCTTAAGGTTTCAGCGTGGCCTTAAGCGTGTAAGGTGTACCCGTAAAGGAAGTATAGTTTCGTGAAGTTTTAGATTTCCTCCTCTGGAAGAGGACCTTAGCAACAGCGACGTTAATTATTACGCCTCCAAAAGTGTACCACATGGAGGGGGTGTCTAGTCGAGTTAATTGTCGACCGGCTGGTCGGCGCCTACTGCGTACATTTATTGGAGATGACGTTTTTAGCTTGGCCCACTACAACTGAAGGAATAAAATGCTATCTTTATTTTGTGCGACAACTAAGGAAAATTATTTTTAAATTATACCAAATTCAGAAAAAATATATATTATATGTTGAGGTTCGTCGGTAGCAGGCACTTTACTTTTAGAATTGTTTATGATTTAGTAAAACGGTAAACATTGGTACAAAGATATAATTATACAAAAATATATAAAAAAACTGCTTTGGAGATGAGTTTGAACAAACAACACACTAAGAAAATATTGTATTTTCAAATCTAAATCTATCTTAATACATAGATTAACATAGATGTAATAATTTGTGATGTACTTAAACTATATTGATATAAAGTTTCATCAATATCCGTTTGGTAATTTTTTTTGAACGAGTAACAGACTTACATCCATAATCACAAACTTTTTTTTATATTTATAATATTAGTAGGATTAATAAGAAGGTAATGTTTCGTTTGCGAAGCATTTGTAGCTGATTCAGGTCAGACATAAAGTTTGATAGGACCCAATACATTGAAGTTTAAAATAATCTTGTTATCTTCCGTAATCTAACTCCACGTTAAACTTCTCTTTAACAGACACATGTGTTGGTTAGTAAACTTCCAATTTTGTCTAATAGCATTTGGTCTCTTGATAATTTAAAGTTTATACGGAGTGTGAAACTTTGGCTCACTTACTGGTCCTAATATCGCAAGGACGTGCGATATCTCGTATACAAGCAATATAGTGGAAGCTGAAAGACAACTTTACAGTAATATTGTTTGTGTGAATATGTATTTTAATTTAAACATTATTAAAAATTATAATTATAATTTTATTTAAAAGATGGCTATTTTATGATTTCCCATGTACAAATAGTCTTTGCTATGAGCACAAGTTTGGAGAATAACTTAACTACCTATATCTGGTTGAGTGACGTTGAGCTTTCTTAGGATGCCCATAGTTAAAGACCATAATAAAGAAATATGGCATATATATTTTTTATTTATAGATCGTCAGACAGTCTGACGGTCCACTTGAGTGTCGCCTATTAAAACAAACAACGTCATAGGATGCTGCAAGTACGCTGTCGACCTAAGTAAGTAAAAGGAGTTTAACAGTAAAGTGGCTTTTGGCAACTTCTGCGCATTCACCCAAACACAGCAGCTAAATTGTTGCTATTTCACGATAAAGGGGTGGTTACTGCCGCCCAATCCTGACTGCTTAATTTAATATAGTGTTTTACATATGACAAGTTTTATTAGATTTTTTTTTTTTTTTATATAAAAGATGGGTTTGCTCTTGACCAACAACCAACTGTGTAGCAAAGATGAGGCCTAAGATGGAGCGAACCTCATTCTCAACCCAGAAGATGCCCATTCACTCGAACCTTGAAAATATTTGGGTTATATGAGCTCAGGAGTTGCAAACCTTGGCAGTACGCATTATAAAAGGTGTTTTAAAGCGCTTGGTCCGAAATAGAGGGATATCGACAAGATGAGGATGGTAACCATTTGTACGTTTGTATGTCCGATGGAAGAAAGGGGAAGGCGGTATGAGTTCATGTAGCTCTTGAGCACACTCTCCGAAATACATCTTATAAAAGACACATAGACTGGACAATTAGACAAAGAAATCAGTAATTGGCTCATCATCGATAAGTATACCTACCTCATCATATCGACCGCATAACATCGTTTAGTTAGAACGTTGTCAGGTCAGTTAGTTGTTTAGGTAGAGGGCGAAGGCGTTCAACTCGGTCGTCAGAGTAATTTGTACGGCGACCTCAGCGAACAACATAGTTCCATGTTAATATAATTATACAAGAATATCAAATGGCGTAAATTATATACTATTGCGATTATGTAGAGCGAATGTGTGCCAATAGGAATTATAAAGCTCGTTGCGGTCTCGATTTACGATGTTAAATCAAAGGGATTAAGGCCTCGAGCGGTGTTACAATGCTATTTATTATAAATCACTTCGAATAACATAAAGGTTGTTTTAATTATTGAGTTTCGTAGCTATATATGTTTACTAGTACACACACACACATATATATATATATATATATATATATATATATATATATATATATATATATATATATATATATATTTGCTACCTATATCTGGTATCTATGCCTATACCTATCTATCTATATAGTTCTGGGCATTTGCTTTGCGCAGACATAGGAGGTGTGATAAATTAGAAAAGAGCTCTGTGAAATTGACACACCGAAACACATTTTTTTTTACTTTGTGCAGCTCTTAATATACATATATAGATACTTAATAAGATTATTTATTATAATTTTTTGCTGTTAACAAAAACATTGGTTGAGTTGAAAGCTCGGCCAAAAGTTCAGCTAAATTGTGCTTATTCAGTACTAAAAACAGGATCAATATAAAATGGGAATTTATTATTTAAACACTCCAGTCAATTGCAAAATGGGCGATATGACATGTAAATGTAAAATTACGATTATCACGGCTGAATTAAATTAATAGTAAATTGAAAGTTTATAACGTACTTTAATAATATTTTAAAGTTACCTACTTGCTTATCGTTATTTGATGTTAACTACATTAAATTTGCTTAAAGTTCTTTCGCAATAAATACAAATTGTGTTATGCTAAATGGCTTGCATAGTCCATGTGCACAAAGTGGTTCTGAATTACAAATTGGCAATGTAGTTTTGTTTTCTTTACAAATGTTTTTTAAAAAAAAAAAACAATGGAAACTTTTCCTTTTATTTATTTCCTCTTAATATTATCCTTGTCATTAATTTTACTAAGGGAGACAGTTGTCATGTTAATGTATGACAATGAAGCTACTATCAGCAATTCTATCGAGCTTTAAGTGATATATTTAAAAAAAAAACTTAATTTAATTCTGTCATAAGAATCAAATCTAAGTTAAGGTTAAATTTGATATTATTTAGATTCATCGCAACGCTAATTTTCGACTGGAATAAATACTAGGTGTTATATTATAATACACAAAATTTTAAACAAAAATTAAGTCCAAGATCCTGGTTAAAGGTCTAAGTTTTAAATTTTAATTCGACACTGATACCTAATACCTAAATTTTTTCAAGTATATATTAATTGACTGCAATTTAGGGCATTTTTTTACCACTTTTGAGCACGCCTGGCGGCAGTAACTAGTGAATAAGGATTCCTCGATACCTTCCTTATCCCTTTATCCTATCAAGGTCGGCAACCACCTATACGATATATATGACGAAACACAAAATGTTAACCTGTTTGCCTAAAAATAAAACTAGTTATAAAACTATAAAACTAAAAACTAAGTTAGTTATAAAACTAGCTGGTGCCCGGGACTTCGCCCGCATGAAAATTATATATTAAAACCTTCTTCGAGAACCACTCTATCCATTGGTGAAAACAGCATAAAAATTGGTGCAGCAGTTTTTGAGTTTATCGCGTACAGACAGACAGAAAGACGGAGGACTTTGTTTTATAATATGTAAGGATATACGTACTAGCTGTGACCCACGGTTTCACTCACCGTTTAATTTTAGTTTATAAACTATTTCACGAATTCAAATGCATAAATGATCTTTTGAATCCGGCGTGAAATACGAGTCGACCTTCAACCAAACAAACAAACCCTTCAACTTTATTATATTAGTAATTTTAGTAAATACTATAAAAACATAGGATTCTTTTAAATTCGATAATAAGTTCCCATGGGTTAAGATTTGCCGATTATAGGACGTGATTTATGTAGATGGCTCTATAGCTACGTTTCGGCGATTGAGTAACAAGTTCCCATGGGATAATATTTCACATTTTCATGTGAAAACTGGTTACGTATTTTACAAATTGAATCCTATCCGGGCAAAGCCGAGGGAAAACTAGTAATGACTTATTCAACTTATAACTCAAAAGATAAGGCTTTTAAGTTTGCATTACACTAAAAATTTAATTTTTTTTAAGGGTGCAAAAGTGATTGGGAGGTACACACGACTAATCGGTCATATTAGTTAAATATATATAATAAAAAAAAAGTTTCTTATAGGTAGCGTAGGCTTAAGAATGACTTGAAAAAGACTGGACCGATTTGGCAATTTTTTATATAATAGGTCCTAATGAGGTTTTAAAGAGAGAAAAAAAATATAAATTTTTTTTGGAAATATTATGAAATTTGGAACTTATTTTTCGACTGCAATTTCTTTCTATTGCCATTTCGTATGAATGTTTATTTTTTTTGTGAAATAAAATACTTAGTCGAATCCGAGTTTACAACAATCAATATCTATGCGGACTTTGGAGTAAAGCTTATAATTATGTAACATTTTATTTGATTTTTTTTTTCTGTCTCTACCTGCCACTTCATAGCACTACTATTATCTAACATATTGTCTAATTGCGTACAAATGCAAATTGAAGCATTAAACTGTGAAGTAGTTCTTTCACCTTCCAGAAGTTGGTTTTAACTACGACTTTATCAGCGGGCTGTTGTGATAACAGTTATTTTATAGGTGCTAGGTAATTAGCCGTCGGTTATCAGTCGTTTGAATGGTAATTTTATTGTTTTAACTTTATTCCTTTGGGGGCTATTGTAAAAGGAAACTGTTTCTTTTAAATATGTAGTGGGTAAGACACAAAGTCACCTTATTTTCAACTCACCTTATCCTTTTATACTTTTCCTCAACAGGGTCTTAGAGTACACTTTCCAACTCGTGGAGCTTACTAATTCTATAGTACGTAATTCCATGATTATTCATTAGTTGTTGCAATACATCAGTCGTAGCAATACATAAAAAAACATGACATTACTGAGACATAATGTTAAGGTTTGCATGTAAACAAAAAAACTAAAATTTATTTCATAAATTATTGTAAAATGTGCAGAATTTGTGACATTTTAACGAGTTGATAATTACTGACTAAAAGCCAAAAATGTTTCAAATTAAAAATTAAAAAAAAAAAATCGTATATATAAAATGCATCTAAATATTTAAATCTTTTAAATGCCTTTATAATTAGAATAATCTCTAAGCTTATGCTACACAGAGTCTGCTATGAAATAATGAGGCCTATGGGTTGGGCTTAATCCCATAAGTCAATCCACTTAAGTAACAAAGTAAGAATAAAAATGATCACAATGAATATATTATGTAACCAATTGTGCACACTACTCTGATTAAGTCTGTGTAACTTATAAAGATAAACTAAGCACAATATTAGTCCAAGAAGAAAGTGAGGCACTCAATTTGGGCGTAATATCTCCACATGTGCCTTAGGGAGCTCTCTTCCATTTGCTTCGCCCACACTCGCGGTTACCAGATACCTACTGGAAAATGTACTTATTATATTTACCTACATATAAGTCAAATATATGTTATACAAATATACTCATGTTTACTAAATATGTCCTTCTATAAATCGACTTGAATTTAGAGTTGGATAGTGTTTGTGGAATAGTGAAAAAAATATATATTTAAACCAACTTTATACCAATTTATTTCTCAATACATAATCCATTTTATAAATGTGAAAGTGACTTTGTCTGCCTGTCTGTCTTTCACGGCTTAATTACTCAACCGATCATCATGACATTTTGCTTACACGTTATCAGGGATACAAGAAAGGACATAGGGTATCTTTCATTCAGATGAAAAGTGAATACTATTGCCAAGGGATCATCTAAAATAAAATCTACGATCAGCTAGGATCATCGTCAGCTAGGATGAGCAATAAAATTTATTAGTAAAGATTGAATGAATGTTTTAACTCCTAAGAAAAAGGGGTGCGAACGAAGTGGTTGACAAAAGCTAGTTAATTCGATAAATCTTATTGAAATATGCACGTCACGTCCTTATTATTAAGGATAAGTTCGAATAAAATGTTCTTTCTAACCACTTAACCGAGGATCGGAATGAAATTTACAAAGAGATGATCGTTCATCATCCGTCTCAATTTGCAGAGGCTGTTGAACTCAAGAGTGCAATTTTTTTAACATATAACGTTATCTGTGTACGCGTATTGTTCCTTCTGATATTATGTATGTTTCGGTTCTTGAACACGGTTCTTTTGTTTTAACTTTTTTTATAATCCTTTTAATGACGCCTTTTATGTCGGGAATATACAAAATACATTTTATTTCCTAAGTATGTTTTTTTTTAAATCATCTTTTTAATATTAAATTAACCCAACTCGGTTTGAATGTCTTTGAATGTTTGAAAATTTGTAAAATTTGAGCAATAGTACAATACACACACTTGCAATGTGTATGAGTAGATATACACACTTTAGTGTGTATATCTACTCATATATTCTTGGTCATATATTTGTGCATTCGTCTATGTAGATTTAAAATGCTGTAAATTTCTACATAATTTTATTAAATTTTAATGATTATATTCTTTACAATCTAAAGAAATTATGTACAAAGATGTATAAGGGTTATAAAATTTTAAAATTGAGATAACCAGTTTGAAATCGAGTCAGAGAGCAATAAGTCACTGTCCGCCTCCACCTGTTTCTCTGCAACTTTTTCTTAACGATACAATGGATTTTTATATTTTTTTCACTAATAGAAGGTTTGTGGTGTATCATTTGCAGAAATAAAATTGCATCCACGCGAAGCAGGGGCAGGTCGTTAGTATATAATAAAATGCGTAAATGAAAGTCGTTAATAAGTAGGTCAATTGCCCATTTTTATTGTTATAAAGTAATTTTCTGTACGAGATCAACGCTCATCGCAAAGTAATCATTCGACTACCTACTGGGACGTTTTTCAATCAACTGCATGACGTTAGGGCTGGGCCTTTGACGAGAAATAATCGACACAAAAACACTTCTTATAGAATTTCTTGTTCATTCGTTGTATTTAATAACTATTTCCATAAATAAAAAAAAAAACTTTATTAAAAAGAAAACAGTCCAGACTACTACTAGACTGTAGTAACTATTGAATCTTTCAGAGTTTACAAATGACAGTTTTTTTTTTTTTAATTTATCTTAGTGGCTATTTCTGGTCTGCTAGAGTACCAGTATCATTTCGTCCATTGCCACAAATGACAGTTAAGATAAAGAGTAACATGCAAGCAAGCAAGCAAATTGAGTATACTCATTTAATACGTGTAATGTTTCCTTATTAATCCTGAAAAAATAAATAAATAAACAATATGTTTAATGAAATAAATGTTGTCATTACAATACAAAGGCGCATGGTATAGTTATAGCTTATTTCCTGTAAGATTTCTTTCTGCAGAACAGTTTTAAGTAAATTAGGAAGTTCTGATACCAATATTCAACCAAAAGAAAATAAAGAATTTTCTCTAACAAAAGATTTATCAATAACAGCTATAATTAATTAACTAACTCTTAACATATTGGACACTTTACATAAAAATAAGATATTTAATTAATATATTATTATTTCAAGTCATAAAAATAATAACAGAAAAGAGAGCTAATAGATTTATTTATTTTTATGGTTGCTAGAAAGGACACGAAATGTCTCTATTAAATTTTCCTTTCTCATTCCAGAGTTGTGTTATTACAGAATTAGCATGAATCAAAACGTGCGTCATCATTTTCATTTTACGCACTGATAGCCACGCCGTGGCCTTGGTCCTGAATAAATACACAATATTGTGTCTGGTTAAGAACCATTCGCTTCTAAGAAAAGTATTTCATTTATATTTTATAAGAAAAGTATTCATACTCGTTTTCAAAAAGGAATCATTGCTTTATTTAATTATTTATAATTTAACTTTTCATCCTCGTATATAAAAGATATAATTATGCTGTTATTTTGTTCTAAATTTACTTATATCCTTTATTGTGTTATAAAATAAAATATAAGTTTCAAAGGAAACTTGTTGTCTCACTGTCGATAATGAGTATAATTATCGATAAATTGCACGCATCCCTACAGCGCTCCGGGACGCTATTACCCGTATATCCGGTCAACGAACTAACACACCTACATACACATTTACCAAGTTAGTAATGCACACATGCATATCGTCTGACCAAGCTAATGGAACCCCTATGGGTACGTTGACCTCCTCCGGATATCTTGTCGATTTAAAGCTAAAGGGGGGATTAGGGGGTCATTTTTAAATGGCCAGGGAAAAATATTTTGTTACAACAATGTAACGCAACGCGTTGGTTTAGCATCGGAATGTTTTTTAGATTTTTTTTCTTTTTGTAAGTATATTGAAATAAAAAATGTTTGTTTATATGAAGGCAGGCGGGCTTACGATCCACTCGATGGATCAACGCCGGGTCGTTGTCGACCTTGCTAGGTTGTGGGATAAGAAGGGTTAAAGGAAATAGGCCCTAGTCAATACTCACAGCAAAACATCATACTATTATTTTTTTGACTGATGTTTTGACTGCAGAACACTGTTTTCTGACTAATCTTATAATATTAATAATCGTTATGCATTACTTGAATATATAGAACCTTTCTTTCTTCTTTGTTCGAGAATTCTCTTCGATAAATGTCTTGACCTTATTTTGTGTACAAACCGCACGATTCGTAGAACCGATATGTCTCTGAAGGTCTTCTTGAAAGCGCTTTTCCTCATAGCGTTTTCCCCACAGTTAGAGCGATTTTTATTTCAAATCTATATACGAATATAAAAACTCAAAGGTATACGAAATCATGTACGGCTACTGCATCAGCAGACGAGTGTTGGTTACACCTTTAGATGAGTCCAGATTTAACGAAATGTGTTATAAAACATAGTTATATATATAGCATCGGCCATACATCGGCCATGTTATATAACTTTGTTTTGTTGTGTTATCGATGTCTTATAAAACAAAGTTATATAACGTCGGCGCGTGAGTCATATCTCACGTGTACTCTCGATGTGACCGAGAGAATTGAAGATATCGTTATATATTGCATTGTTATAATACAATGTTAAATAATGTTGAACAAAAATATTAGATTTATAAACATGTTATTTAATTATGACGCACCTTTACACAGCTTTACTTTTCAATTTTAATTTTGATTTTAAAATGTGGCGCTGTATACAAGCTACAAAACAAAGCAAAATAAAAATATCTTAGAATAAAAAATTTCTTAGTAATAAATTAACTTTAATTAAATAAACATTGTCCTAAAAATTAAGCTCGAATGCCAAGCCCACCCTTAATTGTTTACATACGTAAATAAATGTAAACCAAGAGGGTTTCTTAGAAAAAGTGAAAATGTAATTTAAGAAGTAACCTCAATTGTTTGCCTTACTAGGCGAATAAAAGTTAGTACATCCGTAAAAATGCGTACCAATCAAGGATTAAATATTTTTTTTTTAATGTACAATGTATAAAAGGGGCAATATGTTTTGGACAGGGTGCCGATTAAAATGTGCCCGCTAATATTTTTAATTAAATTAATAATTGTTGACTGTTAAGGGAAAAAAATTCTTCACACCACAGCCATATATATATATACCTATGTATTAAATTGAAAAGTTGAAAATCATTTTCATTTTATTTAATATGTTTTAATTTGTTTGAGATAAGAATTGTTTCCTTCGTTGATTTCTTGTATGTAAATTATTTGCCTTGTTGGAGTAATGAACTTTATTCCTACTGTGATATTAAAATATGGGTGTGTAGTTACGTTTTCCAACGACTCCTTTTGCTATTATATTAATATGCGACTTCGCCCGCATAAACTTTTTAAAATATGGCCTATATTATTCACTAATAATGTAGGTTTTCTATAGGTGAATGAAATTTCAAACTCTCTTGAAAACTTCAGTTTTTTTGAGTTTATTCATTACGAATATATTATATAAAATAAATGTTCTCTCTTTGTAATATTAGTATTAGATAAATTGGTTTAAATGCAGTATTAGTACTTTAATTTACTAGTGGCCTTACATAAGACCACCGTGAAATAACAGCACTTGTGCTGTTGTGTTTTGGTAAGTGTGTAAGGGATTCCAGAACCTATTTCCTATCCCCTTCCTAATCCCTGTTCCTTATTCCTGCTATGGTCATCAGCGCACTTGTATCAACTGTTACGTTGCTCGTGTTATAGGCAACGGTAGCCATTTACCATCAAGTGAACCGTCAGACTCTCTAACGAAACTTTATATTAAAAACTAGCTGTTGCGCACGACTTCGTCCGCGTAACTTTATAAAATATAGCCATGTTACTCGCTATAGGTGAATTAATTTTAAAATCAACTCAGTAGTTTTTGAGTTTATTCATTACAAACATACAAATATTCTCTCTTTATAATATTAGTATAGAAGTATAGAAAAAAGCAACTTACTACATAATAACAGTCTGAAAATTGTCTTAATATTTATCTCAAATGACTAGAAGGTTTTATTTCAAGGAACATAAGAAGAGAGGTCTTATTATTATAAACAAACCGTTTATACAAAACAATTTATTTAGGTTATATAAACTTAAAGGGGCGAGACGGTAAAGAAGAGTGATACAGACAGCTTCTGCAAACGATTGATAAAAAAAATTGTCCCCTTCACATTATGTAAGACGATGTAAAAGCTAGATAGGTATTGAAGGAAAGTTTGTATTCACTCACAAAGAAATGTATTTGTATTAAAACGCCCACGAAGAGAACTAATGTATGCTGAACTATGCTAAGGGAAAATTTGTTGCACATGCTGGCTGGAAATAATCTAGAGCTTCTTACAATCCTAGTAACTTTTACTTAAAACTTTAAAGCTATTACCGTTGATAATCATTTTTTTCATTTCGCTACTTATTTATTTATTTACTAGCTGGTGCCCGCGACTTCGACCGCGTTACCCTATGTCCTTTCTGGTGTCCCAGACAACGTGTATGCAAAATTTCATGGTGATCGGTTCAGTAGTTTTTGAGTGAAAGAGTCACAAACATCCATACATTCATACATCCAAACATACTTTCGCATTTATAATATTAGTACGGATTAATATAGTGAACATAACATACATTTAAATTGTATTTATTAGTATAGATATAGGCAAAGACTGATAAGCGGATGATGCCGACACGACCCAGGTTTGTTCAGCATGGAAACAAGTTAAACTTTATAGAAATAGTTGAACGCAATCAAATGCTTATAATACATTGTTAGAATTGTCGACGATCCCTTGCTCACACTACAGTGATTAGAACACCCTAGTATAAGAATAGAAGATAGAAGTAGCTTCTCTGTACCTAAAATGGCGAGTTTTCTTGACATATTGTTCTAAACAAGCCGAGTTTTAACTTTAATATATTATTGACTGGCGACCCGCTCCCGGCTTCTCCCAAGGATGCATTTTTTAATATACACAAACCTTCCCCGTTTATCCCTCTTTCCATAAGTGAAGACCGTATTAAAATCCGTTGGGTAATTTAGAAGTAGTTAGGGAGAAACAGACAGGACGAATTTATTTGTTACTGTGAGTCAACGGTAACAGATAGAGGCAAGCCATCACAGAGTTTTATTTAGGATTTTAGAAGAACTACAATTCTCTTGTACAATAATTTTTATGTACTTACGTTTTAGCTTACCTAAGTCATGTAAATTTATTTTTAGGTGACTTGGTTGTACATAAAAGATTAGATTTTATTATATACATAAAAGTTTCCTGAATAATTGTCTAACTGGTGGCGCAAAATCCGTTGCGTGATTTAGGAGGAGTTAAGAGGGAACGCTAGGAGCGTTTTTCCATACAAATTTCCCTGTTTTCTCCCTGGATAATCCTTCTAGAGCAAAAATTTTTTGTCATAAAATCTAGGTCCGCTAAAGCTATGGGATCTAGCTATGGGAGCTAAAGCTCCCTATCATTTCTTTTTTTTTCCACCAACTAATTACATAAGAAAATATGACTTCTCAAAAATCGTAATAAATGGCCCTTTTGTGTGACCCTAATGCGACGACTATGAAACAAATTTGAAAGATTTTTAAAATAAAAAATAATAATAATAGGGACATAGTTTCGGTCTTCTTGAAAATATTTGTGTAAAAATTATTCGATAGGCTCAATTTTTAGAGGAGAAAACAGGGGACTTCAAACAACAACAAATTCTGCTGTATCCGCGTTCCCTCTTAACGGTTATACAGACAGACGCGGAATGCGAATACAATTTTTTCTATATAAAAGAATTGTAATATCACTATTTTATTACAAGGATAAGTTTACAGTATTTTATTCATTGTTTACTTTCCACGTAGTCCATAATGTTTTATCCTTGGAATGTACAAATATTGGAACAAAATCTCTTTTGAGATTTGTACGTCTATCTACAATAAGGACTTCTTTAAGCGTGCTGTAAACATATTCTTGTAGGATCGGCAGCGCACTAGCATTCGCCCTGGTGTTGCTTGTGTGTTTAGTCGATGGTCCTAAGTAAACTCTGAACCTGCCTGTTTTCATTTTCAATATAAAACTTACTCTTCAATTACTATTCATGTGGCTTCACAAAATAATTTATCATATAGTTTATCTATCATGAAATCATGACAATTTAATGTTAAAAATCTAAATAATATTATGAGTCAAGAAGAATTGTAAATATCTTCACACATTCCACACAGCGCCATCTAGTTTCACAGTAAGCAACTATATTATACTACATAGATTACTTTTTTTGTAAATACATATTACATCCATGACTCAGGTACAAAGGTAAAATGTTTACACATAAACATTTGCCTCTAGCGGGATTCGAACCCACTAGACCACTAGACCAAACGTGTCGTCAATTGTAGCAGTATATTTTCAGACTTTAATTTTGATTATCTTCCAGCAGATTTATTGATAATTTATTAGTTTATCGGGAAAAATTGAAAAATTAATTATAATATTTTTTTTTTCATTAATAAAAACCAAAACGTTTTGTAATGATTCCAAAATGTTACGGTATTATAGTCGGCATCGTAAAACATTGCGAAGTTCAAACGAATTTCGGTTGCCCGCATTGTTCCCTTCCACGCAGCTTTATTACAATACGGGCAGACGTGTGGCGAAGGTTAAATTTTATGTAACGACTACATACTTATTTGTTTTCTCACTTGTTATTACTGTAACCATTTTTCATATACATTTATTTACATTTAGGAAATTTACAGGCTCACGCCTGGAACATAATGTGCACACATATGTGCCACATAGATGATAAAAAATGATAAAAAGTTTTGTGTCGAATAAGAAAGAGAATGGCACTTATATATTCTCTTTCTCAAGCGATAAAATTGACAGCGATAAATGTGAGGTAACTGTAATATTTCGGGCATTTAATGAGAAACTAAAGATACAGTATTATACAAGGCAGAACAAGAGAAGACTCCAGAAGATATCATGAAAAATTTCATCCAAAAAAAAATTAAATAACTGTACCAGAGGACGCGGAAGAAATCGTGGGCAGAAGCAGTTAATATTATAATTGATGAAGGCTGTTTTTTTGAAGTGTTGCCTCGATGTTATAAGAGAATTTAAATGTTGGCAATGCAACGCATTGCGCACCAGTTGATTTTATCGGAATAGCGCAACTAACTCATTAGTTCGACGAAGCAAACGCGATGCAAATGCCTCGTCGAGTCGTTTTGACTTATATGTGTTGCATAAAATCCTAAATAATCAAAATTGCTTTACCTGTAACAAGATAATTACCTATTAAATTGTTAAAAAACTTACCAAGACGTTTCTGTATCTAATAACATGGTTATTAACATTAATTTTATCACTTTAAGGCAATATTTTAAGACTTCCTTTATCAAGGAAGTCTACTGATCTGTTGATGTTAGGTATCTACCGTCATGTATGCTGCAAATCTTAGCAAGGTAAAGAATTTGGAGATGAAAGGGAAGTGGACTCAAGCATCACTTATTCATTTATCGAAAAACATAAAAACATTAATATTGCTATTTTATGGTGGTCTTCTGTATGGGGGTGATTACTGTCGCTCAATTTATGATTGTGAAAAATAAATAAAATGAATGTTTAATTTGAATAATGTAACGCTTTAATTTGAATAAATGTATTTTCTTTTTGTTTCAGGTAATAAAACATCAAATTCTTGCCAGTCTTCTGAAGAACAAATAAATGTAACCGGTTTGTGGTGTAAAAATATATATTTTATAAAGTTAGTGCATTGCCTAGGCTGTCCCAAAGATGGATAATTTGAGTCTGCATATATAAGTTGACAGTTCACTTGTTGGAAGCTAGACAAGTTAATAAATCAATTACAAGTACGCTGCCGACCTAATAGAATTCAACTCTCTTGAAGGATTTCATAAATATTTTGTTTAAAATAAGGCTTCTGAATCAGCCTGTAAGAGTATGTTTCTTTATCTATCTATTCTGTATTATATCTACATATTGATGTATATGTACATATTATTTATATGTTTTTAATTATACATAAATATTATAAATTACATAACGCTGTTTCAGTCTTTATATTTCTTAAGCTTACTTCTTCTAAACCAATCAACAGATAAACGAGAAAAGTTTGTATATATAATTTGCAGAAATTACATCCGCACAAAGCCAATAGTGAGACGCTAGTATGCAGGTAATACAGTACGTAATGCGTAGAGAATTTTAAGACAAATACATAAATAAATATTTGGTTAATATTTTCATGGTGTAACGTGTATAACCTAATAAGCATTGGCGCAATGCAATATAACAACCGACCGATCTGATAAACCTTTTAAATTGCCAACCGTTTAGAAGATAATTGACGGAGTAATTTTATTAGAAACGGGCAAATTACAATCGTGACGACTGTACCTACCATTTATTTGAGACAACTATACAATAATAATTATAACAAGTTAATGTTGCAATCATCAATTGTGGTGTGACGGTATACAGTGATTTTCATATTTTGTTTTGACGTGAATAAATGATGTGAACATTAGTCTTTTTCTGGATGAAAAGTACCCTACGTCCTTTTGTATATTCTTGACAATGTGTATGCAAAATTTCATGGAGATCAATTGAGTAGTTAAAGCGTGAAAAGCTTAATAAACAGATAGACAGAGTTAGTTTCACGTTTATATTATTCGTATTGATTGCTTTAGTTGCTTAATGGTATCTATATTATAAAATAATGTCACTGTCCGCGTGACTTCTGCTCTAATTTCTTTTAAACAACTCAACGCACTTAGATAGGGTTTTCTCTAATAGAAAGAGCGATAAACACGGAATGTTTGTGTATAAAATTTACAGAAAAAAATTGTATACGTTCGAAGTTCTTATTGCTTTTATTGCGGCGCGGGTCGCTATTTATTAATAAGTTATTTGTTTCAATAACGTTGTACGTCGGTCCGACAGTGGTACTACGACTGTGAACGTCACATCCATGTCCTGATTTCCCCGGAGACTTTACTTACATTAAATCTAATGCCGACATAATGTGGAATTTATCCGACAACCACGTACACTCGCTTACAAATAAATACGTAGCTTATAAATCTTATAAATCAGAACGTACTCGTCTCTATTAAAATGCCTTACAGTTTTTGTTCATCAAATGTATTGTTTTTATTGGATACAATGACATTTATAAATAATTATTTTGAATTTTCCATAAAGCTGCTCAGCCTAGTGTACTGTATATAATTAAATATATAGTTTATAGGTTTTTTTTTAAATAAATAAATGTTGTTCTCCGTTGAAGAGTCAAAGGCATTTGAATTTGGCGCGAATATGAAGGCCACGCTTTAGCAATAGCATTTTGTACGGTGCATTAGGTAGAGACGCTCTCCTAAATGCAAGGCCGGATGCAAATACCACAGCGATGCAACCGGCCTCGTTACTCGATTGCAATGAGTGATTGCCTTTCTTCACTATAAGCCCACTGCTACACTAAAAGCTAGCAGTTTAAATGCTATACTTTGCATTCTACTTATCAATTGTATTAAATACTTACTAGCTAACCCAACAGACATCGTTCTGTCAAAAGATATTAGATTTTAACAGCTGATGTACAAAAAAAACTGAATTTTTTCTTCATAAGATCTTCCTCGGACTTCAACGATTAATTAACAATAATAAGAATAGAACAGATTTAATGTTTCATTTTTATTT
The DNA here is from genome assembly GCA_944738685.1 of Synanthedon myopaeformis. Taxonomy (NCBI): domain Eukaryota; kingdom Metazoa; phylum Arthropoda; class Insecta; order Lepidoptera; family Sesiidae; genus Synanthedon; species Synanthedon myopaeformis. The sequence continues at coordinate 1,165,075 of OX122921.1, forward strand.
GTACACTTTTATATGTATAGATGTAACATATTAATTGCATATTTTATAAATTTATTATTTCCTTAATATTTAGGATAGAAAGCAGTTTTTAAATACTAAATAGACTAGCAGCATGCACTGGTACGCATCTAACTTTTATCTATATATAACTTGTTTTAATTAATTTAATAAATTATTACACTTTTACTAAATTGCACGAATAATTGTACGACGGTAGTAGCCACTAGACACCTATTATATTTAAAAAAAAATCGAACTAACAACGACAAGACAAAAAATGCAAGTAAATTAAATATTTTTAGTTTACGGCTAGATTCGCTTATCTTGTAGAGGAAGGCAGTGTTTATTTGCAATTCTTTGCACCCGCCGCGTTTCCGTAAAGTTTCTTAAACAAATTCGCTATGCCGGAATGATTTATAAGGCTCTGACCGCCCGTCACGTTTGACAATGAAGCGACAAACGAATATTGCAATCAACGTTTCTAACAATTATATCTGTTTTTTTTAAAAGTTTAATTCCGAACATTACGTGTCAAATGAAACACCTGTTTATGTTTTCCTAGTCCCAATTGCGTATTCACCTTGAATTTGTTTGTGTCTAATTTCACAAAAAAATTCGTTTAATTCCATTATAATTTGCCCTTTCATAATCTGTTGGACTTTAAAAAATTCTAAAGTCTATTAAAACAAGCCACGTTTGTACTGATGAAGAAGTCTTAAGAGATATAATTAAGCCAATTCTATTTAATTGTTTGATTTTATAAGTCTATTTCAAGTGTATTTATTACAAGAAAACTCAATATTAACTTGAATGTTTTTCCACATTATTTTGACCTAATTTACTACGTCAGGGTTTCAGAGTTGACTAGACTAAATCTGTGTAATGCCATATTATAGCGAAAGTATAGCAGATAATATTTAATTTTGTAGCAAAAGGTAACAGACAAAAGGTAACAACTGCGTGAACAGGTAACAAACAGACGGACAGACAGTTACTTTCACAAATCATAATATTAGTATGGATTTATTTTTACCAAAATACGTACAGGAAAATAAATAGTATTAGAATATAATTACAATTGAGTATATTGCCCTTTACAGGGCTTTCTTCTGTATAAACAGATTTTTTTTATCAAATAATAACATAGTTATATAGTATGTTTTATACGTTTGGACTATGTTTATAACATTGTTTTAATTGAGATATTTGTATGTGTTTGTGGGTTTTCTGTTAGTATTGAATTCGGATCGCTCAACAAAATAGTTATTTGAGAATTTATTATGTATTCAACAAGTTATGAATTTATGATCTATTAAAATCTATTGTGAATTTATGAAGTTCAACAAGTTCAGTCACTGTGTCAGAACAGTTCAGCCAATTTGAACTATTCCAAGCAACAGTTAAGTTAAGTGGCTTAGCATAATGCATTTCGCAGTTTTAAGCTTCACAGGCTATGAAATACTAAAATGAATATAAAATATTCATTTTTTGTGACAAAAGATCATAATAGCACTTGTGCTCTTGTGTGTAATTTCGACTCTATTTTTTTTTTTAAATCGACGACGCCATTTCCAACTTACATTTTCGGTATATCTGTTAGCTTCACGCCTTAACTACTCAAACGATCATCATGAAATTTTGCATACACGTTGTCAGGGATACAGGAAAGGATATAGGGTACCTTTTATCCAGAAAAAGAAGAATGTTCTCGAGGGATCATCTAAAAAGAAGAATCCATCGCCTGTTAAACGTGTAATAGCATTAAAGATTTCGGGGAGTTCATATATTTTTTCAGGCTTATTGCGAATGAAGTCGCCAGCTCAAGCTAGTTATGAATAAATAATACAATTTAACAGTTACATTACAATATTTATTCACTAATTGTGAAATGTAATAACAGATGTGTTATTGTTTGAGATATGAGAAAGTTATGCAAATCATTTTCGAGGCGGACCAGGCCAGAGGAGAACCTCAAAGTTAATTACAACTTGCGTCGTCGTAGATAAGTCGGCAGCACCTGACTACTGACAGAGGTATGCCTACTAATATAGAACTTATTATTACCACGATAGAGTTAGTGTTTCTGTAACGTTGGTTTCCCATTGGTCGGCGTGCGGTGCGGTATGTTGGCTAACATTCTACTGATTTTGTGCCACAAAATATTAGCGCTTGCTTCAACGATATTCTATAACTAGCTTGCTTCAATACTAGTTTCTGTCTATGCAATACCTATTTATAATATTATAATTATACAGAACTGGCGACCCGCCTCCGGTTTCGCACGCTTGTAATTTTTTTCTGCAAATTATATACATGAAAATCGTATCAAAATCGTTTGGGCTGTTTAGAAAAAGTTAGCCAGGAAAGAGACATAAGCGTACAGAAACTTTGTTATAAAATATGTATGGGGATGTTTTATAACTTTAATAGTCTTGACCATATGATGATAAATATTGTGTATTAAACTTAGTGTTGACACAATATTAAAATTACGTTAAATAAATAATAAAATCATATTGAAATTTTAAACAAAAATAGAACATTCATCGCCCTAGGTATATTGAAATTTATGTTAGTCTAGCTGGTGGTTAAAATAGAAAATAAATAAGCAACTAGCTGTTGCTTTTATATTTACAATAAGTTATTGGAACAGTGAGTTAAGCCGACTTGGTTAGGAATTAAGTGCTCTTAATACATTCTATAGTGCTTTTTTGTGAGATGACTCTTAAGACATTTTAAGTCCTAATTTATTTGATCAGTTGAGACTTAGGAGTCACAGATGTAGTACTGAGAGAAATGTACGTTGCGTTCAGAATGATAATAACGTTTGCTGATGTCACTTTGTGAGGTAACGCCGCTCAATATATAGGCTGTTTTGTTTTTTTTTTTTTTTTACTAATCTTTGACAGAATTATAAGTTTTACCAAAAAAAAAAAATGTCATGTTAATTTAATGTTATTACTATTTTTAGTAGTGGCATAGACTTATGTCTCTTCAGAGAAACTTTTCTGTTAGTATCTACAAACAAGTCTCTTATCAGACACAATTTTTTTAAACAGTGTTTTATAAAACGTACGTGTATTTCTTTATCTAAAACTAGCTGTTGCACGCGACTTCGTCCTCGTAATTTTATAAAATAAATAGCCAATGTTACCCGCTGATAATGTAGTTTTCTATAGGTGAAAGAATTTTTAAAATCGGTCCAGTAGTTTTTGAATTTATTCATTACAAACATACAAAAATACAATTTTTTTCTCTTTATAATATTACTATAGATTAATCTATACTAATATAATAAAAGCAAAAAGTTGAAAAGTCCGTTTATTAATTTGGTTGGTTGAACGCCTTAAACTCTGGAATTACAAAGTCGTATTTTAAAAATTCTTTTTGCATTTGGTAGCGCAATTCGTGAGGAAATCTTGAACGCAATTATCGGAAAGTTACCGAGAAGAACCGACATTTGCAATGGCATATGAAACTGCGGGATATAGCTAGTAGGTATCCAGCATTGCCGGTAGCAAGTGCAGCTACCAGAATAGTTTAACCTTCTGGACTGTCATAGCTTTGAACTCAATAAATTAACTAAATTTATTGAAATAACCTTAACAAACTAATTTATGTAACAGCTAAGTCACTTGTTTAACACTAGCTTTATCCGGCAACTTCAACCGCGTATCTTTATAAATTTAGCCTATGTGTTATTCGGATATATTAACTATATTATTGTAAAGCTTGAGAAAAATCCGTTCAGTACTTAGTATTTGCATGAAAGAGTATACCAGAATCCTCCCAAACTTTAGCATTTAGACTTTAGAATATTTTTAGTATTTATAACATTCCTAGTATAAAAGAAATTAAGCGATTTTTAATAGTTTAATATATTGTCTAATTAACACTGTCGGAGAAAAGTCAATTTTTTGGTTAAATTTTTTATCTAAACTATTTAAGGTTAAGGAATCTGTTTATTATTTAAGGTGACCAAACAACATTCTACAAATCAAATGACTGTGTTTTAAAAGAGCATCCTGTAGTTCTGTTCATCTAAATTCATTTATCATCAGCACTTCCTTAAAATCTATATAGACATTAGCGGAGATTTCTCGAAGATACTATTCACATCACGTTCTCTTTCATGTCTACAGACGTCTTTCAAAATACTCACATGTGTGTGTACTTCACAGTATTACAATCCTTACGATATGACTAAATACACTGGACCGCAAAGAAAAAGGGTCGGTTAGAAAATCTTCAATACCATCAAAAGTAAAAACCTAGCTATAAATGAAATAAAGACTAAATTAAAGCTAAACTAAATAAATTTTAAAATATTCTTATTTAAGCACATTAAAATATTCTTATTATTCGACACTACTCGAAGATTTTATTATATGTATAGTAGGGTGTCCCAAAAAAATAAAAGTATTTTTTTTCCAACGCATACCCTCTTATTTTGTTTCAATGATGTCAAAGGTATTATAAATAAAGTTTCACGTATTTAGAACCACGGCAACCCGTGCCGACTTGCATCGAAACTTGTCGGTACTTGTTTACTAAGGCGCGCGGGAGCCAACGTATTGATGTGCTTGTTGTTGCTTGTTTGTTTGATTAGTAAACGCATTGTTTTCATTCAGTCAACATGTCAATGGAGTTACGCAGTTCTAAAAAGGGGATATTTTTTTTAATAGGGGACGTAAAACATCAAATTACCGGTTCAAAACTTCCCTCTAATGGATAGGTACTGGCAGTTCTGTTCTATAATATTCGAGAAGTTAATTTAAGTGTCAATGAAAGCGCCAATCTTACTATTCGTGAGTGCATTATTTACTGGGAAAAGGCACGTATACCAACTAAGTCTTTACCAAACTGTGTTAAAAAACTAGTTAACTTGTATCAAGTTTGGAGAGATTTGCAAAAAAATGCAAATAAAACTCAAGGCGTGTTTGCGCAGCGTCGGGGAGAATTTATTTCAAACTTAAATGATTTGTTTGATCTTGCACACGCCGATGCCCTTAATTTAATGAGGATTAATGAAGATAAAATCTTCCTGCAGCGCCGGAGGGAGCCAGGTCGGCCTGGTCACTTAGCTGCAGTGGATAAAAAACTGGCCGAAAAGGAGAAAAAGGCCTACGTTAGAAACATTGACGAGCAAAAGCGACGTGATAAATATTTGTCATCCTTAACTCCTTCATCACCTTCTTATAAACCACTACAAGAAAATTCGTCTTTTGAATCTGAAATAATGGATTTGCAAGAAAACTTGCCCACCTTTACCGAGAGCAAACAGTCTAACACTTCTATGAGGAAAAATTTCATAACTCCGAAATTAGTGGCAGCTTTAGATAGGTGTCAGTTAAGTATGCGAAATTCTGTATTTATTAATGAAGCAACTATTGAAGCGCTTGGACATAACACTGACGAATATCCTATAAGTAAGTCCTCAATTCAAAGAATTCGTACAGAAAAGCGAAAAGAGCGCGCAGAAGCTATAAAAGTTGATTTTCAAAACGAGGTACCGGATACTGTAACTGTCCACTGGGATGGCAAACTCTTACCAGCTTTAGATGCACGAAAATCTAAAGAAGAACGTTTACCGATAGTTATTTCGTACGATCATAAAGAACAACTCATCGCTGTGCCAAAATTAGAGAACTCTTCAGGAAACGAACAGGCACAGGCAGTTTGGAACGCTATGATTGATAGGAATCTTGAAGATAAAGTGCAGATTCTCTGTTGTGATACCACTGCTTCCAATACAGGTCGTATTAATGGTGCCTGTGTGCTTCTCGAACAGAAAATGAATAGAGAAATGCTCGTTTTTGCTTGCCGCCATCACGTCTACGAGTTGGTATTAAAAGGTGTGTTTGAAGCCAAAATTAGCCAAGTCACTACGAGCCCTGACATTCCACTGTTTAAAAAGTTCTGAGAAAACTGGAAAAATGTTGATCCCGAAAGGATACAGATTTTGTGTCAATCAAAAGTAAGGCTGTATTCAATCGACTCAAAATTGATGACAGTTTCCTCAACGAGTGTCCTGCTCTATGGTCGAATAATACCTCGTTTCAACATGCTAAGAAAAAGGTGCTGGCACTGAGAGCAGTTAACGATACGGCTGAAAGAGCGGTTAAGTTAATGCAAGACTTCCATGGCTTAATTACTGTGGAAGAGGAACAAAAGCAATTTTTATTACGTTGCGTACAAGAACACAGACAGGTATATCCGGATTGCAAAAAGCAAACCTTAAAAAGAAAATTTAGTAAATAATGTTCTTTTAACGATTAATACTTAATAAATATTATATACGGGTAAAACAGTGTTTCATGTACTGAAATACGTGTTAAGTTCTACAACCTCTCTATGGCTTCCATACTAACTTTTCATTCAAAGTTTGACATCAAGTCGGCACGGGTTATCATTATCCGATTGCCATAATATTTATTATTTAAGTCATTAGGGTCAAATGGAAAAAAAATAAGGGGTATGCGTAACTCCATTCGCAAAAAAAAAATTTGCCCTTATAGCCTGGGACACACTAATGTATAGATAATACGTATTATTATTGCAATATGCAAGTATATTTATAGTTGAGGACTTATAATATTCTCATATTCGTAACTTGGGCTTCAAGGCTCAAATCTGTTTATGGTGAAATGAGTTGAGGCGTACTTTACATTATTCTTCAATAAATCCCTTTCACAGTGACAGTTTATAAGCCTTTAGTTTGCCGAGCTTTTGTCTCGAGTCCTGTACCAAAGCTTTTTATATTGTCAACATGGCAGAATATTTGTTTTAAATTATAGTACTTAATTTAAGGCACTTATTAATTTGAATACTTTACAAATATGTATTATGTAATTTATATTCGAAACTAGCTGAACCTGGCCATGCTTCGCGGCGTCTAGAAAGAGCGTTAAACTAGAAAGGTTATATATAATTTTAAGAAAAAAAATTGCAGCCGTGCGAAGCCGGGAACGGTTCGCTAGTAATACATAAACCGCCTTTAACTGTCCACTGACGTCTTCCGTGTCATGTGTGTCTAATAAAATGTAGGTCGATGAAGAACTTGGATTCTCACGGACAAGCGCTGCAAGGGTCCAAGGTAAATAAACATCGCTAGTGGAATTCTTGGTACACAATGGCGACTCGTCAATTATTGCACAACCCACTTAAACGGCACATTCTTGTGCTTTGTGCATACAGCCTTAGCTGTAGCCTTAGCTTAGCCTTAGCCTTAGCCTTAGCTGATTTTAATTTTTAGTCTTAACTAAAAATTAAAATCAGGAAACATGAAATCAACAAATTAGACAGCGAAAGATGTAATATTGGGTGCAGACTAACCGTCACACTATCATGTTACTCTTACACTGGTGTGTGAAACAGTGACTCCTTCAAATATTTCATGTGGCGTGTTTGGTGATGAGACAGCGTGGTTCATTATTTATTGCAACTTTCGAAAATTTTGTGCTTTTTATAAAATTTTGCATTTACAAACTAATTTATAAACTACTAGTTGCTGGACGCGACTTTATAAAATATAATAATATTGTAAACTAAACAAAAATAAAAATCTCCAGTTAACTAAATAAGCTAAGCGTAGATCGTTCTCGAAGAGTTACCCAGAGCATAGCCCCCACAGTTTTTAACAGTTTTCCATAGTCCATACACATAGTAAAGAAATGTGGCATATTTTTTTATATACAGGTCGTCAGACGGCCGACGGTCCACTTGATGATGGGTGGCAACTGGCAACAGTCGCCTATAACACAAGCAATGCCACAGGTACAGCAAGTGGGCTGCTAACCCTAGCTAACAGTATTAAGGTAAGTCTCTTACTCATTCACAACGGAAAATAGGCTAACTTCTCTTACTCATTACATGCTGTTATTTCACGGTAATCTTCTGTATGAAGGTGCTTATTGCCTCAATATTTAATAGAGGAATAGAGGAAAAGTTTTACGATTGATCTTTGTGCAAACTTGCACCAAATACATGCTAAATACCAAATACCAAATACACCAACAGCATACGTGCTGTTATTTCACAGCAATCTTCTGTAGAAAGGTTCTTATTGCCTCCAAATAAGCTGCCAAACTTGAAGATAATAAGATACTCAATATTTAATAGAGGAATAGAGGAAAAGTTTTGCGATTGATCTTTGTGCAAACTTGCACCAAATACATGTGGCTCAGTCGGTACCTGACAATCAAAATGTCATAACGATCCACGCTTCCTCACGAGCCACAAGTTGCGTAAAGTGAGAGGCGCCCCTCTTTGTTTGCAAGCGATCTGATAGCGTTCATAAATTTAACTATTGCCGTATCAAGGACGCGTCTGCATATATATTGTGATATTTTCGTATGCCAAGTCTAGCCGCTGTTATCGATGACCTGACGTGCGAAATTTTCGCATGTCATGTAATAGCTTTCAATTTGTGTAACCTTTGACTTTTTGCGACACTAAAGATGTGTGGCAATTATTATTAAGGTCACATTATACCTACTAAGGAATTATGCACCTATTAAAGTGCTCTTGTCCAAGCTACCGGTGTTTAGGACTGCAGATTGTATGTGTCCCTTGATCCAGCCATTTAGTGAGAGCCTTTAGACATAATATTATAAATAAATAGATAAACCTTTATTTGCTGTGCAGTTGCAGTAGAAAGTATGTTCCACCTGACAAAGGCATGCGAATATTTGTATTTAATTGTATTTTTTTCTTTTTGCAATAGATATTAATTTCACCCATTAAATGTCGATTAACTTAAGGCATATATTATGCGGTACTTTTTTACAATGATTTTAAATTTAGCATGAACGCGGAAATGTATTCAAAAACATGTTTGGCGTATTATACCTGTGTGTCATTATAGAATTAATAACGCGTGTTATTTCGATGATACTTGACATCATTTCGCTCTGACGTGCGGAGTAAACTAAATTTGCTGCAAGTAATGATTTCTCTACAAACAACGGTCAGTTTAGGCATAGCAAGAATAAACACGAATGCTACCTTCGTAATAAGAACAACACTGTCATAAATTAGACAGCCAGTATGGCGGCAGTAACCCACCTCTGGCAGGCACCGTGACTGATTAAGAGATGCCAGAGGCTATATATAGTTATCAGAATACAATTTCTTCCACCTTCAAAATGATTATGGTAAAATATCGACTATAGGCTGAAAACTACTCAAAACATAAATAAAATACTGTGGGACACTATGCAGGATAATTGAATCTCGCTTGATCATCATAAAATAAACGTCGCCGTATAACTGACAGTTTACAATATTGTAAAGTTTATAATTAAAACGCAATAGCTGTAAATTATTGAACCTTTAACCGATTATTAAACAGATATCCACATCACATGCATCTCACAGTCAACAAATAATGGCTCGTGTCACGCGTAATTTTATTATTGCCAGTAATTACTCTTTTTACTTGGATTTTTTAATTGAACACCAATCATTATTGAACAATGCATGTGTCATGCCAACAGACAAACCGACAACGGCATGGATGTGTTTATACAACTGTAGCGAACGCTACAACTTAATTAATTCATGTATGCGCGTTTAGTGACTTTATGAGAGTAACAACCTCGTCGTATAAGTGATGCTAAGTTATGTTATAAGTTATAATTACAGTAGCTGTTTTAAAGAGGTTCGTTTTGACAGACACATTTAAGGACACGACTATATCTACTTACCTAAGAGCGGTGATTTTTATAAATATATTTATTAAGACAGCAAAGACGAGCTGACGATGGAGCGAGCTCACCCAGAAGATGTCCATTCACTCAAACATTAAAAATATTTGGGTTATATGCGCTCAGAAAGACAAGGAGACTATTGATTAAACTGGAAGAATCAATGCCAGAAGGCATTAGTATTCTTATATCTCATTACAAGTAACCTTTAAGTAATTGCAAATGTAAATTTCTAAGTTATTGCGATGCGAAAGTGGCTCTATAGCAAATTTCACGGCCATAGAATGGAAATAACACTAAGCTGTCTACAAACGAAGCAAGTTGGAGATATCAATTTTATACGCAAGTTAGTTATTGTTAAATTCTTTACTTTTTTAATAATATATCATATTTTCATAGGCAAAGATCATCAAAAAGGCTGACATACCACTTGATGGTAGGTGGCTAGCGTTGCCTATAAAACGAGCAACGCCACTGGTGTCGCAAGTTTCCTGCCGACCAGGGAATATACTCTTATTCCATATGAAGATTATGTTATACATATTTGAAAAATATATTCCTTGCCTAAAATTATTTCTTTGATCAAATAGGGACTACGTTTTAAGTTAAAGCAATAAAATCATATTTTTTACGTTCCTTTAATGACTATTTTCTGTTAGGAAATGGATTAAAAATGTATCGAGTATTAAAAAATATCAAAATAATTTTGAGAAGCTTAAATTGCGAAAACAGAAATATTAAATTAGAAACAAATCTTGTTTTTTTTTTTTTAAATTGAGAATTTCTTCGTTATTTTTTTTTAATTATTTTTTTTCTCTTATTATCACACAATATATTCGTAGCAATGGTAACTTATTTACATAAAGTGACTCAGCTCTTACGTCTGTCAAAGCTGTCAACTGTCAAACACTTATATCGTTTACATATATTTTAAATACATTTCAGCCCTATACATTTTGTTTGGAAGTAAATTTCTTTCTGTTATGCAAGCATTCTTTACTAGTAACATCACGGGTGCCTTTTTGGCGACATTTTTGGCGATCCATTTAAATTTGGTGTCTGTTTTAGTTTTAGTTTAAATTGTTTATATACAATTTTTTTTTTTAAGAATTTAAAATTATTTTCACACACAATTTTATTTAGTCAAACAAAAAAGATAAAAAACATAGTAAAATTGATCACAGTGAATTTTCATTGTACAAGTAACTTTACTCGCGTGTAACCGACCCAATATAGCAATATTGCTTTTTCTATGAATATTCACATTTATTTATGTAATATTCATGACAACGACTTTGTAATTATAACGATTTAGTTATGAAATATGGTGTCACATTGACACGAAACACCTTAGCAAACATTTGACGAAGTTTGATCAATTTTTAACACTAGCTGTGCGCGCGCTGTAGCTGTTCGTTTTTTTTTAAATATCAATCAATTTATTTGTAAATATAACATACAAAAAAAAAAAACAGTAACATCAAGAAAGAAAGTTATAAAAAGGTAACTCAGCATTTTGATGGCATAGGCCAGCATTCATCTTCAGGATGATTAAAAGTTTCTGTTTGGCTTAAATTCGGCTTAATTTTTGTTCTAACAAAGTTACACAGCTGGTAATAAACGTCGAGCTCGGGACTTCTACGGTTAAATATTTCAAAATTTAATTGATTACAGAATAACAAAACAGATTATCGAGTGGTTCAACCATTATTTTCTAAACAAGTGCTAATTGGCTCATTATGCGATGGATCTGTGCCGGATGGGAAAGCGAAGGTTGTTATAATGTTCGGAACGTCGGCTCATATTATCTAATGTTGTACACAATTTTAGTTTGTCGTGAAGTCGCCTCACTAGTTTCGCACATATAACGAGATTTCGCACAAATAAATAAATTATAATTAATAAAAAAAAATCTGTTATTGTTATTAATCCACAATTTTATTTGAAATTTAGTATTTTGTACATACATTGGGACATTGCCCATTTTGGTTCTAACGTGTTACAAAGAAAGTCATTGGTGGAAAAAATTATTTTAACTAAAATCACCGAAAATAATTTTATTTTATAGTTAGTAAATATAGACAATATATATTTTTTAAATGGTATGTTATGTATCGATATCGTGCAATCCGTCATGAAATGGCTATACAATGGCTACAATATAGTTAGAAATAGGCTTATATTATAAGCGACTTTATTACTTTAGGTCACCTAACATCAATTAGATCGTCTGTTAGATGACCTTAACATAAAAGAAAATTCGCGTTTCTCTGAAACGTACTGTTAATTGTAACATTTTCATTGATTTGTGGTTGTCTACGATTATCTTGTTTTGAATTAAAATCACGTTTTGTGGTTAAAGGGAGGTAATCACGTTGTTATGGCCGCATTATCCTGATCGGAAGGGATTAATTGTAACAGAACCAACACGCAATTAATAGACCGACCCTTGTCTGGTTAATGATCTATTGAATTACAATCGTTCTCGTTTCAGGCATAAACTAATGGCGAGTATATTGTATGGGAATGTATCTCTATTAATTTTCATGTTTACTTGAAAATTTATTAGTCTTATTAGTAAGTTACAAGTAATAATTATTAATATGAAAAATGAATAAAATTATCATTTCTCATACTCATTGGTGTAACTAACTGTACCACTTCAACGAAATATTAATATAGCAATTTGGATTTCCCATTAATAAGAGACCACTGTAAAATACCCAAAAAAAATGTTATGTTTATTTTTTAGTCATAAGTATGGCCAGCATTATCAGTTTATTTTTGTAAGTGTCAGCAATGCACTTATGCGTATCCTCTTTTGTTCCAAAGCGTCAGTAAATACCTAGTGACATGTGAACCCCTTTGTTAGTCCTTTACCTCAAAAGCATAAATTCCTTAGCGATTTCACTTCGATCGTATATTTAATTATGTCTGCCTGCCATGCTTAATCATAAAAAAATGAATATCAAAGCTCGCTCCAAAATTTTAAACACAAATAATTCTCAGTTAACTAAATTTAACTAATATAATCTATATAGATTATCTATACACATTTAGCCATTCATTTTATTAAATAAAAATGAATGGCTAAATGTGTTGCTAAGTACAAAACTCGAGAACGGCTGTACCAATTCGGCTGTTTTTTTTCTTCAAATATTCGTTGAAGTCCGAGAAGAAGAAATGATGAGAAAAATTGGAAAAGTTGCACTGAAAAATCTTAGGTAAAGTGGCATTACTGGTGCCTATCTGGTCTGAGTGCCTTGTTTTAATTATATTTTCATTTTCGTCTTAAATTTCAAACCCTATACCTAACCTATTTTGATTGCGACCCCTCTATGTCAGGTCTAGATTTCCCGTGAGTTACGCACTAGAATTGATTGAGCCATTATTGGCCGCAAGTTATTAGTGCGTGAACACATTTGCTTGTGATTATGTTAATATTAGGCTGGTGTAAAATTTTGCATCGATTATTTCAGAAATTAACAACGGTAACGCGCTATGCAACAAACTAATTTATTTAATTGCAATTTTAATTTGCTTCTCATTAAACACATTTGACTTACAAAAATTTTGCTGCGAATATTTTCAGGAACGCAGTTTTGTGTTTCCTTGAGTTAGTAAGGGATATCATAGCTCATTACCATAATATTCCCTCCTACTCCCTTATTAAGGAATAGGGAATCCTAATAAGGTCCAAGCGTACTTGCACGCTTATATATAAAGTACAGTGTAACCTTAATATAACGATTTTCTCGATTTAATAAATTCTTCAAAATCCACTATAGAACTGCCCGCAAGAGTTAATGTACTAAGAATGAATAATGGGTTTGATATAGTTTGTTTTCTCTGTACATATTGTATATTGTATATTTCGGTAGCAAAGTTTAGGTGTGAAAGCGAAGGAATTTCGTATAATTTTATTTGGAAACAGAATAAATAATATCCACGAGGAGAACAGAGGACTTTAAAGCAAATTTAATTCTGTGAGTCTTCAATTTGGCTTAAGAAAGGCGAAACGAGAAATATTTGTTTCGTTGTTTCGAGTTATTTGAAAGGGTTGAAACAAAATTTTAGGACTTCTTTACATATAAAGATACATTCGTTAATACTTCAGTACTTACGTGTCACAAACAAATCAATCCTGATTACAGCAAAAAATATATATTAAAGTAAAAAAGACGTCATAAAATAATATGTTCGATTTCATTCTTCGAGAACAACCTTTTTTTTTGGATGAAAGATACCCTGTATCGTATTCTGTATCTTTAATAATAATAATAATAATAATGCATTTATTAGCTCCACACAATTACAAGACCACAGTATATACAGACATTGTTAACTTAATTATTACATACACAAGCAATGGTCGCAACTGTATGAGAGCCTGGTGCAAATGGTAGGTATTAAAAAATACCTGTGTTACAGGTCACCAGGTCCCACTCCGCAGATTGCACAAAGCATAATACCCACAAATAGCAACAAAAACAAAACAAATAAATAAATACAAATATTGAGACTAAATACAAAAGATAAATATCAAATAAGTACTATAAGACATTAAAGAGCGGACGAATAATTTTTTCCGTTTCTTCATAATCCAAGCTCCTAAGCCATTCTGTGACTGCCTCCTTACATTTAGGAAGAGGAAGAGGATATATTGGTATGATAGAATTTACCTTATTGTAAAGATATCCGCCAAGAAAACAGTAAAACCTATAAGAGATTCTCAGGTTGAACTGTTTGAAGGGGCAAATAAGCCGCTTTCTACGCCTATCCCTCTCCAGAACTGGACTGTACGGTAATTGAGAATGTTGTTTGAGAACAGTATGAAGTATAAAAGACTGTCTAACAGTTAGTACTTGCCAATCCTTGTACAACCCAACCGTTGGAAAGAGAAAAGGCAGGCCGGCTCCAACTTTTAGGATGGCACGCTGAGCTCTCTCCAATTCGATCAGGTGAGTTTTAGCAGCACCACCCCTTCAGCTTTGACATGACAACGTATGTTATGGTGCTACGTATATTGCTTTAGCTTCATTATATATAATACAGTATAGATGTCTACAATCACTCCACAATGAAAGAAAGCTCTTTATAAAAAAAGCTCTTTACACCAAAAGGAACCTGTCTGGTGACCTGGTTTTCATAGCATATTTCTTAAAAATTAAATGTATGCATTGCGACATATAGTACGATTTTATCTAAATTTACATCAATGAACGTAAGAAGATGCAGAGAATATTCACTATGCTAATGAGAAAATAGAAAAGAAACTTTATTGTAAAACACATGTTACAAGCATTTATATTTAGAGCGCTGAGCCAAGAAACTCAATAATAATCTCTGGTTGAAACCAAGCTCTACTACCAGAAAGCTTTAGCTCTAGCTCTCTAGTTAGAATTTCCTGCCAGTGGGTTTTCCTAATACATTTTGGAGAATGTGCACAGGAACTTCATAACTTAGTGCCATATCTTTCATATCATTTCATCATCGGACTTCTAGGCGTGGGGTGTTCATACATCCTTACGTTGTGGACAAAACATTGTTTCGCATGAAGCGCTTTGTGTCTATTCTTATTATACGAATATCAAACGTACGAAAACTGCGCGTACAAATTTGCGGGTACAGCAAAGTATTGAATGATGAAACAGAGTAGTAGGTATTTTACTAGTCTTACTAATATTATAAATACGAAAGTCGAAACTGTTTGGATGTATGGATGTTTGTAACTCTTTCACGCAAAAACTACTGAACCGATTACCATGAAATTTTGCACACACGTTGTCTGGAACGCCAGAAAGGACATAGCGTGCCATTCATCCAGAAAAAAATGGCTATTTCCGAGGGATAAATAAAAAATAAAAAACTAACGCCTTGCCAAATTGTTATAGCAACACGAGGTCAAGCGTTATATTGCTTTTTTTCAAATTTTCAACGCTTACGAAGTCGCGAGCAGCAGCTAGTACTTCATAATTAGTTCTGTGAAGGACTAAACCAACGCCCCATAACAGACATGCTTTCCTCATCAGTTTTCCTTAATCATTTTCTGGGCCTTCACTTGAACCATTGTGCAAATACTTAAGCCTGCATAGCATAATTGAATCTGGGACGAAACCTTGCAATAGCATAAAATTGAATACAATGTTTTAAAATCGCAATGATTTGGATGTATTTAGTTCAAGGAGTGGCGTGTCATAATAATAACTAGTTCAAAGTTGTCCCTTGGTCAATTAGAAATGGACAGCAAGGTGAAAACTCGTGAAATTGTCTTTTACTTGATGCAGGTTTAGTCTGTCTGTCAGTTTGTTCATGCTAATCTAATAACTAGATAGATTTGACTGTGGAACGCATAGTGCTCTGATAAATTACACGAATGTCTTCTTATGTAGTGTTATATATTACAAAGTACATTTTGTCATTTGCTACAAAATCACCGAGTAGACCGAGTTCCACTTCCAACTTTTGTAGTTCTTTATGTAAAAGAAAATAATTTATATTATGAAACATACAAAGTAGTTAGTCTCCAGCAATAAGCTCAAAGTTCATATTGTATACATTATGACCAAGATGAGAATAAACACACTTGCCGTACGTTGCATGCACTGCAGCCAATTCTGACAATTCAGTGTCTGTCTAGTTTCTCTCCACTTCGAATTAAAACTGAAATTATGTTTCACATGAAAGTTTAGTTTTCAGTGATATAAATTATTTTTAAGAATAGAAAAGCCAACGTTAAAATCAATTCAAAGTTCTTTAAGAATTTCTCTGTTTAAAGATATTAAAAAATATTTTTTCCTTAGAATTTATATAATACTAGCTGTTACACGCGACTTCGTGCGCGTAACTTTATAAAATATAACCTATGTTATTCGCTAATAATATACAGTGAAAGAACTTTTCAAATCGGTCCAGTAGTTTCGGAGCCTATTCATTGCAAACAAACAAACAAACAATCAAATCTTTCCTCTTTGTAATATTAGTATATAGATAATGTTGTTTTTAATATTTAAATAGAAAATTAACTTGCTTTGTGTACACGGTACTTTAACTGAATGTATATAATATATTATTTATAGGTATAGTAATATATCATGCTATTTAAAGTGTTTAAAGAAATTAGCTCATATGTTGGACATAAATTAGAATTCTATATCCACGCGTTTTTAAAGTAAGATTTAATTTATTTTAATATTAAAAAACAGTATTAAATCTCAATGTATACGCAAAACAATAGGTTATAACGAATAAATTTTCTATGAGATCTTTACAATATCCAGTTACTTAATGAAATGACTGATTTTCCTAATATAACTGTAACGAACATAAGGCGACGAAGGTTAATCTCGAGTTGGCGTTAGGTGGTAAGGGGTGGTGGAATAAATCATTGCTATCTACCCCCCATTTTACCCCTAAAGCTATTATACTCACCACCTTGTAATATTTGCATCTCTTTGAACTGTGTATAAACGGTAGTAAAGTTTCCGTTGAGATTACTTTAAAATTATTTGGAAGCGAGGTGTCCAAAATTCGATATGAAGGATTAAGCTCTATGGAAGATGTTTGTTGAGCTTTAGTGAAATCCATTTAACCGGCTAAACATCTTTTATATACGGTTCTGTTTAGAATGAAAATCTAGATTGAGCATTACTTAGTAGCACTTTTAAGTGTTTTGAAGTTATTTTTTAAAACATAGTCGCAAAATATATTCACATCTACATACTTGTCTAGACATAAAACTTAGGTTAATAGTATTTGGAAATAGTTATTGGACTTGAAATAGTTAAATTATTATAGTGGAAGAACCCTCTATCATAATTAAGAGTTTCTTGAAGAAATCTAATTGATAAATAAATATTTTGATTTAAATTTTGAATAGTAATTTTTTTTTCGTAGAAAACACTTTTTTTAATTAACATTTATCCCATTTATCATTTTTGAACATTAACAGTTTTTGTTACATATAATTATAATCTAACAATTTTATGTAAGATGTTTCGCCAGTTTGAAATAGTAATATATGAAAATTGCGTTAATTTACGACTCTAGCTCGCACTGTACAAGTGATATATTGAAAGTCAATTTTAAAATATACGAGGACGCTTCAATGGTATTATTTCACAGATTCTCATATGATAGCGTCTATGGTAATATATTAATTCATTTTTCAATTAAAAACTAGTATTTATTTATGAAATGAGGTAATTGCGAGCAATTTGATAGCGTTTGATTTATGGACATTAAATTTGACCGAACATAGCTCAGTGGTAAGTATAGTTAGGCTTCGGAAGTTTAGTTATGCAGATTCGAATCCTTATGAGGCTCACCTTTGAGTATTTTAAATTTATAAATTATTCGTAATATATTGAGAACACAGTCATATTCGGATCCTATTAATGGACGTTATTTTTATATCTATTATAAAAAACACATTTTCAATAACTAATTATTTTTTTTATCTAAATTATGAAAAAAAAAATTGAATCGCATATTTATTAAAATGATTCCTATAACAAGAGAGCCATCTAATAAATTGAAATATTAACTGTAATGCGATGAAACAAATTCAGCCCCGCCATAAAGATGAATGCGACCATTTACATAATGCCTACTAATTTTATATTTTCCTTATTTACTAAGGTAAAGTGTAAACTAAACGTTACTCATGAATGTGAAGTGTGGCAACAGATAAACTAAGTATTTACTTTCCTAATTTGCACTTATGTCCGTTTCACTTATCTGTAGTGCGTGCAATTGTTGAGAAAATAATGGCTTCAGTTTTGAAACAGCGAGGGGCTTCCCTGTGGCTTCGATTACCACATAGCAACAGTTTTTTTTAATTGTTACATTTTTTTAAGTTAATTTCGTAAGGCTATATTATAGTTACAATCTAACCTGCGGGTAACAAGTAATATTATTTTTAACCTGAATTTTTGTTCAATTTTATGTAAGTTTTTGTGTTGAAATGACATCTGTTAGTTTCTTTCTGACACTTATTCACGTGTTAATATTTATTTATTTATTTATTTATTTATTTATTTATTTAAAAAGGCTTACCAACTAAAGACATACTTAATAATTACTAAACAAAAAAATAAAATCAAGAAAATCGGTGCACAAAAAATGAGAAAAGGGAATGGAACTGTTTTGTCTTTAAATAAATAGTATTTACATATAATATAATAAATTTGAGTTTACATATAATTTTGTGAAACAAATACTAATGTAAATTTCCCGTTCGTCAGCAGTGTTCAGAGCTTTCAAAAAGCTTTCTCTATATAAAATTTAATAAAATTCGTTACGAGTACAGTGGTTTCAGTCGTGCAAACGTAACACCGGTACAGATTTACTCTAGCGTTTATAATTAGTATGAATTAATTTAAAAAATATTTTTATGACGTCGTTTCCACTTGATAATAAGCAACTTCATAGATTTGTATATATTTCATAGGTTTGTATATAAAATATATACAAAGTCTCACAGAGGCCGCGACCTCAGACAATCTTATCATACAATCCATAAACAAGATCATTCATTCCTTCAGGAGTGTACTATTGAGGAACATTTCAATAAAGGAAGTTGCATAATTTTAAGGACTCTAATGCCAATTCGTGCTATAAAATAACTTTTAAAAAACTATACATTATTATAAAATCAGTTTTCGTTTTAACTACTGAAAGAATTTTTTTTTTTAAATGAATCCTAAAAAAATTGATGGAACATTGTCCCACACCTTATCAATAGTCTACCTTCAGATCTATGTAACAATATAACAATTAAAATTTATTAAATTTAAGTTAAAACAATATTTTTTAAACTTTAATTAATAGTATATATAATTAGATTTTATTAATAATTACAAATGTTGACACGAGATTAAACCTCAGTGGTTTTTAGTGTTATCATTTTACATACAATGTTATCTTATATATTAGTCTTAAAATTGTTAAATATTATAAATAAATAATAAATAATGCAAATGTTTTGAAATAATTTAGGGAAATAGGACAATTTGGTACTAGTATCGCCTACATTTACGTCAAATATCGACGATAAACATATATTATGTAGGTATATGTAGTGGCGTGCATATATGCATAATGCAATGCATAGGACACATTCTAGTGGATAGTGGTCGGCCTTGCCACGCCTCGCTTGCAATTAAATGCGTTATTTAAACGAAATGTGTTGCTAGCTACGGCCCTACTCTGATACCAATGACCTGTTCTGATAAGTCCGTATACTGATACTAATATTATAAATGCGAAAGTATGTATGGATGTATGGATGTTTGTAACTATTTCACGCAAAAACTACTGAACCGATCATCATGAAATTTTGCATACACGTTGTCTGTGACATAGGGTATCTGTCATCGTTTAAAGCAGACGAAATCGCGGGGATCAGCTAGTCTCATTATACTTTTACGGTTTTATTCATACGAAAACATGCAAGATGTTTACTTATCTATTTTATAATGGAAATAGGCAAAGATAAAGAGTATAAAAATCCTTTTTCTATTTTGTTTGTGAATATATTTTTTTTGTATGGAGCTTTTTGTTGGATGCAATTTTTCTCTGCAAATAAATCCTCGTTTGTCTCTCTTTCCGTTGGTTTAGAAAAGGTGTACAGCGAGTTTACTCTTATTTTATAATATATATAGATACACATAGTACACATATTATGTTAATTATTAAATCTCTAGATTTAACGAGCTTTAGTATTGTCAATAAAAAAAATCTGTATAACAGTTTTGGCCCACATTCATGATCGAATTTCTGCTAGTAATATTAAAAACATTTAATATTCAAATAAATTAATTATACACAGATACGTTTGAAATGTTGAAATTCTAAAATAAATAAAAAAATGACCTACTAAAAATATTTGCCTGTTTTCTAAAAAAAAAAAAAATTAGAACAGGCAAATTCCAGAGTGAGTGAAGTCGCACTTGCTCTGAATATATAGTTATATTATATATTATAATCTATATTTTTAAATTTTTTTTTAGAAAACAGGCCAATATTTTTAGTAAGTCATCGAGAACAAACACGTGACTCGATGAACTCCGAAACTACTGAACCGATTTTGATAAAACTTCGTAACTATGTGTAATTTGGCCCAACTTAAAAAATAGGATCATTTTTATCTCAATTTATAGTATTTTTTTATTGCAAATTATTTGTTTATTATATGAGAAAGAGTTATAAATTATCTTACACCGCCATCTGTGAGAAATTTTATGGAACTCACAGATAAGTTTTAAAACAACTGTGAGTTCCATAAGTTTCTCACAGATGGCGGTGTAAGCTAATTTATCGGCTGGATTAGGTAAATATTTATTATAAAAATTCCACCCCGGTCGAAGCCGGGAGCGGGACAGCTAGTATATAATACTCGTAAATTAACAACAGCTTATAAAGTTATTTATATAAATTGCGGAACCATAGATAAGGCAAACAGTTTTTACGCGTTCACAAGCACAATGCGTCTGCTTCCTTAATTAAACGTTCAGCAAATAATTGTTTTTCTTTGATATGTTTATTTTTAGTATTGCACGCGTTATGCGCAATTAGAGTAACCTGTTCCTGTTGAACAATAGAATCAACACGTCAATAGTAATTAATTTAACATTTGTTTTTTAACTAACTATATAATATATGGAAACTTGACATCACATTCTCCGAAAATAATCGCTAAAATCAAATAAAATAAATAAAATAACTACTCAACCGATCGGGTCCGTCGCATAATGCCAAATAAGAAGATGTCGTCGTGAAATTTTACATACACTTTGTCAGAGACACAGAAAACAACATAGGGTAAATTTCCCTATGTAAAGTAGTGGTCCCTGGGGATTATCTAAAAATAAAAATCCACTTTGACAAAATACTCATATATGAGCAGTAGAGATTTAATAAATGTTTTAGCACCTAAATAGCGCAGACAAAGTCGCAGAAAAAAGCTTGTACAGTAACAGAAGACTAAAACAATAATGTTAGTATTTATTTACTGTCATACTTAGTACTGATTATATACAAAATTGTCTGAGATCAAAGATATGTATAAAATAATAAAATGTTATTACGTTAAGGGTACATATATATAGTATTGTTAATTACTAAAAGCATAATTAATTACTGCTTAAAAAGAAATGTTAATTAGAACCGAAATATAAACAAGTTCCCTTCAATAAAAAGATAAAATCCGTATTATTTGGAACGAGGCAATAGTTTTTATTTTATTGTTCGTATTAAAGCGAGAGCCGGACAGCCTTGGTACATATAGCGAACGTGTGCTTAAATGCATTTTAACTCCTTACACTAAACCACGCTTTATAAGATATAAGATATTTATAAATGTTATTTGTATTACACAACGCGCCTTGTTACAGTACAAATTGGTACAGTCGTCGACATAAATTCAATTATCGTAAATATTTTTTTTTTTTTAAATAAATAATGTAATTAAAAAAATCGTTGTTTTTTTTTGTAGGAGTCACGCTTGAAACGTAAACCGATTTTTTTTTTAAATAGAAAGCAACGCAATGATTTAAAAAAAAATTTATACAAGTAGACGTATTTGTCGTATATATAATACGGCTCTAGGCGAAATGGACACGAAAATAAGTCTGACTTTGGGGGCTAAAGTATTAAAGAATTTTATACTCAAGAAAGAATTTTTACATTCATTTAAAACTATTTGAATTTAACTATCGTGGTAGATTATTATAATACATCGGAGATTTAATTTACTTTCAAAATTACTCATATATATATATATTTACACAATTTTTTATAGGAACCTTTATCCATATTCATTTTATCTATTCAATATCCATAGTATAAATTAAAGTCGCTTGCCGCGTCTATCTCTGTATCCAACTCCAAAACGACGCAAGGGATTTTGATGTAGTTTTCACCATCAGTTAGAAATTTTTTTTATTTAAGGTTTCTATATATAATAAAACTTAATAAGTTTTTATTTAAATAGCAATTCACCGTAAATGTTCGCATTTATCTGTTTCTCGGCTAACTTATTCTAAAACACCCAATATATTATGGTACAGTTTGAAAAACTATTAACGAGCAATGTACATAATAATATATAATTTGAAGAAAAAAAAATTGCACAAATGCAAAGCCTGGGGCGGGTGGCTAAGTTATACTTACATATAAAAAAAACGTGTTTACATTTTATATAAAAAAATGTTCCTAATAAATAAGTACCTAACTTTAAATTTCTTTAGATTCCACACGCTTAGTCAAATAATATATTTTACAGCAAATGGATTTTCTTGCAAATATATGTTATTTCGATGGGGGATACTACTTTATTTATTTATTTATTTTATTACCTAATATAATAATATTTCCTTTAGCGACTGTACTGTCAGCAATTTCTTAAGCTATAATAAAAGCAATTTTCTTACAAAACTCACCATACATTTGAATAGTGATATTTATGTTAACAATTAATATATTTTAGTTATCTTTCCAAACGGCCATAAAACTTATCGCTTATGGCCAGTAGTTCAGTGCACTGTAGGCTACGAATTGTTAAGAATTTGAGCGAATGGGTCCGTTGTATATGCTCATGGTATTTAACAAAGGCTGTTACTTAAATGAAGTAGGGTGCAATAGATATTTATTAGCATACTAGTGTTTACCGACGACTTTGTCTTATCGGTGTTCCGAATCGCTCTTCTCAATATTGGTTGTATATTATACAAAAGTTTATACTGTAATAAACCATCCGTAATACTTAAATATGATATTATTTTAAAGTAAAGTCATTAGTTTAGATATGAAAATGTAACTGAGAGGATTGATTTTAGGATTTTCAATAAGTAAAACTTCTGTATCTGCCATATACAGCCTCTTTCACCAACTGCAAGTAAAGTGTTGATTAGTTACTTTTAGAAATAATTTTATGTTTTATTAAATTATGTATTCGGTTTACTGCATCCTTCGATAGGCGATTTTTTTTTTATTATTTTCTTTTTAATGTTAGGGACTTTTACCGTACAAACAAAGGTATATCATCTTCATCATTTCCGGTTACCGGTGACTTTAAATGGCGGTTAGCCTACTTGACACATGGTGAAAGAGGCCCTTAGACTCGTTAATTCTCTTATAGAATTCTTCCCTGATCAGTTTTTGATTTTATAAGAAAAAATCAAAAACTAAAATAGCACACATTCTTTTTTTTTTTTTTAATTATATTTAAAACTATTAGAACTGGATATGAAACAACTGAAAGGTGATAAGAAAATATAGAAACATTTAATAGGTTTTCTGATGAATAATAGTTTATTTTATCATACCGTTAGTATGATTCAAGTGAAAAGTTACTTTTCTATTTTATTTTATCATACCTATACAATTTTAGGTGTATAGATTTATTGCCGATTGAATTCGATCTGAGGCAAACGTGCGATAAGGCTTTGGCGTGTAAAGCTATTGGCGGTTCCAAGAATCGAATCAGATTTGAAAGGCGTCAATGTTAGGAAAATATGCGAACATTTTAAGCCACGGTGGCTTTTCGTGGGGTAATCTATCGTGAAAACGTATTATTAGATCACCAAGGACTTAAAAATACAGATTCGGATAGGATAGGAGTATTCTATTGACCACTGGTTAGCTTAAGTTTTGGTTTTTTATTTCTATTAATATTATCACCAATATGATACTATCATAGCTTTTTAATTTTTGACGGAAATTAATGTTAAATGGTCCTGCAATACGAAAGTGGGTTCAGACCAGAAATTATGCTAATAATGTATAACTGATAGTAAGCTTAAAACGCTCATTCTAATACTTCAAAAATTAAACTTTAAAAAGTTAGACTAAGTTTAAAAAACGTCTACTATACATTAAAATTCTTTGTATTTAAGCCACATGCATGTGTGAGTAATATAGTGTTTTATCGTGTTCCATTTTTGAATAAAACATTGTGTTTGTTGTCTAAGTTAATCTGTGAAGTAAATCGCTTCAAGTCGCGCACGGCCGCTGTCCTAATGCACTTTAATGCAATTTAATAATAGCTTTGTAAGTAAATGCCGCCAAATTATTGCCTCGATAAGTACGCAACGTTTTGTGGTACATTTGATCAAGTTTGACATTTAGACAAATAGTCCGACATTTGATTATTACATGTACTTTGCATGTTGACGCTACGAGTCCCTTATTCCATTGACTTAAATTGGAAATTTTCATAGGAAAAATATAATTATAGTTAGTTTTCAATTGGAGAAAATTATTTACAATTTAGACGACTCATATATTGATCATAGATTCGTCTTAGATTGACGACACGTTTGGTCTAGTCAGTAGTAACCCTAGCTGTTAACGAAACATTCGCGGGTTCGAATCCCGTTAGGGGCAAATGTTTATGTGTTAACATTTTACCTTTTACCTGAGTCATGGATGTTTTGTATTTATAATATGTATGTATTTACAAAAAAAAAAGTAATCTATGTAGTACATCAACCGTCTGGTATCCATAATACAAGCATTAGTTGCTTACAATGGAACTAGATGGTGCTGTGTAGAATGTGTGAAGATATTTATTTATCATATATTTAGTTATTTTTTATTGTTTAGTATAGTTTAGTTTAGTTGCCATTCGTGTGTTATCGATCGTCTTAATTTCTAGTTTGTAGTTTATCTGTGTATGCCTTAAATTAGCCTTTTGTTACCTATACCTATTGTAAGTTTTTTGTTTGTACTGTCGGTGTACCTTTTGGAAAATAAATAAATAAATAAATAAACACCTACTAATTAATTTTTATGGTGTAAATATTGATCAAGTAATCTATATCTCCACATATGAAATACAGTCGTTAACCGCCTCTGTCTGTTTCTCCTCTAACTTCTTCTAAATCAAAGTATTTTGATATGGTTTTCACTAATGTAAACAGCGATAAACAAGCGGCATCCGTACGAAGCCGGGGGTAAATCGCTTGTTAATGTGTGAATCAAAACAGTGTCACACGGATCTAGAAGTGATGGAATAATTTGAAAGGTTATAAATTTTTTATTTATGCTATTAAATTGTCTGCACTAAAATATATTATTTCTATGATTTGTCCTCACAATTAATAATGGTGTTTTATACCTGTTAATGTGATACGCAAAAAAATGTCACGAATGTAAAATTTACTTATTTTATTTATTGTCAATAATTAATTTAATTTAATAATAATGATTTTTAACCTATTAGTGATTAAATTACGTCGCTGCACTCGATAAAGTTGTTTACTTACTGTAAACAACTTATTTTTTATTTTATTTTTTAATCAAGACAAACATGTTTATTATTTTAATAAAAAAAAAAGGATCGAGAACGAGTTAATTGTGTACATACAGTGAGTAATTTGTGATACGAGATGAGAGAACAAGGAGATGTAATCAATCGGGTCGTAGCTTAGTAACTAACATGTAGCGTCAATAGTCAACAAAATATTATAATTTCTACAAAGGGTATGAAGAATTTATATTACTTTACAGTTAAATAAATCAATTATCAATTATTTAAAATAGGAAGATTACAATTACACTGCATTCTATTGCTTTTCTATCTTGTTACAATTTAGTGTAAAATATTATTAAATATAAAAGTATTAGCAATATATAACAATACTAGCGACTCGCTCCCGGCTTCTCCCGGGGTGCGATTTTTGGATATAAAAACTTCCCCATTCATCCCTCTTTCCGTATGCGAAAACCGAATTAAAATCGGTCTACACATTCTCGAGTTTTTGAGCGTACACGAACCAACTTAAAAAAAATTATCATACGAGTACGAGTTTAACATTTTTATACATAAAGATTTGCAATAATTTATTTTAAAATTTTGAATACATGAATAAATAATAAATAAATAAATAAAAAACATAAAGATCTTTTTTTATTTTTATAAAGATTATTAAGTATTATTAATTTGTTCCTCTGACCTATCAAGTCATTTGCAAACAGTTGTTGCATGTAATTTATGGGCAACAGTGGCCACTATCAGGTAGAGCTTACCTTTCTTTTTCCTTAATGTAAAAAAATAAATATTTTAAAATTTATTCCTTTCATCGCTTCTCTTATCGCTTTGCTTGACAATAAAAGCCCTCACTGTCGAAACAAGTGACAAATACAACTTGCTTTACACTACACAACCGTGTGGGTTTCTACCCTTGACATTCATTGATGATCGCGCGCACTTCAGAACCAAAACGACGCATCCGGACCAATGGACACACAAAATTAAGTTATATTCTAAGGACGATACGTGCGAAATTAAAAAAATATTTTTATATCCGGATTTGAAACAAAGGCTGCTCACATTAGTGACATTTAATTGGTCAGTTTTGTGTTTGTGATATATGAGTTTAATTTAAGACAATGTTTGTTTAAGTTTTTCTTATTGATTTTTACGTATAACTACTTGGTTTGATTTGTTTCATTTTTAGGGAATCTTTTCTTATAAGGTTTTTTTAAAGTAAAGACAATTAGACAGGCTGACGGTCCATTTGATGGTAAGAATATTATCGTCTATTAATACAAGCATTCACACAGGTCCTGCGAAAGCACTGCCATCAAGTGGTTCAAAATGAAAAATTATTTTATTTTTGACTTTAGGCTATATAACATTTTGAACGCGGACGAAGTCGCGGGCACCAGCTAGTTGTGTTATAATGCGGACATATATAAAATTTTTAATGGAATTAATTTAAGTATGTCAATGAAATTACCAACGTGAGCCGAAAATAAACATTTTTATGGACGTTAAGTGTACTCACTTAACATTAAAACAAAATCATAAATTTCAATGTCGATCAAAGTAATAAAAATTTAGAAAAAATGTTAATGAACAAAATTAAAAAAACTAGTTCCAAAAGTCGTTTTAAACTTTACAAATGTCTAAAATAGTCCTACACAAATCATTTTAGACACATTTGAAACCTTGCTAAACTGTTTCACTTTAGTGACATCTAAATTGAACCTTAGCACGTTGTAATAAATGTGTAATGTTGAAGCAATTATTTTTACATGCGTGATTACGGACACAAGTTTTATTGCATTTTAAAACTAATGTTAAGGAAACATAAGGCTCGTTTTTATACACCTACGCATTCGTTTGACATTTTCTTACACCAGTGGGTGTAAATGAAATGTCAATTTTCTTAAGTTTTTTTTTTAGTTGTCTACATTAGTAAAAAATACTAAATTATTTCTTATAAAGAACTAAGTTAGGTTTCATATATTACTTATAATAATTTCATCCTATTACAAGTACCAATTAGGTATTGTATAGTAACTAACTTTAAACCTATTAAAGTTAGGTTTAGGTTCGAATTCGAAGATAAAAAAATTATCTTAAACATGGCCACTCGAATTCGAACCTACGTATGCTGTATAGACATCTAAGCATTTCATCGACTGTGCTATCGTTGGTATTGTTTTGAGCATTAAAATGTTGACATATTTTCTCTCCAGTTATTTTCAAGATGTCTCTAAGCATAACAGTAACTAGAAGCATTTCAGCTCAGAACACACCGGGAAACTAAATTGTCTTTTCTTTTTACAAAGGAAAAGGAAATAAGCTAACTAAATCACTCGGTTTCCGGTGCACCGGCACTTGTTACCTTAAACCTTGTGCTCCACTAACAAATCTTTGTCTTGTGTATTAAATTTTATCAGTTTTTATTATGTACTAAATGTTTGTATAAAATATAATGTTATAAAATAGACTAATTTTAGGACTGTTAGTTCACACCGTGACATTTTTTTTACTTTTAGCATTTTCATACCCGTCGCAAAGAGGAATTTACATATATACAAAAATAATAATAAATGAACATTCACACCAGGGTTAGAACTCGATCATGAATTCGCGCAAAGCCTTCCGCTTTGCACTGAGCCAGTTCACATTAAATTTTACATATAAATACATAATCAACCTTGATTATATAAATAAATAAATAAATATAAATAAATAAATATCTTCACACATTCCACACAGCGCCATCTAGTTCCAAATTAAGCAACTATAGGCTTGTATACGAAAAGTAATATAAACGCATAAATTTTTGATGTCCAATGGTTTTAAACAGTTTACTCCATAAAATATTATTGAATTACCTATACGTTTAAGTATAAGAAGCATTAAAGCCGTTAAATCCAAATTATAATATTATTAATTAATTAATTATTACAGTATTTTTAGATTACATACATTGATTAAATTAATTGTTCTGACTTTATCAATATGATTCAACGTGAAGCATATTTATTTATTTATTTCAATTATTCAATCGCGGACTGACAAAAAAAATTCAGCACTAGCTTTTGGATAAAGAATTCTCATACTACTTCCTGTATGTAACTACATGTAATTATAGTATACAGGCAACTATATAGTAGCTGAAATATGACTGAGTATTCAACAAATTATATCTTGTAGTGCTGAACAATCTTATCCTGTACCTGCTACGTTATTCTATTCAAAGCTGTTTAGCTAATTGTGGTTATAGCGGAGATAGTGCCTTGAAATAAGAACAGATTTCAAATACTTAATTTGCCACAACACAGTCTTCTGCCATAATATATAATAAAAATAAAATTTGAAACATATCATTAAACTTAAATGAATATAAAGAACATTTAACTACTAAATATTGCTATTAGAATTGTATTAGGATATCCCGAAATTTGTTTTCAACAACAACTAGCTGTTTCACGCGACTTCGTCCGCGTAACTTTATAAAATATAGCCTATGTTACTCGCTGATAATATACCTTTCTATGGGTGATAGAATTTTTAAATTAGTATTTTAATTCTAATTAGATTTTGAGTTAATTCAATACAAAAATACAAATCTAATCTCTTTATAATATAATTATTAGTATAGACATAATATTTTTTTTAATGTAAATGTGGGCATACGAAATGTAAATGTGTTTTTTTTATGTAATGACATTACATAAAAGGGTTTTTAGGATTATTTGCATAAGGACAAATTCTCAAAAAAAAAATAGATTCGTAAAAAGACAGAGGGTCTCTTTCATCAACTACAAGTAAAGTGTTGATTAGTTACTTTTAGAAATAATTTTATGTTTTATTAAATTATGCACTCAGTTTACTGCATCCTTCGATCGGTGTATTTTTTTATTATTTTCTTTTTAATGTTTGGGACTTTTATCGTACAAAGGTATATCATCTCCATCATTCCCGGTTACTGGTGACTTTAAATGGCGGATAGCCTACTTGACACATGGTGAAAGAGGCCCAGATTCTTATAAGGTTTTTATCTCCCATTAAAAACTATTTCTGCCAGTAATATTTAAACCGAACCTCCGTCATTTAAACCGAACTCTATTTCATATTTTCTCACTTAAGAAAATGTAAACGAAAAAGAAGAATAATTTTATGAATAATGTTGTCGACGTTTTGAATATTAAAACTGAGCTTTGAAGCCAGCATAAAGTGTCCAACAATCTAATCACCACCTTAAATACACGCCGGCAAGGTTTCATATTGAAACAATAATGTTTTTACAAAGCTTTCCGTTTGAAAATCTGCCGTCAATGTGGTTTCTTAATATAGAGAGACGGGCAGAATTGCCACCGTACAATTCCCTTGTTTAATATTTATTTTAATATTTCAATATTTACTTGAAATATTTCTCAGAAATACACTGACTTTTGTTTTATTTCTTAGAATACTTACAGTTGGTATTTTTATTTTTATTTTTATTTTATTATAAACGGCGTACCAAAGAAATAGGTCAAAATAGATAATTTTGGTATTTTAAAAATATTCGTAGATTAATCCTTTAGCCGCCCGAGTCGGATATATCCGACAATTATTTTCGTGTCCATTTCGTCAGAGCCGTATATATATATATGACAAATTTCTCTGTATAACTGGTTTTTTTTTTGTTTTTTGTAATTTTTTTTTTTTCAATCATTGCGTTGCTTTCTCTTTAAATAAATATATCGGTTTACGAGTCAAGCGCTAAACTACCAAGCGGTTACAGGGTTAAAAAGTAATACACAACGATTTTAATGAGTCCGTTGGATGAGTGGTTAGGGTGCTTGCCTTAACGTTCTGTCTTAGGGGTACCGGGTTAGATTCCCGGCAGGGTCAATTTAGGAAAATTACTTTTTATTTCATTCGTTGGCTCAGGTCTGGATCTGGAAAGTAGTGACACTGCGTTTCGCAGTCAATCGGGCAGCCCGTCTGGCGGCAGTAACCAGACGTGTTATTTCAGTGTGGTCT
The DNA here is from genome assembly GCA_944738685.1 of Synanthedon myopaeformis. Classification (NCBI taxonomy): domain Eukaryota; kingdom Metazoa; phylum Arthropoda; class Insecta; order Lepidoptera; family Sesiidae; genus Synanthedon; species Synanthedon myopaeformis. The sequence goes on from OX122921.1 coordinate 1,196,056, forward strand.
TACTGTTTTGTTTCGGTGAGTGACATTATGGCAGCACATTATGGCGTTGCTTGAGTTATAGACGACGGTAGTCACTTACCATGAAGTGGACCGTCAGTCAGTCCTTAATCTTAACATTAAAAAAAGAAAAAGTATAACCTGCCAGTGAACCATGTAAATATAAAAATTTTTGTTCATCGAAAATAGTAGCATTTTTAACAAATGGAAAAATTGTTAACAATCGCTATGTACAGCGTGTACAGTGTACACCGACTTCTACTGGCAGTGTGTTAATTTATTTAAATTAAATAAAACTTTGTAATATGATGCCTTATTTAATTCACTATAAATATTAATGAGAGCTCTTCAGTTTGAAGTGTTAAAATGTCTGATGTTAATAAATAATAAAAATTGTTCTACAATCTGGAGGAAAATTTTCCATAGAAGGATTACATTTTAACTTATGATGTCGATAGTTTTGACTTGAGAGTTTTACTATAGTAACTATAGGTCAATCTTGCTTTACACGAAGGCGGATTGGGTTTTTTAATTATAGTGATGGTCCTCTAAACCTTTCAGAGTAGGACAGCCTAGTAAAACAAATGCCATAAACGGAATAAGGACCAACTGTCACAAAACTAACATATTATATACGATTGGTATCCAAAAAAGAGTTCAGTACCTTTTTTTACGATAGGGTCTTGGCTTATTAAGAGCTTTAGTGCAAAAGGGTATTTTTTCCATCTTCAAAACAAATACGATCGTAATATAATTTTTTAAAGTAACTTGTATACAAACAAGTCATAATGTATAATTTCACAAAATTCTACTGCTAATAGCCGAAGTTTCGCTTTTGACAAACAACGTATAACGCGTGTATCATAATTATTATACAAAGTTAGTAATTACACGAGAGAAATGAATTGCCCTTCGAGCTTAAAAGGGATTAATGATATCCCTTTATGTCCCCTTGTTATGGCCTTGAACTTAACCTTATAAAGTCACGTCTACATTAATGTGTTGTTACATAGGTTTAGTTACTTTTTCCTGTGTTTTAATAGAAAATTTTCTATGAGGCTGTCGAAGCATTCTTTTTTTAAGATATCATAAGCCATAAAGAGTGCAAGTGCGCAACCAACTTTGAAGGGGTTAATACAGAATACTCAAATAATTTATTATTTTTCATAAAATTTTACAATTTTAAGAGCTAAACCCCGGTCCCCACACTAGGCAAGCCTGTATCGTGGGGTCCCGTACTATAAATTACAATTTGAGACAAAGAACAATTATGCCTTTTAATGTCCTTTGTGCCAGTGTGCGTGCGTGGAAGAATATATTTTAGTGTATTAAGTATTACTCAATATTAAGTACTTTCCAAACTTTGCTAGGAATCTAGGAATCATGCCTAAGGGACCCTTAAGTTACATAATTATCTTTACATATTATAAAACCAAGTCGCTGTCCAATTCTATCTGTCGGTTTCTCCCCTAACTTATTCTAAACCGTCCAACGGTTTTTTTAAGGTTTTCACTAATAGAAAGAGCGATAAATTTGCAGAAATTGCGATATTTTTTCAGAAAAAATTGAAACGTTGAAAGCGGGGGCAAGTTACTAACAGAGTTGTGTATAAAAAAAGTAAAAAAATTGCTCGTATTTATGTGGTGTCAATACAGTACTGATAAATTCTGTCAACGTATGAGTTATGAAACGTTGTATAGCAACATTAGCAACCTATCAACCTATATAACTAAATTCAAATAATATAATTTTATTTAAAAAATGTGTGCTAATGCCTACAATAGCGTAACAAACTATATTGCTGACAAAAATGCTTGGAATATTTTTTATTCACAATGCTAGTTAATGAATATTTATTATTTAATGTTTTTTCTTAATGTAAGATTCTTCTCTGAAAAAATATTACTTTTAGGTTATTTAGTTACTTACTAACTTTACATATTATGTTCGATGATATGTGAATACTTGTAAAAGTTCAAATAACAATAAAAAATAAATGTCAAATAACAATAATTCATATTTGAAAATTTTATGTACCTACTTAACATACGTACCAAATACATCTTGTAAATATTATATACATATATTATTTTATAAGCAATGAATATATTATGTTTTTAAGGTGTTTAAATTTATGAAAGTTAAAAAATATAATTAAATATAATGCGCACTTACGAAACTTGAGGTGCCCATCATTTTCAGTCTATGGAGTGTCTGTCTATTAAGGCATACTATAATAGTGTATTGAATTTCACCTGCAGCTGTGGAAATGCAAATTTACAGCGAATGCAAAAGGGTAATAAAAACATAAGTTTCATTTTAATGTTAAAGCGGGGGTGGTGATCCACCCACGGCTCTTAGTTTGCACTCTAAAAGGTTACAGCTTTTGTTAAAATATTCAAAGTTTTAAATGTATATCTACAATAGACCACACCTATATAGGTGTTCATATAGCTCTTATGATGGTTACCAACCTTTGTAGAGAAGTAACACTATAAGAAGAAGAAGAGGTAGGTATTCTCATTCGCAAACAAGTCTATAAAATCATGACATCTTAAATGGAAGCCTGTAAAAAAATAGGAAATAATTTCTTCTCTATTAGACTAAAAATTTGATTACATTGCCTCCTCTGTAGAGGTGAACCGACGGCGTTTTCCTTAATAGCTTTCGTTCTAAAACAAATACGATTCAATCAGAAGTTTCTCCACTTTGTTTATTGGGTCCGCGGAAGTACTTACACAGCATACAAACGGGCTAAATGCGGCAGCAGCGGTGGGGCTAAAACGCCCACGCTGCTACACAAATAGAACCTCAAACCTAATCTGTGACGTCACTGCCTCACTCCCACCCACTCCGACTCCCTCACTCCGACTCCAACTCCCTAGTGGAGAGTTTGTGCATGAATGTCGTAGGGTATTGGGAAGGTCGAGATGCAAAGTTTTGGAGAGTTTGATAGCTTTTCTCAAGTAGGGTGTTGAATAGAACATCGTGTTTGAATATTTTTAAAAGGAAAACATGAGAGCTGAGAAAAATGTGAACTCTCAATAGATTGAGTACTCTCGCAGTGTTTATAAAATTATTTAGTTTTTAGTTTTTACGGAAAACGGTACACCTGAAAGTTATGGCCATGTGAAGGCCATGTGAGAATAATATCAATTGACCATAAGCAGTGATGGTCAAATACTCGGCTGTTGACAACGAAGATAGAGGTTCGAGCAACGTTACAGCAGCACCTGTAGCGTTGCTTGTGTTATAGGCGTTGTGTTGTTGTTGACGGTAGACATTTACCATCTCCTCGCTTTCGGCAGATGGCGCCGTAAAAAAACGATTTTGTCGCGATCGAGATTATATTATTACGCGAAAAATAGATAGGATCAATCCTTGAAGCGGATTGCATATTGTGTGAAAATTTCAAGTCGCCGCCGTCGGCTAGTTTTCGAGTTTTTGAGTAATACACAAACCAACGCAACATTTTTATACATATTATAGATTATTTTTTTCTGTAACACTTATAAATAGAGTAGTTATAACGAAACATACAAGTCTGAAGTTTGTCATTAATTCAACTGTTAAATTGCTTATGAAAATATTGAATAGATATGTATATTACATTTTCTTACAAGGGCCGATATTGAAAATTATTTGGCCTACATTCTTCTTCGAGGACTACGAAAAGGACCTGCCTACCATTCAGCGGGCATCTTTAAATAGAACCTCACACCACTATCATTAATGCGGAAATGTATCCTTAAAAAATATCGATAAATTTGTAATATTGACATTCTTCAATTTACTCTTTATCCACGACCTTAAGTTACGTGATATTTTGGTTCATCGTCTCAGCCGCAGGACGTCCATTGCTGGATTTTTGAATAAAACTGGCCAGAAGCAACCAGGATCCACCGACAACCCGCGACCCTTACCAGGTCTTCTGTCCACCAATGAGTGGACATCCTGCTCTGCGCTTTTCGGTCCGTGGCATCCAATCGAGAACCTTCCGGCCTCAGCGGCAGTCGGCTCTCCGTACTATGTGTCCAGTCCACTGCCACTTCAATTTACTGATCCGCCGGCTTATTTTGGTAATTTTCGTACGTCTTATTCCTGATTCGATCTCCATAGCTCGTTGAACGATTTTGAGCTTTCTAACGAAGCCCATAGTTAAAGACCATGTTTCAGCGACATCTGTCGTCACTGGTAACACACATTAGTCGAAAACTAATGTTTTGAGGTACTGAGAATTTTTGGACGACAAGATGTCTCGGAACTTCTCGAACGCTTTTCATCCCAGCTGGATTCAATTATTGATCTCCTTCTCTTACATGTAAATATACTTGGGACAAACAATAAAAATCGATAGATTAATTAAAATATCACCGGCATTATCGATGGTTGGACGCCCATCACTATATCGTCAGTACTCAAGGCACGCTGAAACGTAGATTCCTTTATTTGGAATGGCGATATTTCACAGGCGGCTCACTAATGGCTAACGTTCAACTCAGTGGAGTCGAATTATTTTAACATAATTTGGAAGTGTTTGAAGTTAACTGACAATTGTCGACTAATTACTGTAGATTTTAAAGAGTTCTTTGGGACTGTTTAAAAGGGGACTAATGTAATAATAAACTCTTAAATTTTTATCATACATCAGCAGACAGGTTACCCCAGCCTAAAGAAACAAGCAATACTAGGAGGGATACATATTCACAATTAATTCTGCTAAATTTTAGTTACTGTTGTACTGGAGAGCTTTTATGTAATACACTGCATCGGAGTATAGCATTACTATACTAGAAATATGGGTGAATTTCGCAAATATGGCGCTCGGTGTAGAAATACTCTGGACAGCTCTGGCCATTGTAAGATAAGAAATCTATTGAAAACATTTGGTCTTTTGTTGTACAGACTTAATGGTGACTGGAATAATTTAGAAATCTTATTATTTATTATCACTTATTGTAATATACTCATTATACACTGAATTATTTTACAAGTTTTTTAACCTATTCAGGTGAATAAAACTTATTCGGGTTTATTTTTGGAAAAAATCTCTTTTCAAGTTCCACAAAGAAAGAAGATAAATAAGTTCACAATGTTATTACGAAATATCAACGATAAAGGATTTTCATTCGTTTTTTTCTTTGAAAAACCAGACCCTTTGTCCTCTGATATCCGTTTGATTTTGTTTGCCGTATCAATGGACGCGCCTTTGTACTTGTCACGAATACATTGTCAATTTATGGAAAATTGTTTTTAATAATAAAAATTGTTACAAATACTTATTTTTTAAATATAGGTAAAGAAGTAACAGTTCAGTATCATCTTTTTCACTTGACACGCTTTAAAAACTGAGTGTGCTGAGAATAACAGAGCGCATCGCTACAGTCTCAAAAAGTGCCGATATTCGATAATAAAGTAATTTTAAGATATCTTAGCATATAAGCAGTCAAAAACTCGTCAAATTCATCAATAATTCAAGATTTTAAGATTCAAGATATCAAGATTTGCACACCAAATATTTATCGGTTGGTCATGAAATAACCAAAAACAGTACCCATGGCCATCGCACATAAATTATTATTGTTATATAAAAATAATCTAAAACATTCTCATATGGTACGGCATAGTGTACGGTAAAATTTCAGTTTTCTTTATAACTTGCCATAGCGTAAGGATGTGGTCCATTCACAGAAAGACTATAGGTCTTTCTGTGAATCAGCTTGTTCGGGATGCCGGGAATTTTTTATATCAAAACCAGAAATACTGTCTATCTGTATATTAATCTAACATAACTGTCCAATGGTGCATCTATCAACAACTTAAAAATGGACTGGTATAAAATAAAACACTAAAAGTTAAAAATGTGTTTCAGCAACGTAATTTTGCAGTAACTCTTATAATAATTACTGGGAGAATTCTAATAGGTACTTAATTAATTACTGCAAACTTAAACATATGTAACTTAAGTTATTTATTTATTAGAGATAAATCTGAGAGGCTTTTCTGTGCATTAATAATTATGGATAGATAGGTTATGTAAGTTAAATTAATAACAGTGTCTAGTTATAAATTCTGAAGGCCACGTACCCATATCACAATCAGAGTTTCCGGACCTCTCTCTTGTTTACTCGGTGCTCAATGAGGGTGGAGAATTGCCCGAAATTATTAAACATCCATGAGGTGTTACAGTCTAGTTTGACTCGTTCTGCCAGTGGTCACCTCTTGGTGTATCTTATAGATTGATGGTATCTACCGAAATTTTATCACTATCACTAGAAATATCACTAGCGATGTGCGATGTGATTTCTATATGAACTCATAACTGACATCATCATGTGTTATTATGTGCTTCTGTGATTATTAATCCTAGAATAAAAAATATGAAAATGTTTTATGAACTCGTCAGGTTCTTTACGAGGTCCGAAGATGTTGGCTTTTAGCTTCTGCTGCAGTAGAGCAAGCAATGATCTTAAATCTTAATTTTTTTTTTGTTCGCAATGATGTGAGGTCTATGTTATGCTCGTAACAAGTGGTACTCGTATGGTTATGTAAGTTATATTATTATGCAAATTCCAGAGTTCGACTCAACAAATATTTGTAATGACCAAGCTACGTTAGATCTCTTCCACTCTGGTTCAATTTCAAAGCGAAATAACTCGAGAGTAGGCTCATCCCTTGTCCTATACCGTGCATTTATCAATTTGCAATGCAAATGAGGCTTTTAGAGGCTATAATTGAGGTAGACGCGAACTTATTAATCGAATTTTCAGTTACAAGTTGGTCATATACCGAAGATGTCGTGTATTTAGGTAATATTGTCAAAAAAGTTATCTGGTATTACAATATTACAATTAATATTAATATTATAATACAATATCACATGTTCATTTATATGACTTAACTTGGAATGAAGGTACTAGGGTTTAAATATCCTTGGATAATAAATGGATATATCTTTTTAACTTAAGCCGCGAGAAAAATTCGTCTAAACTCAACTTAATACTACCGACTAAGTACCTAAATTATGACGATCGTTAGATTAATTGGTTGACCTGTTTACATGCCAAACAGTAAAGTGCATTTAGATTTAGCCCAAAGATTTAACACGAATATCGATATTTCTCCTTGAACCATTGACTCACAATAAAATATTCAACAAAGAAGAGTTGCCAGTCTGCTACACATTTTACCACGGCGGCTTTGACGTGCGTGTCGTGACGTCAGAAGGCACGGCGTGACGTCTACGACCCCGCACCCTCGCCGATAACTGCGTGTTGCGTAGATGCGTATTTCGTAATTCCCCAAACGGCACATTTTACGCGAAAACCGGTTTTATTCCGAAGCAATAAATTTCGTATTCCTCAGGCTCGTTTCGCCCTCAATTGGTTAGCTCTTGTTCTGTCAGAAAAGATGGATTTCTGTTACCATTTGCTGAAGGATCTTGTTCAAGTGACAGAAATAGTGTTATTATTAGCCTCAATTGTTACTGCTCCATTAAGTTCGTTCATTTCAGACCACAGGTGTTCTTTCTTGAATATGTTTTTTTTATATATTATTATATATAATATTTATTCTTACTAATGATTAAAATTAGACTGTTTCTTTAGGCTTCTATTTGTGAATTAAGATTCTTCAGACATACGTTTATGCATTTTTTGTTAACTCACTTCACTTGATCAAATGATGATGGGGAAATGAGCTCTGTTCACGATAAAAATTTCTTTATTTATTATTACATAATTTAATGGGATGAGAATTACATAATGCATCTTATCTGTGTGTATCATTTTGATATAAACACATTAAGAATCAAAGCTTTTTGTCATTGACTGTTTTCCTAGCAACATGATAGTTGCTCATTATTGTTGACGAAACAGCAGTCTGATAGGCTGCAAAGTGGAAATGAATTAGCATTCTAAGCGAGTCTAAAATTAGTAAACGTGTAGCAGATGTATAAAATGTGCAAATGTGGGTACTTAGAAGAGGACGCTCGGAAGCCCAGCGAAGCGCACCTACGGCAATTTCGCACGACACAGTCAGGCAAGCGTGCGATGGGATTAGGCTCTGGCCTCGTTCTCGATCAGAGCTAAGGTTGTCGCCACCAAACAATACTCTTATTTGTCTATGATTTAGACACGGTTTATTTTTAATGTAGTCTTTGACTGTTAGTGGTGAATATCAAGTTAAAACGTTAAGTATTTTACACTCGTCCAATACTCAGATGTATAATTAGGCACATTATTGTAAATAATGTCATGAGAATGATTTAATGGTTCATTCTTGGTGCATGCTGATAGACCTTATGCTTTACCTGATGCTTTATTTAATGGAGTCGGAGACATAAGATAGATTTTAATTGAAGATAATTGCACAATGCACATCCATTTAAGGATTGCAGAGGTGTAACTCACTAGTCATGACAGTTTTATCATGACTACTGAGTCATAATAAAAATATAGTGACGATAAAAAGTGTTTTTTTGAAACCTATTTAATGAATAGTTTACTGTTTAACTTTTTAACTGTTTCAAGGCTTGGGACATTTTTGATTATCTTATTATTTTTTATTTTTCACAAATAAGTTTTTTGATTTTTTTTATACACTTTGACTATGACTATGGACACTATGGTCAAATTATTACAACAATAACACTTTTCATACAAAAATACAACAAATTGGTTGAAATCTGAATATAAATGCGTTGTTCTTGGTTATTTATTATTGAAAAACTTCAAAAGCAATTCAACCATCATCGATCACTACTGTTTGACAACTGAAAAGCATAACTGAAGACACGTTAAGGGTTTCACTGAAACACCATAGTAAAAAACGCTGATCAAATAATAGTGTTACTATTGGGTTATAGATATATCTTTTACTAGTACATTTTTTAGAAAGAAAGAAAGAAAAAATTTTTTTTTTTTTTTGTGTCAACACAAATAGCACATGCAATACAAGTTTAATGAGAACAATTTTAATCGTATTGGCAATAGCACCATAATTGCCAATGCATGCACCAATGTCTCGACTCAAATAGGCACCCAATTCAGCATATGCTGTGTATGCTACAAGTCACATACAGCGCTGATCTTCCGCTGGGGATCTCCCAAGTTCATAATATTACAAATAAATAATAATTATATACCACTAGAGCAATATATAGCAATCTATAATAACATAAATAAATGAAAATAAATGAATAATTAGCAGATATAATTTTAAATATATTAATTTTACTCGATATTCATGTATTTTTAGAGCATAATGCTTCTGTCACATCATTTTACAACCTTCGTTTTACAGAGTTTCTACCTTTCTAGCTTTTAATAATAATAATAATGCATTTATTAGCTCCACTCAATCACAAAACCACAAAATATACAGACAATATTAACTCAATTGTTACATAAACAAGCAATGGTCGTAACTGTATGAGAGCCTGGTGTCTGTGGTAGGTATTGAAAAATATCTTTGTTACAGTTCACCTGGTCCCACTCCGCAGATTGCACAAAGCATAATACCCACAAATAGCAAGAAAAACGAAATAAATAAATAAATACAATTATTAAGACTAAATACAAAAAATAAATATCAAATACTAAAAGACAGTTTCTTCATAATCTAAGCTCTTAAGCCATTTTGTGACTGCCGCCTTACATTTAGGAAGAGGAAGAGGATATATTGGTATGATAGAATTTGCTATCGCGACTTCATGAGGTTTTTCCCTATTTTCTTCCCCAATTTTTAAACTATATTCGTAACAAAATGTCAATGTGAACTCGCAACAAATAGGAAAAGAGGTTCATATTTAAAATATATAACATGGATTTTAAATAGGTGGCAACCCTAATCATGTCCAATGGCGTGGGCGAGTCAGCTTTATCTTGCGGATGTGCCGTGTGTAAAAGCAGTTCACCGAACATTTTACATTCTTTAACTTAGTTAAAATTTCTCAAAATCCAATTTCACGTTCCTGCTGAAATCGAATTTAATATTTTATTTTAACCTTGTAAATTCTATTAAGATCGTAATCCGAAAAAGGGTATCTGTCAAGTATTGGAAGTAGGGCACACTGAGTTTTGCAGTCATTTGAGCTAGCGAAAGTAACCAGACCTTTACAGTAGACCAATAATAGCATGTGTGCTGTTATTTTTTTGGGTTAGTGAGTAAGGGATGCCAGTGGAAGCAAACTATCATTAAAGTGGACCGTCAGCCTGCCTGACGACCTTTATAAAAATAAAATAAAAATATTAGTGATGTCTACAAGTGTGCTAAAGAGTGCTCCAACCTATTAAATTTGTCTGTTATTTTGTTTATTGAATCTGAGTGGGACGTGGCTTTACTCTTCAATAACGGGCATAATTATCAACTTGCAAACTGTTTAGCTAAGGACCTCTTTCACCAACTACAAGTAAAGTGTTGATTAGTTACTTTTAGAAATAATTTTATGTTTCAATAGGTGACGGTTAGCCTACTTGACAGATGGTGAAAGAGGCCATAACACACTTAAATCTTGCTTTCCCAATGAATTCAGAATTCAGACATTAACGAAATATATTATAGAATAGCGTGCATTTTTCTTTTTACCTACATTTATTTGATTTTAATAGTTAATTGTACAATCTAGTGATGTGGCCTTGAACATTACAATACAAATTTAACCATTTTATCGTTATCAAAAGATAACATAGCTAAATTTAAAACGAACAAAAATTTAAAACAAACACCTATTTTCAATTGAAAATTTGTGATAATTATCTATCTATCTATATTAATATAATAAATATTACAAAATAAAATCGCTGTCCACCTCTGTCTGGTTCTCTGTTTACTTCTTAAACACCCAACAGAATTTGTTACGGTTTTCACTAACTGAAAGAATGATAAAATAAAAAGGTTTATACATCGAAAGTGCATGATTAATTTATAAAATTTAATAATATAGTTTTGCAATTAGTTTTTTAAGAATCTATAGAAATCCGACAAAAGGGTTCAACATGGGTGCTTAATGTCCTAATTCTTAAGTGACCTATTATGTGCCTACTGCCCATTCTTCAACTTACTGATCTGCCTGGGATTCGATCTTGCAATATAACCCTGAGAATAGCCCTCGCCAAAGCTCGTTGAGCTTTCTTACAAGGCTCATAGTTAAAGACCACGTTTCAGCGCCATATTATGTCATCACTGGCAACACAGATTGATCAAAAATTTTTGTAAAACAAACATTTCTCAACAAAACAAAATGTACTGAGGAATTTTGGATGGATACTAAGATGGATGAGATATCTTGGAGCCTCCCGATCTGGAGTGGTCCACGTGAGTTCACTCACTTACAAATTGTTACCGATAGCAATAAATAAGAATTTTAAAACTGCGTATGAATAAATAAGCGGGCCCATCTCAGCGAAAATATCTTCCAAGTAACATAATCGATCACTTTGACCTTTCAGCTAAAAACCTCTTCAATGATGTAACGATTTATCGACAAAATCCTCGAACAAAGCAGCTATTAATCATCGAGTGTATTTACCATTAAATAACTTGCACATCCCTAAATCATTACTACTTATCTCGGGTTGAATGAGGGCGCGCGTGGGTGTGAATGAAAATGCGTAGGCGGCCGATGGAGAAGGACACTTATATTGGGTGACAACGGGTGGGAGAGAGATGAAACATTTCAGGGGGGAATACCACAGTTTAGCGGCGGGTGGTACACCCACGCTTTCTCTCAATGGAGGGAGGTATGACGCAAAAACTGTTGCGCCGATGTTTTGTACATACGATGTAGATATGAGCGAACGACGTAGAAGCTTCATTGCAAGTTGTTTGGAAACAATTTCGTAGTAGACCATTATTAATGAAGAAAAATTGTTATTTTTCTCAGATAAAAAAGTATTTTAACAATGGGTCCAGGCTGCTTCTGACTGGTCCATGTGCAGCAGTGGAAGTTTTACAGCTGAGATGATAATAATAATATTGAATTAAATATTTATCCTAGTCAATACTTTCTAATAGGAAAGAATTAAACATGTATCGCTTGGCGAATCATTAAAAATATAATATTTAAAGATTTTAAATTTAAAAGACTTTTAATTTTTAAAGTCGTAAATGCCAGTATTTATTTTTGTTACGAGTATGTTTTTAGTTTTTATACAAATTTATGTATATTATTGTAGTCGTATTATATTAAAAAAATACAAAATGCATATCGAACCTTAAATATGGGGTTAATAAAAAGATATTACATATAAAGTGGAGATTGGAAGATAATAATCGCCGTCGGTAGGTGTTAAACTTTTAAAATACATTTTATTTAAATTAATTTCACAAAAATAGACTTTTGACTTTTGGTTCTTTTATATTATTATTTATATTATTTCTTCTTTTAGTTACAATAATAAATGTGGATACCTGGAAATTATACAAAAGAATAATTTCCGGTATAAATGTATTTCAGGCCTTATATTTCTTTACGTATTTCAAGGCGGACGAAGTCGCGGGCACCAGATAGTGTTCTACATTTTATTTAGTACAAAACATAAGGCATCCTAAAATATTAGGGAGAATAATAATTGCCCCATTTTGAAACCAAAGGAAAACTGCATTAATTAATTAGTTAAATGATGAAATTCGTTGACATTTAAAATTAACGTGTACATATACCTACAGGAAGACTTAGAATTATTTTTTAATTCGTATTCATTTTTGCTGTGAGTTCAAGGGTAGTATACATACGTCATAAAATAAAACAATAAATAATTATACAATTCATACCTCACACTCAATTCCAAACACATTTGACCTATATTACTTGAGATATTCCACATGTGCTAAATAGAGGAAAAGTCGATTTTACAATTTATTTTATACTAGCTATTGCACGCGACTTCGTCCGCGTAAATTTATAAAATATAGCCTATGTTACTCGTTGATATATAGCTTCGGAGTTTCGGAGCCTATTCAATGCAAACAAACGAACAATCAAATCTCTTATAATATTAGAATAGATGGAGATTTTTTTCCAATTTTTTTAAATAGTTGAACAATTTTTTCAAATAGGTCTCTTTTTAAAAAATATATCACTGTTGTCATAGTCTATATGTGTTTATGTATGCTAAATCACAAGCTGTCTCAAGTTGAGCAATTAGAAAAAGTTTTATATAATTTAAAAAGCTTCACTATTGAAGTTTCCTACCAGTTACTTCCACGTGGAATGACTTATTGAACTGTGGTTAAGTTAATTTAATATGAATATAGTTAAAAAAATAAATATAAAATTTCAAATCAGAAGCTCCAATTAAGTTTTCAATAAAATGTTATTCTGCCAACAATACTCTTAAATAAAGAGGTCATTCCCACGTTACGTAGGCGGCCGAAAAATCGATATAAAACATGAATGCACCCCCACATAGCGGAAGCTTAACATTGCGCAATTGCAATGGCCTTAACCATCACCTTGACCTCTATACGATGCAGACGCCTACACGCCACTGACGGCACCGAAATATCAAAGGTCAATACGGACCCTCTACTGAAAGAGCCCTACTTTCACTTTCAAAGCAACTCTAACGAATACATCAAATTTCATCGCCACTTAACAACCACTAACTGCTCAAAGGCACCCTTCAAACATAGCAATGGACTACGAATAGAGTTCGTAGTGTACAACTTTTCCCAAGTTTTGTACAATATTTAGTCTAAAATTATAAAGGAAAATGGAACTTGTTGCGTTAACTTTTAGGTGGAATTTTAATAAATACTGTAAATAAATACAAACGTTAACAACTGTAGTACGCAATAAAGGTCACACAATTAATTATTATTGATATTAACATTATATTTTTACGGTAATTAACAGGAGACACTGTAGGTGTAGGTTGGAGACTTATCTTCGCATATAGCTTATAGTTATAGCTGTAACTGTAAATGTTCTCACTTGCGACATCTTGTGACGATCTAGTGAAAAAACACCTATTTAGTGTAGTAAATCGCCTGAACATGGTTCCTAAGATTGTAATGTAATGGTAACTTACAAAATCTTTATAATTATAATTCGAAATTTTGAGAGGATATTTGTTACACTTTACACACTAAAAACCACTAAACAGAATTAGAAAAAAACTTTACGTTAATATTTTAGACGTCAAAATAAAGCATATAAATAAGTTATAATTTATAAAGCAAAGCGGATTCAGACGCATTCAGAAACTAGGGTTTGTATAGATTAGGAACTTACAACTACCAGTTTATTTGATCGAAGTTTATGTCAAGTTATTTTTTTCATTTTGACTTAATCTTATCTTTACAAAGAGAAAGACTGTGCTGGGCAGTGAAACACCCCACTGATGGACAGTGGGTCGTTATGTAGGTGACGTACAAGTTTACACTAATTAATTTAAAAAAAAAAAATTAACTTTTCATGTTTTGTTACAGGTAAATTAAATCCCGTGACCCAGCGGCTTTAACAACATTAAGTAATCTGAAAGCATCTTATATAAGGTAAAATTTATTATGAAGTACTCTCTAATCAGCCTCGTTTGTTAACTTAATTTTTAAATTAAGCAAAATTACTCAAATTGCTTAATTTGAGTCTCCTTGGGGATATTTTTATAATATATTTTTTTGTAAAAATTTTCCTTGAAGTAGTAGTTAGAGAGAACCTTCTTTATAAATAACTAACTGTACTTCGCAGCTTCGCTTGTCTTCAAATATTCCAGCTTAAGGTATTGGAGAAATATATATAAAATATACAATGAACAAATATATATATTATAATTGTTACACATATGTGTAACAATCACAAGAAAATTCACTTTGATTCATAGAGAAATATCGTATTGACCTCATTAAATTCGACTGACCGTAAGGACGAGATTGATTCTCAAAGCTCCAGTTATCCTCCGAAAAAAATTTTAAATTGAAAGGAAATAATTAAAGGTTAAACCTGGTCTCTTTTATTTTGTGTCTTGAGTCTTGAGCATTTTAACCTCGACACCACATGTAATAAGATAACAAGATGAATTTCCTGGAGTCTTTTAAGCTCAGTCAATTACTATTTTGAAGTGAATACCTACGTCTTTAAATTTGCTTCCATATTAGTGGGAGGCAATTTAGAAAAATGCTCTGTAACTACTTATCTATCATTTACATCCAAAATTTAATTACACCACTCGATAGCTAAAGGATCAAAGATACATATAATATATAATACGCTCAAAGAAAATATTCACGTATTGTTTTTTTGAGCTACATAATACGCCACATCCCCATATTAATAAGGTGCGAGCCATCTTTATTTGGACGCATGGATCCTAAATTACTTTACCATCACAAGATGTCTTTGGCTACACGCCACTTTGCATTCAAAAACCGAGCGAGCTTATATCGCTTCATTAAACTATTTAATATGAACTCTATTCACCGGCAATTGGACGCATTATCTTACTACAACTCCAATTACATAATATATTATGTGTGCTTGCGACGGTAAACAATTCGTCACGTGAAATCGACGCTTTAATGACTTCGAAGATCGGAATTTTGTTGCATACTTATATGTTTTGCGTGGTATAATTGCGTGGTATATACTTTAGGAGTGTATATTTTATAAAAAAAAATCTAGCTAGTACTGGAAAACCGTCACATTAACATTTTTTCTTTATAAAAATATTATAGAAATAAAATATTGACATTTACTATAATATCTGCCATTAAGTAATTACAGACATATTTTTATTTGTTCATTTAAATCAACAATTTATTATTTTTTTGATATTTTATGTCACAATCTATTATTTTATTTATAAGTAAGCCTGATTTACAAATAGTTCCATGACTATATAAGTACAACTTTCATGTTGAGAGGTTAGTAGGTACTTTACGAGTACCAAGTACAAAAATAACTAAAACCTTTTTGTTGTGGAACCCAAAGGGCAAAGGGACATGTATCGTTTTACCATTGTCCCTTTGCTCTTATTGTTCGAAAGCAGTTCTTTCGGATCAACTTTCGTTTGCGCGGTAATTCGGCCCAACTCCCAAGGTTCGACTTGCGTTTATTTATTTCCATATTAAACCTTATTCCCACATAACACAGGTGAAAATCGAATGGTTTCGCTTCTCATGTCCACCGCAAATCTTTCAAGGTCCACGCTTATTGTAATTTGTCTGCCCTTGATACTTTGAGTGATTTTGTCGGTGCCACGAGGCTCTATTTTATCATGATTATATGAATTAGTCGATAATTTATAAGGAATTTATTACCAAAATTACTATGATAAAAGCGGCATTAGTAAAAGAATTTAGTAAAGAATTGTTTCATGAAATTAGGCAATGCAAATCTGTGTATGCATTTTTTTTTTGCTCATTTTATTGATTTGAAGGTTGATTTATAATTTATAAGAGAGGTAACATGATTATTTATAAATTAAGGCTGTCATTTAATATATAAATCTACTCATTATATATTTTTATTATTTATTATTTTTTTTGTATGTTTATTTGTAACGGACAAACTCAAAAACTTCTTAACTGATTTTAAAAGTTCTTTCACCCATGGAAAGCTAGTAACATGGACTTTATTTTATTTTATATTTTATAAAATATTTTTTTTTTTATTGCACTTATTTGTTTACGTTCATTTCCGATGCGACAGATATTAATTGTTATTTTTCTAAAATAATATATAATAAATGAGGGTGAATCGAGATTGTTAACGACAATCGTTTAAACTTTTAAAGCCAGTTAGTTACCCACTTGCTCCCGTACAAGAAATATGTGTCGATTAACCAAAAGTATTTTACAAAAGCGTAGCCAACAGCACTCCTAAATTAATATTTATTAAGAAACAAGAAGATCACCTTAACAATAAATCAATAATTACAAAATATTCGAATGTTACAATAAAAGAAAATGTTGCTGACATTACGTGTATATTGATGGCAGCATAATATCGCATTTTACTATAGCGAATTAATACTACTATACTTACTAAACTACTATAGCGAATGAAAAAAATCTAAAATTTTAGTCAACTTCTTTGATTTGAATGTCATCGTCATTTGTGATTGTTCGATCTACAATATATGTATATGAGTAAGTATCACAAACTACATAGAAAATACTGTAGTTATGTGTGACACTATATACTTATTTGAGTGAACTCTGAATCTACTGAATATATGTGAGTATATTTGAAACTATAGTATTATATATTTTAGTCTCCAGGGAATTTGATATTATTATTTTTTAATATTTAATGTATAGACACGGTCCGTTTACGATTTTATTATAAGTAAGTATGTTAGATTTTCCTACGCGGATGAAATCGCGGGCACCAGCTAGTTCGCAATATATAAAATAAACAATCCCAAGTTTGTATAAGTAAACCTGAATAAATCCACGTAATTTTTGTAAGGGAAAAATACCAAGGCCGACATGTGAAGGGCCAATAAAAAAATAAGACACTAGAAGTGGAGATAGCCTGATATATTGCGAGCTACAAATGGACACGGTGATTTATTTATGGATACTTGAATAGATTTAACACCTTCCTTATTTTGAGTACTTATTTTGATTCTTTTTTTTTTTTTGAGTATTTATGAAACCATTGGAAAAACTTGGTAGAAGAAACCCGTGTCCAGCAATGCACGTCATACGACTGAGATGATGATTTCATTATTTCTGCCGCAAGACGTCCACGACTGAGCATAGATCTCCCTCACATAATTTTCCAAAAGGATCAGTCAGAAGCAACCTGGATCCACCCTAGACACCCTGGCCCTTATCAGGTAGTCTATCCACCTTGTGGGTGGACTACTGTGCTGCGTTTGCCAGTCCGTGGCTTCCACTCAAGAACCTTCCAGTCCCAGCGGCCTTCAGATCTTCGTACTGTGTGTCCTGCTCACTGATTCCGATTTCAACTCACCTCCGGATTATTCCTGATTCGATTTCCGAATGTAACTCCGATAATAGCCGTCTCGATAGCTAGTTGAGCGAACGTTGAGCTTTCTAACGACATAGGTAAATAGAGGCTCTGACATCCCTCATCACCGAAACACAACAACACAAATGCTGTTATTTTACAGTGGCCTTCTGTGATAGGGTCGTTTTTGCTGCACAGAAAGGCTGCCCAATTTATGATTAATGCAATTATGTATGTAATACACACGCAAGCACTCGTACTTTGTACGTATATAAATTCAGCTTCTGTATGTTTGTGTCCACAAAACCCAAAAACTAGCCGATGACTTGAAATTTTTACACAACATTTCATTTTAACAGAAGAGTGTTTTACATACTAACTAGCTGATGCCCGCGACTTCGTCCGCGTTGAAAAAGAAAATATATAAGTAATAACGCCTAACATCGTTATCGCTGTGACGACGGTGGCGCCGCCACGCGACAGTGGCGCTCAATTCTTTATATTTTTAGACGATCACTCGGGAACAGTACTTTTTTTCTGGATGAAAGGTACCCTATGTCCTTTCTTGTATCCCTGACAATGTGTATGCAAAATTTCATGATGATCGGTTGAGTAGTTAAGGCGTGAAGGGGTAGCAGACAGACAGACAGACATAGTACTTTCGCATTTATAATATTTGTATGGATTTATAGAAGTGGTCGGGTTTGTTTACGAGTAGACCTTAGTTATAAATATTTCTTAAACAATCTAAATGACTTTATATATATATACATGCTATGCTATGCTATGGCAACAACTATACATTTATGTTTATAACTGTACAGTGACTACATATACAAAGGTTATACCTTTCTCGTGTCAATTTGTCGCTTAGGAACAATATTCATTGTATAGCATAGAACGAGGATAAGGTCTGTTGAAGACGCGCTTGGCCCCAGAATAGTATTTCGTTACCAGGTCACTGTACTTTGACACTGGCTTTCAACATAGGTACTCGTACAGACAAACCAACAGTGAAATGATAGGGACTAGCTATAATTACAAATTATAAACTAACCTGCGTCTTTCTATTGAGCCCAACATGCTATATATATCTGCTGTAAGTTACTAAAGCCCATTTCCCTGTTCCAAAATAATACCTGAATTGTTTGCTTACCATCAGGTGGGCGACTTTTATATAAAGAAATTTATAAATTTTGTATTAAAAAAATATTAATAAATATGGCTGTACTTGGTTAAGTCCTGTCAAATAGATGCAAGAGGGTAAATAAATAAATAAATAAATAAATAAATGAAAAAAATATATATTTTGATTTGCATAAAATATCAGCTATTTACAATTTCATCTATGTAGTTAAAAAAAAGTTCAAGATAATTTCGAAATTACGCAAATTAACGACCATGACCTTCGTGTGAACGAGATAGTGCACGATAATTGCTTCTGATAGTTAGGTAACTACTTATTTGAAAGTTAGATAACAGTTCGCAATATAAAAATTAATTTTATTCAGCATTATAACAACTAATAATGCACGGCAATTCTATTAATATGTTACAGAGAAAATTATTTTATTTATATGACAGGCTAAGTCGTAGGACACGACTAGTCAGTCTATCATACTAATATTAAAATATGCGAAATTTTTTGACAATGAATGTATGGATGTTTGTTACTACGAGTATTTTACTCAAAAACAACTCAAAGGATTTGAATTAAATTTGACATACCAACAGTTTATTACCTGTACTAATATATAGGATACTTTTTATAATGGAGAAATGTTGTGTTCTCGAGGGATCGTCTAAAAATATTTTTTTTAAAAATGGGCGCCACTATCGCCGTTGTTGCGTTATAATACTCAAATTACATAAATTTTTTTCATTTTTTTTTATTTTTTTATTTTTTAGGCTTTTCCCTTAAGGACATGTCGCCTAATTTTTCCCTATTTTTCAACTCGGACGTAGTCGCAGGCACCGACTATATTTACTAGCATATAAGTAAACAATGCACGCATTATTTGTATAGAAAATTCAAATTTGTATATGTATTGGTTTACATGTAATATACAAATAAACAATGTAGTTTATATCCGTGTTGTAATCGCCCAAATGCCAGCGCCGTACGGCGAGGCGCGACAGGCCCTTGCAAGGACGAGGCGGTTCCACATCCGTGAGTGGCCTGTTTATTAGTTTTGCTTGCGGACTGCTATGCGCCATACTTGTCCAACTCAAATTAATTAACACTTTGACGACACGTTTGGTCTAGTGGCTAGTAGACCTAGCTGTTAACCAAACGGTCGCGGGTTCGAATCCCGCTAGGGACAAATGTTTATGTGTTGACATTTTACCTTTGTACCTGAGTCATGGATGTTTTATATTTATAATATGTATGTATTTACAAAAAAAAAAGTAATCTGTGTATTATATCAACTGTCTGGTATCCATAATACAAGCATTAGTTGCTTAATGTGGAACTAGATGGTGCTGTGTGTTATGTGCGAAGATATTTATTTATTATATTATATTTATATTTATTTACTTTCCTCACTATTAACAAACGTCTGTATAGTAATTTAGTATATAGGGGGCAGCCCCTTACAGTCTAATATATAAAATTCTCGTGTCACGATGTTCGTTCCCATACTCCTCCGAAACTGCTTGACCGATTCTTATGAAATTTTTTATGCATATTCAGTAAGTCTGTTTTTTCTATTTTTCTATAAATCTATTCTATTTTTTTCTGTCTATTTTTCAAACCCCTAAGTGATAAGGGTGGCCCACCCCAAAAAATTTTATATGGCAATACAACGTTTGCCGGGTGTCAGCTAGTAATAAATAACATTATATGTGTCGTCTAATAAATAACATTATATGTGCCTCTGTGTTTTGATGAGTGAGTGAGGTGATGTCAGAAGCCACTTGCTTATTCCCTCCTAATACTTCGATGGCAGAAAAGGTTCAGCACCTATGTTGTTGCTTCTGTCAATAGGCGACGGAGCCTACAATTACCTATCACGGATCGTCATTTTATCTACCTACTTTCAAATAAAAATGATGAGATGAAACACAACGTTTCTGTAATCATATTTACGAGTAAAAAAACACTAATTATACTATATTTTTATCATAGTAGGTAATCATCGATTAAAAAGTTATAAAAAAAAAATAAGTTATAAAGTTAAAAGAAATAAAGTCGCTGTCTGACTGTCAGTTTCTCTGCTAACTTCTTCTGAACCATCTAACGGTTTTGGTACGGTTTACATTAATGAAAAGACATTATAATAAAGGCCTCTTTCACCATCTCTGAGTAAAGTGTCAAGTAAGCTAACCGCCATTTAAAGTCACCGGTAACCGGGAATGATGGAGATGATATACCTTTGTTTGTACGATAAAAGTCCCAAACATTAAAAATAATTAAAAAAATATATAAGGATGCAGTAAACCGAGTGCATAATTTAATAAAACATAAAATTATTTCTAAAAGTAACTAATCAACACTTAACTTGTAGTTGGTGAAAGAGGCCCTAAATGTCAACGATTCTTTATACGTAAACATACTCGCTTACGACACATTTAAGTTTAGAAGAACTAGTATTATTAACCTTGTCTGAAACGGGCGGCATCTGACCGACTTCCTTCCCAAATAATATCAAGTCACGATGTCTCCGTACGTTAATAAACAAACAAGTAGTAACGGATCTCTGTTAAACAGTTCATTCATGTTGTTTACATGTAAAGAACTTAATTTGTACAAAAATAAATGTGAATTTTATATTATTAAAAAAAAAATTGTCATATGTAGACTTATTTGTTTAGTTATCTATATATAATTAAATAGCAGAATGGTTGTGTCTGTTCATTGAATATATTTACCGGAAATTGAGAGGAAATAACAGAATACAAAAAGACAGACAGAATACTGTATGTCTGTCTATTTGTTCGCGCTAGACTTCGAAGCTTTACTTTCGATACTATCCATGCGCTTTTCACAGTTAAATTAAGCTTTATATGTTTTGTTAAAATTAATTTCTTTATAATAAATTCCGTAAATAATTCAATATAATTTACTGAAAAAAAAAAAATCATCTGTGTGAAGCCGGGGGCAGGGCGCTAGTAAGAAATATTTGAAAAACTGTATATTCTTAATTATCAATTGTCAATAGTATTTTTTTTGTCTCGTTACTTTGAAAAGCTTCGCCACTATATGTCAATAGTATTACACCATCGATGTTTTTACTCATTCAGTTTAAATTATTTTAACAAAAATAACTATGTAAAATACATTATAACAAACTATCAAATATTACAAATGCTAAATGTAATATGCTACAATTATTTAATGCCTTCTTTGTGTTGCGCCTTTCATAAATAGTATGCCTTTCAGATGACCGCTTTCTAGTAAATCCCTCAAGGGAAACCTACAGACAGAAAGAAAAAGTTCTAAAAACATAACGTGCCTTTAAAACATTTTATTTAACAAATAGAGAAATAAGTTGCAGCAAGTTTCGTATGTCGCCTTGACTCGACACTGACCCACTTTTAAAAGCCAAACTTTCAATCTCAACGGCAACTATCGAATAACAAGTATGTATAGGAGGCGATCGAATTGAAACATTTCGTTATCTCGCGTTATCTATTCGTTATTCGTTATGTAACCAACGTATTTATAAACGATATTGAGACGCAAGGACCTCGATCCGATTTCATCTTATCTTGACTGCATCTTCGAATCAATTGACAATCAAATTTGAAAAATTCCTACACTTAAATCGTTATAAACCGTTTTTTTTTTAAAGATGAATTTGAGACGTACAATTAAACGTAAACAGAATAATATGTATGATGATTTTTAGAAAGTGTCACTTAGTAAAGTTATTGTGAAAATCTGAGGGGAAATCTAACCATAATTATTCCCTGATTCTCGAAACATAAACAAGTTAGTTTTTTTAACAACAATATATCCAATAAAAACATATTCTTTCTTTTAAAAGGTGACAGCTATTACCTATTTGTAATCTATATATAAGTACTAATATAATAAACAGATAAAAATTGTGTTATTGTATAATAAAGTCGCTGTCCACCTCTGTCTGTTTATCCGCTAACTTATTCTAAACCATCCAACGGATTATAATGTGGTTGAAACAAATAAAATAGATAAACGAGGAAGGTTTGTTTATATAAATTGCAGAAAGACATTACATCTGCTCGATGACGGGGGGTCGTTACTATTAATAACGTTGTATGGGCGTCAAGAAGAATTGCTTGCAAGAGAAAATAACGTTCTAAATTAGTTCCTTTTTAGGGCTAAAATGTAGGCGCTTCGTTGGCTACACGAAAGGTCAGGGGCGAGTTTTACATGTGGAGACAAGTTCATGTTTCAAGAGACCAATGCCGATAAGAGCCGTTACAAGGTTACACTTTCTGGAAGAGATAACGATGTCGGGTTTCAATTACATATTTATTTATAAATTGAGTTAAGGACCATCTCGTGGCGCAATATTTTTTTTTAAAGAGTGTATTTATCAAACTTGGAGAAGTTGATGGTGGTTGGAAGAGTGGATGGCAAGAGGTTTAGTGGCCGGTCTCCTAGCCAATGGACAGACTAAGTTGTGGCTTTTACAGACAGGCCTTTAAAAAATTATAGTATATAAGCGTCGACTTGAGAACCTCCCCCGTTTTTTCGATTTCGTCGGTTGAAAAGTGCTATAAATGAGGAAGTTTTGTGTATACGATTGCAGAAAAAAATTAAATCCTTGGGAAGCTGAGAGGGGTTTATCTTAGACTCTCTCAACATCATAATAAACTTATCTATACTAATATTATAAAAAGGAAAGATTTGATTGTTTGTTTGTTTGCATTGAATAGGCTCCGAAACTACTGGACCGATTTGAAATATTCTTTCACTGTTGGGAAGCTATATTATCAGCGTGTAACATAGGCTATATTTTATAAGGTTAAGCCGCGTGCAACAGCTAGTAAGTTATATTTATGTGTCTTTGATTATGTGTCTTTGATTTGACAGGCTGACCGTTCACGTGGTAGTAACTGGCTACGGTTGCTTACAACACAAACAACACCATAGGTGCTGCAAATGGGCTGCCAACCATAGTAGGATTAAAGAAGAGGGATTATAAAAGGATAGGAAAATGGGCTCTGGCATCCCTTACTCACTCACCGAAAAACAAAAGCACAGATGCTGTTATTTCTTGGTGGTCTTCTACAGAAGGTTACGGCTGCCCAAATGACTGCGAAACGCAGTGTGCCTTGTCAATACATGCATGATCAAAGCCAGAGCCAACTTTGTAAATATTCATTTCCAAAGTAGGTACTTTCCAGGAATCGAACCCGGTCCCTTTAAGACAAAACTTAAAGCAAAGCTCCTTAACACCTCGACCAATGGGTTCGTCAAAATTAGATTATATCGATTTGATTTGAAAAAATATTCTTAAAAATACAAAACTTAGGTATAAAAATCTTCCGAATTATGCAATAAGTAAGAAAGTATCTCGGTCTTCTTGTAAATATTTTTAATACCTACTCATACTTTATCTTGAATAATCTTAAGATTATGCTTGCTGATAAGAAATGTATGTTTTATCTCTTATGACATACTTAATTGCGATTTTCAAGGACGCTATTTTTATTCAGTCCTGTCTCGAAGTCTAGCTACGTCGTAGGGGAGCGGTTACGGAAACACGCACGTAGCCTCGGGGTCCCTTGACGTCTACGAAGCTACGACGCAAAAGCGTAGCCCTCTCTCTTTCTACGGCCTTTACCGCGATTTTATCTATTTTTCTCCAGATTAGATAATAAATATATCAATATAAAAGTTAAATAACAGTAGATTAAATGCTATATCTGGTAAATAATAATTATGTATTAATCAGATATGACCATTTCAAATTAAACGTTACACAGTATATAGAAAAACTATGCTTGGAACAATTTATTAATTATATACGCCATAATAATCGATCCTTTCATATTAATTTTCTACCTACACGGCTGAACTAATAGTCAAGGTTAACCGCTCTCGGTCTTTGTTCATAAAAATCAAAAACGTGTGCAAAACGATAAATGCGAGCGAGTATTCGGGCATGAGTACGTTTAATCAAACGAGGTGTCATGTCATTAGTGACAAGGACGCCCAGATGCGTTCTTAAGTGAGTGCGAGCGGGACGGAAGGTGTAGCAACAAGTCGCGGCTGTCAGAGAGAGGGGGGAGTGCGTTATCGTAGCCGTGACGTCACGACCCTTTCACTGCCGAAGTTGCGGAGTTTGTGGCACTCACAACTTCAGTCCGCGAGGCTCGGTCACGGCGTGAGGTTGTCTCGCGCTCAGTGTTCCTAAAATAAATCGAGTCACGCGTTCTCGCACAAAGAGAATTTTCCAATAGTCAGACAGAGCGTTAGACTGTTGCACACGTAAACGGTCCGCTCGGTTCGGTCCTCCGTGTTCAATCGCTCCTGACTTTTTTCGCAAGTGCTTGACTTTTTCGCGAAGGAAGCTTCGCCATGGGTGTCATCAAGTTAAGTCCGGACACCGCGTCCCTAATCTCCGCCTGCGACATGCTCGACGACATGAAGGTAAATTTATGTTAAATACTAAATATTCTGTTATAGCGATACGCTCGATTTAGTACGTGTGGGCGTTGCACTATAACGCTTGTTACTAAGCGGCGTTTTTTCACTAGAAATGACAAGCTTTTACGTAGTGGAATTCGACTGAGAGAAATGCACGCGTAGCCTGTTTGTTACTCGAGTGAAAACCACGGACGGAAGTGCTGCCCTTATCAGTTGTTTGTGACACGGTCGCGACCGCAATCGCTACGTGAGAACTTGTCCTTTTTAATCTGATTAACACAATTATCACATCACATATAAGTATGTTTATGAGCTCATTTGAAAATGACAAGTCTTAATTTGTTATCATCCAAGGCGGAAAGATTTTTAGAAAATTCTAGATTTTTTAAATACTGTTTGCAGTTATTATTAGCGTGGATTCAACGTAATACGCGTACATAAAACTATTACCTACTTGCTAGCTGCGCTGACGTAATATCATTAAATATGTTTTGAATTGTTATTTCGCGACATACAATATTTATATTGTGTTGATTAGGTTATTTAATACGTCAATGCATTAATTTCTTTCACATACATATTTACATACATACATTTTACCTACTACTCTAACGTCATGAGGAATTAGCACATATTATGTATGGAATCTTATATTTCCATGAATAATTTTCATTTTATTATAAGATATTAAGACATCTACGACTTTCGATTTTCAATGGCTCAATTGTTAAGCTATTATACTTACATGGATATTTTCTATAAAAAGTAGTGTTACAAATTTCACTAGACATTTTATAATGCAGCTTATATGCAAATTCAAATACTGATATTGTATTCATAAGTGTGATACTGGATAGGAAACAGTTGAAACTCAACAACATACATAACAGGAAACGCTTTTCATTGTATTTGCTAAAGAGAGTAAAAACCCAAGATAAAATAGGTACTTACATTATTCTAGCTGCTATTAATTCAGTTAGTAATAACCAGCGAAGCTTGCAAAGATATTATTTCGATTGTAATAACTGAATAAAAAATTTGAAATTTTTCAAACATTTGTCTGTTATTATAAACGTTGACTTCATACTTCCTGAAAAATATTTATTTTGAAAATAGTCCTAATTTATGTTTATTTTATTTTAAGTAATAATAATATACTTAGTGTAATAACAGCTGCACTAAAAACCAATGAGGTCTAATCTTGTGTCATACATAAATAGTATTCCGTTTATATAGAATTTCCAATTCCATAAGGAAATAGATATGAGTATATTTTATTAATATCTTAATCTCATAATATTCTTGATAATTTTAATGTTGTTAATGATATCTGGGCATATTTTATCTTAATTATTATTATTATATTATTAGGTAGGTATGACTAGCATGCATTAATTTCAAGATAATGATATATTTTATATATTATTTTGATTTTAGGGTTGGAAAGTTGTTGATTCAAATTTATACATATTAAAATAAAATTTTGATTCATTTGCAATAAAATGTAGTAATTTTTTTTTTAATAGATACCCATTGATATGTAAAGCGGTGGAATTTACAGTTAGTTAAGTAAAATAAAAGTGTAAAAATATCACGCAATCTTTCCTTGCGTTATGCACGCACACACAAGAAATGTGAGAAAAAAAAATAATTAATTTTGTACATTAATAACTATTAGGTTCCTTGGAATAAATTAATAATGTCAATGATCACACAAAAATATATAAAAATATGTAGGTATAATATCAACGCCTGTTTTTTTGTGGCTATGTCGTGATCACAGCCGTTTGTTTTACTTGTAATATTTTCTTTAAGCGTATTATAAATATTATAGGTAATGTACGAGTATATATCCAATGAATCTTTGTTCCTTTAGCTATCGAGTGTTGTAATTAAATTTTGGATTTAGATGATAGATATGAAGCTATAACATCAAACTGTAATCCTCAATTTTGTTATCATCAGTTTTCTGAATTGCCTGCCACTATGGAAGCAAATGTAGACTTTATTTACGACTAAAACCAAAAAAAGTATGTTAACTAAACAATTAATAATAATGCATGTGTCAGTATCTGACTATTGATAGGTATACAAGTGTAACGTAGGTATTTTCTATGAGGAATAGTGCGATGCGCACTGCGGTTTGTGGGTCACACGTTTTATAAGCAACTCAATGTCGCTGGGCGTTCGCGGTCACTCGAATGCGTTCTAATGAGTTTAATTTACTCCATGGTATCCCATTTTGGAAATATATGTAAAAATTTTTTTTTAATTTATAAGTTCAGAAAGGTTTATACACACAGTATAAACTTTTCTGAACTTTTTTTTCAGTTTTCAGAAACAGAAACAGTTTTCAGAAAGATTTTTCTTAAATAAAATAATGTTTCAAAAACAATACCTAATTCAGTAAGAAAATTAATAAATACAATAAATCAATATTTACTATAAAGAACTACGACAATTTGTCTTTATATGAAATTAATAACTCTTGTACAAAGAAGTATAATATCTCATCTCAAAGCTCTCAACACCTTTTTTAATATTCCATCAAGCGGTCTGAATATTTTATTGAGTATAATTATTTCAAAACAGAAAAAGCTCGCACTGTTTATTCAGTAAACGTAAAAAAAGCGAACTCGCCTCCCATTTATAGAAATGTTATTGGAGAACTATTGTAAACCCTGTAGAATATTAATGTGCGTTATTGAGGTGTCAAACGCTTTTGTCGATTTATATCTTGGTGTGTTCAGACTGTGCCAACGCATTGCTTCACTTTGGAGGGGTTGAGGACGACATTCGTACGCACCACAGCACTTCAGCCGACTTAGTAGACCTTTGAGACTCAATTGAATGCAACTCAGTTCAATTATAAGCTAATAAGATCAACCCATCATTTTAGAATCTAAAGAGTCAACAGCATCTACTCACCTCTTTAGAGTTAATTATAATTTGACTCTTCTTTACATATTATGAAACAAAGTCCTCCGCCGCGTCTCTCTGTCTGTTTGTTCGCGATAAACTCAAAAACTACTGCACCGATTTTCATGCTGTTTTCATCAATGGATAGTGGTTCTCGAGGAAGGTTTTAGTATATAATTTTCAACGTGGGTACCAGCTAGTTTTCATATATTTTGTTATCTATCTTCAGTGCATAAAGTGGATGAAAAAGTATGTAGCTATGCCATAAAAAAAACAAATAAAATGATGTTAGCTGTCACTGCGCCCGTCAACGTCACTATCACTTCCCTTCTTTCATTTCAACCAAAAATTTAAATCTTTGATTTCAATTGACTGACTGACACTACATTCAGATTTTTACCTCAATATGGCTCTCTTTTAAACGTCTACTTAATTTTAGAATATACTTGTATTTAGAATAATGACTGAATTAGGAGACTTAAATTGACAATTTAACGGTGTAGAAATAAAATTAAAAATTCAATCTGAATACTGTTTGTGTTCAGTATTCACACGCGAAGTATTTATTCTAAGTACTCGACCTTAATCTAATTGGACAGAAGGTCATTTGAAGGGCTACGGTTATCCTCATGACTTAATTAACGAAATTTTTAACATTCCATACTTGAATTGAATATTATGTAAATAAATCATTAAGTCACCTTCTTGATTTAGAAAAAAAAACTGATACAAAATTTATAATATTTTTTTTGGGTAGCAACAAACTATTTGTATTGCTACTGACAGATAGTAAAGAGTAGCATATATTTATTGTTTCATAGTAACATGTAATAAATTATGCATTCAGCAATAAAGAGCAATTGAAAATAAACACTGGCTGATAACAGTCATTATTAACTTTTACTACTCTTTTCAATGAAATCATTAAGTGAGCATTTTTTTTTTAATTACCGATCTTATTAAAACTATTAAATAAAGATATTTCAGTCTTAATTGCCGAGAGGTATTGTGTTTTAATAACAAAATAATAATGAATATCCTTAGTAATAATGTTAAAAATGAGGAAAATGATTACATTGTAATACTTATTAATTTTTTAAAATACATTAAGTTTCAGTACATAAATTCTTTTGCATTTTCCAGTTCTTCAATGCTCACATTTTTTCATTAGAGTATGAGTTGAGTATGTCTTGTGTTTAATTGAAATATACCTACATTTAGTATACATTTTAATGAAAAAAATAATATTCGGACAACATTGTAATTAACATGTCAAAATTTGAATATAAAACATTATCGCAACGGTCAAATCTGAGGTCACATTTTACTATGACCGTGATCTGTGTGACCGTGACATGGGGTGACCTCTGTTAAAATTATGCGAACACAAAAACCGGTTCCGGTCCGAGTGACAGTATTAAAGCACCATTTGCGAATTTATAATAATTTGGTAAAAGTTCTATGGACTTTTCAAGTGCATATTATGACTACCATTAGCCTTCCTGTCTCTTGTATGGGGAAGGTCGTCTAATCTATGAAGGCAACTGTTTATGTAATTTATGAAATTCGTCTTCGTCTTAGTTGCTAAATATTTACTCATATATTTTTGCCAGATGTCACTTTTTTTTTTTTAAATAAAAAGGGTATAAAAATATATATGTAATAAAAAATTCCTCTGCTATACCCATGACAACTTTTATACAAAATTTAATTTCATGATGATCTTTCGAACAAACAAACTCACTCTTGCATTTATAATTATTAGTTACGATTTATTATTTCACAGGGACAAAATAGTAAATATCATTGAATCGATATAAATAAATTGTTTACTCGGCGACAGTGAGAGTATAGATAAGCAGACAATTAAGTATTTTAAAAGTCCGATAGGAGTGCGAATCGTTTGTAGCAAACAAAGATATAAAAATAAATTGTTTTCTCTTCAGTTTAATCGGTTCGCTCTCAGTTTTATAATAATAGCAGTTACACAGTAGTTATCTATCACTGATTGTTGTTTGAACTTTACTTCTTATCTTACAACTGAATATAATAACGTATCGAAGCAATTATATTGCAATTAACAAACACTAAAACTATGTAAAGTTGTTCATATCTTACAGAAGACAACCGTGAAATAACGTCATTTGTGCTGTTGTGTTTCGGTGAGTGAATAAGGGATGCCAGAGCCCTTTTCCCCTTTTCCCTATTCCCTCCATTAAACCTTATCCTTAATTCTACTATGATTGACAGCGCACATGCAACACCTGTGGCGTTGCTTGTGTTATAGGCGACTGTAGCCACCTACCATCAAGTGGACCGTCAGCCTGACTGACGACCTTTAAAAAAATCTCACTATTTCAAAGGTATAATATTCCAGACTAGCTGTTGCACGCGACTTCGCCCGCGTATTTTTTATAAAATATAGCCTATGTTACTCGCTGATAATGTAGCTTTCTGTAGGTGAAAGAATTTTCAAAATCGGTCCAGTAGTTTTTGAGTTTTGAGTTATTAGAAGTATAGATATAGACTATATTATGTACGAGTATACTAACTCCCCAATTACACCCGGCTGAAGCCGGAAGCGCGTCGTGATACATTAGGATAGAAATTTAATTTATTTACGTAAAGCGTCAGTAATGTTTAATGATCATACAAAATTCATTAAGAAATAATAATAATATTAAATATTACACATTGCAACATTTATATTTATGTATAATTCGTATTAACATCAATTGAAATATTTACTACGCAATGTAAGGTGTTAATAAGCATTAAAATGTATCCGAAATTACAAATTCATTTATGTGGCAACCCCACGTAATATTTGATAATAGAGCGTTTCAATAAATCAACATGCACAGCGCAAGCGGTTTGAATTTAGAACGAAGTTTAAATACAGAAAAGAAAGAGAAAATGATTTCCCACAATCGCCGCCCGTAACCTGTGTCCTGTGCTAATGTATCGGGTTAGTTCCGTTCCGTGTTACGCAGCTCGCGTACACCGAGGCCATACTAATTAGTGACGTCACGAAATCGAAAGTACGTATAGTGTCTCCGATGTATGTAGGTTGCAGCGTATAAAGAAACGTGTATCCTACTTTGAATTCCGTTCGCGTTTTGTTAACGATTTGAATCGACTGGTTTTTAACTAAAAAAAATTGGGTGTGGCTGTCTTGTAGATACGGTCGTATTTTTTACGCGAATATGTGTACGTTTTTTTTTTTTATATTAAAGATGGGTTTGCTCTTGGCCAACAACCAACTGTGTAGTAAGGATGAGGCCTAAGATGGAGCGAGCTCATCCAGAAGATGCCTATTCACTCGAATTTTGAAAAGATTTGGGTTATATGAGCTCGGAAATACGTTACGAGTAATATTTTCTTTGAACGAGCATATTAATGTATATATCCAACCAGTTCGAATATACCATATGTACCAAAAAAATCCTTTGATCCTTTAGCTATCGAATGGTTTAGTTAAATTTTGGATGTAAAATGCAGCATCAAACTTTATCCCCCAATTTTGTTATCATCACATTTCTGAATTTCCTCCCACTATAAAAAGCAAAAAAGACGTAGGTATTCACGTCAGTAAAAAAAGCGTCGACGACCACGTCTAAGCACTGAAGTAAATGTCAGTTGTCCAATTAAACAATTTGAATTTGGGAGTTTTTTTTTTTTCTATAAAAAACCTATGATCAAACATCGATATAATCTTATCGTGTTTTATCATCTATTACATTGAAATTTAATTTCTTTTTAATAATCTTATCGTGGATAATAATAAAATATGATTCAGGCTATATTAAATTAATGCCAAGACAGATAGACACTTTAACACCGGGACAAAAGTAACACGAAACTGACCTTTCTCATCGATATTCCAGACGGCGCCATTACAAGTCGAATGCTAATATATCGCATGAAATTGAAAGCATCTTTGCCAGTACCAACGCAAATTCTATTTAAAATCGTGTCACGTTATTACAGGCACAGTTTTAAAACGTTATTTTATAGTTACAAAAAATACTAGTTACTAATTGTGTAGAATGGAAACTTGAGAGAAAAATAGTTTTAATGTAGTATTACTATAAAGAAATGTGTTTTTATTAACTTATAATAACAATTAGTTTCACAGATGAACCGAAATGTTTTTAAACTGTAAACTACAAACTACTATTAAACTATTCGTTGTGGTGAATCAAAAGTTTACCAGAAAGCGAAGTTCTGGTATACTTTAACGGTAAACCAGAACAAAAAAAAATGGCTAATAAAACTACTTTATTTTCTTCGTATTTTATCACTACCATGAGTATTGCAATAATTAATGTTATTCATAAGCGTGTTAAAATGTTTAGAGAAAAATGTTTTTATTGCTGTACTGATTTTCGAAAAAGATTTCAGAACGCTTAAAAGATACATTCAGTAAGCGAATGTGCTTCATTTATTACAATAAAAATATTTAAAATTCAAGTTACACCAAAAAACAGAGGTGGCCAAGTTTCAGTGTCAGAGTTTTGCTTTCTTAGAAAATAATAAAAAGTGATGAATACGTATTGAAATATGATTTTTATTAAATGAAAAATAAATCTCAATTTACAGTATTATATTCTATTCTATTCTATTCTATAATAGGATCCCCTGAAAGTCTTATTCACTCATAAAAAAACTGGGATAGTACTGAAATTGTAACATATTCGTATCCGCACATTAATTGAGGATATCCTGTGTTACATAACTCACATTTTTTACGGTCGATCAAGTATTTGAACGGTCGCGACATCTGTCAAGGTCAGGCGATTTTGACAGATGCCGGACGCCATTTTGATTTTATCAATTTATCCGGCGGTATGTTCGTCTCGTCTCGAATAAAACGTTGCGCTGCGTGAAGCGTGAAGCGATCACGCATTGCGCTCAATACGAACAATAAATATTTATAAGTGATTTCAATTAGCATAAATATTCTAAACGTTTTGCCGACATTTAGCGATTTCGTTTTCGTCGCGTTGCGTTGGTAAAACTGCGTTAGCAATGGCCGAGAAATGCAAAAAGCGTGACAAGTCTATAGTAGACTATGCTCTGACATTTGTATTTATATTTAAAGCGAAACACATTTTATAGCAAACAAAGTCAGATGCTGACAGTTTAACAGACACTCGATTCACAGTCCTATTAATTATTCCCAGTCTATAAGATAGGAAGACTGTCAAAGGGGCGGCCTTACGGAAGACCATCATTATAACAACAGCACGTGTGCTTTTCTGCTTAGGTGTGTGTCCTATTTTCCTTTCTGCACTTTGTCCTATCTGGATTATATAATTTTTTTAACTTTAGTCCAAAAAATTAATCGGATTGTCGGACGAAATGAAGCGCTCAGCCTTTAGAAAATAAAAACAAATAATAGCTTAAGTAATGACTTAGATACTAACTTAATCTAAACAACTTTCACTACAGACAATTTTCACTATCAGAGCCGAAAAGGTTGCTGGGAAATGGCATCAGTAGCATCGCTTTCGATGTGATTATCTTAATTATATTTATAGATGTTGTCTAATTTCTGTCACTCTACTCAATTAAAAAATGCAAACTAACTGGTCTTCTATTATATCTTTACTGTTCTAACTTTACTGTCCTTTTGCAGCACGATAAAGACTTAAATCACGAATATAAAAATGCTTAAACCAAAGTAAAACAACAACCTACCTTTGTTTACCATAATACTAAAGTTATTATATAAAAAAAACAAAAGTGCTAACGATTTGCATTGAACAACAATTAGTGTATGTAGTAGGTATTGTTATGAAACGTTTATTCAACTATTGGCGTAGCTGTGTCGTGTTGTTTTCCAACTACACAAACAATATAATTCGTGACTTCCCTCGTGATAACGACCATTATCTCCTTGACAAAAATATTTACTTCGGCCAAAGGAAATTTCTGTCAGCTATATGCGATTCATTTTCCATTGGAAATGTGTATACATTTCAAATGTTTTCCTGTTCGTTCAAAGATAAATGTATAGACAAACTGGTCCTATATATACGTATGCTACGCATTATAAAATTTGTAGGTACTCCTGAATTTGTATGGAAATAACCGACTTGGAAACATGACGCGACAGTTAGAACAAGAAGGTGGGGTATTTATTATACGCTACCCCACGTGTGTGACCAGTTCTAGATATTTCTAGACCTGACGAACGTTTCTGCATTGTTGTTGCTTTTTTTTTTATTTTTTTTTTTATTCATATCATTAATCCCCAATTATCTTCTGTTCTTAATGTTTTTTCTCGTTTTTTCTGGCGCAGAATTGTTCAATTTAAGAAATAATAAACTTGATAAATCGTCTTAAAACATGATCTAGAGGCACCTGCAACTTTTGACCACCTAATGCATATTTTGAGAAATCATAACATAGTGTGATGCCATGTGATGCCAATTTACTTTGAATACGCAGAACAAGACGGACATCAACTCTCCCATGTCGCACCGTACACGTTGTATACGTTGGACCAGTTTGTCTATAGGTACCTTTAATCTCGTTTTTGGAACGTGGCGAATTCGAACATAATCTGTATATGAATAACAGAAAAGTATCGTTTGTGTTTAGGTTTTGGTTGTCCATTCCGAATTCAAATTGACTGGCGGTTGGCAGGCAT
Organism: Synanthedon myopaeformis; assembly: GCA_944738685.1. Lineage (NCBI taxonomy): Eukaryota > Metazoa > Arthropoda > Insecta > Lepidoptera > Sesiidae > Synanthedon > Synanthedon myopaeformis. The sequence goes on from OX122921.1 coordinate 1,231,135, forward strand.
GCGATATTATATGTTTTTATTTACAATACAACACGCGAAGTCCTCTGTCCGATGTTCCGGTTGTATTTTTCATTTGTTTTCAATAATACATCCGATAGAAAGCGATTTTTATTACTTCCTATACACGAATCGATAGTTGTACGCCATTTTGAGCTAGTTCTGAACGTAATGCACTAAATCTCAAATATAATGCCGCTATATTTCCTAGATTTGCACAAATAAACCAAAACTTTAGTAACAGTCTAGCAGCCGTAGTCTGCTTTTTAGCAATGGTTCTTTTTAGCGAAGGTCATCACAAAAAAAAGGTTATTAGTTTTGAATCGTTCGTTAGAATGTCAGAGCACAACTAATCACCGAAAACCACCGTGAAATAGGAGCATAGGCACTGTTGATACCTGTACATGAGTTAGTGATGCCGGTACTATTACCGGATTTGCCTACCCTTTGATTTTGTTTGTACACACGATCAAGTGTACCGTTTACTTGCTCGCTGATTCATATATAAAAACAATCTCTTATTTAAAATATTAAAAGCACATATTGCTTATGTCTGCATCCATACAGACACACGAGTAGCTACAGCTAAAGCATTTGCAAAGCAAACAAAAATTTCCTTAATGCTAAATCGGTTTAAGCTGTAAAGAGAACAATAGAAAAAAAACTATCTTGAATACCTTATACTTGACGTGTTATTCCCACTTCTGGAACGCATGCGCCTTTTGCGACATGAACGAAAATAGATTCTAAACTTACACTGCATGTGACGTACAAAATATTTCATTTGTATTTAATTTAAAAAAAACACGTATAATGTACATGTTTTTTTTTTATTAAATACAAATGAAATATTATCACTATGAGACAAACAGATGTTAAAATAATAGAAATTTAAATATGAATAGTGAGCAAATAATAATTTTGGCCATCACAATGAGATCTGTTTGCTAAAGCACGCTCTCGAGCAAATTGACGCATTTCTTTGCAGATTTCTGTTATTCGAACGAGTAGTTTAAGTTGAACTTATTGGACAGGTGTTTTGAAGGTAATAATCTACAATATGATATCCATAATGCGTTCATCGTCGAATTATATCGAAATACTTTTACAACACATACGTGGTAGATGCAATTTTTAACTCCAAATTAGTACCTTTATTAAATAGGTATTGCTCAGTCCATTCTCTATGTCTTTGGTCTGTACCTTTCATTATTTTAGCATTAAACGTTTAGTAATCGGTCAATCTGTCAATGTCAACATGACAGTGGTTTGTAAGTACCCCCTCCATATCCCTCTTCTATTATATTTGTATAATTTTTAACCATAAAGTAGTTTTGACCCTAATATGTATTTAATAATAGTGATCCAATTGTCTCTGAAGAAAATATAGCATGCCTTTTAACAAGGCCAGTTATTAAATACATATCATACTACAATAATGCTTAATCACTATTTACTCTAACGTAAACGACAATACTTGATAGTATCGAAGAGTATGGTAATATTACAAGCGAGCACTTACATATTTATCTTATATTTATATAAACAGAGTCCCAGCTGCTGTTTATAAAATATTACAATTATTTATTTTATGTATATTTATTCTGTTATTCAAATATTGGTATACTTGACTTTTTTATCTGTGTAAGTACACGTTATTTCTACCCTCTGTTAGCCGAAGTAAGCATGATTTTAACTTATTAATATGTGTTGAAATGGCATTAGGCATTACACAGTACGGAGAGACTGCATAGTGGCGTAGGAAGTTCACCCAAAAGATGGCCTGACGACCTAATAAGGATCGCAGGTCTACATTGAAACCAGACTGCTTCTGACAGAAAATTATGGTGCCATTTAAAAATTACAAGGGAGGCCTATGCCCAGCAGTGAACTTCCTGCGGCTGAGTTGATGATGATGTGTGCAGCATCGAATTAAGATGATGTTTTATAAGAAAATATCCTGTGGTCATAAATTATTCTTAATCCATGGGTGTGTTTCCAACGAAGAAATGTTGAATTTCGTTTATTAAGAAATTCGTTTGTTCTGAATTAATTCTTTTTGTACCTACTTATAAAATAAAAAAAGTGTGTGTGCCAACTCCGACGCACGACTGGAGTTTACTCCAGGAACGATAAATAAATAATTTAATAAATATAATTAAAACGTATTAATATAATATATTATATGTATTATATTATATAAATATGTATTGAAGCATATTGTAGCCTGTTACGCGTAACGTGTGACATGTGACATTTGATTTTACTCCCATAAATTTTCATACCCCGGGCTTATAATATTATATGAAAATCGATTCTAAAAACTGTGAAGTGTTCTAAATTCAACTATTTAGGACAGTAAACAATCAGCCAGGAAAACAGTGATCACCGTAATCTGAGAAGACGCAGGAAATTACGATTCAAAAAAGGCTTGGTCGGCAGCGTACTTTATGATCGGGGACTACTGTTATAGGCGACAGTAGTCCCCGATCATAAAGTGGACCGTCTTTTGAGCTTAACATAAAAGTTTTTTTTTTACAAAACTCTTAAAAAAAGGCAATGTTAAATCTAAACGTGTGCGGCCAGTGAATATCCAAATAGTTGACATAGATATCTATTTGCAAGCTATTAATAAAAGAGCATGTAGCAACATTGGCGATTTGTCGCGATTGCACATTCGACCTTTACCAGTGATCGAGTGACTTGAAATAAAAAAAAACCCCATTCGGATGCCGGAGAGGTCACCTCTCGATTAACAATGACAATGACGCTTTTACTAACGTTTTTACGAGCGTTTCCGATATTACATCATTTTTGTGAAACTCTGCAGTCATTGTCGCTTTTATTTATGTATTACTTATAGGAAAATATAATAATGATAACATCCAGTCCTTTTTATATATCTGCAGTCGAGTATCTACTCGATAGAAGGCTGGCAACAGTTTCTTGGCGGCCCAGTTCATTATTTTTCTTGAGGTCTTTACCCGGAGCAAGATAAAACGACAGAGCAATAAAATTAGCGTTGCTAAAGGTCGTTCGATAGTCGCAAGAAATTTCAGATAACTAAGTTATCTCTGTAATAACAAAAATATGACTCTTTTGAAAGTCTGTAAATACAATTTACTTTATCAATATACCTACTAAAATAAATGAAGTAGAAATATTGATGTACACTTAGGCTCGAGTTCACCAACAGACGGTTATTTTTAAACAGCTGTTTAAAATTTAAACAGCCGTTTAATAATATTTTATTGTTCAAAATCGCTAAAATGCGGGTTAAACGCCCTAAACATCTGATTACTTAATGATTAATCTGATGTTTAGGGCGTTTACCCCGCAATTTAGCGATGGTGATCAACAAAATATTATTAAACGGCTGTTTAAATTTGAAACAGCTGTTTAAAAATAACCGTCTGTTGGTGAACTCGAGCCTTAATCATTCTAATTTTGACATAATATTTAACTATGACATAAGAAGATAAAATTAACTATCTGTGTGCCACATTTCATCCAAATCCGTTTAGCTGTTTTTGCGTGATTGAGTAACAAACATTCAAAACGTACAAAATTTCGCATTTATAATATTAATAAGACCAGGATCTGTTCTTTTTTTAAAAGAAGACAATTTTTTCTTGAATTCCTTAATCTAAGCTAAATTCCTTAAACAACAAAAGAATGAACAAAATAAATAATTGTACAGACAAATATTTTATTTTAAGAGGCGACCTTGCAGACTCACGAAACGATTTCAATGCTGTTACATGCACTCGATCACGTTTTCAAGTCGATTCGGGATTTAATGACATCGCTCTTAACATTTGTGAATAGCAATTTGACGAGGTCATCTTATTACTTGAATCTCTTATGACCATTAGTGAAAATATATTTTATTCTCATCATCATCATTGTCTCAGCCATAGAACGTCCAATATTGGACAAAGGCCTCTCTCTTCAAAAAAGACTGGGTCCAATGTAAAACCTTGACTCCTTATCTTCTGTCCATCTTGTGTCTACTATGTAGCCTTACTCATTGCTACTTCAACTTACTGGTCCGCCGTGTTTTATCGGTGATTTTCGTTTGTCTTCGGATCTAATTATTCTTGATTCGATTTCGCAGAGTAAGCCCTATCTATAGCTCGTTGAGCGACAATGAGCTTTTTTACTTGGCTCATCGTTAAAAAAATATTTAATGGATTGTAATACATAGAAACTATGTCCTCATATAGTCAATCATTATTATCTATTTGACTTGTTTAATTGGAGATCATCAGTACATCCTTAACATTAATTTAACTTAACTTCACATTCACAGTTAATTTAACTTCAACATTCCTTTTGTTACCCAGCATTAGTTTATCTTTTTGTTTGAGACTTATTATATCGGGTTATTTCTAAACTCTAATAGAATAGGGTTTTGTTGTTCCTCTTTAAATGGTTCAAGTCTATAAAGTTTTGTGCAGTGCACTGAATCTAAAATTACACCATGTCATTTTTTTATACTGTCTAATAAGAAATTTATTTATACTATCTACTGTCTACTGACTGTAGAAATAGATAACATGGTATTACTTTAGGTACTAGATCAGATTAATAAATATGCAGAGCTCCAATTCACCCTACATTAACTAGCAATCTTAACATTATTAAAACTGTATTAGTAAAAGTACTCAAATACTCAAAACTTTTAAAACTGTGCGGTAATCGAACATTTAATAAAACTAGATGATATTAGCATAAATACCTGTCAATTATATTTTATAACTTTTAAATAAAGTGCTTTTAATGTCAATATTTGAATGAGGGAGTTAAAAAATATATTGGAATGCATCAAAATAAATGTCACACCCAGATTTTTCTCCGGAGGCACACGCTTACCTTGATCTATTGTAATAGCAATGTAATAATAATGTTGTTTATTTTTAGTCGTATGCAGAAGTAAATGACTGAATTCGATAAACATAATCATGTAACATCTGCATTATAATTTAATACACTTTATACCATAAAAAACACAAATTAATAACTTTAATAACCTTAAAAACAATCCGCGTGAACAATTGATTCTTAGAACAAAGCAGAGTTTTTCATTTCTAAGTACCTACTTTGTGATTTTCCTTACTCATTTACCTGTAATAAATCATCCAGCAAGAAATTACATTCTTATTCATTTCGTGACCAATAGGAAATTTAGTGCATGCAACCAGAGAATTAATTAGAAAAGAGAAGTAATAAAATTAATTTGTCTCTTGTTACAGAGCGAATCGAGCTACACTTCGTCAGAAGGGGGTTGCGGTGTGGGAGAGAGGCACGCTGTCCTCAGCTACGAGCAAGTTCGGAGATTAAATGACGTCATGGATGACGTCGTTGCCATCCACGGCCGAGGCAACTTCCCCACACTACACATTCGTCTGAGGGAGCTCGTCGCCGGTGTGCGGACGAGACTCGAGGCGTGTCAGAACGCCGGAGGAGCAGGCATTAATGTGAAGGACGTTCGCTTAAATGGCGGAGCAGCCAGTTACGTATTGGCGGACCGTCCGCAGCCCTACTCCGACATTGACTTAATATTCACAGCGGACCTTCCAACACCGCGCCACTGTGACAGGGTTAAGACGGCAGTCCTCAGTCACATTGCTACTCTGCTACCTGCGGCTTCACCACGTCGCCGCATTTCTCCGGCCGGCCTCAAGGAAGCCTACGTCTCCAAAATGGTTCGCGTCAACTCAGATGGCGACCGCTGGTCTCTAATATCCCTTGGCAACTCACGCGGCCACAAATCTGTGGAGCTGAAATTTGTGGATACGATGCGCCGTCAATTCGAGTTCTCCGTTGACTCGTTCCAAATAGTCCTCGACTCGCTGCTCGCTTTCCACGAATGCGCTCAATTGCCTATCGGGGAAAACTTCTATCCGACGGTTGTCGGCGAATCCGTCTACGGCGATTTCCACGAGGCACTGCTCCACCTGTCCGAAAAGCTGATCGCAACACGACAACCCGAAGAGATACGCGGCGGTGGCTTGTTGAAATATTGCGCTCTGCTCGCGAAAGCGTATCGGCCGGCGAGGCCGGACAAAATAAAGACTCTTGAGCGATACATGTGCTCGAGGTTCTTCATCGACTTCCCTGAAATCGGGCAGCAGCGCGCCAAATTGGAGGCGTACCTGCGGAACCACTTTGTGGGACGCGAGGAAGAAGCTCTCAAGCACAGATATCTGACGTTACTGCACGGTGTTGTGCGCGAATCGACCGTGTGCCTGATGGGCCACGAACGGCGGCAAACTCTGGCGCTGATCGAGGGCCTGGCTTGCCGAGAGCTGTGTGCGCGCACGCCGCTTCTACTGGCTCCGCCTCCGGCCGGATACTACGTGTGCG